>JANVCC010000021.1:41273766-41363248 GCA_025345505.1 Todiramphus chloris collaris
TTTTTTTTTTCCCGCTGGCTTGGGCACGGATCTCGCTCTTCATCTCCGGCACAAGCTCGGCGCTCAGGGCAAAGCGCTGCGAGCCGCTCCCGGGCATTTGGAGGCAGCGGCGCTGCCCGCCTCCCCCCGCGGCCGGGGCTGCGGCGGTGGGATTTGCCGCGCTCACGCCATGAAGGGGCTGCCCGGCGGCTCCAGCCGCCGCCTCCTCACCCGCAGGGGCCTCGCTGGGACCCCCAGCGCCTCTAATGACCTGCGGACAACTCGTGGGCCGCGCTCGTTCCCTGCTGGAGGAGCTCCCGGTACCTTGTAAGGGCCGTGACATGTGTCCGGTGTACTGACTGCTCTGCCTGCTCCAGATACGTGATTGATCAAGTGATTGATTGATTGATTGATGGACAAGTAATTAGGAACCCGTTAGACTCTTCTTGTTATTACTCCCTCGGAGAAATGGAGTTGGGTATATTGAGATATACCTGCCCCAACCAATCCTTTCAGAAGTGGTGTATGTTTCTTAATTTTCCCCAAATCAGTGAGATTAAGCTCAGCAGTCAGGGTCGAGATGGAATGCAGAAAGACAGTCATGCCTAGGCCTCTTTTTCCCCTCCTTTGCACATTTCTGCGGCAGCTTTTCACAGTTGAAATAAATACAGACCTCCCTTGAACCCTGATTCTGAGGGGACTTTGACAAAATACCTTCAAAAGACATCATGGGATCTAAAATACTTAATGCTGCTAAGTCGTGGACTCCCAGAGACACCAGGGCACAGGATATGATTCCCTGTCCCTCACCCTCCTCAAACAGTAAATTACTCATTGCTTTCTTTGTGTGTGCCAGAGGACCTGCCATATTTTCTCCTCCCCTGCTATCCCTTCCTTTGCTCTAGATAATCAGTGCCTTTTATTTTACAGATTGTCTAGCTGATTACGTAATCTAATTTTGTAAGTCGTTCTCTGCTGTTTCTCACCTACTACTGATATTTCAGCTACTGCTGATATTTCAGACCTGAAGAAGGGGCTTCTGCCCAAAAGCTTATCTGTTTGGGGTTTTTTTTTCTCAGTGGCAGCTGGCCTGATAAAAGATAGCCTCTCTTTTTTACAAACCACAGTAGGAAGAGAGCAACTTACATCTTTAGCAGTGAATTGAGTGACAGGGGAACATTTGGCTCCTTCTCCATAGTGTAATATGCAGCTAAAAACATCCAGTTAGTAGGTGTGCTTCAATTTGGGTTTATTTTGAAGAGATTGTTCTAGAAACATGAATATTTCTGTAGTAATATTGAAACCTCTTCCAAATTCAGCATTTGGCTCAGTTGACTGGAGTCGGGGTAGAAATCCCTTGACACAACTGCTGAGGTAGATGGACCTTTAGGTCGCTTTGCCCATAGGTCTATATTCATTCAGAGTTGCAGCTGTGAAATGGGAGAAGTGGTTTGAAAATGTGTTGGTTAAATAGGTCAAGGCTCCTGTGTGAGCACCGATTTGATGCGGAGTTAAGCTAAATCAGTATCAAGCTGAAAAAACTTTAAATGAGACTAGGAGTCTCATTTGACATGACAAGGCTTTGCATCCTTTTAACTTGAAAGGACATTGTAGAGAGGTAGGTGCTGGTCTCCTCTCACAAGTAACTAGTGACAGAAAGAGAGGGAATGGCCTCAAGCTGCACCACGGGAGGTTTAAACTGGACACGAAGAAATTTTTTTTCACTGAAAGGGTTGCCAGGCATTGGAACAGGCTGCCCAAGGGAGGTGGTCAAGTCACCATCCATGATTGTGCTTAAAAGCTGTAGAGATGTGGTGTTTGGGGATGTGGTTTAGTGTTTGACTCGGTAGAGCAGGGCTAATGGTTGGACTTGATGATCTTAAAGGTCTTGTCCAACCTTGATGATTCTGTGCAGGCAGCCCCTTCCATCACCTTTCACATCCAGCTAAGGTTGATATATTCTGGAGTGATAGGTTAAAAAGGTGGTCCCAGCAGCAGGGTCTCTTTAACTGCTGACTGACATCTAAAATAATGTGACATGTTTTCCTGGTAGTGTATGTCATCTTTGGAGATGTGTAAATCCACAAGGACTGATGGAAGTCCTGTGTTTTTATAGATGAGGCTTTTATTATCATTTGAGGAGGATTTTCTAGGCGGGTGTCTGCAGAGTCTCACAAAAAGCCCTTCTCATGGAAGACACATCTCAGCTAGTTGTGAATTACTGCAATGTTACTCCCATCAAATATTAGCATCTGGAAATGACTGTGCTCAACTAATTGTTTGTGTCTTGGATTCAAATGGCAGATGACAGCTGGTACTTCGGCCCTTTTACTCTAAGTAAACAGTATGTTTTCAGCCCATCATGGCAACTTCAGCTGAGCTGAATGAAAAGGGAGGAGATCCTGCCTGCAGCTAAGTCTCCTGCCAGGTGCAGTCAGTGGAAATAAATGGAGGAAGAGGTGAGGCTGGGCTATGACGTAAGCCATGGCACCAATGTGTTCTTCTAACCTTTGTAAATGTCACATAGTAGTGGTGACACTTTAAGCCATTTGCTGGGTGTGGGGAAGAGGGTCCTAAAATTTATATATATCCTGGTAGAGACAAACTGGAAAATTGAAGACTAAACGACTGACTAGGACCTTGCTGGTCAGCTTGGATACAGTGCCCTCTTCACCAGCGTGTCTCCTGGTGTGAGGGCTCTTGCATTGAGAGAGAGGATGCACAACAAGGGTGTAATCAGCTCGTGTCTTGACAAATCTGGCTGGAATTTAGGACTGGAACAAGCTGTGGCTTTGTAGCCTCTCATTCCACTTACCCAGGTGGCAACTGTAGCTCTGCCTGGTTTTGTTTAAGTTCTTTCCCCAGGGACATTCAGGACAATAAAGATTTGATCTCTAGGTGATAAAGATTTTGATTTTCTTCTTAACTGGGAATTGACCTCAGAAAGCCGGGACATCAGTTTGACTCTTTCAGGTGTGTTTAGGTTATACAATATAACCAGTCTGTCAGTCCCTGGCAGTCCTTGAAGCCTTTTGGATCTCGAGCCAAAATTTAGAGCTACATTGGCAGTGTGCTAAGCCAGAATCCCACATCCCAAGATTAATACAGAAAAGCATTGAGCTTTGATCACCAGTGTATTTTATCGTGTCTGATCTATTCACAAACAATAGAGTATGTTAGACTGGATTAGATAGATGAAGATAGCCCAGACAAGGGCATCACTTTTTAGAATACAAGAAGGGTCTTCCCTTCGGCAGCAACCCCTCCTGCACCCAGAAGGAATGTAGGTGTAGTTACTCTGACGTCCACAGTAGTTACAATTCTTCCTGTTGTAGCTGGGTCCCTGAAAATCCTCTGCATCTTCCTCGGCCGTACACCCACGGCTCTTGTTTTGCTTGCTGCCTGGCTGCACTTCTTCAAACAGACAGAGAGGTCACTGCACAGCAACAAAAAGCCTTTTTATCTGTGACATTACGCGCACCAGTTCAGTTTACCTAAAAACCCTGCCAGTGGGGATCTGTGAGGCTGCCAGGCTGCACTGAAACTAGTGTGTTTTCAGGAAAAAAACAGGACTGGAATTGCCAAGAGAACTTTGAAGCAAGATGCTGCCCAAAGCTGCAGACACATTTTTAGACTTAGTAACAACCTTCTAAGTATCCATGTGACTAAAAGAACTATGGTAGAAAAGCCTGCTCCTGTCTTGGGTCTGCTGCCATTCAGTGTCTCGATGAACGCACAGAATGCTGGAATAAAGGGCGCATTCATTAAAGTTGCAGACAGTTGGGGAGGGCCACAGGCATATTGGAGATTGAGAGTAGAATTAACAAATTATCTGGACACATTGAGCAAATGGCCTGAATTGTTAGAAGGTGCTTGGGCAAGGGCAGTAGGTCAATGACCAGTCAAACTAATTTATTAAAGGGAATTCTTTTGAAGTCTTTTAAACACAAAGATGCAACACGAGGTTCAGGCAAGCTCTGAGCCACACAGTGTGAGAAGCTGAGAGGGTGCACGGGGGAAATGCCTGCCTTATACTGGGCCCTGGTCATCTCCTCTTCCGTATGCTTCTGCTGCCGGCAAATGCCAGGGGATGCTGAGCTGCTGCAGCACTCCACATGTCTGCTCCGATGTCATTATCTTGAGTGCAGAGCAGAAATGATCAGCTACAGACACAAGACAGACAACTGGGTAGCAGTTCTACAGAAAAGATCTGGGGTATTGATGGTTCTAAAGCTGAGCCAGAATCACAGAACCATAGAACTGTGGAATTGTTTAGGTTGGAAAAAACCTTTAAGATCATTGAGTCCAAATGTTCACCCAGCACTGCCAGGTTACTACTAAACCATGTCCTTAAGAGCCACATGTACAAGTCTTTAAATACCTCCAGGGAAGAGGACTCCACCACTTCTCTGGGCAGTCTGTTCCAATGCTTGGTAACCCTTCTGGTAAAGGAATTTTTCCTAATATCATCTGTTTTAACCTGTTTTAAGAAAAAGCCACACTATGTTGGAATATATAGATGGTGATGTCGTGTGTAAGAAATTTCCGCTGTCTTAAAGGTGTGAGGGGCTGAGCTCTGTCCAGTGCTACTAACATCTCTTGGAGCTTTAGCAATGCACCTTGAAGAAGGTATGGACTAATTGGCAAGCAGCAGGAATGAGAAGAAGAAATACGAGTTGCTTTGTTTTGCTTCAAGGGAGTTTTAGATTAGGGATATAAACTGCTTTCCAGTACTGTCAATAGAGAAGCAAGGAATGGGCTGTCTACCTAGTTCTCTGTCCCTGCAGGTTTTTGAGAATAGGCTAGAAACCTCCTCAGGATCAGAAAGCAATGTCAGATCCACCATGAATGACAAAGATAATAGATGATCCTGCCTCACAGTGGAGGGACAGACAGCCTCTAGCTGTCTAGCCCTCTTCTTTGTCACCCAGTGGTTCCTAGATGAACTGTGTGCTGTCATTTCCACCTGCTTAGACTGGTTACAGACTTGGGATAAAAATAATATCCCCATATCCCTATTCAGAATGGACAAGGGATGTTGTCAGGGAGGAATGTTGTCAGGGAGGAATGTTGTCCTGCATGGCAAGATGGGTCTGGGTGGAAAGCACACGTGCGCAGAGAGAGAGGTGTTCAGGTTCTGCAGTGCCCAGAGCTTTAATACTGGTACAAGGCCCTACTTTAGTCCTGTCTAAATGCAACGTGGTACAGTCCTTTGACTCAGAAATATGCTGCAGAAAGGGCTGTGTGCCAAACTTAAGGGAAGGGTGAGCAGGGATTTAACTGCTTGTGCTTGCTGGAACTCTGCTTCATCTGCAGGCAGTAAGCCTGGATCTCTCTGCAGAAAGATCTGCTCTTACAGCATAGTGGAAGATTTATAAATTCACCCACAGAAAACCAAAACAAACTCAAAACCAAACAAAACCACACAAAAAATAGAACAAAACAAACAGTCAAAAACCACAAACAAACCCCAACCAAATCAGTGCATGCCTGGCTGGTTCAATTGCTTTGCAAAGAATGAGGGTGGAATAAGCTCCCCAGTAGGGATGGCTCACCACTAGATCCCTTTGTTAAGTGAGCTGAATCTGGCTTCTCATGGAGCAGCAGGGCCTGCTACTTAAGGTAAAGGGAGCTGGGAGTGCGGATGGTGGGTGAGGCAAGCAGGGGCAGTGTCCGCCCCAGCAAGGTCTGGGTTCCATAGTGCCCCAGCAAGGCCAGGGGAAGTCAAGCCAGGGCTGTGCTGGGCAAGGCACAGTGCCAGGCCCAGCACGGCTGCCCCATGTAATGCAGGGAGCAAGGGAAGGGTCTGAGTGCAAATGCAGCTGCTGAGCCATGGGAGGAGAGGGTCCCAGCGAGGCTGCTCATGGCTCCGTCCCACACTGCAGCTGGTTCTACTGCAGCTTGAGCCAAGGTTACAACTTCCATCTACAGACACCCCTCTAAACTTGAACAGCTTTTTTCTAAGGCCAACTAACCTCTCTGCCTAATTTTTCTCCCTGCAGACACTGAGCTGAACTGTATCCTCAGTTAATGTAGCAATCAATCCCCATAAAGAAGACTCAAAGAAGACTTTTCCCCGCTAGATTTCTATATTTGCCCTCCAGATGCAAGACTTTTTAATTTGGGTGCCTGTGACATACAGAGACACCCCACTAGATGGCAGGACAGGAGCCGGTAGATGGCAAGCAGGGCTCCACTCACCTTGGTAGGAGGCCAGAGCTTTTGCTACTGATGTTGGTGTCATTCCCATATCACCTGGAATGCCCCAGCACCAGCATAATAAAAATTTGATCTTGGGCCTGTAACTGATACAACTTCTTTCTGGGCTCCTGGCCAGTTGGATCCTGCACACAAATACCATTCTCTCCAGATAATTAGCATCCCCATGTGATGAGTTTGGGTCCATAAGTTTTTAACCGCTAGAAGGGCTAATCCTTCCATGCTAAATTCACTTAGTTGCCATTTTCAAAATGACATTTGCTTCACAAATGTTTTGAAGCCTGAAATGCAGTTCTTCCATTTTAACCCATCACTGTGAACTAAAAAGTTCATTGTTACGTGGTGTGACCTCTCAAATCTTGTGAGCAGAGAAACAATCATCAGAGCATGTGGCACGTTAATGGTGTTATTCCTGAAATTCTGATACTGGATTTTCCAGCAGGTAGTAAGTAAGCAACACACTCAGTTTCGTTTCTAAAGCAAACCTTGCTACAGATGCTCTGGGAGAATGGCAGGAATAAAGGTGGCATTGTAAGGAAATGAGTAGATGGCTTTTGGTCTCCCAATTGTAGGAAGCATCACTTTAAAATACTGAAAGGGAAAGCGGGCAACAGGATTAAAAGAGATCTGTAAAACATTGGGCATTTTGGAAAATAGCTTCCTAAACATCACTCCAGTGACAAGTTCATAACACTTGTCAGCTGCACATACAAACCTGCTAACTGTCCTTCAGTTTTCAAAGATCCCAAGACAGATATTTTATTTATTATTTTCTACTAAAGATTTTGTGTTTACTGTATTTCCCCCTTCTGTGAAAATTAAAAACAGACCAGAGTGACAAAGGATATGTTAGATGGTTAGGAGGTATCCCCCAGTTTCTGATGATTTTGAATTGCTCTGGTTTATATTATTTTAGAAAGGTAGGGCAGTGCTCTAGGAGCCATTATGAAATGGGGAGTTTTGATGGAAGGAGGGTAGAAGAAGCTCTTTGCAAATTGTCTCCCACAGATGTACTCAGAGAAAATAAGGGCTGATCTGTTTATCTATCTCTGAGATGGCCGATAAGGTCAGGCACTTCAAGATTAGGTTAGGAGAGGACCTTGAGTGGTTAATCAGCCAGGCTTCTTGCATCAGGGGGATTAGTTAGACTTGTTAGACATGCTGGGGAGATGTTTGTCTACCTTGTTCTGAAGAACTCCTGATGATGGAGATTTCCATTCTCCTCTGCAGAACAAACATTTACTGAAAAAAAAGACTGGAAGTTGGGTCCTCCCATTCCCCTGTGAGTGTTGTAAATACAGGATGGCTCCTAACCTGTATAAAAGCAGATTTAGGGGCCTGTCTGATAAATAGAACCTTATGGAGCTTAGTCTGCCTTATTCTATGTGGACACTTGTCTGCAGTTTCCATATTTATATATTAAAAAAAAATCTGTATTATTTGTCAGTAGTTTCACACAGGATTAACCTGGATGTTTCTCACTGTTTGGTCCCTTCACTGGGCCAGGGAGCACTTGGAAGTCTCTTTACAGGGCCATAATACTGTAGGTAAGAGGAGAAATGGAAGAACCAGCCCATCTCATGTAGCTTTACATAAAAAGCAGGTTCCTGATGAATACAAGTAAGAGTTGCCTGAAGTGGCAATAGATACTTCTGTGAAAACATAAGAGCAGTTCTCAAAATCAATGGTTAATAAAATGTTAAGAAAGAAACAGAGAATAAACCCAGAAACATCCCTGCCATTTATATGTCTGTGCACACACATGGAGTAAATATATATATATACATAAACATTTTTTATATAATTGCTCAAATGTCATGTGCAGTTCTGGTCTCCCAGTGTCAAAAGGGTCTGAGAAAAGTAGTAATAGTACCAAGAAGAAAGGCAAGGAGAAAAATAATAAACTGGAATAGGGCACAGCAGCTTTAAAAAGATGGGGGGGAGAGGGGTATGATGGCAGCCTTTGCAATTAAGAGCAGCACTGGGAAAATTTTTTAAAAGTCAATTATTCACTGCCTCTCAACATACAGGAACTATGGGAACATCAAGAAAACGATGAGGTGACATGTTCAGGAGAAAGAAAAGAAGGCTCCTTTTAACACCCTGTGTATAGTTATATTGTGGAACTTACTGCTTCAGAATGCCGTGGATACCAAAAGTTTAGATTATTGCAGAAGCAATTAGAAAGAACCATGGAAAAAATGCAGCAAGGGCTATTAAGCACTTCTGGCTTGAGAAGAAGCCCTTCAGCCAAGGACTGCTGGAGGCTGGGAAATTTAACACTGTAATGTTACCTTCCTCTGCATAGATTTATAGGTTTTGCAGGATAAAGGGTTTGGCAGAGCCCCTTTATTAGCTTATCAATCATGTGCAGCCTCAGGAAGGTACATTTCGAGGAAGGAAGAGGGAGCAAGAAGGTTTTAAGGAGACCAGGGAATCATCTCTGGCTGTTTCTCTGGCCTGAAATAACCCTTGGCGAGCTGTGGGGCCATGCTGAGGTGAGGAAGGACCTGCCTGCTCTGCCTCACCAGCTCCCAGCTACGCTAATTGCATTAGCTGCTGCCCTGGTCTCATTTTGCTGCCTCAGTTCTGACCTGGTTTTGACATTTGAAAGAGCAAGTAAACAAACCCCTCATATGTGTCAGGTGGTTTAGTTGCCATCAGCTCCCTTACTGTTTCATGACTGTGCCCAAACGCCCAGCCAAGGCGGTGTTGGATATCCCCGGGTAAGCGAAGGATTGCGGAGGTGCTGCGAGGTCAGGCCGCTTTGTTTCAGCCGTGCCAAGAAGCCAAGTCCACCCTCTGCAGTCTTTTGGGCAGCCACGGGCCCCCTCCATCTGCCTTATTTTTGAGTTGCTCTGCAATGCGGTCTAGTCCCGTATTCCTCTACCCGGGGCTCACCAGGCATTAAGTGACAGCCACTTTCCCATCGTGGATATCCTGCCCCATGTGCACACCTGAACTCACAAGTGTTTACATGTGTGCAAGCAAGCCAAGTGCATCAGGAGATAGAGAAGACCTCCAGGCACATCCAAAGTTGAGCATACATATTTTTCTGTTCCGTATGAAAACTGCCATGGCCATGTGCCCAGTGCCTGTTAGGTTTGGGTTTGTTATTTTTTTTCCCCAAAGGTTATGCTGTCCTTCAGTTTTCAAAAGCTCAGCAGCGTGGGTGGGAGCACAGTGCACACCTGGGAGGCAAGAAAGAAATCCCTGTGTGCCAAAACTGGTGTTTACAGCCGCTCTTCTCTGCAACTGCAGTCAGTGCAGTGCCTCCTGTCTCAGATTCTCCAGGCACGAAATGAGGCTAGTAATGTTTATCCACCTACTGTGAGAGTTCACAGAACAAATCATTATTGCTCTATGGGGATAGGAAACTAGGAAGAAATCCCACTGAAATAATTCATATGTACAGGAGCAAGTGAACACGGAGAAAAGGAGACTCAGGGGTGTATGCTCTTGTAGCACAAAGCAAACCATTCTCCACTGAGAACAGCATGAATATGGAAACCATGCAACAGATGCACTATGCTGAACATCAAATGTATGTAAATTATTCTGCTTGTCTTTTTGGTGTGTTTCCTCACCATTCACAAACAGTTTTCTGCTGAAGATCCAAGAGAGAAGCTGAGGAGATGGTTATGGTTACAGTGGGTATTGCAGACAGACAGTGGGAGAGTGCAGGGTACGGTGCACTGGTGCTGCCCAGAGACGTGGTCGGTCCCTAAACAGCAGGATAGCAGCTGGCCTCTGCTTGGAGACTCCTCTGCAGCAAGGCAAAGAGGGTGAGCCCCAGCCAAGCACTGAAGAGCAATCCCATCCCATGGAAATGGGGACAGTTTTTCTTTTTTTTCCTGTTAATCTGAATTTATTGTTCACTCCTTTGGATTTCTGCTGGCGGCCGGTGCTATTTAAAGACTTGGCTTTTATCCAAAGCCCACGCTCACATGCTTCTTATAAGAAATAGAGAGAGGAAAAAAAAGCAAATTCTCCCTTAGTTCATTGAACAATTGAACAGTTCTGCCTCTGCTGAACACAAAAGGCACTATTTCAGTTTCTGCATGCAGTCCTATAAACAAACTGCCTCCCTGAGAGTCAACTTTGCCAGAGGAACAAACCGACCATATGTAGGTGCAACGTGTCTGTGTTACTTGGAGTTTCACCTAGGCAAACAGAGGCTCAGGGTAGTGATTTTTACTTGCAATTCTTTTTGTTTGTTTGTTTTTTCCCCCTGTAGGATTTCACATGAAATGTGCAAATACAAAGACTTCTGATTATGGACCACTGAAAATTAAGGGCCATGAAAATTCTTCTTCATAATTTCCTTGATTTTTGATTATATTCTCCATTCTCCATAAACCAAATGTGTTTATTCATTCATAGCTACTCTTTTGATTTAATGCAGTTGTGACAAATTATTACATACTTCCATAGGTAAGGAAACAAAACTAGGGAGATCATGGATATTCAAGAAGCATACTGAGAAACCAAGATCTTACCATGTCAAAATATTTCTGTGGTGCTCATGCAGGAGTTTGGTCTTCAGAGGACTAGAGGGTTTGTTTTCAGAGTGTGGCATTTGGCCTTGCATCACCAAGTTACAAAATGTTAACCCTGAAAAAGAAGCATGAAAAGGGCTGGGCTTTTGGACTGACAGCTATGAAGTCCTATGTCCCAGCCCTGTTGGAGTAGTGCTGCTTTCTAGGGTGTTCAGGGATGAGCTTGTAAATCTGTGTTTAGGAATCAAAGTAATCTTCTGATTTTCGGAGGAGGTAGCACCTTCCTGTGATGCTCAGATCTTGCTCTTGGCACTCCACTTGGGTTTCCATCTTTTGGGTTCAGTCCCTTTATTCATAACAAGTACCTGTGGGCAGAGTAACTCTGACCATACAGAAGTACCCTGAAGACTCATTCCTAACAGCTCAGAAGTGCAGTATATGGGATGAGATCCTTCTAAAGCCTCGAGGAAGAAGGCTGAGTATCAGAAAGCATGTAAGAATTGCTCCCCCTTGCTCAAGCCCAGTTGCAGTGGCGTGAACAGCCTGACAGTAGTTTGCAAGGCAAGAGCTGTGATTTACAATGCAATGTTTTATTTTCCATGCTCTGGCAAATGACATTATGGCTTTATTTTGACTTAGTTCAAACACAAATTCTTATGTTAATAGTGTATAGTAAGAGGAAGCCAAGCAATGAAGACTTGCAAAATTTTAGGTAAAATTCTTTTATGATCCCCCACTTGTTTTTCAGTGCTTGCTCTGCAAGGAAGTGCATTTGAGCTTTTATAAACTATGAAAAAGGATGATCTGAGTCATTACTGTGTATGAACACAGTTGGCGTAATATTTTAGCTGATGCATCATCATTATTGCCACTGCTACTATTAATTAACATGTTGAATGTCTTGGATGTATTAAGGCATAGTAAATTTCTGTCCCGTAGACAAGGTTTGTGTTAAAAAATGTTTATGATGAATTTACAGTTGATATAAAATGCAGCACTATATTAACAAGAGTCATTATGCATTTGCTACAGGATCGTATGCGTTCCCTACGTATATATAAACAGACACAATTTGCACTGCTCTTAATCATTTTCTCGTGGTGACATTTATTTTGTAGGTGCTGCACTTTTTTTCTCTTTGTATTTCTTGCTTGCGGTAACTCCGACACGAATCCATTAAATGCAACTACAGAAGTTTAAAGTAGAAAGCAGAGGACTTACTTTTTAATACACCAGCGCAGTGACCCCACAGTAAGGTCACACTGCTTGCCCTGGCTTCTGTCTGTGGTCAGGAGAGGTCTCTGGGAGCTGGTTTTGGAACCTGGCACAAACTTGCTGTGTCATGTGCTATTCGGGGAAAAGTTCAGACATTCAATGCTGGGCTCAAAACACAGACAGTGAGAGCTGAGATGCAGTTCTGAGAGAGGAGATATATTATATATTTTTACCCATCCCACAGAGCTCCTGACTGCCTTTTTGACTGTACCTTTGAAAGTTCATGCTTGCAAGCAGCTCTTCAAGTATGAAATATGGCTGGGAGTGGGGTGGAGAGTATCTATATCTGGTTATGTGGTGTTCAGTGATGCCAAACATTTCAGTCTACACTTGAGAAGTTTAAAATTGAGACATACTGGAGCCAAGATGGACCAATGCATTAGTATGAATAAAACCAGCCAGTCTCCGTCATCAAAAATTCCAAGTGACTACTGTTAGTCCTTGTCACCTTTGACTCCTCAACTCAATGGTCACAGTCAACTAGAATCAAGAGAGCAAAGCCTGTATGAGATCAGTGTTTGAACATACATCTCTGTATTCACAGTGCAATACTTAACGTCAGTGTCATGGTGTGCCTTTAGGTTTAATGTACACAAGAGAGGATCATCTGCTTTATAAATTCATCTGCACCTTTTGCAGCAGCACCTTAAATGCCCGTGCATGTGGATCATAGAATCACAGAATTGTCAGGGTTGGAAGGGACCTTAAAGATCATCTCGTTCCAACCCCCCTGCCAGTGGCAGGGACACCTCCCACTAGAGCAGGTTGCTCAGAGCCCCATCCAGCCTGGTCTTCAAAACTTCCAAGGATGGGGCTTCCACCACCTCTCTGGGCAACCCGTTCCAGTGTCTCACCACCCTCATGGGGAAGAGATTCTTCCTAATGTCCAACCTGCATCGACCTATCTCTAGTTTTAATCCATTCCCTCCAGTCCTATCACTGCCCAACAGCCTAAAAAGTCCCTCCCCAGCTTTCTTGTAGCCCCCTTCAGATACTGGAAGGCCACAATAAGGTCTCCCCAGAGCCTTCTCTTTTCCAGACTGAACAGCCCCAACTCTCTCAGTCTGTCCCCATAGGAGAGGTGCTCCAGCCCTCTGATCATCCTCATGGCCCTTCTCTGGACACGTTCCAGCACTTCCATATCCTTCCTGTAACAGGGAGTCCAGAACTGGACGCAGTGCTCCAGGTGAGGTCTCACGAGAGTGGAGTAGAGGGGGAGAATCTCCTCCCTCGACCTGCTGGGCATGCTTCTCTTGATGCAGCCCAGGACACGATTGTCCCTCTGGGCTGTGAGAGCACACTGATGGCTCATGTTGAGCTTCTCATCCACCAGTACTCCCAGGTCCTTTTCTTCAGGGCTGCTCTCAAGCCAGTCACTTCCCAGCCTATATTGGTGCTTGTGATTGCTCCGACCCAGATGGAGGACCTTGCATTTGGCCTTGTTGAACTTCATGAGGTTGTCATGAGCCCACCTCTCCAGCCTGTCAAGGTCCCTCTGGATGGCATCCCTTCCCTCCAGCGTGTCAGCTGCCCCACACAGTTTGGTGTCATTGGAAACTTGCTGAGGCTGCACTCAATGCCACTGTCCATGTCACTGACAAAGATGTTAAACAAGACTGGTCCCACTACTGATCCTTGAGGGACTCCACTTGTCACAGGTCTCCTCTTGGATACTGACTCATTGACAACCACTCTTTGGGAGCAGCTGTCAAGCCAGTTCTTTATCCACTGAATTGTCCACCCATCAAATCCATATTTCACCAGCTTGGAGACCAGAATGTCATGCGGGACAGTGCTGAAGGCTTTGTGAAGAGTTTTAACATCACCATGTCTGACCTAATAGTTGAAGATGTGAGGTTAGACTGTTGGTTTAGGATGAGCAGTTGTTAGCATCCTGACAAAAAGCTGGGGGACATATTTTGCTCTTGATTTTCATTCAAGAGTTTTTTTTACTGCTTTTGCCTCCAAAACCTGAGCCCTGAGAACTTTATAAAATAACAATTGTCCTCCCACCACTGCCCTGTGAAATCAAAGTTCTGTCATTTCAAGCATCTTCACAGTACATTCCTCACAAGGCTAAAAGAGATCAGCTAAAACTTGGAGGCAAACCTAGGTCAGTTTAATGAGCCTATCATTAATTAGCATTTACATTGCCGGTTGTTTCAGTACAGTAGATAAAACAAGGGAAGTAAAGGAGAAAGAAGTGGGTATCAGTGAGAAGCTCTAGGGACTGATGCCATTGCCACTAGGCAGCAAATGGCAAATACCTCCAAAGATGGCAAATGTGCTCCAGGGTTGCTGAAACTGTTGGGAGAGAGCTCACTGGATGGGAGGAAAAGTGTTCTGGCCTGTCTGAACAATTGTTTCTCAGAGAACTGATCTACTTTGCAGTGGATTTAGAAGAATTTAGAAGTTAAAAAAAAGCTGTTCAGATGAGATTTCTGGGTAAACTGATTTTGACCAAGAATGTTAGTTATGAAAATCCAAAAAATGCTTTCATTGTTTCTAATGCAAACCAGAAAGAAAGAAAGAAAGAAAGAAAGAAAATAAAATAAATCAATCTGTGGCACTTGCAGAACAGCTTTGATTGTAAGAGTCCCGAATCTAATTTCTCCTGCTACAAGTGCTGTGCTTGTGACACTGTGCCATGTATCCGGTTCCTAATGCTGTCTTCCTGCAGCAACTGAAGGAAGTTTTGAAGGTCTCACTGCTGTTGCAGCGCTGTCTCGTGTCACCTTTGGTAGGGGATCACAGCACAGAGCAGAGCTGCTTCAGAGGCTACCCCAGCTTAAGTAAACTCTTTGAACCATTTCTGGGCAGGCATCCAGAATTCAGTATCTGGCTAAACTTAGAGGGCTTTTCAGACACAACTCATCTGATACTTGGCACCCTTGAATTTAGGTGTGTTAACATTTAGAGCGAAAAGACTGACACACAGCTATAGGTTAACGTGATCAGACGAGAGGGCAGCTCAGTCTCGGAGCTATATCCTTGTGCTGCAGTGACGCAGGCAGTGGTTAAACGAAGATCTTTTTTGCTGATTAGAGACTTGCTGAGCTAATTGAATGAGCTCTGTTCAGATAAACTGGATGGAGCTGGAGGAATCTGCACACCACTGTGATTTTTCCCCACCTAGTCTTTAGCCACACCATTTAAACATCTGTACAATGTGCCAGACGGTATGGAGAGAGTAAGATACCGATACTTTACACTTCATTGCTCATTCTTTGCACATCTCCCATTCCTTTCCGATGCTGTACACTTATTGATCAAAAGCCATCTTCCGGGTTTCCCCAGATTCTGGACCTGCTTCTGTACTCCAAGATTTAGAAATACAGACCATCCTGTTTATGTGCCACATTCAATCTTTCCTTAAACACCAGGAGGGATGGCAACTCCACCACCTCCCTGGGCAGGCCATTCCAGTGTCTAATGACCCTTTCCGTAAGGAAGTGCTTCCTAATATCTAACCTAAACCTCCCCTGGTGCAGCTTCAGTTCTCGTTCTGTCACTGGTTGCCTGTGAGAAGAGTCCAGCCCCCACCTGCCTACAACTACCTGAAAGGTCAGTGTTGTCTCGTGTATAAATATAGCCTGTTGCACTTAATAAAGTGACTTCTGATTACAACCATATTGGCTATGCTGTCGAAGTCCATCCCTGCACGCTACATACAAGCCAAGATCCCAGTGGCCTTCCGTGCCACTTGGGCACACTGCTGACTCATGTTCAGCTGGTTGTCAACCAGTACTCCCAAGTCGTCTGAACCGCACCACTCTCCAGCCACTCATCTCCCAGTCTGTAGCGCTGCCTGGGGTTATCGTGGCCA
Organism: Todiramphus chloris collaris; assembly: GCA_025345505.1. Classification (NCBI taxonomy): domain Eukaryota; kingdom Metazoa; phylum Chordata; class Aves; order Coraciiformes; family Alcedinidae; genus Todiramphus; species Todiramphus chloris. The sequence goes on from JANVCC010000021.1 coordinate 41,289,565, forward strand.
AAGTGTAGGACCCAGCACTTGGCCGTGTTGAACTTCAACCCATTGGCCTCAGCCCATCGACCCAGCCTATCCAGGTCCCTCTGCAGCATCTCCCTGCCCTCCAGGACATCAACAGTCCCCCCTCAACTTAGTGACATCTACAAATTTACTGAGGGTAGACTTGATCCCCTCATCCAGGTCATCAATAAACATGTTGAATAGAACCGGGCCCAGTACTGAACCATGGGGTACACCACTGGTCATCGGACACCAACTGGATGTGGCACCATTCACAACCACTCTCTGTGCCCTGTCATCCAGCCAGTTTTTAACCCAGCGAAGGGTGACCTGTCCAGGCCACGTGCTATCAGCTTCTCCAGGAGGATCTGTGGGGGACTGGCTCAAAGGCTTTGCTGAGGTCTAGGTAGACCACGTCCACAGCCTTCCCCTCGTCTCTCCAGCTGGTCACCCAGTCATGGAACGAGATCAGATTTGTTAGGAGGGACCTTCCCTTCCTAAACCCATGTTGACTGGGCCTGAGCCCCTGGTTGTCTTGTATGTGCTGCTCAACGGCACTCAGGATGATCTGTTCCATAACCTTGCCAGGCACTGAGGTCAGGCTGATAGGCCTATAGTTCTCTGGATTGTCCTTCTGGCCCTTCTTGTGGATGGGCATCACATTGGCCATCCTCCAGTCATCTGGGACCTCCCCAGTTAGCCAGGACTGGTGATAAATGATGGAGAGTGGCTTAGCTGGCTCTTGTACCAGCTCCCTAAGGACCCATCGGGACCCATGGTAAATCCCATCCGGACCCATAGACTTGTGAGGATTTAAGTGGCACAGCAGGTCCCTAACTACCTCCTCCTGGATTACAGGAGGGATATTCTGCTCCCCATCCCTGCCTACCAATTCAGGAGCCCGGTTGCCCTGAGGATAATCTGGTTTTGTGATGAAGACTGAGGCAAAGAAAGTGTTAAGTATCTCAGCCTTTTCCTTGTCCTCTGTCACTACGTTCCCCCCTTCATCCAGTAAGAAATGAATATTTTCTGCATCTCTCCTTTTATTATTAATGTATTTATAGAAGCATTTTTTATTATCCCTAACAGATTTGGCCTGCTTAAATTCTAACTGAGCTTTTGCATCTCTAATTCTCTTTCTACATGACCTGACAACATCCTTAAATGCTTCCTGGCTCACCTGTCCCTTTTTCCAAAGGTGATACACTCTTTATTTTTTCTCTGAGTTCTTGCAAAAGCTCCTTGCTCAGCCAGGCTGGTTTTCTACCCCGCCAGCTCGTTTTTTGACACATAGGGACAGCCTGCTCCTGCCTCTTCAGAATTGCATTCTTGAAGTAAGCCCAGCCTTCCCAGGCCCCTTTATTTAGGAGGGCTGCTTCCCAAGGAATTCTCTGCACCAGAGTCCTGAATAGTCCAAAGTCACCCCTCCAGAAGCCTAAGGTAGAGGTTTTGCTGACAGTCCATTACATCCATTAAAGAAGGCTTTCAGCTAAAGAGTGTAGTTTAAGATATAAAACTAATAAAACCAGTGGATGTATGTCTTTTGGAAACATATACATTCCAGTGTATGTCAGAAGCATAAGAGTTGGGCTAGTTTCCCCCAAAATTTAAGGATACTATGAACCCCCAAAGTTTTAACTCCATCCAAGGGAAAGTATATAATCTAGTGCTGAGTCCTGCCCTCTAAGCAGCCTGAAGGATGGCCATGCTGGGTGTCCTGAGGTGGGACTGCAAAGTGCTGTGGCCTTCCAAGATCTCTCAAGACCTCCAGGAAAATTCAACTCAACCTCCAGCCACTTTCCTTGGAACATTTTGTCTCTCAGACTGCTGAAGGTGTCAGAAGTACCTTTCACCAGTAGCACTTTCTTCTGGAACAAGCTACCTAAATGCCTTAATCCTCACATCAACTATTACAGAACTGGCAGACCATCTCTTTTCAAAAGATCACTTATTCTTTTTCACTTACAAAAAAACCCCTTCTTGTCATTGAAAACAGTCTATCACCAGTAAAAGCTTCTGCACAATTTATACATGCCTGTTCTCCCCAAGTCTCTTGTCTCGGTCTTCATTTGCACTATCTTCTCTTGTTCATCTGTGTCACTCTTAATTGCTTTTTTTTGTCTCTCTTCTCCCTGTCTCCTTGCTGGCTTCGCATTTGAAATGAAAAGCAATGACATTTGTAGTCTGGTTCTTTGAGGACCTGGGGAATCCCTTAGACCTGAAAGAGGGCCAGAATTAGACTCTGCATTTTCAGCTTTATTTTAGGAGTCCATCCACAGTCCTTAGAGGAGCTTTTACACATAGTCCAGCTGGCAGCCTGCAATCTGCAAAGTGGCTCTGCCTTGTTTGCAATCTGTTCTTTGACCTTGAAGAAGGTCAGAAAAAGTTGTTAGCGCACTGTGTGAAGTCCAGTGGTTAATGCCACCTCCTGCTCACACTGCAAGCCTAATGCTATTAGGATATGGCATTAAAGGCGGGACACATACTGCAAGCCCTCAAATGTTTTGCTGTGAGAGATACTTGTGGCTGTCCTGTGAGATGTTGAGTCATTCTAATAGTTTGACGATTCCAGAATGGCTGAAGTCACATACAGAAGTGCAAGTCATGCACTCCTGCCACTTCTGTCACATTGGTGCTGCTGCCAAGGTGGAGCTCATTCTGTTCCATCAGCTGGCTAAAGCTTAGGTTTTGATGGGCGCATTCTGTAGCGAGTTGAACCTGCTGGTGAGTCGGACAAGAGCTATCACCAGTGTGAGCGAAGGGCCAGAGCTGTGTCTTGGAATGGGAGGGGCATGTGAGAACCCTCCTGGTTGGCAACGAGCTGCTACATCAGCGCTCCTTGCAGCTGCGAGGCACATCTCTGCACTCACTGGTGCTGCCACTAAGGCAGTCCACAAGCTGGCATCCACCAACCCTGTGTAGGAAAGGACAACTGTGGAAAGAGGAGGGAGGTGTTTGAACACATCAGCTATCACATTTCCCCAGGAGACCAGAGTATCTGTCCCCACAGTCTATGTCTGTTGGGCCCCTGGAAGACCACTACTCTCCCACTCTGACAGGCTTTGTTACTGGAAGTGAGTGGAGACGTGAGTTCCTACCTGTGGTTGCTCCTTTGCAGCATCGACAAGTAATCCCACTGCACACTAAAGATCCCAAGTAACTTGTCCATGGTGTGTTTTTTGTGACAGCTGACTCCCATAAGGACAAAATCATAGAGCTCTTTTCCCCTGCTGTGCAGAATAACCCTTCTCACTAAAGGTTAACAGCAAACAGCTCACCTTGGCCAAACACACTGTTAGTTCTGGGATGCTGCTGGTGTCATGCTGCAAATCAGCAAAGCAAGAAAATACTTCTTCAGAAAGCATCCTGTCTTTCCAAAATGTTTTAATTAAAAAAGAACAAAATTGCAATGTTATTTATATGCTTCATTTTACTATGTTCTGTGAAGTACATTTTTAAATTTAAAAAGAAGGAAATGGTGTTGAAACACTGAGAGGAGAAGCTGGGTTACCCAAAGCCAGGCTGTGGTAAACGCGGGAAAACCTGGATTATTTGAGTAGTGATTTAGCACAAACTATTCTATAGACACTGAGGGAAAATGACCAACGCTGTGGAATTAGGAAAGAGAATAGTGGGGCTCCTTTAAGAAGTAACAGCACTGAAAGATTAAAATTTTCCTCCATAGGCATTTCTGTGTTTTGATCAACCTGGATCCTGTACTGTGAAGGACATGGCTTGGGGTCACCCGCTGCCACATTTCACTGTCCGTTACCTTGTAAGAGTCACATTTCTGTCACTGTAGAACTATTTCAAACTGCAGCTCTGCTTTCACGGGACAGGCAAGTGCAAATATGTATTTCCCCCAGGAGATGCTTCCTGCTGTCCCTGGATATTGAGTACTGCTAAGGAAGGGGGTGTACTTAACGTGGTAGAAAACATACTGTATGTACTATGTTCTTTGGTGTCATACCAACCTCTCTGTCCTCCATTCAACACTGAGTCGTTCTTTCTTGAGGAAAAAGTTAAGCTATACCTTCCACCACACGCTGCCTGGTTTTTAGTAGGGGAAAGAAACATGTTTGCTTTTCTTTGCCTTGGCTCTACTAGCATTCAAACTGGCATCATTTCTTCCAGCTGCTGCTTGTTTAGCTGGAGTGCCATGCTGGACAAAAATCTCTGTGAAGCAATTGTGACTCATGTTTATTTTGCAAGTGGGCAGAGGACAACAGCCTACTTTCTCAGGTTGCCTGTTGAGGTTGGGAATATTGCATAGTAGTGAAACACCTTCTGTAGTGCCTACTTGAGAATCTTTAACAACTTTTCATTTGTTCATTCGAATAATTTAAAACCCAACGCTGTGACACACACAGGAATTATTATCTCTGTAGGCAGTCTCAGAAATTAAGAGAAATCAATTTCCCAGGACCTCCTGGGAGATTGCAACACTTTCAGAAAATTTTGTCTGGATTACAGGTTTACTAGAATTGCCTTGCTGGGAACTCATACTGTATGACTCACTCGTCCACTCAAAGCCTGGAACTATCCTCAGTTCCTTCACCCTCAAATCCTGGAACTGTCCTTCATTCCTTCACCCTTTATGCTTTAAAAACAAACAACACGGTCTTTTTATATCCACAAAACTAGGATACAATAAAGACCTTTGGCTCTTGTCAATGCCAGAGCCCAAATCAGATTATCAGGAAAAAAACCAAAACAACAAAATCAAACAAACAAAAAAAAAATTAACTAAAAGGCTACAAAATAACCTTTACTGTTATTCCCACTTTCACATTCCTTTCTCCTTGAACTCTGCACTCTGCAGGAGAGTCCAACTCAGAAACTGTAAGAAGTGTTGTCATTGTAAGCCCATATGGCATAAGCTAGAAGCTGGAGCAGGAAATGTCATTGAATAATTACAGGAAAAAGGGCTGGAAAGATTTTTGAGAGTCCATCCTGATGCCTGGGCTGGATCATCCAGACTGAAACTACTCCTGAGAAACAGATGCTTAAAAGCTTATGATGACCAAGGCACTGCAAGCTTCTCAGTCAGTCTCATCCAGCACGGTCCATACCACTAGAAAGTCCATTCTAATGTCTAATACAAGTAGTGGAGAACAGATGGTATCTTTCCTCTGTATCGTCACCTTTCAGTTTTGAAGATTATGTTATCCTTAATATTAAAAAAAAATAAACAAGTCTACTTCTTTCAGTCTTGCCTGGCAGGTTGTATTTTGTATACTCAGCTTCATTCATAGAATCATAGCATGGTAGAAGTTGGAAGGGACCTCTGGAGATCATCGAGTCCCCACCTCCTAAGTCCTCTCTACAGCCCTCCTGAAATGCATCCCATGTAGCTGGCCATGGCTCTCCAGCTGAGGCTTGTCCCCTGGCAGACACAATGGAAGGACTGTGTTATCTGTCTTTTATTTTTACACATGCCAATAGCGCATCGAGCGTTTATTTTTTCCAACAGTCAGCTACTGTATGACTGAGGGTCAGATTAACTCCTTCTCAGACAGAAAGTGCAAACATCGAAGGTGAGAAGGCTGTGCCAGGGCAGGGAGCCGTGGACTCCTTCCCATGTGTCAGACTTGTTTTAATCATGCAGCCAACGGGACACGAACAAAGCACATGAATTACATGACTAATCATTACGAAAGCCTCCAAGGGACAAAGGGAACTCTCCAGTGGTTACAGCTAGGACAAAAATGGTAAGACAGTTTGAATAATGCACATAACTATCCGGGTCACTTCACTAACCACTCATTTAAGCAGCAGGACACTAGGCAAAAACATCTTCAATGCAGAGACCAGGAGAGAAACAATTTTCCTTTGTAAGGAGTAGTGGAAACAGTCAAACAAGAAACAATGCACAAAAAATCAAGAGCTCTCTGGTAGAATTGTTTGAGGATGGCCCTCTTTTGTTTAAAAAAGGGGGAGAAAAAACGTGTGAGGAAACTCAGGAGCAGTAAGGTTAGGGGGCTGTGAACCAATTAATTACACCTTAGCCTTACACAGCCCAGCAGAAAAGAACTGGCTTTTGGACAAAACTGTTGTAAGACTGTGTAACCAATAGCACAACAGTAGCACATGGATCGTTCAAAGACATGTGAATAGGTGCTGGGCAGCAAAGTCAACTGCTGATATGGCCCTGATGTCAGGCTCAAGGCAGCTCGCCAAACATAGTCTATTGGCTGTTGATAAAAGCATTACGTTATCTCATGGTATGAATTGGGTAGAAAATACAAGAAAGCGGTTATTTCAGAGGACTCATTGAAAAGTCACTAGAAGTAACAAAAGTCAGCCTGGATTCTTCTTTATTCAGAAGTATATGGTTGAGTACTAACAGGTACTTAAGAAGTGTGATCAGCTGCAAACTGTAATGTTTGAGCAGGAACTGGTTTGCACTGGTGATAATAAAAACTGGCTGCCTGCGGAAGGAGCTGGCCAAACTCCAGGAACATCTGAAGGTCAAACTGGAACTGAAGTCCTTCTTAAATGGAGACAGAAATTAGGGAAGTCAGAAAACAGAAGAGGCTGTCCTGCAAAATCACTCAGCTTCAGAATCAGTCCAAATGATCTCTGTGCAAAAAGAAAGCAAGCAGCCATTCAAAGGTTACCGCATCTGCAAAGGCCCACCTGCAAAGACAACTTTGCAACACTACAGTTGGAGCACGAGGTCTGTGTGCTGCCTATGCTGTAACAACTGAAACGTAAAATTTCTGGGAGGTCTGTGATAGACTTGGATGGTTGTAGAGAACTCTTTTCACTGTATGAAGCCTTTACAACACACTGGGACCCAAATTTTGAATTCCTTGTGTTTTATTGACAGGTTCATGTAAGGCTACAGCCATCTTCTTAATGAGAGCTGAACTGGCATTATCCCCTTCCTCCACCAGCTGGTAAGCTTAAATAAAGTTCCTCGGCTCCCAGCCTTGCCCTCAGATTAGTGAGGGCAGCAATGCCACAGGATGCTTTGACCTTTCAGGGGTAAGGCATGCCATCCACTTTCGAGGCAGTGGAGTGACAGCAGCAGCAGGGCTGCACCACAGGCGTAGAGCCCATAAGCACACTGGGGTAGGTCTTGCAAGCAAATCTGGCAGCTCTTCAGTGAGAAATTGCTGAGTTACCAGAACAGGCTGCCTTGAGGGGAAGGGAAAGAGCTCATTTCAACTATTTCACAGGGAGCCCTGGGCTCTGAACCAAGGGAACTGACTAGGCCTGGTTCGCGTCCAGCCTTCGCGTACTGGTCACTGCCACCTGTATAGTGGCTGAGACCTGCCCTTTTGGATAGGCCCCACGTTCCTGACCAGAGGGTCAGGCTGCATTCTGGTGGCTGTGGCCACAGATGATACCCTGTACAGCACACTGGGATCCTTCCAGAAGGCCACGGGATATACATTTTCATAGCAATGTAAAGCTTACATGCCAAGTATGTAACTTCAGCCTTGGTAATGCAAAATGGAGGTAGAATTGCACAAAGACAGACAATAATAATAATAATAAAATAAAATATAAAAAAAAAAACCAACCATGGGACTATTTTGTCAAAAACATTAAACAGGAGAGAAAAGTAACTGCTTAAACCCCCCCTGTCCCTTTCTGGCCCTCCACAGCGCAGGTGTCTAAGGCTCCTGTACCACCAGGCAGCCCCACCACAGTAGACAGAGACACAAAAATCAACATCGTTTATAGTTAATAATGAGGAGAAACTCTGAGAGGCGAGTGACCTGTTCACTAACCGAGGAGCACTGGAATACTTGACATACCTGTTCCAGTCTCCCGAGGCGGGATCGCTGGTGGAAAATACCACCCTGCCCCGGCCAGCCACGTCTCCCAAGGCCAGATGCGACGGGAGATTTCTGACTGGAAGGACTGGGCTGTTAATTTTTTCCCCGGTTTATTACAAGCCGCCTCAGCACCCCCTCAACCCAAACCTCCCCTCACGGCCATGGCTCTGCGGGCTCTTTAAAGCCACCCCTTCACCACCCGCGCCGTCCCGTCCTCTCAGGCGAACCCGCCCTCTACCCCGTCCCGCCCCGCCCCGCCCCGCCTTCCCCAGCGGCCGCCGTGCCAAGCAGAGCGGGCCAGGGCTTTATAACCGTGGCGGCGGCGGGCATCGCAGCCGGTGCGGGAGGGCGCGGGAGCTGAGGAGGTGGCCTCCGTGGTGAGTCGGGAGGTGGCAGCTGCGGGGCTTCTCAGGCTGGGGGGGAGGTCATCTCTGACCCGCCCGGGCGCCGGTATCTTTCCCTGAGCTTCTGCCCGGTGCTGCTTTGGAAGGAGGGCGGGGGCTCGCTGAGCTTTGCTCGGCGCCCTCCGGAGCCCTCCCGCCCCGAGCTACTTCCTTCGTTTCCTTGTGTTTTTTCCCCCCCTCCCGATGCTCTTCGTGTGAAGGCGAAGCGGAGGGAGCTGTGCTTCGTGTTGCCGCTGGAAGGGCTCTCCCGAGGTGGTGGGTGCCCTGGGTGCTGCCTCCCTTTGCCCCTCGGCAGATGTTGCTGTGTCCGCCTGGCTCCAGCTGCTTCAATAGACTGGCACTGGCGCTCTGGCTGTAGGGAATCCCTTCGGCTTTGGGAGAGGACCTTTTATTGGCTTCAGTACTTGTAAGACAGCGTGTGTGTCGCAAGAGGTTTGCCGTGATGGTTGCTGGCTTTAGCCGTAACTTTTTTGTTTCTTTCTCATGATGCTTTACCGCATGAATACAAAGTCCGAGCTGTGCGTCTGCGATGTAATTCACTCAGGTAGACAGTATTGATCGGATGACTAACTTACACTTGAATGCTTAAGTTGTGCGTAATAACTTTTTAGGACTAATAACTCATTTAGCATAAGCCTTCTGTAGCGTTCAAGGGGCAAATCCGCTTTCAATAGCTAAAACTACTGCAAGCTGGAGTAATACTGTGTGCCTAGTACACTAGTGATATTATTAACTAATAAAGAATTTGATATGTGACTTTTAAAGTCTATTGTCTAACAGTGAAATACCGAAATATTTGTTTTAAGTGATGCTTTCTTTTATGGAACCTTGGCTTTTGATTTTATTTCAGTCGTCCCGCCAATTAAAAGTAATCAGACTTCTGAGTTTTGCCAAGAGCGTGTGGATGAATCACTGTATTAACCTAACCCAGCGTCCTTTAAGGGTAGTATTGCCTCTGTTGTTTTACTGATGTGTAGGGAACAGCAATGTATATTTGATAAGGACTATTTCTTTCTAGTAAAATTGGAGACCTCAGCTCTATAATGGGAGCCAAATTCCCATTTTTAAGTAGTTTGCCAATTGTATTGCCAATAGACTTTTTGTAAGGAGATGGCTACTGCTTTTGTCAATGTAGGGAAGAAATCTTGCAGAAGAAGCAAAACAATTCAGAAAGCCAGACAGCTGAGGTAAATGGGCAGAGTTGCTTGCTGGTGTGTTTTTTTGGTTGTTTGGGTTTTTTTATAGATGAGCTGTGCCACTCTGCTTTAATTTCTTCCTGTGAGTATTAAAAGGTAGGAGGAGGGATACAAGGTAAAAATAAGTGGAAGGACTTAGATGGTTAGTTTGGCCTGAATGGCAGGAAAGGAGACTAGTACACCTTTCAGAGGTGCTCACCTTGATTGTGCTATGTAAAGCCTTCACCTTGGCATACATCAAAGGAACTGTGTGCTATAAAAATTCTGCCCTGGGGCATCCTGTACATGCATCAAAACTTCAGCTGGTATTGGCAAATATGTGTGAAAAGAGAAAACTTTATTTGGCTTGCATACTTCTACATTGTGCTGGTCCCCCAGAATTACTTGAAAAACTGAGCAGCCTTCATTGCCTCAGTCAAGTGAAATACAAACCAAACAAATGTACAGATATATTTTAGTTTTATGTGTTATGGTATTTGTGGTAGATGAAAAATTGTTTGAATGTGTTGAGATTGACAATACAGTTAACTTTTTTCCATTTTGACAAGTTTCTCAAGTGAAAATTGTGTGTGGCTGATAGTGGCCAAACTGAGCTTGGTTTTTGTCTCCACTAAATGATCTCCAGTTAATCATGGCAGGGCAGGAATCTGAGGAACTTGGAGGTGGCCTCCCTCTAGCATAGTGTTGTACTGACGGAGCTCTGCTGCTTTCCTATTGAGAAGCTGGCATAGTCTATGCCTGTGGCTCCTGATCTCTGCATGTCACTTTGACAATATAGTGGATGCACTTACTTGCCTTTTCTTTGCGGTTTTTTGCTTGTGTAGTTGTTGGTTGGCTTTTTGGTTGTTTGGGTTTTTGTTTTGGTTTGAGGTTTTTTTGTGGTTGGGTTTTTTTACATTAGTGGTGTACTCTGAAGTGGCCTAAAGAGTGAGGTGGATTTCTGTGGGCTTGGTTTTTGAGTATCTGAAGTAGTGCGATTTGAGCTCCTATGTTTTGGGTTTTTTTATTATATCGTCGGAAGATGAGACCCAGGTAACTCCTGGGGAAGTAAAGATGACAAAAGGAGAGCTAGGGCTGCAGTAACAATTTGGGCACACTCAGTGTCTGCTACTTCTGTTAACTTCATTTGGACACTGGATTATTGGCACTTCTAGAGATAGTGACCAAAGAAGGCTCATCTTTACAGAAGATGGTGCTAAGAAACCGGTGCATTTGTGATCTTTTCCAGCTGGGCAGCACAGGTGAATAAACAAGGCAACAGGGAATGGAAGTTCCAAGGGAAAGAGTTTCAAGTACAATTATTCCACAAAATTGGCAAAAAGATAACTACAGAATCAAATGTTTAGGAGGCTATTATGAAAAATAGGGAATAGAAAATATTTATATTATAAGGGACTAGAATGATAAGCAATGGAGAGACCTACTTGGTTTTGGGAAGGACAGGCTTGTATGGGCTGGACTAGTCTGGTTTTTCAGTTCTTCTTGGATTACTTTAGCATTTTGCAAAGCGTGTGTCATAGTTAATTGTGATTTGTTGTCCCTTTGTCAAATTCACTCAGCTGACCTCTAAGATAGAGCAGCCTTTTTTACCATAAAAGGCCTTATGCACCTAATTCCACTCTTCTCGTATGGCTTTCACAAGCACGAATATTGTGAACACTGGCAGCAGCAATCAGTGTTAATGGAGGAAAGATGTTGTGTGTGCCTCTATTTTTCTGTTGAAGTGTACCAGCTCATGTTAATGTTGATACTGGGAGGGGAGAAGAGGGACAGGAGTTTGGTAATGACTATCTTAAAGTTCCATTTGATTGCTGGATGTAGTCAGACTGATTCAGTTTGGTAAGAAGCAGTGGTGGCGATTCACTGCAGCACTTCTTAAGGTCATGCCTGGGAGACAAACTACTTGAACCTTTTGAGATTAGGATAGTGGTGTCCCAAATACATAAGAGACATTGATTTCAACACAGATGCCTTTGTGCAGTGTTACTGACTTTCTTCTGATTGTCAAAGGTGTTACATGTTTTTACCCTTAGTTTGTTTGGAAGGTTCACTTTAAATGGCCAAGGCACAAAGTTTTAGTAAATGTTAGCATATATATAAATATAATGAATGTACTTAATAGACGTATTAAATCATTGTCTTACTTCACAGGAAGAAGAACCAATAATGTCAGCACTAAACTGGAAGCCCTTTATTTATGGAGGCTTAGCATCAATCACTGCAGAATGTGGTAAGCTTTTCCTTTGACTGTTTACATGATTTCTCTGATAGTGTTTTAAAACAAGCTTGTTTCCATGCTATCAGTGGCACAGTTGTATATGGTCTACAGCATAGGAGTTTTTTTCTTTAATGCTGACTGAAGAGTTGTTCAGAACTTGGTTACAATGCCAGAACACTTGCTGGTAAACTCATGTCCTGTGTGAGTCTTGGTTATATATAAACTTTGCCTTTGGTTATTTGGTGTGTGTTGATCTGTTCCTAGAAAGTGGTTATAAATACACACAGCTTTTGTTTTACTACAGTAGACAAGTTAAAAATTTAACTTGTAAATATTTTTCTTAGCTTTTCTGAGTATCTGTGTTGCAGTTTAAATTCCTTTTTCTTGAATATGTGGCAGATGAGATTTGAGCACTTAAATTCAGTTAGTGTGCAACACAGCATAGTTGCTACAGTGAGACAGTGCATCTGATGTTTTGGTACCTACTCTAAAGCTAAACCTAAAATACTAACATCCTTTTAAAGTTTCACCTGAAATGCATGTACAAGAAAAAGGAAACAGGGTTGTTGTTTTTTCCTCATAGTAGCAGAATAGTCTGACATGTGGTGGGCTTGCATGTGAAGTCTAATAAGTGTAATTTCATTCAACATCTACCTTAAAACTACTATTTTGTTTTCCTCTTCTACCTTCTCTTACAAATCCTCTTCAAACTTGAGTTTGAAACCTCTCTTATTTGACTTGACCGAATGTGGCCAATAATGCCAAAAGCTTGGCAGAGAAGACAAGCAGTTGATAAAAGCCTGGCTTGTCTGATAAACCTGGTTAGAACAGATGTAGTTCATTCTGATTCCTGTTAGCGTTTAGGTGAGTACTGAATGTTGAGGTGGTCCCTTTCCTAAAGATGCTCTGGAGGAATATGCTTTCTAAACCCTTACATAAAGGGAAGATGGAGAGTCTGAACTTGACAAAGCAGTAGGCTACAGGAAAGTAAAGACAGAAATGGATACTGCTGCTATTGCTTTCTTTGGTTCTAGATTAGAACCTGTATAGCTTGTGTTATGGAATTTATTTCTTTGCCTTCAGTGAAATGCTCTTCAAAGATCTTGGTGGAATACACACACAAACTTTTAACTTGATTATGATTGCAGAGTCCTATTCAGTGTGATTGTTTACAACCAGGCGATACCATGTTGCTTGAAAACATAGTGAATGCAAAAACATAAATGTAGGAAGTAGGTAGGTCCTCTGTCAAGTTTTTAGAAGAAAGTAGGTGGCATAAAATGAACCACTTGCTTGAAACAAAGTCTTGGTAAAGTAGACTTTCCCTTGGGAATATTTTTATATATTATATATAATAAAGGCTTCTGGTTTTTATATGGTGTTCTTTCTTTTTGGTAGGTAAGTCCTTGGTTAATTTTCTGTTTTTTCTTTAAGGTACTTTCCCCATTGACCTTACCAAAACACGTCTGCAAGTTCAAGGTCAAGTTAATGATGCCAAATATAAAGAGATCCGCTACCGTGGAATGGTGCATGCACTAGTCAGAATATGCAGAGAAGAAGGATTGAAAGCCTTATACTCTGGGTAAAACTGACTTGCAGTAATGGTTTATGAACAGTATATTAATAAATTCACACACTATGGGCTTAAACTTTTGGGTTTCAGATTTATAAGGTATTTGGTTAGCCTCAATTTGAAGTTGAAAGGTCAAGCTTAGATTGCTTCAGTCTTTGTACTCTGCAGTAACACTTAATGTTTTAAAAAAAAATCCTTGGGGGGTGGGTGGGAAATAACAAAGTGCAAAGTTATTCGACATAATGCTGCTATGGCTGTCCCATCTCAGAAGGAAAAAAAATTAACCTTTGTGTTTAAATGGGGGAAAGATGTAATCTGCAGATTGTTTCAGGCAAGCTTGCCTGAAACATTTATAGATAACAAGTTGAGGCATGTTCTGATAGTAATCCTTCCACTGTTCACTCATGTTCTTGCAGGCTTTATTAAAAAAAACAACAGACCCCAAACAACTAACCACCACAAAACCTTGTTTTGTCTGTAATGAGTTTAAATTGTTGATATAAACAAGCAAACCTTTTTCTGGTAGATAACCTTGTGTTCAGCCCCTCTTGCTCTAAAAAGTATTTGCTAATTAGCCTTTTGCAATTTTGAGCGTGAATATTACTGTATTTTTACAGGATTGCACCTGCAATGCTACGGCAAGCTTCATATGGAACTATAAAAATAGGCACTTACCAGAGCTTAAAAAGAATGTTTGTTGAGCATCCAGAAGGTGAGTGGGTTTTTTCAATTTAATTGAAGACTGTTTTGCTTGAAGCTGGTTGTTTCCACTTGATGTCTTACTGTAGCTGTTTGAAGAAGTCTGCTGAGAAGATGTTACTTGTATGAGTTATGGCCAAGTGAGTCAGCAAGGAAAACTTGTCAGAGCAGTTCTTAAGGCTTCTGTAATTGGCACTTTCTCTGTGGTTAAAGGAGTTGTAGAATCATGCTGCCCTTATGCATCACAAGCTTTGTAAATCTGCAGCTAAACTCTTTCTCTTTGTTTATGGAATAGATGAAACTCTGATGATAAATGTTCTCTGTGGCATTCTTTCGGGAGTAATCTCATCATCTATTGCCAACCCTACAGATGTCTTAAAGGTAATCATGTGTTACGTAGAGTTTGTCCTTATTTTTTTTGTACTCTCCTTGAGGAAATGTAGAATTGCATGATGGATGCAGTATTTGTTGGGTTGTTAACCCTATTTATGCTCATCTCAATTTTTAAAAATGAGTAATGTCTTGATTTCTTGAAACCTTCTGGTTCATACTAGTTGTTTGGAAGTATCCACCAGGAAACTGATGGCTGGGGAGGTAGTTATAAGGATATAACTTTTCCTGGGGGGGTGAGGAGAGAATAATTTAAGATGACTAACTTTCATGCTACAGTGCTTGTGTGGAAGCCCCACTGCGCACTTCATCTATACTTCTTGGGAACATTATACTGTGATGTTTCTAGAGCTCAAAATATGTGAAGGTCGCTTCAGAGGCAAGAACGCTGCTTGTACTCTATGATTCTTTAATCCTGTAGAGAGGCTTTGCAATCCAGTGTCCCATGGAAATAGTATTCCAGCATCAGTCATTTGAAGTGAATTGGTGATCACCTCTTTAAGAATCTGTTAGCTTCATGAGTGACCTCTTTTCCAGTTACTTAAGTGTTGAAGGTATTTAACTTAGAAAACTGTAGCATGTGACGTATGTGGCTGCCTCTAATGAAAAATTCATGAAAACTTTGTTCTTAAACTACTAAAAACTTGTAGTGCTAGTGTGGCTCTATGGAGGCATTCCAAACAAACTTCTATTTCAAGCATGGCTTCAATTAAGTTATTTCTCAAAGTTATGTCCATGTACCAACTTGCTTGTCACCAAACTTGTATTTGGTAGTTGCCATGTCAGGTTCTTTAAGACATTCTTAAAAATCCACAGGGTCAAAGACCATGGTTCTCACTAGCTCAAACCTTAATCTTTTTAATGTTTCATTTTAACGTGTTCCTGTGAGAACACTGTAAAGGACATCCTGCAGAACCCATCTGTCAGTCTAATCTAAATGGAGTGGTGTACAAGTACAGAAATAGAAGTGACTTAATGCAGTTAAGAACTGCATCGTGTGCTGGTTCAAAATTAGCATCTGCATTTGGGTATTTAAGGCACTTCAGAAAGATTGCATTAGGGTTATGATAATGTCAGATATTAAGTTCTATTCAAAGAGAAATCAACTTTACTACTTAAAAGATTGTAATTTAATGTTAAAAAAAACTGTATTAAGTTATTACTGATTGCATGTTTGAAAAGTATTTATTTTTCTAATTTTATCTTCAAATGAATCCCAGATCAGAATGCAAGCCCAAGGTAGTGTGATTCAAGGAGGAATGATGGGCAACTTTGTACAGATCTATCAAAAGGAAGGCACCAAAGGACTATGGAAGGCAAGTTTTTCTTTAATTATATCCTATACTTCAAGTACACTGTCTTGCTTCACTGAATTTCATGTACTTTTGCAATATACAGAGCCAAAAATATAAAGAAATCAGTAGCTAATATGTATGTAGGTTGTCACTGTTGGTGTCTCAGTACATTTTGACAAAGGGTTACTGCCAGCCTTGTGTTCAAGGATTAGCCACTTAAAAGAGGGAGGCTTAAGTTAGTGTGATGAGCTCTAGGACCAGTTAACCCTTTGCAAGATGCCTCTCAGTCTATATGCTCTGCTCTTTTAAAAACATGGTGAAGAATATTTGAAGTAAAAGTGCTAATGAACATGCCACTAGCTCAGGAATTCTTGTAGCTGGTCTTCTAGGTTACCTCTTATGCCATTTACAGTCAGTGACTGTGTAACAGCTGAAGACCAAGAAGGGACAATTGTTCTGAAGCAGCTGGAAAATAGATGGTTTTTCTACTAGTGTGCTTTCCTCTGCCAAGTTTTTTTTCTCAATTTTTATGTTCATCTTCCTTTATCAGTTTTTTGGCATGCAGGGAGGGGAGCCAGTGTCACCTGGCTATTGAAATCTTAGTTGACTGGTGTAAGAATTTGGATGTTAAGCAGAGATGGAGTAGCATAAAGGAACTGAAATGGCCTTTCAGTGTGAAAAAGTGACTCACCTGTTAAATTGAATCTGTATTTTTGAAGCACATACGTCTAAGACTTGTATTAACTATCCTTATTTGAATTTGCAATGTTCTTAATACATTCATGCTGTGTTGCTTTGTATTATAAAA
This sequence comes from Todiramphus chloris collaris, assembly GCA_025345505.1. Taxonomy (NCBI): domain Eukaryota; kingdom Metazoa; phylum Chordata; class Aves; order Coraciiformes; family Alcedinidae; genus Todiramphus; species Todiramphus chloris. The sequence continues at coordinate 41,305,935 of JANVCC010000021.1, forward strand.
GCTAGGCTTTTCTGTCAGTGCACGACGGTTAAATTTCAACTATATTCTTTCTTTTGATAGGGCGTATCATTGACAGCACAGAGAGCTGCTATTGTTGTTGGAGTGGAGCTGCCAGTGTATGACCTTACCAAGAAGCACATAATTATGTCTGGATTTATGGGAGATACAGTATATACTCACTTTCTGTAAGTTTGTGTAACTCATCATTTGTTAGTTTTCATTATGGGGGAATGAACCTTGATTTTTCTGTCAGCAGTCTAGATGTAAATATACTCCTAATTTGTTTATACTGTCTAATGCATCTCAAATTGTAGCACATAGCATGGAAGCTAATTTTATTTAGGATTTTGATTTAGCTTTCTTTTGAATATGGAATTTTGTTTTGTGGATGGTCTGAATTGGTCAGCTTTGCAAATTGAGGTTAGAAGAAAGTTACAATTAAATATTTGTCCGTCTCAGAGGCATAAACATCTGTTCAGATATACAGAGACTGTATATCAAATCATTAAAAATGATGCTTTATAATAAAACAAAATAATTTTTCACATCTATTAGTTGATAGTTTTTAACTAAAAGCATTGTGCACTCATTACTACCTGTTTTCTGGGAAGGGGGAATTCTTATGCATGTTTAAGTGTGGTAGATCAAATTTCATGAAACTTTTCTTTTATTAGCTCAAGCTTTACTTGTGGGTTAGCTGGAGCTCTTGCATCCAACCCAATCGACGTGGTGAGAACACGCATGATGAATCAGAGGAGCCAACAACACGGAGGACACTCAAACTACAAGGGTACTTTGGATTGTTTGTTGCAAGTAAGTAGTTCACATATCCATATAAGTAGAAACTGGTACTACTGAGCAATGATTTTTGGGGTAGAACTTGGATTAATTTCTAGGGAAACTTAAAACAATTTCAAGTAAATTAGATATGCTTTTTATCCTTAAGCTCAAAAGGATTGTACTGCAAATAATGCACTTGATGTGAAAACATTTTTGGGGACAGATGGTTTTCTCTACTTACTGCATAATGAAAAGCTTAGGACAGCCAAAGGCAACATCCGTCTCTGATTTTTGATTACTTTGGCTTGGTTTCTTCAATGCTTAAATAATGTATGAGTTGGGAGGATGATGGCCTTTTACATGAAGAAGAGTGGACAGGAAGCTGTTTCAAACTGATTTGGACTGTTATAAGGACTGGACTGTGCACACTATCCAGTGCAATTTTGTGAAATCCATAAAGCAACAGGAAAATTAACAATGGGATGCCTAATGTGAGCTGCAGGATTACATGCAGTTCCCTGCAAGGTTTTTTTTGTGGAGGGGGGAACCTACAAAAAACCAAGAAGCCAACCAAAAAAAAACCCCAACAAAAACATAAAACAAAACCCAGGAAACCAAAAAGCTAAAACTTAAACCCAAACAATCCAGGAATGCAGTCTGGACAAATCTGGGTTGGATACTAAATGCCATGGTCTGCATCTTTACTTGCCAGGTAATGCTGCAAGCGTTACTAATGTAGGCTTGATCTAGTGAAATGTTTCCTTGTCCCATCATACAATACATTTGCCTCAAGGTTACAGCACTAAGCAATCACCTACAGTGGTATCGATCCTTGTTAGCTGAGATGCCTTTTTAGATTTCTCTCTAGTAAAGAACTGTGTTCTTGTTTTTGTTTTTTCTAGACATGGAAGAATGAAGGCTTTTTTGCTCTGTATAAAGGGTTTTGGCCCAACTGGCTAAGACTTGGTCCTTGGAATATCATCGTATCCTTTTCAAAGGTGTGGAAAACTATTCAGTTAGCCATGGAACAGCAAGTATTGACAGGCAGTTTCACAGAATGCTCAGTGTGGAAAGAGCTATGTCAGTACAAATATTCTCTTTGAGTGGAAAATTGTTTAGTTGAGCACTTCCTTAGTCAACTGCTGCTGGTCAGAATGAATTTGTGATTTACATGGTGAATATTAGAATGTGATTGTGAAAAACATTTTTCTGTTCCTTCAACTTCATACCTGTTAATTTCCTTGGTGTGGAGCCTAGGTTTAAATAAATTTGACCAGATGACTTGGGAATGGATGCTATATCTAGAAACTTAGCAGCAAGCCATGAGATCTTTCTGTACTTACCTTAGTCTTGCACAACTTGGTTTGTGTTTCAAGAGACAGCTAATTGGAACCCTGGGATGTGAGTTGGTAGTAATGATTTTACTATGTGCAAACCTACTTTAGCTTATGAAAGCTAAGTAAAGTTTCTAAAGGCTTTTAGTAGTACTCTCCTGTCTCCTCAGTCCTGTGTTTAAGATCCTGAGGAACAGGCATGAGAAAGCAGTTGGCATCACCAGCCTTAAGGTTGTTGATACACTTGCCCCAAACAGGCTGCTTTGTTCTGCATAACAAAAACGGTCGACCAGCACCATTACATAGGAGGGAACTAAGAAGAGGGAAGTTTTCACCCAGAAGCTGCTGTCCTTTAGTAGTGAAGTGACCACTTTGTACTGTGTGAACAGGAAAGTTTTCCTTAATCAATTGTTCCAGTTCTTTCTGACATATGAGCAGCTGAAGAAATTGGACTTCTGATGTGCTGAACTGTAAGCTGAATTCTGCTAACGCACTGTCTTGAGTTTAGAGCAACTTTTAAGTTATCCTGAGTGTCTGCTCTTTATTGTCTGAGATGCTGGCCAAAGGAAGAGGTCATTACAAGATGGTCATGATGAGAACAACCTGGAAGTGACTTCAGCTGACTCCTGTAACCATGGCTTGCTCATGTGTTTCAGTGGATGATGTGCACTATTTTCTGGACTGAACCAGACATGGTGGAATATTCTCTGTCAACTGTTCAAGTCTTCTTGAATGTGAAGATGTGTAATGCAGCTTTATGCTGTTGAGACTCAGATGCACAGTGTTTATAGTGAGACAAAGGACAATCTTTCTCTAAAGGAGGATGGGTAGTAACGAGGAGCTGGGCTTTTCCTGTTTTCAGAAGTGTATACAATTTGACTGTAATAGTTTATAGTTTCTAAATAACTGGAAGTGTTACAAGACATCTTTTCAGGCTTTCAGTTCAGGAAAATACCTGCTGCAGTACAAAATCTGCTTCTGGCTTCAGAGTTTTTCTGTGTTCCGAGTCCTTGGATGACTGCATAATTTGCTGGGAATTAATCCAGCTTCTTTTGAAAGCGTGGTTGCTACAGTTGACAGTTTTGCATAGCTTGAGGAAATCTGTTTTTAGATGGCTTGTTGTTTTTTTCCCCCACAATTCTTGTTTTTCAGCATAACTCATTCTTCAACATATTCATATGTAAATTATGAGTAGGAATGAAGTTCAAACAAGTCCATGCTCATCTGCCTGTCTCACAGAGAAACTTTCCATGCTTCTTTCCTTGTTGGGAAGAACTACTTGTAATGGTTACTGTCTGTTATATATCATCTGAAAGATGCAAGTTGTAGGCTGAGCAGCTCAGGCTGTGTCACATAGGTGCCTGTATGAAAAGAACCAAACCCCTCCAGAGGTAAATGTACTCTAAAGACTGTGTTCCTTGTTTAAAATGACACCCAAACCCCAAACTACAGAGCGCTGTCATACAGTGAACAGGCCCTGGTTGCTGTTACGTGCAAGTAAACACTATATGCAGGAATCCAGCACCACTTAAACCATTGCCTTTTGACTTAATGGCTCTGCCATTTTGATATACATTTAACTGAACAGCTCTGCCAGGGTTCTTAATGTTGCTGTGGAATTCCAGGAAAGGAACCATGTAACATGGGTCATACAGAGGTCTTTCTGTGGTCGGCGGGGGTGGCAAAGCAGGATGCACTGCTTTGCTTTTTTGTGCCATTGTGTTTATCTCTCTAATGTTTTTGCTTAATTATACATTCCACTTAGAGCAATTTTGAAAACTGCAATGAAATTTCTTTAAATTTACTAATTTTGAATTCACAAATGGATTTAAATGCACAAGGCACTTTCTTTCCTAAGGCACAATGTTTTTCTATGTATATGATGTATGTTTTCTATGCTTATGTGCACTGTTTTTCCTTACACCTGTTTCTGTGCTTTAATAGAAATGTTTGTAAATATTTTTGTATACTACATAAACTAAATGTATGTTTTACATTTTTAAGCTTACTAAAACTTTTTAAATTGATCCTGTGGTGAGTTTGAATGGGGGAAGTGGGGGTGGGTTTTAAAGTACTTCAAGGTGATTAGCTAAAGGGAAAATAAACTGCTTTGGGGCATCAAGGGTGAAATGGGGGTTCAGGTGACAGTTTGAGGTGTTCGCAGCAGCCATTTTTAACCTCTTTAATTCAGATGGCACTTCACTATGAAACAGTAAGATTTTAAGTTTATAAAAGTAAGCTAAAGGTAAGGGAGAATATTTCTGAAGTAAAAGAATTCTTCAGCTTCTCTCTTGGCCTCTACCCTCCATCAGCGCTGCCCTGGCACGGGCGGGAGAGCGCACAGGGCAGAGGGGTAGTGATGGCTGCGAAGGGGGGAGGCCTCAGCCCCTCGAGCGATGACTCCCTGGCCTGCTTTAGGGAAGGGGGAAGGCCCCAGCCCCTAGTGGCGGCCAGCGCGAGGGTTCACACCGGAGTCAGGGCAGAGCTGAGGGCGGCGAGCGTCTCCCTTCAGGAGTCATGTCACATGGAAAACCCGGCCGTGCAGGCGAGGCTTGGTTACCACGGCGGGTGTCGTGCTATGGCGGAGGGGGGGACGGAGCTGCTGCCCCTGAGAAGCGCCGCGGGCTGTGTGCGTGGGGAAGGGCGGGAGGGAGGTGCCATCGCCGGGGCTGTGCAATGGGCTCTCTGCCTCGGCAAAGGCGGCTCCAGGGCATGGAGGGGCCGACTCAGCTGCCAGCCCTGGCTAGCTGCGGGAGCGCCGCGGGGCCCGCTGCAGCCGCAGCCGCCCGCGCTCCTCCCCGGCGGCAGGGGGCGCCGTCCCCTGGCGGCCGCAGCTCCCTTCACCCTTCCGCCGCTCGCTGACGCGCTTCTGCTCCCTGCCCATGACGCTACTGCCACGCGACGCGGAGCGGTGCGCGCTGTGCCTCCCCCGGAAGCGCCACCGCGCTCCCCAGCGTTCCGCCCGCTCCCCTCTCGGCCCGGCCCGGCCCGGCCCGGCCGCCGCTCTCCCCCTCCGCCGCTGCCAGCATGGTGGAGCCGCCGCCCGCGGAGCCGGCGGGCAGGGAGGTGCGGGACCGCCTGAGCCTGTGGGACCGCCGCCCGCAGCCCGCCGCGCCGCTCAGCGACCGCCAGACGGACTCGGTGCTGGAGCTGAAGGCGGCGGCCGAGAACCTGCCGGTGCCGCCCGAGGTGAGGCGGCAGCGCTGCCCGGGCCGGGGGGAGGGAGGGTGGGTGAGTTAAGGGGAGGCGCCGCGGTGCCACGTCGCCAGGCGGCCGGGGGGTGGCGGCCCGGCCCGACCCGGCCCGGCCCGGCCCGCTTGGCCGTGGGGCGAGTGGGGCCGCCGCTCTCCCCGAGCTCCTACGGGGTTCAGAGGCGTTGGCGCTGTAGTGGGGTCTCAGGCCGGGGGGACCTTGAGCCCGGTGCTGCCCGCCCGCCCGCCCTGGCTTGCAGGGGGTTTGTAGGCAGAGGTGACAGCTTTTCTCTTAAAATCCGCGAGGCTTTCTCTGCCTGCCCTCACTGCTTTCCTCAGTTCATCAGAGTTTGTCCTCTTGAAATGGAGAGGTTTAGTGGTAAAGCTACCGCGGGTTTGGTCCCCCTGATTCGATCCTGACCGATGCATGGGTGCTAGCACCACTGTCATTTCCTGGTGCAACTTACAGATGACTCAGTAAGCTGTATAAAGACAGAAATAGTAGTAAAAAGCTCACTGATTTGTTACTGTCATGGAAGATGTGGTCTTCCACTCAGTTATAAAATATCAGACTGGCAAAGTGATTATTTATGAATGCTTCCTTGTCTACAAAGGGAAGGGGAATGAAATATTTGCATTCCTTAACTGCACTTTGGATGAGAGATTTTGTATCCGAGCAGGGTCACAGCACAAGATACATAGTTCCGTAAATTCAACAAAGTTGGCTTTTGGCAAGTGTCTGAAGGGTCAAAATAACAAAGAGGAGGGGGTAAAGCAATTCCTTCCTGAAATGCACCTGCTTAATTTCATGCTTCCTCGTTTCTTTTTAGCGTAAGCTGTGTGCAACAGTGCTAAAGTAAATATTGGCAGACATCCAAAGTGATGGTAGAAGGATGTGCTGCTATCAGAGGATGTTCTTAAAGATCTAAACCAGCCTTTAAACAAGGCAGGTACTGAATTTGCCAGTCAGGACAGGGGGGATGCCAATACACTGAATACTTGAGCTGCTTTTGGCTCCTGCTGAAGTGGATTAGTACAGTGGTATCTTGGCTATTCTGAAAAAGCAAACTCTGGTGGACTTGTCTTTTCTTCAGTAATGGTCAGGTGAGACAGCCTGGCTCCCCAGCTAGCTTCCTGCCTGTTTTAGAGTGGGGGGGAGATAATGTGGAAGTTGAACAAGATAGATCACTCTGTCCTCAAATAGTTGAAATCCTAGTTGTTCTTTCTTTGCCAGTCTGATATTACCAGGCATTGAGTACTTCAGTAAGCAAGTAATCTCCTGGAGAGATACTTGTTTGTATTTAAGTAATGTTTTCTAGTTTTATGTCACTGATGCTCTCAGCAATAGAAACCATACTTTACTTGTCAAGTGAATTACAAAGGGTGTTATGTTAATTAAGAGTATATAATGATATTTGGTTTTGTGAATTAATTTCTTCCATATAAGCTAATTAATACTGTCCAATCATACTTAAATACAGTTTCTCTTGTGAGTTTTTTCCATATTTTTCTTGCTTAAAAAAAAAAAAATTTGTGAATAATTCCTGCTCAGTAGAACTATTCCTTGTCTCTAAAAAGTCCTTTCTTTTTAGCTTGACTTCTTAATTAAAAAGCATTTGAAAGAATCTGAAACCCTATTTCCTGAATAAATTCTGGCAATGCTATAGAAATATATAAAATGCTTATATAAAATGATGTATAAAATATTTCAAACTAAAAAGACCCGTAGTTGTTTCTGGATATATAAATATGGTAGTTGCTGGTGTATTATCATATGGATAGATAAAATGTCCATTGCATTTGTTTCTTCAAACGTAGATGCCTGTAATTATCTCAAGTGGATGCTTTATAGTGCATTACTGTAGTTGAGCTGACTATACTATTTCTTAGTAAGTTCTTTAACAAAAGTTCGTGGATTTTCTTGAGCAGCTTCCCATTGAAGATTTATGCAGCCTGACATCCCAGTCACTCACTGTTACACTGACAGCTGCGGTGCCAGAATCCACGGAGGATGTCCTCTTGAAAGGATTTTCCATACTGGGGATGGAGGATGAAAGAATTGAAACAGCCCAGCAGGTAAGTGATGCTGAATAACCTCCAAGTTGCAATAATCTTCTCCAGAGAATTCTGTGAGATTCTGTGTCCCTTGCCTAGCTTTTGGTGGGTTTGTTATTTTTTTGGGATTGTTTTCAAGATGCGTGAAGAAACTTTGGGGAGAAAATTTGAAGTCTTAGCTTTTAAGTTACTTTTCACAGTTTGAGTGGAGTCTTATGTGAGAGTAAGGCACCCCTTCAGTAAGTGTTACTCATAATGTATGTCATACATCCTTCCCACTTTTCTAATGTGACAGCCCTGTTCTTGTGCCAAAAAAACCCCCCAGATTAAATTCAGCCTTTACTGTTTTAATTTAGTGGAGGAATAGAATATGTCAGTTATAAGGGACCTACAATGAAGGGTTATAGTTTGTTTCTGTGATCAGTAATGAAATGAGTTTTTAACAAAAGCTCACCTTCATTTCATGAATCTGATTTTTTTTTTAATTGATTGTATGTGATATCTGTATTGTTTACACTATAAAATCTTTTCTAGTTCTTCTCCTGGTTTGCTCAGGTGCAAACACAGATGGACCAAGATGAAGGTGCCAAGTACAGGTATATGTTCTTCCTCAGTTCCTTTCACTGTAAGGAATTTAAACCCTGAAGGATTTCAGCTTGTCCATACAACGTTAGCACACATTTGGATTCAGCTGGTGGGGAATGGAGGAATGTGTTGGAACAGCTGAAGCTTTCCAAGGCAGTATGCCCCACTCCCATCCTGAGAGCTATTGTCCTTGTGGCAGAGCAGTTATAAGGGATACAGATTTCCTTCTCAGTTGTCTTGTATATTAAGACAGATTGAAATTAGTTTTGACTTATAGGCAGGGCTGTACACAAAGGCAGTTGTAACAACTTTCATATGTCTTTTCAATGCCCGCTGCTACTGAAATGGCATCCTCTGAAAGTTGCGTAAGCAGGTGTGCTTGGTGGTCATTTCTTCTCTGCTATGTGGTTCACCAGTGGCTATGGCTGTGACTCTGTATCTGCATTCCCCACATTCCTTGACAATTGGCTCTGTTTGGTTTTGAGACTTGGCATTCCCATCTATTTTTGTCTAACTGACTTTTCCGTCAGGCTTGGGGGAATCCCTTCCCACTGACTTTTGCAGTTACTCCTCGAGAGTCTGAAGTACAGCTGAATGGCTTAGCCAAACCTGCTGATGGCTTTTATGAACACTGGCTTGTATTTTGAGACTTTACAAACTCCACAAAGAGATGCTGCTGTGTTCCTCACTTCTGTTTTTCTCTCCTTTTTTTTTTTTCTTTTGTCTGTCTCTTCTCCTGACATTTGAGTCCTGTGATCGGATCATGAACAACCTGAAAAGAGTAGCACCCTTGCACTTCGCTGACATTTTCAAAATAGCACATACAGAGCCTTAAGTGTGCTATGGATGCAGAGTGGTTTGTAGGACTGCCAATATGTAGTTGTTTGCAGGAGGCTAGAGAAGCAGGAGGAAAATTGTTGTCATGTCATGTTGCACCTGACTAAAGAGAATTGTGATTTTTACTTGCTGCTTTGTGTGGGGGAAAGTAGAGCTCAGAAGTTTTAGCTGACAAGCAAGAGTAAGCTATTTTTAATGATGTTTTAGTCAAGCTGAATGCTTGACATATGTTTAGTGAACATTTAGAGTTTATATCTGCATTGAGCCTTAGACAAAACTTGGTGACATTAGTTATTGTATCTCTTTCATTTAAGCCTTTTTCAATCCTCACTGTGTTTTGAATCCTCTGGATTAATTCTGCTACTTTAGGAGAATAAAAATAATTTCTAAATGGAAGATGAGCATTTTCTAGAAGAGATTCAAATTAACACCCCTGTTGGAAGCAAGGCAGATTGAATTTGGCTGCTAGCAGTAGCTTGTAGTAGTCACTGTGTGTGTGCTGTCTGTTTAGACAGTGTTTGTGTGCTCTAGACTAGCTCTGGTGCATGCTTCTGCTTTCCAGGTGGGCTTCCTATAAGGAATGGTGGGGAAATGGAATTACTGCAGTGGCTGTTCCAAACCCTATAGCTCTGTTATTTCTGTGGGTCACAAAACATCCCCTTGCTTGATGCAAGTGGTCTTTTAATCCTAGAGAGGGAAAGGTAGTGTCAGAGTCCCTGCAGGCAGCTGGATTTGCAAATACAGAAAGTGAAATTTTACTTCTGTTATGTGTTGATTTTCTTTTTCTAGACAGATGAGGGATTACTTGTCTGGCTTTCAGGAGCAGTGTGATGCTATCTTGAACGATGTGAATAGTGCCCTTCAGCACCTGGAGTCACTGCAAAAACAGTATCTTTTTGTGTCCACAAAGACCGGAACGCTTCATGAAGCCTGTGAACAGCTTTTGAAAGAGCAGGTAATCTTTGGTGGGAGGATTACTGGAAACTTCTAAGATCCAGAAACAAAAGTTTCTTTTAATCAGGCTGGGCAAACCTGTGAGCTGTGGTGACAATCCCTCGTTTGCTTTGGACCTTGTTTTTGGTGTGTTTCACCAGCAGCTAGGGTGCCTGTCTCTGTACAGTAAAATGTCCATTTTGTGTTGATACACACTTTAATCAAGAAGGAAAGCTATTTTGAGGAGCTTTTGTAACTGAAGTGCAAACTTCATTGAGATTAATAATTCATATTGCTTACAGAAGTATTTTGAGCAGGTTATTGCAAGAAGACAGATTATATTTTTTAAGTTACAAGTTTATTTCCCCAGTACTTTCTTTCTCCTCATGAACCGCTGCAACAGTAGTACAATAGATGTGTCTTTTTAGCATGACTGGTTAAGGGTGAACTTTTAAAGATTCCAGTCCTGAAACACAGGATGTCTACAGTTCTCTACAATACTGATGACAGCATTGCTGCTTGTATGCGAGAGTGTCTGTGGAATGCCAACAAACCCGTAGGATATATGTTTTTAAATGCACTATTGAGAGTAATGTGTCTTTGATAAGAGAGAGCAAGAGTGCACTGCTTTATTCTGCATCTTTTGTTGCACTGGTTATCAGAGCTAGTTAACACTGGTGTGTGCCAAGGTCTGAATGGGAGACTGAATAATTTAATGTGTATATATATATATGTAAGTATATATTTAAACTACTTGCTAGGTTGCTGATTTTCTTCTATATATTGTTTTTTAATAGTCAGAACTTGTTGACCTGGCTGAAAACATCCAGCAGAAACTTTCTTACTTTAATGAGCTGGAAAACATCAACACAGTAAGTATTATTTCACTGCTAATGGTCTTAGAAAATGAAAGTGAACTGATATTTTGAAATTTGTTGTCGACACTAATTTTCTTGGGTTCCTTACAATGATATTTTGTCTTGTTTTTCAAAGAAATTGAATTCCCCTACCTTGTCTGTGAACAGCGAAGGATTCATTCCCATGTTGGCGAAGCTTGATGATTGCATTGCATACATTTCATCACATGTGAGTATTTCTGTGTTGATTTTAGTTGAATCTTAATAGTTTCAAAATGATGTATTCACAATATTTTTGTTTGAGTTTTTTTTCCTAGAAAATGTTCTCTCTGACAAATGCAGTTAGCAAGCAAAGATCATCGTTTATAAACTCAATGATATTTTAGTGAACTTTGCTAATATTCTTCTTATTTTTTATAAAACACTGCTTTTAGTTTGTACAAACTAGCACTTCTAGTTAAAGAGTATTTTAAGTTTTGATAAATTTTCAACTTTTTTATTGTTCATATTTAAAATGGATTTTTTTTGTATTTCTTTCAGCCAAATTTTAAAGACTATCCTGTATATTTGATTAAGTTTAAACAATGCCTTTCTAAAGCTATGCACCTTATCAAGACGTACACTGTGAATACACTACAGAACCTCACAAGCCAGTTAATGAAAAGGGTAAGGTGAATCAGTAAGTGGTAACTCGAGCTGTACTGAAATGTCTGTTGTAACACTATGCACTTTTCATCTCTCTCTATTTTTTTTAAGGGTGGGAGGTGTCAGCAGTTTTGTGTGAAAATAGGTCAGTCCTGTACTACAGTGTTTGTGTAGATTGGCCAAGTTTCAGCTGAATCTGACAGAGATCTAGTGGTCCAAAGGACTTTAAAATAGTAATAATAAAAAAATCCTGAAAATTGAAGTAGGTGAATTGAGGTAGGTGAACAGTAACCTCAGAGAAGGCCAGGGCTGGATAAACAACTGTGTTAGAGAGGCAGTAACCAGCTGGATGGACAGAGTGCTTTCCTAAACCAGTCTGTACACTGTATCTCTGAATCAGCCCCAGCACACGCTGCTGTCTGTGCTACCAAACGGGGAGGGTGCACAAGAGAAATGCAGGTGCTGTGGGGTCTGTTTTGGAGATGGATTGTTAAAGATAGAGACAGAGGCTGCAGGGGGTACTTGAATAAAGTGTACAGGAGCTGGGTGTCCTGGGATGAACACTGTTAAAGCACAACAGCTCTGGGTTCATGACATGACTCTTTCAGTGTTAAATTCCAGTATTTCTCAGTGCTCTTGGTCACCTAAGTATAAACCTGTGGTGCTTTGGCTCGCTGCAGAGGATAACTGCGACGTGTTCCTTGTACTTTTGGCAGCATATATTGATCAGTTGGAAATTGCTGACAGTGATCTTAGAAAGTTGCAGGGAAGAGTTAGGTGTTTTATTTGCACTTGCTTCAGTGTGATTTAGGCATAAATGTGAGTAGGGAGGTTTTTTGGTCTCGCTAAAATGTTAATAGTCTCATGCTGCAATATTTTGGCAGAGGAGAAAGGAGGGCACAATGTCTCTTTTCTTCCTGCTTTCTTTTTCCACTTAATTGTTGTATGCCTTGTGATCAGTCCTATTATAGGCAAACTTGTTGTCATGGGGGGTAATCAGTGAAATGAAAAGATGTTGGAATTGAGAGCTGACAGACCTAAAAGAAGGCAATTTTAGACAATGTTCATGCAAGCTTGCTAAAGGATACTTCTGGAGTGAAGATCTTGACTTAAGTGGCATTGAACATTTCTTATGTTTGGTATAAAACTAGTTTTTGTTTTTAAAAAAGCATCATAGCTTAGTTTCATGACAGTGGATGGCAATGACTAAGCTCCATTCAAGAACTGAAGATCCCTGATAATAAGCACATCTACAGAAAGAAGTGAAACCTTATTTCTGAATTTGAATTGCTGCTTATCAGTTTTAATTCAGGAAGGAGACTCCTTTTTGAGTCACATGACTGTCTCCTTCCCATCTACATGGGGGTCTGCCTATTTCTCCAAAACATCTATTGTCCACTTCTGCTAGAAGCACAGTATTGGACCGGTGGTCTTTAGTTGTGGTCAAGCGTTTTGATTTTCTGTTGCAACACAGCTAGGTCTTGATGGGACTGGAGAGGGTTTGATGAGATCTAGATGTTCTTTGTCAGTCTTCACGTATGAGTGTTTGGAGAAAATCTGTGTTTGTAGAAGGATGATCAAGTTGCTTACGGGGATGAAAGTAGTCTGCCCTGGGACAGGCAAGTAAAAGGGAAATTCTCTTCCATTATAGTATTACAGATTAAGGAACAACAATTAGAGCTACTGTGGCAGGTCCAGAGAAAACACTAAGGGAGAGTGCTGTAATTACTGAAAGTGCTGCTTATGCTGTAGAGAATGTTGGTTGAAATTTTTGTTTGGGGTTTTGTTCTTCCATCTGGCTTTATCTGAGTTATGAAAGAAGTGTGACTTTCTAGGTGGAAAGTGGCAAAGAGCTGTTCCACTGGCAGGATAAGCATTAGGAACCAATTCTGTTTTAGAGCCTAATTATCTCAGCCATTAAATACTATAAGACCAATGTAATATTTTCCTTTCTGACTGATTACTCATCTCTTCTTTCAGGATCCTTCAGCTGTGCCAAATTCTGACAATGCCTTCACGCTATTTTATGTAAAATTCAGAGCAGCTGCTCCCAAAGTCAGAGTAAGTAGGCTGGTAACTGACTGTTAAAAGGGAAGCTATGAAAATGGAGTTTGAATTTATGAGTAGCATGAATGCAAGGATTGCATATGGTTCAAGTTGTGATGAATGTCCAGAGATTGCATATTGTGTCCATGGAAAAATGTTGCAAGCTATTTTCCAATTATTAGAAAAAATAATTTCCTGATAATACTTTTTTTTTTTCCTTCCTATTGACTAGACTCTCATTGAACAAGTTGAGCAAAGAACTGAAAAAATGCCAGAGTGAGTATGCCTACATAATTTATTTTCAGCAGCTTTAAATTTTGAAAATCTTTACTTATAAATAACATTTGATACATTATTCATCTAAAAGACCGTTTTAGAAGTTGAAATTATGTAGTCCTAAAAGAACGTGTTAGAATTATTTTTGCTTTTACCAGAAAATGTGCAGTTACTGTTTTAATTTCTTGGCTAGGTATCAACAAGTTCTCAATGAAATCCATCAGTGTTACCTCGACCAGAGGGAGCTTTTGCTTGGTCCAAGCATCGCTAGCACTGTTACAGAATTAACCAGTCAGAACAACAGAGATCATTGTGCTCTGGTAGGTAAAATAGTCATGTGCTGTGAGGTTTGTGTTAACGGTTTAATTCTCCCTCTCCCAAGTAAAATGTACTTATTTAATTCAGTCTTTACATGCAGAATTGTCACTTTTGTTTGTGGTTTTGAGTCATTAACACGTGTTTTGTGGAAGATTATTCTGTAAGATCTCTGTTCTGCTACAAACCTCACAAAGGGGTATTTACAAAAGCATAAAATGCAGTTAACTTAAATTTCATCAGAAATAAAAAGGGACAGAAATTGCACAGTAACATCTTTTCAGTCCTTAGTTTTATAGCTGATCTCAGTAATTTTTTAAGTTCATAAAGTTTCAATTTAATCACAGGTGTAGTAATAATACAGTGTATAATATAATGGTATACTGTATAATAATGCCTATAATACTTCCTGTGGTACTGATGCAAGGTTGATAGTTTAATAATCCAGTGTTTGTATTTCTGTGAATACAGGTACGAAGTGGTTGTGCCTTTATGGTCCATGTATGCCAGGATGAACACCAGCTTTACAACGAATTCTTCACAAAACCAACACCTAAACTGGAGTAGGTAGTACATGCTGGTTTTGTTTTATTGCATGTTGTATTTATCACGCTGTGATATGGCAGACAATGTTATGTGTCAAATAGGGTTGTATTCTTTTGTTTTATTTTTTCTTCAAGTGAACTGGTAGTTTGCATTCTCCATAAATAATCTGAGTAATGTAAGTGCTCTGTAGATGGTCTGACAGAAAGACACTTGTTTCCTACAGCTTTGGAAATAGCTGTAGAAGTTTACAGTGCTGCAGCTCTCGGCTGCATGCCAGTGGTTTGCACAGTCAGTTGCAGGAGTGGTTTTCATTTACTTCAGTGTAAAATTAAGCTGATCAACTCTAGACATTTTTCGTCAAGGTTTTAGAGTTCATGAGCTGCCCTTACTATCAAGGAATATTTGCAAGTGCCTGTATGTGGGCTGAATGGAAGGCAGGATAGTGGACACTTGACAAGAACATTGTATGTATCTGCTCTGCCTAGATCTAGAAGAGGGACAGGTTGTTGTCTTCATGTGGTAATTGCATTACAAAAGTATTGTAAGTTTTATAGACAGACCTGTAATTAGAGCAGTTGAATAGGTTATAACTCTTCTTTAATATCCTGATATGTTTTAATAATGATATTTAATTTTGAAATTTGGGCAGGCCATGTTCCCTTGTGATGAAGTTCATAAGTAAAGTATATTCCTATTAATATAACCGAGGCACTGGTTTTGAGTGTTGTGCTATTTTAAAATCAAGTGCAGCTTGTGTTGAAGAAGTAACCTGGAAAAAAATACTGTCCAGTACCCTCCCCATCCTCTAAAGCTAAAGGAAAACCTACATAAAGCCTCACTAGAAGTAAGCTGTATGTAGTGCCAGAGTAGTAGCAGTCTGTCTCTTTTCTGAGAAATTGAAGTCTCATGTAGAACACATTCAGGATTTGAGGTGACCTAACTGGATTGGCTTAAGAACTAATTTAGCTATCTCAGTCCAGACCTCGAAGAAAACATCCCTAATTGAAATCAGTGTAAATTGTTGTTCAGACAGAAGTTTCATCTCTGTTGCTTTTCATGATAGGAATGAGAATAGACTTCTGATTATTTTTGAATTTTGATGAAAAAAGTTATCCCCTTGTGTAAAAGCTTGCTTCCCTTTTTTTTGCCTATATCTAAGTCAGATATTTTGAAGAAAATGTTTCCAATACTAACTTCTTTGGTAGGTTTTTCTTAGCTGCATAATAACTAGCATCATTTCTTTTCTGAAGTGCTGAGGTGCTCTGAAGACATAATATCTAGATGGCTATGTACAGATAAAATAGCTGACCAAAAATCTACCCAGGAGTAGAGATCCGAGGTTTAATAATGAGGCTGTTTAAACTTTCTTGTTTTTTTCTGGTTTTAACATGGAAAGTTACTGTTTTACCAAGTTGGTTGTAAAGCTATAGAATACAGCGGAAGAGAAAGGTTCAAAATGTTTCTTCTGTGAGCATTTTTGGTCCACTCACTGAAAGGAACTGAAATGCTGTGTTTTAAAATCCTATTTTCAGACATGCTTCATGAATTTGGAGAAAAAACAAATATAGTGCAATAAACTCAACAACTGTAATTACCACACTGTAAATATTTAAATATTCTTAGTGTTTATATTTCCAAGTCTTTGTTTTATCTTTTTTTCTTCATAGTGAACTCTTGGAGAAGTTGTGTCTTTCATTGTATGATGTCCTGAGGCCAATGATCATCCATGTCATTCACTTAGAGACGCTTTCTGAGCTCTGTGGGATTCTCAAAAATGAGATGCTTGAAGATCATGTACAGAACAATGGTAACTCACAGATGAAACCCGATTGTTTTTAACTATCTTAACTGATAAAATTATTAAATTTCATAGAAGAAAAAAAAGAAGTCCCTTTTTTCCTTTCTAATAAGTCTTAAATATATCAAAGATGAGGTAAGGTTATTTTAGATAAATTATGTTTTTTCATTTAAAATAGAAAGGTGTGTATTTATGGGCCTGTGTATATTTTCCTTTAAATTAATATACTGATGTTATAGAGTCCTATTTTCTCTAGATTGTACAAATGTAAGCAAGCATCCACATTGCAAGCAGTGTGTATATGTGCACCACGACTGATTTAAATGAACTTTTCAAACGAATGAATTGCTTTGCTTGGCCCTGATAATGCATCATCCATGTAGAGCGTTTTTCCTGCAAAATGTCAAAACAAGGGAATGCAAAACTGGTGTTTTTCATTCACCTTGACATAGTGTTTTCCAGACTAGAAATTGTGACTTCAGCAGAGGAGTTAGATAGCTGGTAGAAATTCTGGAGTTTTGGAAGTGTTCAGAGCTCGTAGCTCATAGAAGTGAGCTTACCATCAGAAGAAAAATCTGGTATCTCATTTCTTTAGTATGACTAATGCATAATGGAATCATTTCCCAGTCTTAACCTTGTGCCAAGCAATAGACAGAAATCACTCTTGGTAGCTGGTATATAACACAGCATAGCTCTTTGTCTCTGAAGTTGTGCCAATATCATGAAGGACTGCTAATTTTCCTGGAAGTAGAATTGTAACGCTGTTGAGAATGAGGAGAAAATTGGTGACGTAATCTTTTGGCTAATCTTAAGAAGTGACTTTCTACTACTTAAATTCAGGCTGCTACAGTAGTTCTTAGGTTGGACATGAGCTGCATTAGATCATCTGCTCTGGTAGGCAGGTAGATGAGTTAGCTTGTCACCTCACAACAGTCACACTGCAGGCATTGGCTATGGTAGAAAGAAAGCATGTTGATGTGATGTCCAGGCAGAAATGCCAGGCAATGTACCCAGGTCTCAGATACTCAGAGTGCTTAATTCTAACAGGGCATCTGATGTTATCAGTGTGAGATGGCATTTGCACAATCTAATGAAAATTTAGGGAGCTGAAACAACTGCAGTATGGAGTTCAGTAATTCCTTCTTTGTCATAAATTTGTCTGCGTGGCGCGGTTCCGGAAGTGGTCTGACTTAATCCACAGCAAGCCAGTTTTGAGTCGGTTCTATATGTGATACTTCAAACTTCTGTGTCTATAAGCTTGCTTTGTAACTAAATTAACAAATCTGTGCCTTCTTTTTACCTTTGTCAGCTGAACAACTGGGCGCTTTTGCAGCTGGTGTCAAGCAGATGTTAGAAGATGTACAAGAACGTCTTGTCTATAGGACGCATATTTACATTCAGACTGATATCACAGGCTACAAGCCTGCTCCAGGTGACCTTGCATATCCTGACAAGTTGGAAATGATGGAGGTATAGCATCAACTTTTTTGTCCTTGATTGGTTTTCTTTTTATATGCAGGATCTACAGTTGTGCAGTGTAGTGCTTTGCAGATAGAGTTTTCCAGTTCTTAGGTGTATTTAGGATTACTGGCGCTATCAGATTGACACCTGCTGATTAAATTTTGACCCTAAGTGGCTGTCAGAGAACACTTTATGTTAAACTCAGTAGAACTGGTTATAGTTCTCACAGTTAACAGCTTTAGCTAAACTTGAACCGTCTAGATTTTCTCTCGTAACAGTGAATCTTTATTTACTTTCATAAGTAGTAGGTATTAACCAAGCATATTTTCTAGTTGAGCTGGAGCTGAAGAGAAGCTGTAGACAAGCACAAGCTGCAAGTTTGTTTTCGGAATTACTGGTTGACTAGTGTTTGGTACTCATGTGTACACTAAGCTCAGACAGTGTGAGGGAAGACTTGCTTGTCCCTTTAATTTAACAAATCAGTAGTAGTTTCCAGTAGCCTTTTTCAAGTTCTTATTGATATTAGCCATTTTTGTAGTTGCTCCAAGCCCTTTGAGTCAATGTTCATATTGAAAGGAATCAAACTACATCTACTTTAAAAGGTTAATATTATATTGGTGAAAGATTTCAGAGTGAAACTACTCACAGAAATAAGGAAATGACTGATGAAAGACATTAAATTAGGTTTTGACTAGAGCAAACTGCATTTGGTGTGTAACTGAAAGGTAGCATTGCATGGAAGGGATTAAGAGTAATAACGATTGCCCCTAAATAACTGTGGCCATTCACTTTATTAACATCATAGAAATAAACATCATATAAATTGTACTTTATTGTGTTCAGTTCTTGCCTGTAAACAAACTGTGATAAACTTAGTACAGAACTCATGTTACTATAATCTTGTTGTGATACTTCTCTAAAGCTTTTTAGTTTGTGCTTTGGTGGTAAGGGACGTTCATAGGTTTTTAGGAAAGCGTTTAAAAATCCTGAAGCTGGTGAGTTTGTAGAATACTTGCCCTTTATACTGAAAGTTTAAGGAGTAAGAAGCTTTTGAAGAAAAAGAAAAAATAGTAATTGAGAAACCCATCATGCAAAATATAGCTAAATGTGATCCCTCCATTCAGAATCACTACCTATCAGAAGTTTTACCAGTGTGTTATGAGTGCAGGTTTGTTTGTTTTTTGTTTTGTGGTTTTGGTTTGGGTTTTTTGCTGAAATGGTGTGAATAGAACTGGATTTAAAAAATAATTAAGAGAACTTTTTGATGTTAGCTATAACTTATATAGGTAAGCAATGCAGATTCTTGGATACTATAAGGCATTATTTTCTAACTAGGGTCCTATGACAGTTAGGAAGAAGAATCTTAGAATTGTAGAATGGTAGGGGTTGGAAGAGACCTTTGCAGATTATGATCTCCAAAGCCCCTTCTAAAGTAGGATCATTCAGAGCAGGCCACACAGGAATGTATCCAGGCAGGTTTTCAAAGTCTGTAGAGAAGGAGACTCCCCAGCCTCTCTGGGCAGCCTGTTCCAGGCTCCATCACCCTCACAGTAAAGAAGTTTTTCCTGTCGTTGAGCTGAAACTTCCTGTGCTCCCGTTTGTGGCCATTGCCCCTTGTCCTATCACTGGGCACCACTGGAAAGAGACTGGCCCATCTCAGTCTTCTCTTCTCCAGGCTAAACAGCCCCAGGTCTTTCAGCCTTTCCTCATAAGAGAGATGTTCCAGTCCCTTAATCTTCCTTGTAGCTCACTGTTGGACTCTCTGTAGTCTTTCCCTGTCCCTCTTGAATTGGAGAGCTTAGAACTAGACACAATACTCCAGATATAGTCACAGTAGAGCAGAGGGGGAAGAGAACCTCCCTTGACCTACTGGACACACTCTTCTTAAGGCACTCCAGAGAAGAGAGTGAGTTCATTCTAAATTGAAAAATCACACAGCTCTTCACATGTCCTTGAAAGACTCCGGTTTTTGCCTGGTTTGAGATGAATTTTGCTACTTGATTGCTTTTAAACCTTAAAACCTTACTATGTAGAGAGACATGCTGTCTGAGGAAATGAATTATTAAAATGTTAAAAGCACAGGGCAGAAATATTTCTTGTGCTGTTCTGCTCAGATATTAATGCAGTTCCTTGCCCATTCTTGCTGCCTCTCATTGCCTTGAAGCAGACAGAGTAGTGGAAAAAATGTTGAAGCATGGAAGAGTTGAGTAATATTAGGGGAAGCCTTTTGTTGAACTCCTGCAGGGAATAAAATAGACAGTAGTTTGGGGCCATCTGCACATATTATTTATAGGAATAAAGCAATCACATACATTATCTGTATGAAATCCAAGTAAGTGTTGAATTGGGTTCTCCTATTTTGAGCTTCTCTTTCCAGGTAGCTTCACTGGTTATTTAGAGATCAGTAAAACCAGGCAAAATGGAAAGAACTGTGCTTTCCATGGATCTGTGTAATACTTGTGAATCTTAAATTGATACTGGAATGTTTCTGCTACTGTTTTGGAAACGTCCTTATTTCTTTTAATGTCTTTGAAACACTGGGGAGCTGGGTGTAGCTGACTCCTTTTGAAATTTCGTATGCCTTTCTGTATTTTAATCCAATCAGCATAATGCTGCTTAAATTAAGGAGGGGGGAAAAATGAATTTGTGGTGTGTCTTTCTCTGCAGCAAATTGCACAGAGTTTGAAAGAGGAACAGAAGAAGCTGCCATCTGAAGCTTCATTTTCAGATGTCCGGCTAGAAGATCCTGAGTCCTGCAGCTTAATTAAATCTGGTATGAAGTATATCTCATGTTGACAAATAAATGCATAAAGCTTATGGAGAGTTAGTAATAACTTGAACCAGTAGTGAGAAACTTGCATGTATTTTAAATGGTTATTTTCCCAGAGATTTTGCGAGGTGAACTTTGTCTCAGGGTTCTTAATAACTTTTTTTATTTTTGGGTGGGAGGTGGGTCTGAATGAGAAACAACTTAATCTTTGTTCTTTTGGTGGCATTTCTTTGTGCTTCTTGTGCAATCCATTCTGCGAAACAGCTATGCCTGTAGCTGACAGCATCTATTGTGCTTTGTATACAACTGAGCTTCTGTATTCTGTACTGCAGAGAAACCCTACCATCACGATGTATAGTTAACGATGCTTCTGCTTCTTGGCTGTGCTAAGATGAGAAGGGTGGTTCAGTGTGTCGGGACAAATGAATGTTTTGAGCATCTAGGGGTGCCTTTGTGTGTGCCTGTAGCAGGGAAGGTGACATCTTCCTTTGAATGCATTTCCACTTGCTGAAACCAGTTAGTAATTTTAGCTGTTTACAATAGTTCAGAATAGTGGTCCTTAACTTGTTAAATATGTGACCCAAGTGCATGTAAATTACAGTGAACTGGAAGCAAATTCCATGGAAGGTGTCCATGGAATTCTGTGGACAAATTCCATCCTCTTTGGGTGCCAGTCATTTGAGTGTTAGAACCCTTTAAATTTTTGTCTAAGATAAATGAAGAATTTCTCCCTTTGCCATTGTTCAGAATGGTACAGTGTTGTTTTTTCCCAGCAGCGCCTTCCTTGGCTCTTTGTCAGTTGTTTCTCATTCCTTCATTTACCTGGTAATTTCTTGGTTTTTGGCTTACAAGGCCTGCAAAGGTCTTTTGGTCCATTTCTAACTGGACTTCACAAACTGGGAGTGGATTTCATCTTGCTTCAAGCCAGGTGTGTGGCATTTGCAAGTCTTACAAATCCCACCTACATTCAGGAGACAGAAGGAACCTATGTGGTGTAGTCTGAATATAAACATCTGAGATAATTAGGATTATTTGCCCATCAGAGGTGTCTCTCATTTCAGTGCCTGCAGGAGTAGCTGAAGTGACTAATAAATAGCATAGGAACTTCAAACTGACAGCTCAGGTCTTACAGGCCTTCTTATTACTGTGACAATAAATTTATTGTTGCAAAAGGTAGAAAGATACCGCTGAAGTATTTTAGACAGCTGCCACACAGATCACGTAAATACTTCACAAATGCTTCTTCCATCATTAAGTAAAACTTAAAAAAATTTACTTTTTTGAATGGCTGCTAACTGGAATCAGCATTCTGATGCTATTGACTCAGCTTTTTCCCAGGATTTAAGGACAAAATGAAAATAAGACAAGACTTCTGTCTGTCAGGTGTTGTGAAAACCCATTTTGAGCATACAGAATTATTAATATATTAAAGATTTTACCATTATTTTTACAATTAATTTGATGCTCAAACTTTATAATTTCTGCAACTGTTTAATCCATGTAGGATTATTCCCAGCAGAAAGGAAAGCATAAAGAAGTAAAATTGATGGATTTTTTTTTCTGAACATCTCCTGAACAGTTCCATGATCAGTAGCCATTTTTTTTTCCCTTTTTCTCCTTTCTCCTATGCCTTTTTTTTTTTTTTTCCCCCCCAGTTATTGTTTGATCATTTCAGCTGTTGAGCTAAATAAGGGGAGCTGTCATTGGAGACATGCCTGTAAAACTGACTCATTACAAAAGGTCAAGCTGGGCCATCACTGAAAGCAAATTCCTGTCTTTCACAGCCATGTGCTCTATAGACATCAGAAAGCTGGTAGTGAACTGCTTGGAGAGAAAAAAAAAAAGCTAACCTGTTTGGCTGCAATAAAGTCTGTCATATTTCTGTGGAGTCAGTATAAAGTGCAGTTCAAAGGATAGAGGAGCAAGTTTCTCATTTGTGTATTTTACTTTTAAACAGGTTCAGCAGAATCCCTTAATCCCAGGCACCAGACTACGATTTCACCAGCAGATCTGCATGGAATGTGGTATCCCACTGTCAGAAGGACTCTAGTGTGTCTCTCCAAACTGTACAGATGTATAGATGTATGCAAAATTTGCCTTTTTATTTCTTTTTTTTTTATAAATGAAGTGTGTAGCACCATGACTAAATATTTTAATGTAAATTAGGAATGGGCAATTACTGGCCTCTGTTATGTCTTAGTCTTTTTGCTACTATCTTTATGTAAAACAAGTGAACTGGCAAATTTAGGTCATCATTTCCAAGACAATTTTATATTTGTAGATTTAGGAAACAGAGGCACTGGTTTGGACATCTGTTGCTTTTGCTATTACAGAAATACTTCAGTGTCTGATGCTCAAAATACTTACTGCAACAAAGCTGAGGAGTAAATACAACAAGAAAGAATAGAAAGTTCTGGGTTGATCATAGGGAGTGAACTTATTGCTGAAACTACTGGGTGAATGTCTTCCTTGCTATGTGTTTTGCAGGACATCAGACAAGGTGATGTTTCTGGTCTTAAAAATCACGACTCTACTATATTTTGGAAATCTTCTCAGAAATGTTCCGTGGCACATCTTTTTCCCTTCCAAAATGTAGGAGATGTTTCCAGAATAGGAGACAGTGGGAATCTTCATGTCTAACCGAAACAAAAGTGGTGTTTACTTTATAAGTATTTGGAGACATAGCCATTTAGAATGTGATTTATGTCTGTCACTTAATAGCATAAAAGGCTAGTAAGTCTCTGGGAAACACAATGCAAGCGTTTCTGCTTTTCTGTACATGTTGTGCCTTTAGTAGATATTTCTAAATGCATTAAAACGTTATCTTTGATAGCCATTATGTGAAACTGCTATTTACTTAAAAAGAAGCTGGAAAATATTAATACTTCATTGCTTAATATATCAATCTCATTAAAGATAAATGAGTATTTGCCCGTGTTTTCAGCGAGACCT
The DNA here is from genome assembly GCA_025345505.1 of Todiramphus chloris collaris. Classification (NCBI taxonomy): domain Eukaryota; kingdom Metazoa; phylum Chordata; class Aves; order Coraciiformes; family Alcedinidae; genus Todiramphus; species Todiramphus chloris. The sequence goes on from JANVCC010000021.1 coordinate 41,329,316, forward strand.
TTGGAGATGAGGTTGTTTCTGCGTTGTTTGCAAGGCTCATTTATAGTGTGTCTGCACAGTGATTTATGTATTTTTTTCTCTGAGATACTGTAGCAGAACTGTTGTGCCGTGCCTGCACACTGGGGGTAGGAGGAGACACGAATGAAGTGGCAGGTCTTGGTGCAGTGGAGGAGACACGAATGAAGTGGCAGGTCTTGGTGCAGTCAGGGCTGACATGTACTACTTTGGAGTGCTGGTGGAGGCGAGCTGTGTTCATATGGCTACCTCCTCCGTGTGCTCTGGATGAGTTGTTCTGTGTCACCTGAGCCACGGCAGCTGTCATGTTTTGTTTACTAACCTGGCACAAAGGTGAGGTAGTTTGAGTTTGCTTGAGGTTAAGCTCACGCGAATAATCTCATGTCTATGGCGAGTATGAATTGCACACACGGATAGTTACCCTGACACACAAAGTGTCTAGTCAGGTTTCCCAGAGAGCATCATTCATGCTGTTAGCTGTGAATACCTTAGGTGTCACTGGCTGTGGCACTACCTGGGTGAGGATTTGGAGGTGGAGGGTGAGCAGGGCATGCTTGAGTGTATATCTGTATCCAGGCTAAGTACCGTAACAAGCTTTTATATATAAAATATCCATCCTGTCTTACTGCATTGAGGCAACATATTTGTAGCTAACTAATCTGGAGTTGGTACGTGCTGGTAAGCACACCTCTCACAAGCTACAGGTCTTAAGTTCTGCTTAAGCTTTGCTAACATCTGTTCTCTGGTCTTGTTTCCTCTTCCCCGCAGAGGGCAGTGTTTCAGGGATTATCGCAAGAAGCCTTATCTGCCTGCATCCACTCGCTGCTGGGAGCTGCCGATTCTATCAGCAAAAACAAGGTCAGAATTTGTGCTTTGGGTATGGTTTCTTCCCTCTCCACACCCCTGCCGTGTATATCTAAAGCTATGATATAGTTGTTCGGGATTCTTACTGAAATACCAGGGAAAGTATGTTGCTCTACCCCCAGAGACCTGATGAAGTTGCCAGTTTCTAGTTATGGGTAATGTATTGTGAAGCAAAGGTAGTGATTCACATGCTAGGCTATCTTAAAAGGTGGAATACAGATGGCAGCAATCATGTTTACAGGCTGCTCTAACTCGTGTAAATGCAATCAAGTGATACCTAAAGAAAAAATTCTGCCAGAAGTCTCCGCTCCCTCTATTTGTTTTCACTGCCTGCTACTCTTTTTCCTCTTTTTCTCTGCCTCCATTGTTTGAATTTTCAAAAAAACCTTTCTAAGTATTAAATTCACTGGGAATATTTGTTAAGTATTCTCTGCTTGGAACTGTGTGTTGTTACGAGGTTTGATTGCCCAGAATTCAATGCATTTTCAAGTCATTTTAACTTTGTTACTTGAAATAGTTTTAGTAAACCTCTTTTTTTTCCAGTCACAGTTCTTTTAATACAAATATTTTAGTAATTTGCTAATTTCTAACAGCCAGGAAGTGATTTTTAAAAAAACAAACAACAAACAGAAGGTCTTAGGCTAAAATTGTTGGATTTACATAAACAGTAATTATTTAGTAATGAAAAAAGTCATCGTTTCTATTAGAAATGAAGAGCTGTTTTGAACTATTTCTTTTGAGTGTCCTTTGAAAAAAATCTGTTAATCATTGTACCTTTAAGAAGAAATTCAGTGTTTCCTTCTAGCTTGAGCAGATACCTATTTCATGTGGATTTGGTTCAGAGTTCTACAGTTAGTTATCCATCCCAGCACTGTACATCAGGTCAGAATTAACTTAATATTACAGAGAATGAAAGACATTCTGCAGTGAAACCTAGATCACAGAATCAAAGAATGGCAGATGGGTTGTCCCAGGACTAGGTTCTGTACCACTTTGCTCTTGATGCATGTTAATTTAACATTATCTGGTGAAATAAGAATTAAGAAACGTAAGAATTAAAAAAAAACCCACAACACAACATAAAAACCTCAAGATACCCTCCCACTTCTTATTTTTAGTAAACATGTCTATTTGTTAACTTCAGGTTTAAATCTAATTTGTTTATTCTTTTATTTAACACTATATCAAGGGAAGTTCCCTTCCAGCTTGCAAAAGCAAATTCGTATTCTTGAGTCCTCCTCTGTTTGCCTCAATGAGCCATGAATGCTTAAAAGCAGTGTGCAGTATAAAGCACATAGCTAAAATAACAAGAAGTGCAAAACTGATGGCCTGGCTGGTGTGAACTTGAGCTTGTTTCATTCTTTGTATCTTTGCTGTACTGTTTAGAAATTAGCTAAGATTTGTGTTTAATGACATCAGAAAAATGCCTTGTAAGACCTTTGCACAGTAGCACAGTTAATCAAGATTATTACAGCAACATTAAGTGTTTTGGGTTTTTTTTAATCATCATAATGATTAAGAAAAAACATCAGAGCCTCATGTTTTTCAGCTATAAGTTATAGGAATTACAGGAAATAATTCCTGGCTCTTACGAAGTAGTAGGTTGTGTCTTTCAAATAAGGATACCTGTACTTAATGTGGACGTTTAGAAATACGGCTGTGTAATCTAATTCTTCTAAGAAATGTGAATAAAGTCTGCTTCTGGGGAGCAGTATGTTAGGAACAGTATAGAAGTGGGATATGTTGATCCCAGAGTGTAGTTAATGGCACTACAGACTCTTGGGAAAAGCTTGTTAGTAAGATTATTAGTGTTAATTTTGTTATAGGAAGTTACTAATAAAAGTGGAGATGTTGAAACTTTGCCTTTCATTTAATGTTTGGGTTTTTTACATGTAATGCATGTTCTTTCTCTTGTTGTCCTATAGACCCAGGTTGATGGACAACTTTTCTTAATAAAACACCTTTTGATTCTTCGTGAACAAATTGCTCCTTTCCACACTGATTTCACCATTAAGGAAATTTCCCTGGACCTTAAGAAAACTAGAGGTACTAAACAGTTGCTGGCTACAGAATGGGATGGGATTATCCTCCCTTAATGTGCCAGCAAAAGTTCTGGGTTTATTTTATGTTCATTTGCAATAACCTGTATGCTCATTCTAATCTCTTGCTTCTTATCTTCTCTGAAAAAAACATCAACTCAGAAACCATCTTCTCATTCAGGGCAATTCAAGAGGTATCTAACAAACTATTTTTGTATGAAATGCATTTGACTGCTCTTTGCTGCTGACCTAACTTATTTATCCAGTCCTTTTTAAGAACAGCTAAGTAATCTACATTTCTACTGCACAGAGATGTCTTTTCCCATTTCTGACCCTTTGAAGGAGTATCTTTTGTTACTGTTCTTTAGCAGGTGAATTTAACAATGCATAGTCGACTTGCCTGGGATAAAATAAGATTTCCTAGACCTTTCTGTGAGGTTTTTTTTTTTCTGTGAGGATTTCTTACGTTGCAAGTTCAATAAATGGTATTGTTGAATAGTTTTATGTAGCAACCATGTCTGTTGTAGGAAGAGAAAACAGAGAGAAGTGGCGACAGTCATGGTTTTAAAAATTGTCTTATGGTTCCTGTGTAAAATGCAGAAAAAACCTCTCAATACAAAAGTGAACTGTCATGCACTTGTCAAGTTTATAAAGTTAATGGGAAAAATAATTGGAAGCATGTCAAGTTTCTCTTCTTCCACTTCAGTAGAAAAAGCTGAAGAAATTACTTTTCTTTCCTGCCATCTAATGTTCTGCTGTTTTAACTCTGAAGCAAACAATTCTTACACTAACTGTTTAACCTGTTGCATTTGAACATCAATGAAACCTCCGACCTGTTGAGTAGTTTCTAGTTGACTGGAGGTTAAAGGGCAAATACATCCTTTTGGTGTCTTGTCCTGGCTGACACACAAGTTTGTTCTCCGTCTTCCTGTAACTGAATAAATTTTTGTGCCAGCCAGTGCTTTGCAGGTGGTAGTGGTAAGTAATGGAAAACACTTTCTTTATATTGTGTGGCTCGGGTGGTGTTGAGAAGATGTACATTGTGCTTAATTCTTAATGTAGTGTAGCATAGCCCTGTAGGGCTTTTATATTTGGGATGAGTGGTAGAAGAAAAATAACATGGCTAATAGGAGTTTTACTGTGTCCTAGGCAAGCTTTCTGCACGTAGATTTAAAATTTAATTTGGGATTTACAGACAAAAGGACGTAGCTTAATGTAAAAGTCACGCTTCTGCCCAATTTCTTTTGTTTTGTTTTTTTAAAGTAGTAGAATGCTAAGGTTCATGTAACAAGCTTACAGTGGGGAGAAATGACCTTCACACCAACTAGCTCATAGGCTTCTAATCAAGATATTAGGCTCTTTTTGGAATCAGTGTACTTTCTGGGAAATAATTCAGAGAACAAAATCAATAGTCTCCTTTAACTGAATGGGAGTGGAGATTCTTAGTTTGCTGCAAAACCTACATGCCTACATATCTGGTATTTCGTTTAATGCCTTTGACAGAACTTCCTTAACTCTTATATCTTGTTTCCCTCCCATTGTTTTATACAGCAAGAGGGGCATGGAATTGTTTTTGAAATGAAAACAAAGCATGTGGATATGTAGGATGATAAATGAATGACGTTAGGGCAATAAGCCATACTGAAACTGTATTGGTAATTTTCTTTTTCACTGTCTGACTAGATTTCAGGTTGACAACATCCTGTTAACACTGTAGGAATAATTTCAGTATCTTGTGTTAATTACAGACATTGTTGCTTTTCCTTCTTGGGACTTCTGTAGAGACCATCGGTGTATATCAACCTTGATGTTTTTCTGTTTAGTCCTAACTAAATAATTCAGCACAGAGCAGAAGACTGACAGTTCTAAGTTATTTCCTGCAACTGTACTCGGTTTTCCCAGGCAACATGGGCCAAATCTGCATATTGTTGATAATGCTTAACTACATATCTTATGTAAAAGTCTTTTACTTGTAGATGTAGTTACAGAAGGAGAAGACCTCACACAATTTGTGTGTTGGTAGCACTACAGCTAGTATCTGTGATTTGTTAGCTTCATGGAATATATTTATCTGTTTAGATTGTGCAGCTGTTAGATTCAGGTTTACCATAGCTGCAATTAAAAAATAGTGGCTCAAGTTTTGTGTGCTTCTGTGTGCACTTGAGCAGCCACACCTAGTAGCAGTGGAATCATTAATGTTACAATCCTAACCATGCTAGGCCATTTTTTATGTGTAAATGAGTGATTACATTTTTTTAATTTCTGGAGCTGATTCCCATTGCCTTACAGCATGAGTTACTTTCTGATTCACAGATGCAGCATTTAAAATCCTGAACCCTAAGACAGTTTCAAGATTTTTCAGACTAAACAGCAACAATGCCTTGATACAGTTCTTACTGGAGGTAATATGGAGAATCATATTGCATTAAAAAAACTTGGGTCATTTAAGCGGGTAGTGATCTCTGGCAAATAAAAAGGAGAGAATTATTGTCTTCTGTTCAAGGGTACTCCAGAAATCAGAGAACACTATATCGACTCGAAGAAGGACGTAGATCGTCATCTGAAATCAGCTTGTGAGCAGTTTATTCAGCAGCAAACCAAACAGTTTATAGAACAACTGGAGGAGTTCATGACAAAGGTACAAACATTTTCTGTGTTTGTTAACTTAACTGAAATACTGGCAGGCCAAGGGAGTTACTCTTTAAATTGGGTATAGGAGAAACTGCTAGTTCTGGCAGATTAGGTGAAGCAGATGGCATTTCCCATGGTAGGGTTGTGCTTCCCTTTATGTTCTGACAACAATTTTCTAGACATTTTTTGAGATGAATGGGTTAAAGGAACACAACATAGATTGTTTATAAAAGCAACCCTTCCGCACTTTGATCAAGAAATTTTAAAGTTTCATTGAGTTAAAGGAGGTCTGTGAAAGTTGGCAGGAGCTTTTCTATTTGCAGGAAACATCCTACCTTGACTGAATTTGTAAGCCTTCAGAAACGTCACGTGTTTTTTAGGTCATGTGTGTTCTTAAGGGAGGTCTTAAAAGAACGGCTGTGAAGTGTGTTAAACTTCTCTGTTCTCAGCATATTTTACACCAGTGGGGTGCTTGCTGAGCACTTTCCTCCCAAGTCCTGTTTGTGACAGAAATGTCTGACAAAAGTTCATCTGAAAGATGAGGCATAATTAAGGGAGAGAAACAAAAAAGATGTCTTGTTACAATACGCCTCTTTCTAGAGCCTGCTCTAGAGCTCAAGATTTCTAGGCATCTTAAGGAAACCACGCAGCAAGATCTCTTACTTTGGGGAAAATTAAAAGGGTGATGTGGAGCCTTACGTACTCAGAAGTGACATGACATCTCAAACTGGGGCTGCAGCATTGCAGGAACATCACATATATTCCAGCTACTGCCGTTTGAGAATTTAGAAGATTACAGTATTAAATTCACTGATGCCTGCCATGCTGGGGCAAGAGGCCAGTGGCTTGCTGAAAACACAGATAGCTAACTGGTGAGATTGATAGATTGTCCGGGTGATCCCGGTGATTCATTCGGAATCTGGCAAGTTTGACTAACCTGCTTAAGTATAAATCTCTTTTGAGGTTTCGTATCCTTAAGTACCTAAGCGTCTTTGTAAATTTAATCCCATTTTGAATTTTACGTTCAAGAAGCGATCGCGGTTGTAATTTTGAATTGCGTTTCTGTCAAGCTGCTTCCCCCTGCATGCTGTTAAGTCAGGGTGTGGAAGAGAGAGAGCAGGGGAGATCCTGTACACTGCAACATCTAAGAGACTTGTGCAATTGTTACTTGGCTTCTTTGTTGTGAATTCAACTGAAAGAAACATCGTTTTGTTGATTTGAATTGGTTTAGGTAGCTGCTTTACAAACAATGGCCACTCAAGGAGGTCCCAAGTACAGCCTTTCGCAGCAACCGTGGGCACAACCAGGTATTTGTTTTGTTTTATATTCGTGTTACCTCTGAGGTGCTTGCAGGCTAATAAAGCTGTGATCATTTACTACTTAGAAATTTCTTCTAAAAAATTCTTATCAAATGGAGAAAAAGACCCTTTATCCATTCACCATTTTTGGCAGAGCAATATAAGCTGCATTATGTGGGGCTCGAGTATTTCAGAACGTCATTTGTCTCTGTGCCTGGCTTCTAAAACATAGGAATCCGAAAAGCTGGCCAGTTTAATTTGGACTGTCAGACTGTGATTGATTTGGTAAAATTCTAAATACTTAAAAACTGTCTACCTTTATCTTGAAATACCCGGCTTCCATTTTTGCCTGTGTGCTACAGTTTAAGTGTTTTAAGGTACTTCTAAATCAAAAGCTGACAAACTTCAGAATATGTATATAATTGGTGCATTAGATGAATGACTTGAGTATTTCTCAAGCTGTGACTGTTCTTGCATGAAAACAGCTTTTCCACAACTGCATACAGAATGTGCTTAAGGAATTATTTGATTACATTAAGATAAAGATTTTGTTTTTGTAGGAAAAAAACAATTTCTTTTTTGTCTGTACTTTTGGTACCTGCTTCCTTTTCAGCTTTCCTATCACTATCCAGAAATGGAACACAGCTTTGTTTCCTTCTTAAGAATGCAAATGTGAATGCTTTGTAGGAACATTTGGAGTAGATTAGATGTTCCTGGATTGTTTTGCTCTTGACGTTACAAAGTTGTGCTTCTGTGATGACACTGAGAAATCTGATTATTCCAATTCATGCATTGGAACCTTCTGTTGCATCATGTTCTTAAAATGCAAAGCCAGACGCGGTCATGCATAATTCAGTGCTGCTCCATGGGTCACACACTCTCAAGGGCTAGCTCAAGCTTCTACTTAACATCTCCTGCTTCTTCAGGAGTATTTTTAATGTTTGTTTGGAGATAATTATGTGTGTAGAGGCAGATCTAAGCAGAGCTACTGCTGTTTCTTGGAGTCATTTGTCTGGGAAGCCGGAGGAGGCAGAAAATTTAGATACAGTAGAAACTGAAGGAAAAAACCCACAAGAACATAGTATACTAACTCTGGTATTTCAAAGCTAACTAATGTGGTTTTCCCCTGCCTTTTAAGAAAAGATCTTGTAAAATCATTAAAATACCTAGCAATAAAGGAAGGTCTTGTCTGAGTGAGGATTCCTGTCTGGTTGATTCAAAATCCAGATGTCTGTGCAGCCATCTTTGTACATATGTGACCACAGTCAGTAAGGAGAATTTGTGATGTGCTGTTCTCTTTACTACCACTATTTTTTTCCCAGTGGTTTCTTTTCAGGGCATGTTTTCTAGAGGGGGAGCCTTTGTAGAACTTTGTTGTTGGAAGGCTGTGACTTCAGGAAGCTCAGGAGGATGTGGTATCTTGTAGAAATGGGCTGGATGTATTTTCTGCAGGGAGAGACTGATGTCTTTAGTATGTCCCAAAAGAAAAGTCTTGTCTGGCAGATTGTGGTTGTATGATGGGTTGATGCTGCACAGCCCAGTCTTCACTTCCTTTCCCTGTCACTTAAACCTGTGATTTTGATCAGTACCAGTAAAGTGGAGGTGATACTCTGGAGTGTAGATTTCAACTGTAGATTTCAACACTATTTTAGCCTGCTAAGCGTATTTTCTTTTACTTTCAGCAAAGATCAATGATCTGGTCTCTTCCACTTATAAGACAATAAAAACAAAGCTGCCATCAACGTTAAGAAGCATGTCGTTATACTTGTCCAATAAAGATACAGAATTAATTTTGTTTAAGCCAGTTAGGGTGAGTATTGCTATATGTCCTTCAGCATCTTTTACTGTAGGTGTTTGGCCTTCATTTAAAGACTTGAAACACATTTTGTGGGATCGTTCACCTTGTATTTCTGTGTGTGTGATTATATCTATAACATATCTATATAAATGTATGTATTTACATGCTTATCAGTGTATACATGCAGGCACACGTACATACACATACCTGTACATCCATGGCTACCTGTACATTCTAGGCTACCAGTCCAGCCAGTAAGCGTGTGACAAATGCCATGCACATGTAGTAGTGAACAGAGTATGACAGTGTCACAGCTTAGGGTCAGAGCAGCCCACTAGACCTGTAACAGACACTCTCTGTTAACCCCCCTCCCTCTCCAGAGGGGAAGAGAAAGGGAATAAGGGAAGAGAGACTGAGCGATTAGAAAAGGAAACTACAACAGCTTTAATGAAAAGGAAAATAATAAAAATGGTATATAAATATGTACAAAACCCGTATCAAACTTCCCCCCACTCCCCTCATGGCAATTATATCACCATCACCCCTCACGCTGTGGAGCAGGTACTGGGAGAGTCCCAGACTGGGCTCAGCAGCAGACAGGAGCTGTGTTCAGGAGCTGGATTCTGGTACCAGATTCAGGAACACACAGGCTGGGATCGAAGGCAGAACGGACAGAGGCCTCCTTGGATGCTGGCCATTGAAGAAGCGAGGAAGAAACTGGAAGAAGACCCAAGCCAAGTGGAGGCTTGACCGTTCTCATCCCTCAGCTCTATACCAAATATGATGTATATGGACTGGAATCCCTCGTTGGTCAGTTTAGGGTCACCTTTCCTGTCCGCTCCTCCCTGCAGGTGCAGCCTTTCACTCTCTGCACCCACAATGTGGTACCCAAGATCCAGCAGTGGCCTTGGTCTGCACACCAATCCTTGGTAGTAACTCTAACCATGGGCTGTTATCACTGCTAGCAGCAGACACTGTGAGAATAGGCTGCTGACTTCAGACAGTGCAATTGGTTAGAAGAACTGAGCTGAAAAGTAAAATTACTGAACAGAATTAGTTTTGTTCTCACTCAAACCAGAACTAGTTCTATTCTCACTTGAACCAGAACATACACTGTTGTCCCTGCTCTGAGAAGCCCGTTGAAAAGACATGGGAAAAAAAAAATTAAAAACCCAACACCTAGTAATATGTTTTATAATATGTGTTTAGCTTTAAAAAAATCCCACAAAACAGCTGCCCTGCTCTCCATTATACTCAACCTACAGAACACACACATTACAGGGAAGCAACTGGTTCTGTTCATCCTGCACATCTTCCACCTGGTGCCATACAATCTGCTATAAGGAGAATTAACTCTGTCCCAACTAAAACCTGTACAGCTTGTTTAGTTATTCATGGGCAGAGGCACTGGAAGTAGAAAGGATGATACAGATTCAATGGGAGACCCACTGTAAACCCACCATAAAGAACCCAGATTTGAGTTTTAAGCTTCCAGGTTAAGTCTGTCTGTGATGTTTCAGCTTAGCATATCTTCACTGGAGTTTTTATCTCACAGCCAACGTGGGTTCCTACTGGCTGTTTTGGGCTTTTTTTTTTAAGAGGTTTTCTTCTAACTCAACCACTTCTGCCTACCTGGTCACTTCAGTAGCTATTGCATGTACCTTGTTCTTATTCTGGTTCATGTTTGAGATGGGTGCTGTGATTTTTAATGAGTTTTTTCTTCTTTCCCTTAAAAGAATAACATTCAGCAAATGTTCCAGAAACTCCATGCTTTGTTAAAGGAAGAATTTAGTGATGAAGATATCCAGATCATAGCTTGTCCTTCAATGGAACAGGTACATATTGAAGCTCCCTGTTTTATCAGTTGCTCTTCCCCGTGACTGGCTTTTTTCAAACATTTTTTTTTTCATTTTTAGTATTTTCAGTGTTCAGAATATTTGCTTATTTATTATCCCACGTAATCCTGGGCTTTATCTGAACTCTAGGTTCTCAGCTAAAAGGCATTTTTGTTTGTTTTGTTTTTTATGAATATCCAATAGAGTTTTTATACCTGAAGGTGGTGATTGATGGTGCTGGGGATTGAGTTGTACAATGTCATGGCAGAGTCTTTGCAGAGACATATCAAAGCTTTAGAAAAGCCTCTGTGTGTGGAGGCAGTCTCACTTTTCAGAATACAAAAAGCAGCAACTTTTACATTTAGGAAGCACAAGAAAGAATTACAAGGGTTCATTTGATGTAAATAGCATTGGGAAAATGTGCAGATGTTTATGGAAATGTAACCCTACACGGTAAGGTCTTCAGTCTCAGAGATGATTGGGGTTAAGAATTCTCTGTATTATGATGCTCTGATGGAAACCAAGTAGGTTTTTAAAAATCTTGATTTGACTTTAGTGGTCTAGGGAATGTGGATAGAATCATGATTATCCCTGGATGCCAATATTTAAAGAGATAATCTAGTTTACGATGAATGTGGCCACAGGGATGTGTGCTAACTATCCTGGAGCACAGAGTGGAAGTGATGTCCTGGAAAGAGGTGGGGTTATTCTGAAGGAGATGGCTTCCTCTGATTGTTTATCTGTTAATCCTTAGGATGGCTTCTCCTACAAACTGAAGCGTATGGGAAACTGAATGGTGAAACTGAACTGTAACCTGTGGGAAACGAGTATTACAAAAGATCCCAAATGCATTCCAGATATCTAACATGAATGTTAGCATTTTTTCTTTTTGCCAGTCTGCATATTTTTTGGACTTCCAGCTTAGAAATTTGGAATTTCATCTTAGTAACTGACACACACTAGATTGTGACTGCCAAAATGACGAGTCAGCAAGGTCAGAAATTGCATTTTAAAAAGCCCATGAGTAGGTGTTTGACTGGAAATTTTGGCCAGTTGTTCTGTATCTGTCTTCTCATGATTTGTCTGAGTCTGTGTGCTTCCTAGGAATCCTGTTTGAAGGTTACAATATAGGACATCCGTTCTGAAACTTAGCTGCTCTGTCTAATGAAGGCTTTCCTTTTGTCTTTCAGGTGAACCTACTTTTATCCATGTCAAAGTAGCCCAACAGTGAGGCTGCTTGAAATAAGCTTCAGCTGAATGCCGGGAGGTGAAGGGAATTCAAAGACATTTGCTTGAAGTAAACAAAGGATCCCACTGTGCAGTCCAGTCTGCATCAAAAGTATCCAGGCTGCTTAACCCTGTTTTAGGGGGGAAAAAAAACCTAATACCCACAGTTTTATTGACTTTTGTTAAAGGTCTTTCTGTTCATTGGCTTGAGAAGCAGTAGGGTGTGGGGGGGAGAAAACAAAACAAAACAAAAAACCCTTTTGCTGCTCACTCTTATGGAAGCTTAATTACTGCCTTATCCAAGTGGTTTCATAGTTGAAATTCTGACTGGTTTTTTTTTTTGTGTGTGTGTTTGGTTTCTTGGTTTTTTTTTTTTTTAATAATGTTAAAACCTTATTTGCTTTTAGTTAGCTGATACATGTGGTGAAAAGCTGCACTTTCAAAGACACACTGGATAAAAAATGCAGGGAGCGGTCATAGGCATTTGCAAAGCTTGGTGATAAGCATGTTGGTATGACTCCCCCCAAAATTCTGGTAATCCACCACGTGCTTGCACGTAATTCAGAGGTTCTTAGTTGGGAAACCTTTTCTTTCCCACATGCAAAACGTTTCTTGAAACACTGGACGTGCTGTTTTTATTACACTGTTGTGATTGGGACCTGTGAGGTCAGACCTGAAGTTTCATGCTCTAACCTTCCTCCATGTAAAGAATCTCAGTTCTTTGGGATTTGTGATGGAAAGCTGTGCAATATAATCTGTTCTTTCTGAGGGAACTACATCTTTTCAGATGCTTTACAGCAAAGCTTAGTGTTGAGATTCTCAGGTACTTAATTTTAGGTTAGAGTTGGTTTTTGGCCTTAGCCAAGATCAAACGGTGGTGTCACATTTTTTGAAGTGGGAACTGGGACTGGAACTTGTATGGACTTTGTGCTAATAAGGAGTTGTGGGGGTGCCAGAAATGGAATATTCAAGCTTGTGAAGTCAGCATTGTAAACAGAGGCTAAGGACTTGGTAACTGGTAAACAATGGGAGCTGTTCAGTGTGCATTAATAGGTCATTATCTTGGAATGCTGAACGCTGAACACTTGGCCCTTAATGGAATGAAACACTACAAGCAGCTTTAGGGTGTCTCAGTGTGCAAGTCTTTATTGTGCAGCACAGCGACAGAAAAATGTGGTGACTTACATGGCAGATTTTTAACTTATTTATAAAACCTGTTCAGTAGTTTTAAATATGTAGAAATTTCCATGCACATCAGTGGTGTTTTGATTTTTTTTTTTTTTTTTTCTTTTTCCTGTTATAAATCACATGGCTGGAGGCTAAGACGGTAGGATTTAAAGCTACCACGAGAAGTGTTGCAGCAGTGGTGCTGAGGTACATAAATGGTACTCATAGGACCTTACATGACTTCTTAAAAAATTAACTAAAAGAACTACCGAGGAAGAAAACTTGCCCTTTCTTATGTAGAAATACAGGCTGTAAAATAATGCCCAGTGCATTGTAATATATGTATATTTGTTTTTTATAAAGTTTTACAGAAGGACTGCATGGTCACTGGCCAGAGTTAGGACTGGTGTAATACAGGCGTTGTACAGAGAACACGTGAAGGGTAAACCATTGCAGTAGTCACTCTTGTGCTTGGGATCTTTTTCTCTCTTAAGAATACTCAGACAGCTCTAGGACAGCTGGTTGAAAGATTAGAAGAGCAATCAGTTTATACAGCCTGTTTGCTAAATGAACATTTGTTTAAACATGTACAGTTTCAGATATTTACGTTTACAAATAGTGTAAATATTTTCAAAAGATTAATTTAAGATGCTTTATATTATCTGACTAGAGACTTGCTGTTTTTAATTTTTTTAAATAAAAATGTTGCCTCCTATTTTGGTCCAAGAGTAAAGCTTTATTCTGTATCCTGAGGCTTGTCTGTTAAGATAACTGTAATACAGAGACAATAAACATCCTGTAAGCACAGGCAGTGCATTGCTGAGAAGCGTTCTTTTTTAGCAGTAAGAGACTTGACTTTATTTGGCACAGATGTATACCTGAGTGCTGAATGTACAGCTAATTGTTGAAGTAATGCCTCTTTATGGTTATAATAAAAGTAAATTTGTATTTTCTTTACTGACAAATGTTCTTGTGTGACTAAATGGTCTCTTTGCTTGCAATTTTATTAGGGGGAAGAAACCACAACTGTAATACAAGGACATATTTTAACTGGTTGGCTTTTACTAAGAAAAAAACTTGGGAGCTGGTGGCAGAAAGCACAAGTATTACTGCATTTGACAGCTGTTCTTGTTGCCTGGTTACTCACAGACTCATCTACCCATAGTTTCTCATCACCACATACCGTTCTTCTGGCCCTTGCTGTTGTAGAAGTGTATCATCTAGAGGCTTCTGGTTCGTCCCCTTTAATGTCAGCGTGAAGCTTCCCTTCACCCTCTGGTTTTGACAATGTCATTAGAATGAACTAACCCAAGGAACATACTCCTTGTGGAATTCAGCTTCTCTCTGACTGGTACAGGGCAGCAATGTGTAACCGTGGCTTCCTAGGCACTTGGAGCCTCCCAAAGATAATTTGTCCCTTTGGATTGCATCTCTTGTAAATGAAGTGAATGCCAAAGCAGCTGGCCCGGTGTTCACGCTTCTTTTTGTGCAGTAGTGATGCCTGCAACGTCACTTGTGCCGTGCCGGCTCTTTTCCAAGCAGAACCAATAGTCCCTTCTTCAAACTGTGCATGTTTGGTGTTGACAAAGTAGTGTGGATAGGGAAAGGAGGAAAAGCCTGTGCTGCTGAAGCAACTGGTGTGGTGACTGCAGATAGATCCAGCTGTCCCCCTCATGCTTTTTTATCCTTATTGAACCCTAAAACCAAGCCAACAGTGGAGCAAACCAGATCTTTGTTGTATTCAGAGGTCTTTATATCAAAAACAAAGAAAAAAGAATCATTTGGCCCCTCTTAGCAGTAGCCAGCCATGCCACAAAGCTGTGGGACTTACCATCTATGACCAACTGGAGCCCTGAAACCCAAGAGGCACTTCATCTTTTTTCTCTTGGATTAGCCCTGGTCCCTGTACCCAAGCTGCTGTTTGTCATCCCCTCTCACCAGCCCAGGTGTCTCTGTCCGGGAGCCAAAGCAGGCTTGTCAGCCATGCTCGATCAAGTTTTCAAAGTCCAGTTCATCATCTGTAGGAAGGAAGCCACCTCCTTCCAAGTACTGCACATTTGGTGTTAATATAACCCCACTGATCACACTGTGATCCATCAAGTGCTTACAACTGAGTTTTGTGTTACGGGGACTTGATGTACAGGAAGATAGGCGTTGTGAGCTTGACAAAAGGAGCTCTATTTTCATTGTAAAGTGACTGTTATCACCTTGATCAAGGAAACGTTCTGAAATGCTAATGTAACTGCTTGCTATGAGTCTTAATATCTTCATTTCAGTATTTCATGCAGCTAGAAGATGATAAAACTGAAGCAGTGATATCACTGAGGGAGAGGCTGCCAAAAGTATTGCAACACTGTCTGTCTTTTGGACAGCAGGCTCCTGAGCGGAATCTTTTTAGACTAAAGGAAGAGCTCATTTTTGTTTTCTGGCCACTTAAGTAGGTGACTTGTCTCTGGGTCTTTCAATTGTCAATGAGAACTCTTGCAAAGTGAAGAGTAAAGTGAAGAGCATCAATGCTGAGCTCCTTGCAAGGAGGCTGAGTGAGAGAGCATCCCCTATAGCCCAACCTCTCATGCTTACCCACTTAAGTGTGTCCAGGTTGCCATTTTCCCTCCATGACCATGGGAGCACGCTAACCCTATGGCTTCCTTTTGGAGGTGATCCTCTTCTAGTGCACGTACAAGGGGACTGAAGAGCTAAACTCATGGCTCTAGCTTCCTTTGGTGGGAGTGGGCTGCACAGAAATAGCGGGGCAAGAAAGATGACTTCCCTGCCTAACGTCACAATGAGTCCTGAGAAGAAGTCTGAATTTTGGGGATGGAAGAGCAGGTACCAGTGCTTTATGGTTCCACACAATGATCTTGGGTTGTTACCATCTTTCTGAATAGCTACCCCAGATATCTGTTGCTATTAATGATATGTCTGTGGCCGTATGGAGGCTACTGCTATGAGCGCTGTCAACATTTGGTTTGTACTTGCATCAGGGAAGACAACTTGAATCCTTCAACCTGTGTCCACAGCTCCCAGCCAAGCTTGAGCTCCTGGTGACGTGTGACTTGCTTGTGCTTCAAAGCTGACCAGTTGTGTTTGCATCCAGAAAGGGACAGGATGCACACCAGTAGGTTGGGACAGTTGCATTGGCAGTGGGCAGGGCTGTCCCCTGTCCAGAACAATATTTCCATCTCCAGGGAAAGCTCAGATGTGGGAAACCTGAGCAACAACAAATACCAAAGGATTTTGGCATCCCTCTCCTCAGATGCCCATTTCATGTGAAGTGAAATGCTGTTTAGATAAAATCGTGAGCTTTGTGTTTGCACTGATGCTTAATATAAATGTTTCGAGAAGAAATAAGTGTTTCAAAATGAACTTGCTGTTCTTACCCCTTGGTGACAGCATTTCAAGCTTATCTAAATGCTTTCCTGAAAGGGAATTTCATTAAGATTCACACAGACAGGAAATTTGCTTTTGAATGAGTGATTTTTTTTTCTCACCTGAAAATTTGTGTCCTGTCCCACGCAGCAGCTCTGAGCTGATCTCCATGGCGTGGTTTCCCTGCTGCTGCTGCCCTCCAAGGAGCTGGTAGGCAGGAGCTGGCTGGGCAGGGCTACCCCAGCAAGGGCTCACCTTGAGCCAGGGGTCAATTGCTGTGGCTGGTGAGCAACAAGGCAATTTGATCCTGAGACAGGATTTTAATGGTGGTGTGGCCATTCAGTTTAATGGCGATGGACTGGGAAGGAGTGTGGTGGCTGAAGTCCTGCCACTTCCAGTGCTTCTGGCTTGTCCCTGCTCAGTCCAAGCAGATCCAAGTACAGGGCTGCAGGATAGCCCTGGGGACAAATGCAAAGCTGAATTAATTCAGAGCTATCAACTTCCTGGTCTCAAATGCCATCTTTTGTCAGCAGTTGGACCAAACTTCTTATTTTTGCCATCCAAGAGTCACTGCTGGGACCGGATATATCAGATCAGGGACTGGTTTTTGGTAATAATTTTTGTCATACTGTAAAAGCATGCTACAGAAATTGGCCCCTTGGAGATCAATGAGTCCTTGAAGGGCAGAGGAAACCCTTGGGCAGAGCATGGGGCTCCGTGTGTGTGTGTCCGTCTTCCTGTTGCATGTCTGCATCTTTTGAAAGTTCCTGGACATGGCAATTTCTTTTGTTCTGGCAACCTTTATGCTAAAACCAGTTTCTCTGTGCACATGCATCTGGGTACGGAAAGCAGCCTTGGAGAGAGAAAGGCAGTGTGGGGAGGAAGACAGCTCTACAAATGCAAATCAACACTCTCCATCTCATGACAGCCTAGGTAGGTGGCTATGGGTGCTGGAGCATCCCCTCAGCTGTGGTATGAGGGAAGGTTTTATCAATCATGGGTGTGTTACATTGAGTTTTTCCCTGCCTCAGCGTGAAGAAGTTGATTCTCGCCAGGCTCCAAGCACAGCTCAGCCTCCCCTGGTGTTACCTTGTGCTGCAGCTCAGAAAAAACAACAGGAAAAAAAAAAAAAAAAACCCCTCTAACTTTGCAGATTTGATTTGCTACAGCTCCAGTTGTGGACAAGCCTGAACCAGTTCCATATGCAGGACAGATGACCTACCCACAGGCTGTTCATTTTCTGCTTTCCTCTCATCAAAGCTATCCTAGACTTTTTAGAAATATCAGAGTGGTCACTTGGCATTGCCCTTAATTTACAGGTGCTGGGAGAGGCTGGGAGGGTCATAACAGCCTAGACCAGCTCAGCAGCAAGCTGTCAGCCGGTGTGTGGCTAATGCTAGGGGGAAGTGTGTGGTCCAGGGGGGTCAGGAGAGACCCGTGATGAGGTCGGCGATGGTTTAGTGCTACTAAGGATCACCTCGGTGCTGGGCTGTAAAAACCTGGCTGTGGTGTGATGGATGAAAGGCCAACATGTCTGCAGGCAAACAGCAGGACTGCAGGACTCAGATGGAAGCGTTATTGCAAAAGCTATTTAAAATGATTTGTAATAGCCAGTTAGACATTTAGGATGTCCATTAATTAGTCTCAGCCAGGGAGGACTTGTAAAATTGAAATGGGATTTACTGATTCCCCCGGATACCAGCTTTCTGAAGGGAAACTTTGGAGACTGGGGATGGTGTGTTGAAAATTAGTATTTGATGGCTCAAACACCAGCAGTTTTTACTATAGCCATCAGTTACCTCGTACTACAACTTAGACTGCAAGAAATTGGCCACTTAAGTCATTCTTTAGTGAAGAACACTTACTGGATATGAGAAACAAACCTGAGGCAATGCTGACCTCAAGCTGGTCCATTCTGGTTACCTCTTTGCATGCACATAATAAGCCCATGTGTTTCTGTCGTGGCCACCTGGGTCTACAGGTGAAACCAGTGAAGTAGATGTGCCCTGATCCTTGCGCTGGAATGGGGCCAAAACATCTCCATGGCTAGGTGACCAACCTTGGCCATGATCAGTCCTCATGCCAGGGTCTATGGACAGATGTAATTGGCAATAGAGACGGGGCAATCCTCAGGTGCCCTCATGCCATCCACAGTGCCTGCACCTGGCACTTTGGCACACAGCTTAAAAAGCCACTGTTATTGTGGGCTGCAGCACAGTTCTCCCTTGTTTTCATGTACTTTCACATAGGAAAAAAAACCCCAAACTGGAATAAAAGCTGAAGATGCTTTTAACACACCTTAAAGCCCTGGGCTGCTACTGTGGCAGGTTGAGGATCAGCTGGGACTCAGTGTCAACTCTGGGCTTGCACTTACCAGATGTGGTATTATGGTGGAGTAGAACCATGGCAGTGGTTCTTGAAGGCAGCCCTGATCCCTAGGTACCTGCTGTCCTCCAGAAGGCAATAGGTAAATAGGACTTCCGCGGTGAATGTGATGAGGGTGGCCATGTTGACTGATGGCTATCTGAGAAACTGTTAAGGAAAGATAAGCCCATAGAAAGCTCACAGAAAGCATGTTTTGGAAGAGGATTACTGTGGGACAGTGTTTGGGGGTAAGCGACCCAAGCCTTCACCACTCATCAGACAGCCAATCTGAAGGCAACCAGCTCTGTAGACTTCACTGCCTTGCAAGAGCAGCATGAGTTGCATAGCCAGCCCAGAAGGGAAGAGGATCATGGTGACCCACCTCGAGGCATGGCATTCCCATGGCTGTCCCTCCAGCCAAGAGCTGTTGCTTCTGGATACTAAATCAAACCACTTCCATCAAAGAACAGGAGAAAAAAATGCCTGTCCATCATAACGTAGTCTTATGGGCTCAGGAGAACAGCAGTGCTGCAGGAGCAGAACCAAGGTGGTGAGAGGCAGGTTGGCATGTGGGGAGAGTGTAGTGGGGATGCCTGCCTGGACACAGGGGATGGGGAAGCTTTGTCCAAGTCCTTCCTCTCCCCACAGCAGTACCAACCCCATAGCACCACCAGGCCAGCACACTCAACTTAGCCTTGATTTTTTTTTTTATTTGCTTACTTTTAATTAAATCCGTTGAAATAACTGAAGAAAATGTATCCTTCGTGTCGGTGTTTTTGCATTTCATGTACAAAGCTCAGCCCTTCTTATTTTATGTTATTAGCTGCTCTCTGATGACATAACTTGCCAAGAGCCCTCGTTCCATCAGACAGGCAAGTAATTTATCCTGCAACAGACTGACAAGCGTAATAGAAACATTTCTTTGCTAAGGGCTTAGCTCCTAGTGCTACGAGGGAGGTGGGTTTAATGCTTTCTAAGAGGAACAAGCAGCACTGCTGCCTACCTCTCCAGGAAGAAGAGAGGGCAGCTAAGAGGGGGGAAGCTGGGAGCCCTTGCTGTTCCCTCTTAATATCATCGTTAGAAGCAGTAGCTAATTGTCACATGCAGAAAAGGACCATACTTGGGTTTTGTCTGCTGGGAGGAGCTGAGGGACTCGTCTGCAGCAGCTCCCAGGTGGAGGCATTTTGTACACATGAAGTGTCTGACTCTGGCCATAACTGCAGCCACTAATTTATAACCTGAAGATGCACATTTTGGCTCTGCAGAACAGCTAAGAATTACTTCCTGGATGTAAAGGATGGAGGGGAACAAAAAAAAAAAGCAACAAACCAACGATTTTGTTTCTGCTTTCATTTTTCAGGGTTTTTATGAGGCTAGAAAGACAGACGGTCCCAGGCAGGAGGATTTGCTACCCCTATATTTCAGGAGGAGAGAGTGCTTCTATGTAGAAAATAAAAAAGCCAACAAAATCACTGATTGTGTGATAAATCACAGGTAATTTTCTTGCACTCCTGCAGAAACTACAATTCTTTCAGTTTGGGTAGGGAGAGAATAGGCAGGAGAGGGAAAAGAAGAGCTGTGCTGTGGGGAGGTGAGCTGACGAGGGGGTTCCATCTAGCCCCTGGCTGACAGGGCAGGATGCCAGTCTCTGCTTGCCCTCCTGGGGTAAGTGGGGCTGGGACAACAGGCCCTGGGGAGCTGCTTCTCATGGCGTCTGGGGTGGAGGGGATACCCTGGACACAGTGGTGATCTTCCTACTGATGAATTGAAGGCTGCCTGCACCCTGTAACCTTTTTGCCTGTGCCATTAAATTGTTGGACTAGGGCTCAGCTGGCGACTGGCAACACTTTTCCAAGTGATTCCTGGCTGAGCATCCTGGATCTGACCCTGGTAAGCAGGCTGGATAAGGCATCCTGATTTGGAGGGTAAGAGGGATGAACAATATTGAATTGAGTAGAGCAGAGCCTAAGGCTTCAATCAGGGTGGAGAGCAGGGACCGGTGTTCTTCAGCCTTCAAGCTGCATAGCATATTCCATAAGCCCTCAGATCTAGCTACTCCTTATCAAGAGATTCAGTGCCTTTCTAAGGTCTCTACAGTGAAGATGAGCTGTGTGAGGACTCTCAGGGCATGCAGGATGAGCACTGAAAGCTCTGGCAGGGAATGGTTTCCACCTGGCAGAAAGCCTCTCTAAACTTTGTACCCATCACAACTGATGCTTCCCAGACAGAGCTCCAGTGGGAGCTTGCAGACACCCCAGGGTCAGGCTGCGGGTTGTCCCTGGCTCTTAACACCAGTCCAGGGTGGCAGCAACACTGAGCTCACCTCTGGGAGGTGTGCCCAGTAGAGGAGCTTCTCTGCTTAGTGGCAGAGCTCTGGGAGGAGGTGAGTAGGTTGAGGAGCATCAGGGAGTGTGAGAGGGAGACTGATCTCTGGAATCACATGCTGCCTGACTGAACATAGTGACTTGGATTTGATCTGCCAAAGGGTACTGAAGGAGTTTCCGGATGTGCCCCCCAAGCCACTTTCCATCATTTATCAGCAGTCCTGGCTAACCAAATCGGTCCCAGTTGACTGGAGGTTAGAAAATGTGACACCCATCTACAAGAAGGGCTTGAAGGAGGATCTAGGGAACTACAGGCCATAGTTTCCCAGATCTGTCCCTGGATTCCCAGATCAGCCTGACCTCAGTGCCAGGGAAGGTTATGGAGCAGATCATCTGGAGTGCCATAATAAGGCATATACAGGACAAACAGATGATCAGGCCCACTCAGCATGGGCTTATGAAAAACAAGTCCTGCTTGACTAACCTGATTTCCTTCTATGACAAGGTGACACACTTAGTGGATGTTGTTTAACTGGACTTCAGTGTAACACCAGAACTTCTTCTCAGTGTCTGTGTGTGTATATATCTATATATATAATGTCAGGAAACACAGGCTATGTTTAATTATCTGTGTTCCCAAATAAATGCAATGGACATATTTACACTTCCTAAGAGCTCAATGGAATGTTATTGTTGTTTTTCCTATGAAAGTGTGAACAACTTGTTCACTTGGCCTTCTTTTAACATCCTGTTAAAAAATACCAAGGCTTCTGCCTTTGTGTTTAAAGTGATAGGTGTCTTCCTCACTCAGACAAGCAAGGAGTTGGTGGCTGCAATATCAGCAAGTCTGCTACTGGTCTTCTCTTGAATTTCTCTTTTGCTTTGTGGATTTGTGAAGCATGTAAAGTTTTTTACATGCATGCACTTTTTTGTTTGGTTGGTGTTTTTTGCCAGGAGACACAGGTCTTCCCATAGCTCAAGAGACACTTTGTGCCTAGATCACTGATACCTGCTCTTTTCTTGTGTCATCAAATGGGTCCTGGTTTTCTGATGGTCAGCCTTAAATACAGTGTGCAGCTCTGGGCCCCATAATTTAAGAAGGATGTGAAGGTCCTTGAATACCTCCAGAGAAGGGCAACAAAGCTGGTGAAAAGGATGGGAAGATTGTTCTATGAGGAGGAGCTGAGGACTCTGGGTTTGTCTAGTTTGGAGAAAAGGAGGCTGAAGAGTGACCTCCTCACTCTCCGAGCACAGGAAGTGGAGGTGTAGGTGCTGATCTTTTCTCCCTGGTATCCAGTTACAGGATGTGTGGGATGCTTCAAAGCTGTGCCAGGGAAGGTTTAGACTGGACATTAGGAAACATTTCTTCATCAGTAGGTTGGCCTGGAACAAGCTTCCCAGAAAGGCAGTCAATGTCCCAAGCCTGTCCATGTTTAAGAGTCATTTGGACAATGCCCTTAATAACATGCTTTAACTGTTGGTCAGCCATGAATTGGTCAGGCAGTTGGACAAGATGGTCATTGTAGGTCCCTTCCAACTGAAAATACTCTATTCTGTATAGTATCCTATCCTATTCTATTCTATTCCATTCCATTAAGTCTCTTAAAGAGGGTAATGTCTGCCCTTTGGAGCAATTTTTGCTCTATTATCAGAGAAGAGACGCCATCATCTTTTCCTTGCAGCGGCAGGAGAATCAAATAGTCTCAACAGATCATTTTTTCTGGAAGCCACATGCCTTTTCTGGACAGTTTCTTGCCAGTGAATTGGCAAATCCTGTACTGCTTGGATCTAAATGCAGCAAAAATAAATTACTGGGGCTGGGGAGAAGGAAACACACTTGGTGTGAACTCAGTGCTCTGAGATTTACCACCAGACAGGGATGAGGAACCCTCCACTAAAGCTATTCACTTTCTTCTCTGAATTAATTTCATACTCACCTCTGGTGCCAGAGTGATGCTCAGCCTGTCTTCTTTTGAAGAAATAGAAGTGGCGAGTCTCCAGCCTCTTCCCCCAAAACAAGGATGCACCTAGCAGAAAGCAGTGCTCCTCATGCTGCTCCCCGCCAGCACTGACCTGCCACTGGGCACTGCTGCAGTGTGCCACTCCCCAGGAGAAAAACAGCACTGAAAAGGTGATCACTGTGGCAATTCCTGGTTCCTCTCATTAGCTGGCTGGCTGGGACTCACCTCACCAAGTGGAGGGCAGTCGCAGTCATCCTGTCATCATCACGCTCTCCTCCTGTGGACAACGGCTCCTTGTCTGACTACAGCCTTGGACTCCCTTGGTCAAGCTCAGTAGGCTCCCATGAAGCTCACTACATGGAAGAGTTGCCTGTTAGTTTCTATTAATTCAAAGCAATGTCTTACAACTTTGTGTGTACTGCTTTTCTCAAAAAGGCTTTGTTGTCCCCTGCTTCCCCTCCACCTCCTCTCCTGGGACCCCAAGACTTCTGCATACTTCTTTGTGTCAGGGACCAGCTTCAGCAGGAGAAAGTACCACCTATCCATCTCCCACTGGTCCCGTACAATCTAGTGGAAGGGGCAAACACACCCCAGCAGGCAGCACCACACTCCCATCTATTTGTGCAAGGGAAAAGGCAGACCTGCTGATCAGGCACAACATCATCTCTTCCTGGAAGCACCAACCGATCTCCAATCACATCCCAAGAGCTTGGGAGGATACATCTCTTTCCTCGTTTTGGGACCTGTCTCTTCCAATTTGAGAGGAAAAGCTTCTAAATTAGCCTAAGCACCATCCCGTGTTTTTGAAATATTCATAAATAATCTCAAAATAGCAGCGTGGAGCGGAGAGGTTTGCTGATGATATTCAGGGTAGTTGAGGCAAAGGGCTGACTGTGAAGAATTGCAGAAAGACCCTTGTGGCATTGAATAAAAGGGTAATAAAATCACAGATGAAATCTGATGTAGATAAATGTAAAGTGATGCGCATGGGAAAAGACAATCCTAGCTTTACATACAAAATAATGGGCTCTGAGCTGGCTATTTCCACTTGGGAGAGAAATCTTCAGGTCGTAATAGATAGCTCTATGCAAATGTCAGCTCAACACTCAGTAGCAATCAAAAAAGCAAACAGAAAGCTAGAAATTATTAGGAAAGGAGAAGAAAGGAAAACAGAGGAAATAATTGTGCTGCTGTATAAATCTGTGGTCTCCCATCTCTTGAATGCTGTTGTGCAGCCTGGATTCACCAATCTCAAATACGATATAGGAGAAATAGAAAAGTTACAGAGGAAGGCAATTGAAGATGATCAAAGGCATAAAAGGGCCTCCATTCAGGGAATGACTGAATAGACTAAGACTTTTTATCTTGGAAGAAAAAATGACTGAAGAAGAAATATGACCAAGTTTTGTGATGGGAAGAGTGGCGTGACTGGGGAACAGCTGTTCATATTATTCAGTGCTCTTCAAAGGAAGAGAGCGCTCATCAAAGAAAACTATCAAGTGGCAAGTTCAAAACAAACAAAAGAGAATTTTAGCTGTGGCACTTCTAGCCACAGGGTACAGTGACTGTTTAATGTTTGCACTGGTTCAATAGGGTGTAAACTAATCAATGGAAGAAGAATCCATCCAGGGCTATTAAATGTAGAGATGGTATCTACAGTTCAGGAGGTTCCCAAGTCACAGGCCACTGGAGAAATGGTATTATGTATGGTATTATGGGAAGCACAAACCAATGTTTGCTCTATTTTTGGATTGCTTCCTGAGCATCTGCTGGCTCTCATCCAGAGCAGGGTGCTGGGCCAGGTGCACTTTGGGACTGACCTTTTCAGTCATCTTTATGTTGTACATTTCACACCAGGCAAAGCAGCTTAGATGAAACCCAAGTTGTCTGGTGCTGCTACCTGTCACCATTTCCGATTCATCCCCCTGCATCACAGAGTTATAGCTGCTCCGTGGCTTTTCAGCCTGAGCACACCAGATGCAAGTTGCAGCTTAAAAACCCTTCTATCAAGACCTGCAGGCAGGTGCATCCTCACTTTTCCTTTAGGTCCCAAAGTGAAAGCTTTAGTAGGAGAAACACTTTGGAGCACAGACACCTTCTCATGAGATACCCCCACTGTGGAAGACAAAGTAGTGACCTCTGTGGGTGTTGGTGGGGGGCCCTGAAGCACACCTGAGTGACCAAGGGAAGGCACCAAGCCACCTGATACTGGTTGTCCCCAACAGGCACACTGACGTGAAGCAAATGGCACACCCTGCAGAAAACTGCCTCGTGCTGTCTCCTCCCATCACCAGGTCTGGGATCTGAGGAAGCCTGTCCAGTCCACCTTCTCCTGCATGAAGTCTTCTTCACAGGTCCTCAGCTGGAGGCCAAGTCATTCTGAAACACATGGCTGGTTAACCAAGGACTGTGTCTCATGCTCCATGCAGCCCTCTAAGGTACATCTCACTGTACGGTGGAAACATGACCTGGGACTGGCTATGCTTCAGAACCAGGATGTTTTGTGTCAGTCAGGTCACCTTCCTCTAGCCTGACTTGGATCATTTGTTTTTTATTGCTCCAAGGTAACATTCAAAGACAGTGACTCCTGTTCTGCTTATGATGCATGGTTACAAATGATGGGAGAGTGAAAAAAAAGAAAATGGACAGCAGTGGCTCAAGTGGTCGGTCTATATCTGAGTGATTCATTCAATTTTTTCCCCCAGTAAATTAAAAACAAACACTTGGACACTCCAATGACACAATATGTAAGTGCCTCTTCTGGCTGAAAACTCATCACCTTAATGACAGAGACATTTGTGTCCCTGTGCACTTTTCCAAGGTTGCCTTAAAAGTCATGTCTTGACTATTTACCAGCTGATGGATACAAACTAGGAGCCTTGTTTTGCACCTCCTTCCCAGCTAGAAATGAGAATGAGGGATAGTGGCTATTACAAGGTAATCACACCCTGGAGGGAAATTCCTCAGCTCAAGTATCTCTGTTGCCCAGATCAGGGTAATCTCCTTGCGCTCTTCTGGCCATTGGCAAAGCTTATCAAGCCAGACTGTTTTGTCTCGCTCAGCATTTAGGACCCTGCCTTATTTCTGGGGGCTACTGCATCGTCCAAGAAACCCTGTGTTGACATTGCATTCTCAGTAATGTGGAGGTGAGGCTTATTTTCTGAAAACATAACTTTTCCACCTGTAAAGCCTCATCGGAAGTAAATGTAAAGCTGAATTCTATTTTTATTGGCACCTGTGCTGCTTTGCAACAGCTCTGAAGGAGTAATGTTGATATATGTTGAAACAGGAGCACAATCAGACATCTGTCTGCTCGATTGATCGGTGGGAGTACAAAAAGCTCCATTACACACACTGAAGCAAATAATCTGATAGTGATAGTTATGAAAAAAAAAAAAAAGCCCAAACCAAATAAAAAGCCAATAACCCACTACCCACATTTCTTAGCCCTAGATTTCCATTAGGAAGGAGTCCTTTTTGTGTTTGTCTCTGTAACACAGGGAGAAAGATGAGAGCCTTGACTGTAGAGTGTCAACTGCAAGCGGGCAAGTTCAGGGAACCCCAGCTCTTGGATGCAACCTGGGGAAACTACGTGTCTTCCTTTCTCTCTCCCTCTTCCCCCTCCTTCTTCTCTTCCTCCCCTGGTGTGACTGCCCCTCTCATCCATTTCTCCTCCTCCTCGAGGTTCCCCACTCATCACTGCCTGGGGTCCTGCCACTCCCAGTGTGTCCCCCAGCACCACAGCCAAGGCAATCAACCAGGGCAAACACTGACGTGGTTCCCCACACGTGGGCTGGCCCCATCCCACCAGTGCTGGAGGGACCTTTTAGCCACAGAAAGGCAGAGCCCAGGCAGGGGCTGCCAGGGTGGCATCACTGGTATGGGCTCCTCGCTATTATGATGGCCTTATTTTAATGTATTTACACTGAATAATACATATTTCCTGCGAAGAAAGGCAAGTATTTCTGCACAGGGGGAACTTGGCAGCTTTGAATACTGTGCAACCATTTCCTCAGAGCGGTAGGATTCATCCTGGTATTCAGCCCTATTAGCATTAAAAGGAGCTGTCTAAATGTCAAGTCATGTTCAAAAACTAAGCGCTAACACATCTAGAAATGGTTTAGAAAGGGAAATTAAAAGTTTTTGCTGCTAATTACATTTCTGATTTTATATTTTCTGACAATTCTAGCTCTTCCACTCAAACGAGGCAAACATTGGCTGCCAAGATGAAGTTAAAGCCATGTCCTGAAAGTTGAGGGCGAGCAAAGCTGTTCATACATAAAAGAGAGCTAATGGGGACCTCAGCCCCTCTTGCAAGCCCCTGGAAGCACCATAATAGGTCAGGAACCTTTCAGACTGCTTGTTACAGTGGGTCCCAGATCCTCTGATACCTCTTGATCCCACCAGAACCAGGAAATGCCAGGAGACAAAGGAGAGGAGGGCAGGCTCCTCCAACCATCTGAAGGCATGCAGCCCAGGAGGTAGGCAAGCAGAAGCAGGGAGCACAGCTTGCTGAAGGCACATTTTATAAGCAGCTTCAGAAATCAGTGCTGGTTTTAACAACCAGTCCTACTCCTCCGGTCACAGCCACCTCCAGCGCTGCCTGAATGGAAGCGGCTCACTCACGTCTGGTGCTTTGATGCAGTAATGACATATAACTAATACTGATAGCAAAGGCTAATCCACTCTGGCCCGTAATGTCTCCAGTCAATCATGCAATATTCTGTTATTGGAAAAACTCATTTTTGTCCCTCTGATGGTAATCAGTGTATGTCCCGAAGCACAAAGCTTGATAGCCTATGTAATTTGCAACCCAGCTAAGTGTAACTGCAGATGTTAATCCCATTTATACAAATGCCTGACAAGCAAAAGTAGGGATGGGGGGATGAGCTGCAGGACAGGGGAAGACATAAAGCCAGGTTTCCAGGAATTCTCCTCCTGCAGATTTCAAGCTTCTGCACCTCAGTGATGGGAGACCGAGAGGTTTGGGGTGATTCTGCAGTTGTGCCCCTCCTTTTTTGCCTGGTCTGTGTTCTGGAAGATGCTGGACAAGACCTCTCCATGGAGGATGTACCCTCTTCTAGGAAATCACTCTCTACCTAACAAACTGTCAAAGCTCGTTGTGAAAACAAACAAACAAACAAACAAACAAACAGACAAACAAAACCACCAAACAAACAAAAGAAACAAAAAAGCAAACAAAAAAAGCATGAATCTCTTCTTTCTGCCCTTTCTCCTTTTGTCCCCAGAATGAACTCTTTATATCCCAAGCAGAAAGGAAGTGCTTTGCAGTGCCAAGTCTTTCTTTAACAGCCTGATTCCCCCGAGGACTGCAGATATCCAGACAGAAGAAGAAAAGAGTAGTTACCTTCCCTGCATTATTTTGCCAACAAACTTTCAATGGACAACCAGGAGTGTTGTCTTGCTGAGCCTATCTCTCCTGCTCTTTGGAATCAGCTGCTCTTCACGTTGCAATTTTCATTTTGCAATTTTGCTAAATTTCTTCTCCTCTAAGTTTTTCTTCTAAATTATATCCACCTCCCCTTTCAATGTCTCACACTCTTTTTCTACTGCTCTCACTCTGCCTCTCTCCTAACCCCTATTTTTGATTTCCTCCCTTCCCTGGGGTCTCTCCTCCTTAGGGTTTTTTTTTTTTCATTCATATCCCCACAGCTATTGATATTTTTTCCTTCTCCAATCTCACATTTCTTGCCCTCTTTCTCAGATTCCCAGTTTTACTTCTTTCAGTACCCTTTCTCAACTGTTTTTTCTCCAAACCACACAATTTTCTTGCCTTCTGTGGTCTCTGGCACTCCATGTCCCACTCTGCTGAGATGTGGCAGAACCAAAACCCATTGAAGGTGAGGAGGAAGACCATGGGAAGGAGAGGAGTTGCAAGTCTT
Organism: Todiramphus chloris collaris; assembly: GCA_025345505.1. NCBI lineage: Eukaryota > Metazoa > Chordata > Aves > Coraciiformes > Alcedinidae > Todiramphus > Todiramphus chloris. The sequence continues at coordinate 41,358,111 of JANVCC010000021.1, forward strand.
CAGTTTAAGCCTGGTACTCCCAGACATCCACTGACCCCTTTCCTAGAGGTTAACTTTAGTATTCTCATAAAAATTTTCCCATTCACACTTCCCTCCTCATTTTTTATATGACTAGACAAGATGACTTGTCCCCCATGGACACCAAACAGTGCTAAACTCTGATCCACAGTGGCAAAAGGAGGACTTTAAGTGTTTTGGTTATTCTTAGGAGCAAAATGTTTTTTTAGTTTAGCCTGGTACTTTCAAAGAATGGCAGATGGGCACCTAGAGAGCTCAGATTTATCTCACAGTGGCTGTGATTATTCCCAGTATCACACAGTACATTGCTCACACAGTCCTGCTTTCTTATTCTCCTCTCCATCCTTGGCTGCTGCCTCTTCCTGAGTCTCAACTGGCCCCCTTGCTCTCTCTAGCCTTGGGATACACCTCGCTGTTCCTGGACAGTGTCTCCATGCTGGAGGGAAGAGAGGAATTTCATCCAGCATGAAGACACGGTGCCAAAACTGCTTCTGCACTATTGCAGCCTCCAGTGGGCACCAAATGGCATAGAGACCACGTGCCCCAACTGCAACCAGCCTGGGTGGAGGGGAGCAGTGGGCCAGCTGAGCATGACATCCCTCTGCAAATACTTTACCTGAGCCTTTTGAGGAGGGGTGTTCTGTGCGTCAGGAGACCTGTGTGAGCTGAACCAAGGCCCAGGGTCATCCCTGTAAGTGAAGCGCCTGAATTAGGAGACTGATATTGTCAACAGCAGGGAACAGGCACCTCCAACAAGTGACTTGGAGTAGGCACCTAGCTCAGGGGGCATCAGATGGGGACACAGCTCTCTAGTTACCCACTCCTAAAAGAGCAGGGAAAGGCATTTCCTCACCAGGGTGCAATGAGACCTCAACAAGTTAAAGAACATATTCTGGGTGAACTGCGCCCTGAATTGAAGCTCAGTTTGTCTACTTGGCTGCTCAGCACTGAAAATACCTTCCTAGCTGCCTTATACAGGACTAAACTGTGGGAGGAAGGGTTATGTATTCAAAGAGGCCCCAAATATGCTCCCATTGCAGGTGGGTACTCAAAACACACTTGTGCTGGTGATAGGTATCTGTGCCTGTGATCCACCTATTTCACCAAGGAGGGGGAGTAAGGGACATCACTGCTTTGTAACTGCAGGAAATCTCCAGTTTCTAGGAATTCACACCTTCAAGTAAAATCTCACCAGACAAGTCTCTCAGGGCTCACAGAAGGGAAAAGTCTAATGCCAAGAAGCCAGGGCTTTGTAGGAGCTATGATCTGACAATTACAACAGCCCCAGAAGGAGGGGAAGGACCCAGAATCATAGGGACACAGCTACCCAGCAGTGTTTCCAGGCACAGATTTCCATGGCTTAGCTTCACCAATAGCCCTGCAACACCCAGCACCTTCACACCAGTGTTACTACTGACACCATCCCTTGTCCTTCAGGATCAATGAAATAGAAGCATTTCCCTGCTGTTATTCCAGGTTTAGCTAGCCTAAACCAAACACTAAAAATCCCCCTGGCCCAAATGAAGGAAACCCCATCTCCATGACTGTTTAATGAGGAATGATACCTCTGGAAGCCATAATTATAGACTATACTGCATTTTTTGTCGTTCATTTTCCTGATGTTCATCTCCAGGGATGTCTTCCACTTCGGCAAGAAACGTCAGATGCACTAAGAGCACACACTTGTGGGTGGACACAGTGCTTTACCTCACCAACACATCCTCTCTGCTGGTTACACTGAGTCTTGTTTGCCTTTTAGAGCAAGTCTGTGATAGCTTGGCCCTGTTGCACATTTCCATAGTTGCGGGAGCTCTGACCATAGCTGAGAGCCCCCATCTGCTGTGGTTCCAGCTGCAGGGTCTAAGGACAGCAGCGAGGATGGATGGCAGGGGATGGTAAAATCTTTAAGTGAATCCATTAATGTGGATGCTGAAAAGCTGCTAGCAGAGGGATTTTCCTAGGTTCTCACAATATTCGGTGAGAATCCTGCCTTTCTCACATGTGTTATGAGAAACAGTAGGATGGTTTTGTAAACTAGACTAACACCTGGTGTTTTGCTAAGTTCTGTTTATGGTACATTGGGAAAATATTTTGAAATGGGTGCTGTAGGACTTTAGCCAATCACCCTAGGAGACGGGTGATCACTGACCAATCACCCTATGGGGCTAGGGTGTATAAAACGGGGTTATAAATTAATAAAGCTGCTTCTTTTGCCTGCTCTTGCTGAATTTGTGTGTTGCTGCATCTCTCCGCTCCCGGCATAAACAGTGACACATTAATATATGTGGAAAAGAACAGATGAGCATTTGGGCCCGTTTGCTACTTTCTTCCAGGACTGAGAAAGAGTTGGTACAGCCAAGAACACATTTTCCATCCCAACTGTGTACTACAATTCAGTTGCCTACAAAAATCACTTCTCTGGGCACTTCACAGTTGTAAAGCATGCTGTTTTCTATTCCTGGCTTCCTTTAAAAGGCCAGCTCTTGCTGCTTATATTAGTCAATGCACCAGACACATGGTACAGCCAAGTGAGCACTGCTGTGTAGGAGTCTTCACATCATAGTTTTCTAGGCTTGATCCTCCATGCACTTAAACTGATTTTACACTCATGGTACTCCAGGGACACCCAGGCAGCTGCTTTCAGGCTTTTGCCAGTGTAATTAAGACTAGTATGGGGCCCAAGAGCTTGTGTGCCTTGCAATAGCCTACATGTTGCAGGCATTCTTACCCCAGTGAGCTCATATCTGTGTTTCCGGAGGACAAAGAGTAGGACTGGTATCTACAACTAGGATGAGAACAAAACTGATGGTTAACTGTGGGAATGGACAAGCAAGCTGAGATGAAAACAGGAAAAAAACATTTTAGGATCTGGCTGTGATACATATGCCAGCAAGTAGCATTTGGTCCTTTTGGCATCCCTGAGACCACGTGCAGAGGATGGTTTGGTCAAAAAAGGTGTATTAAAACCAGAAGCTTAGTGCCACTTACCTCGGTCTTCTGTAGGCTTAAGGCTTCTCCTGCCACCCACAGCCTCTGAGCTTTTTTTCTCCTCTCCTATTACTGAAACAACCTAAACATCATGTTTTAGTTATAAAGTGAGTTTAGTGGATGGAAGGGTGGGAGGGGAAGGGGGATTAAATTTACTGCTTCAGTGACTACAGATCTGAAATAAATCTCCGATTCAATGATAGATCAATAACACCAAGATTGGGTTTAAATTATTAATAAACTATGAGAAACGAGGATAATTATTCTGAGTCACAGCTCTCTAATGCACTGCACATTTTTTCCCCAAGACATCTGCATTGAAGCACGACCTGCTTATCTTTTGGCAGAAAGCTGTAGCCAAGAAGTTAATGCTTTTTTGTTTTGCCAGCTAAGCATTTCAAAAACCCTCATGGGCTGAGACAGCCTAGTGACAATGTTGTGCTTCTCTCAGGGAGGAACCATTAGGCCAGGATACCCTAAAACATTTAGGTGTCTAATGTGCCCCTGGAAATCAATGTGATTGATTTGGATCACATTTGTGAATGGTTTAGAAGGCCCTCAAACATCCTTCTGAACCTGGATGGTGGGAGATGGAAGAGTTGTGTTATCCTGAAAGGAAATTAACGGCCTTGAAAAGTGACCTTGGATGGCTTCAGAGGCCCATCTTTCTGGTGGCAACACAGAGGGACAACCTCAGGACTGCAGGAGGTGGGGAGGGGAAGAACAGCTTTTGCATGCTGCTGGTAGACTGCAATGACTCCATCATTGAAATGCCTGTGAACTTCAAGTGAAGGTCTCTCCACTCCCCCTTTTTGAGCAATAAGAGAGGGATCCATCAGTCCAAGGAGGTCTATTAAAACCAAGAGGCTGAAAATTATAATTTTCCTTCATTCTGAGTCACAACCATCTCTGTTGACTGAGACAATCCTGGATGACATACTATGGGCTGGAGATGATGAGCACCTCTGTGTAAATGTCATTCGTTATCTCCAGCATCATGGCTTAGGGTGGTGATGAAGAGCTAGTCTGACTTCAAGGGGCAGCTCACTGAAAAATCATTTCATCCCTGTACTTTGACAGAGGGATGGAGTTCAGAGCACTTTCGATGATGCTTGTCAGCTGCTGGGCTATCAGGCAAGGTGCTCAGCATTGCCCTGGCTTTCCAGGAAGGTGCCTTACTTCACAGGAGAGGAACAGAACTCAGGATAATGGTAAAGAGAGGCATTTATCCTTGTCAAAGTGCTACAACTGAATCAAAATTTCTACTGAACAAAGCCTACCTTGTATTTTTTTAATTTATTTTTTAGCTCACTAATGCCAAAAAGACACTTTTAAAAAGAAACCTACAAATCTCAGTACTCAGGATGTTGGACAGGGCTGCTTTAAATGAACTTACCATCCTCCATGGAAGACAGGGACTCGTCTGAATTGCTCCATTCTGTCCAGGTCATCCCATCCTTCATGTCCTGTCTTATCCTCTGTCTGGAGGCAGGATAGTTGTCTGCATGCTGTCTGCAAAAAGGTGACATGAAGTGGGATGCTTGTAGGTGATTCATGGTCAGTGGGGAAGAGGGCTGTGGGGTTTAGGAGCAGGTAAGCTTTCCTAGCAGTTTCCAGTGATTCTTGGTGGCATTGTATTGGACAGGGAGTGCCAGTCACTTTAAGTGAATCCTGCCTCAGAAGATGTGAAAGTTAGGTCTCTGCAGCCTGTGGAGGGGAGAGGCATGCTCACAAAGCTGAGGACAGCAGAGCAGAGAGGGGTAACTGCCAGCACCCCAAAATGGGCAAGGGGCATCAGTAGTAGCTGTACAGAGTCCTCTATGGACATACTGCTTTCCTTGCCTCTGGTGCACTGGATGCAACAAGTTTGTATCAGCTCTAAAATCCCTCTCCTGCTTACCTCAGCTGGCACAGTTCTGCAAATGGCATCAGGTGAGCCCTGCTGTGCTGGATTATATGGCCTTGCTCTGCACCCCAAGCAGGCTGGAGCACCCCTTCTTTACCACAGCATGTCCAGCAGCAACTGGGATGGTGTGTTTTTCTTTTTATCTTTCTTTTTTAATTTTTCTTTTTCCTCTTTTTCTCTTTCTTTTTCTTTTTCTTTTTCTTTTTCTTTTTCTTTTTCTTTTTCT
>JANVCC010000021.1:41368451-41437447 GCA_025345505.1 Todiramphus chloris collaris
CCCTTCCCTTCCCTTCCCTTCCCTTCCCTTCCCTTCCCTTCCCTTCCACTCAGGGGACAGCTGTGACTCCATCCTGCATATAGCCACATCCTGGCTTGTAGGCAAAGGACATGGGCTGTGTCAGCACAGGCAGACAGAACTGAAATGGGACAAATTCTCGCCGTCCTTAAAAGAATGGGAAAGTGGGTTTCTCACTTATAATTTAGAAGGTTTTCCTTTCCATGAATTAACAATTTTTGTCCTTGCTACCTGCCTCCAAACATTGATGGATCATGTAATAACCTGTAAAATATTATAAAAAGCAGGGTGTAAATATATATAGAAATAAAATAAACTTAGCTTGAGATATCTAATAAGAGCAATAACTGTCTAACATTAATTTGCTGGCATTTACATGCAACAGAGCAACTCCAGACAATTGCAATCACAGTTTTTGGGCTCTAAACACCTTAGAAATTCATAAGTGCTGCCTAACATGGATGTGTGGGTTTTCTGTTTACACTCTGTTCTGGCATCGCTCTGCTTCTGTTTAAGTTACTGTGAAATCCCACGTTTTTCCAGCCAGGTCACTCAGACTAGCACCTTTCATTTGTGATAAGCTCTCTGACAAATTCCCTTGTTGGGATTCGGATCTGGATAGTGGCATTCCTTACGATGATCTCACAGCTCAATACCATTGACCAAAACACAGCACAAAACAGCCCAGTGGTCCACACAACCGCAGTCCTTGCTGGGGTAAGCACATGTTCCTCAAAATCCACCACTGTTTTATGTGCCCATGCATGGCACTTGTATTTACCATATGCAAACAGAAACATAGAAAAGATCAAGGACAGCTGTCTCTCTCCTCTCTATCAGATTGCTGAAAAATACCTGATAATAGCTTATCTTCCCTTGAAGTTTCCTCAGAGGTCCTCCAGCAATCTCTTTCGCTACTTTCACTCTGCTTTGCAGAAAAGGATGAGGAGGATCCTTCAGGCTCTGCATCCCAGACAGTCTCTGTGATGGTTTCCTTAATCATCTCCTTGTTGAAGAGAGCAAGATTTGTCTGCTGAATGTAATCTTGTATTCTCTGTTTCTTGAAAGCTTCTTGAGAAGTCATGTACTCCTTTTCCAGCCTTTTCACATTTTCCACGGTGAGAGGGAGAAACGTTTTTGGTGGGAACTGGTTACTACCAGACCCTGACAGCTTGCGTCCATTAGACATATCTGCAATGCATTAAGGAGATGAGAATCTTCAGCAACAGGCAAAGTCAATTCATCATTCTGGTAACAAAGAAAGAGAAAAGAGAAATCCCATTAGTCATTTACTCCTGACGGGCATATTGATTGATGTAGTTAAAATGTTCACACTAAGATAACCTCATTAGATGGAAAATCACTTTCTTTTCAAGAGGATCCACTAGGCTCCAATTCAACAAAGCACTTAAACAAATACCTGATATTAAGGGCATACACAAGTCCCATTGGTGGGATTTTCTTAAATAGGTTCCACCTAATACTTAAACACCAAAGCTAAAGATAGTTAAAAAAGATGGCATAATGCCTATCTGTGCTTAGATAGGCCCAGAGCTGAGCAACCAAATACCTTGCAATGAAAGGCGCAGTGGTATCCTTGTCCCCACAAAGGCTGTACTAAAGATTGCATCGGTGATTTCATTATTAACCCAGTTTGCTTTGGCTGTAAAATGCTGCACAGATGAAACTTACTGTATGCAGGCTGGAACAGAGTGCCCTTTATATTCATTACCAGTACTCAAACAAATTATTTTGGACATTTTATGTTACATGCTGATGAAGGGAAAAAAAAAAGGTACACAAAATCATACTGCGGAATCTATTGAATCTGTTTAATTGGACCTGCTAGTGGCCATCCGACCATGCCAATTAAATAAAGACAAACAAAGGCAGCTCTCAAAGGACTTGCAGTGAATAAACCCAAGGTAAATACAGCATAATTTTTGTTATTGCATTATTCTGTGTAATTTTGTGTCTGAAACATAAAGTAGCCATAAAAGACAACTCCTCCTCCTCCTCCGGTTTCCAATGCCTGGTTAATTGTGTTTGCATCTTCCCTTCATCCTCTCAGCCTGTTTAATGTCGAAAGAGAACGGAGGGAAAAATAATAAGGTTAGTTTGGTAGGACTAGTATTTTGCAACTTCCTCTTTCCCTGTGAATTTGCATTGGGCATGATGATTTTCTTCTCTGCCTGACTTCAAACTGAGGTGGCTGTTTCCAGATGTTTTACCAATGAAGGCCCAAAATCTTCCAGTGTCCTGGGTGCCAGCTTTGGGATACCTGTGGGTCACCTCCAGACAAAGCAGCCCTCTCTGTCCACATGGGCAGAGTGACCTCTGCCAACTGCGGGAGCCCACGGACACACATGCACATGTTCACCATGGATGCACAGGGGACTTCTCGATGGGACATGCTTCTCACCTTTCATCCAGACTTCCCCAGCGCGACCATTTCTGAGAAGAGAGCAGGCAAATGCCAAGCAGGAATGGCACAGCACCATCCACGGTGAAGGCACTGAGTAGGTGAGGTCTTAGACATCACTGTTTCCGTGTAACTCTGTCAACAGTCACCTGTTACTATTTATGGTCTAAAGACCATAGTTTTGAGACCCTATGGTTAGTTCATTTTTTAATCTACAAGGCTGACCTAGTTTAGTTTCTTAACACAAATTCCTGGCAAAATCAACTCAAATGATACAGAAAAGCAAATGTATGGCATTTCAATACTTTTCCCTCCGTCACCTGACCTTACAAATCTCACTAAGAGAAGTCACTGAGCTGCTCTGGCAAAATCTGTGTCCCTTAACTCTGTGTTGATTCACATTGAGGACTGTATTTAATTCTTCTCTTATCCTTCTCTCAGGATAGTTTTTTCCCAGTTCTCTGGATCTTTCTTTCTGATCCAGGACTTTTGAAAAACAGTACCAATGGCCCAAAGAGACCCCAAAGCTTTGTCTTTTACTACTGTTTAGTCTGGGCTAGCTGTCTACATCAGACTTTAAAGCATCAATATCAGTGGTAGCCTAACACTGCATCCTTCATTCCTGGGATAGAAAGTATCTCATTACCGTATAATCTGATCACATTGCTTCCTTTTTTTCTCCTTAGAGAACTAGCTTTGGAAAAGTCAGTAGTTTTGGCCTTTCGTGAAGAATTCTGCCATATCTCTTTCAACAAAATAATGTTAAGATTCCTTTACTTCTTCATCATACTTGAAAGCATCTCTGACGTCATTAACTCTACTGATCATTGTACTGCTGCACTTTTGCTTCCTGTGGCAAGTTTTCATGATTACTGTACAAGCCAGGATGGAAGGTGCCTTTCAAGGTTGCCTAGTCCAGGCCCCTCCTCAAAACAAGTCAACTAGATTAGGGGCTTTGTGGTCTTGTCCAGTCAAATTTTTACTATTTCTGAATACTGTCATCCCACAGGCTTTCTGACTCCAGCATTTAGCCACTCTCATGCTCAAAAAAATTTTGCTTATTTTTAATTGGGATTTTCCATACATGGGTGTGTGTCTGTTGCCCCTTCTTCTATAGCCACACAACTCTGAGAAGAGCCTGTCTTTTCTTCACTCTCACATTTGACAGCTATAGATGGAAATGAGTCTCTGAGCCTTTTCTCCTCCCAGCTGAACAGTCCCATCTCTCTCGGACTCCTCTTACTCATATAGGTTCCAGTCCCTGCATATCTTGGTCACCCTTTGATCCACTACATCCACGTGTCTTGTACTGAGGAGACCCAAACCAGATAGAGCACTCCAGATGTGCCTCACTATTGCCAACTGGAGGGTAATAATCACAAACCTCCAGCCAATGTTTGGAAGTCAAGTCTTACTTTGGATGTTTTGGTTGCTGCTTCCTCCAACCCAGCACTGCCTTTGTCTTCCCACTCTTGCACCCTGTAATTGCCATTTGCCTTGGATTGCAATGCATGGATATGGGAAAGCTCAGAAACTTTTTTGGGGCAACCCAGTGCCATTTTCACAATGCTTGTATGGCAAGGGGGTATTTTGGCCCAGTGTTTGTGTGCAGTGCTTCTCCTCACATCCAGCCAGGTGTCACTTTTCAGCTAGGTAAGCCCTTGCATACCATCACTGCTTAAAACTGGATACAATCCTTGGACATTTCTTCTACCATGAATGTTTCAAGGAACATTTTATAGCGTATTTTTAGTAATTTTTTTTTTTTAATTCTCTTGCAGTCTTGAAAATGGGGAATATGAATAAAAGCATGATTTTTCAAACCCAGTAGAAGAGCCTGAGCCATGAATATGCAGGCTCTAGATCACCTTCCTGGCTCCACACAGCATCGGCAGCAGCACCTAGGGGCAGTTTCTTAATATAAAGCTTGTTCATGTTGTCTTGTCACCCTTCCTAACCTGACTTCCCCTTAAAACAAAAGAGAGAAATCATCTTTTACAGCAAGTGGAGAACATGTCCTCCACTGATGAAAAGTAATTTCAAATGGATTTCCTGTTCTCCCTATGCCACTCTGCACAAAACCATATAGCTGACCTCAGGGGAATCATGTATCAGGAGGGTAAAGCCTTCAGGACAGACAGTGTCTGTCTCTGAGCTCATACTGTACCTGCCAGGCTGAGCTTTTGCTCTCATCAGGATGGTCTTACTGAATAATATGAATTAACAGTAGCTTTTAGAGGATCTTTCTTGGCACTTGACACATCAAAGTTGTGTAACTTATGGATCAGCAGTTTGCCCAAATTTGAAGAAGTGCAGCACTTGAATGTTCATGTTAAACTTTTCCAGGAAACTGAAGAGGATCAAATGAAGCATTTTATTGAATTCTAAATAGGGGCTTTTTTTTTTTTTGTCTGCATGCTTGCTTTCACCAAATGAAATGTTTGAAATAAAAAGCCCATGGCAAATTAGAGGGATGAAATGCCACTTTTTTAAAGTGCCAGAATAAAAGATTCCTGCTTTGGAAGTTTGCCTCCCCCTCTCCATCATGATCCATTCCAAGATTTCTATACCAAACCATCATATTTTTTCACTTGACCTGATATATATTTTTGTTACAAAGCCCAGTCTTTTCTGGAAAAATGCAAATAAACATTTTGCTACTCTGGCCAGATAGGATTGCCACACAAAGAAGAGCCCTCTTGTTTTTGTACGCTCATAGTTCATGGGCACAGATACTAAATAGAAAAATCAGTCACATCAAAATGACAGGCTCAAAAATCTAATAGATAATGGTAAGCTGCCCATTACAATGTCACAGGAGATTGTCCACTAAGTATTCACAAACACATCTGCAGCACAGCAATACATCTTTTCCAAAGCCATATCTGTCCCTGACATCAGAGCTTGCCATAAAAAGCGAGTGAATTCAAAGCAACATTTATTGGCTATTTCCTCTGTGAAGCTTCACTTTTTCTATAGCTCTTCTGTTCTCATAATAATATGCTGAAATCTAGTCAGAATATTTGAATCTTAGAGAAACAAAACACAGCTGAAGTAGCTGGAAGGCGAAGGGCTCTGAAGGCAATTTCCTCTGATTCATCAGGAGACAAAGGAAGAGCGATGACTGTGTTTGTGTTAATAACAGTGGAATTGCTTCCCTGGCGCCCTTTCCCCTGTATTTCTTTGGTTCATCCTGTCATGCCCCATCTTGCAGCCCCCCACTCCTCCACCCTCATCCACAGCCAGGATGGACATGTCCATGGGAGGTCATGGCAGGACCTCCTACCATCCCCATCCTGGGGCACTGCCCTGAGCTTGCTGGGGCTGCCAAATCAAGTTGCCCAGACCCACATGCGTATTCCGATCACAGCTGCCAGCATTGCTGTCTAAACCTTTCTTTCCTTTCTCTGAGCTCTCCCATCCATCCCCTGTTTAAAAACAAGCTGAATTCACGATTTCTATGACCTTAGGTTGGGGTTCCCTGTTAGGTGCAAGGATGGCCAGGAAAACACTGACAAACTCTTTCTCTGAGTGTGACTGTTGGAACCTAATATCCCAGTCAGCTCCATTGGGTGCTGCAAACACACGGTCAGAGATGATGCCTTCCCCAAAGGATCATCCCAAGGGAAATGGTATCATTTGCATGTCTGTAATTCCTCAGGAAGCAGCAGAAGGTAGAGAGTGAAAAGCCATCAAATCAGGATTAAACTCTCCGCCGTACTGAAAAGGTCAACTTAATTAATTCCAGTTGTAAGCTCCCTCCACATATCCCAAAAGGTAGAGGAGTGTTATGTACACAAGGCTAGAGAGACTTTCATACAGAGACATTGCTGGGGAAGTTCCACATCACAGCAGGTCTGGAGAGAACACTATGTAAATATGAGTTTAGTCAGCCTCTGCTTTCTTTTGCTATCTTAAAGATATTTGCACTTGTAGAGGGAATCTTTACCTCTAAGCAATGCCTGCTTGATCCTATGGGATTTATAATCTCCTGCTCTATAGTCCACTGCAATCAAAGGCATCTGACGGTGGCTCTGCTTTGTTTAGATGTGACTTTGCAGCAGGACTTTAGAATACAATATCAAATCTCAAGAGCTTTCAGACCCACAGCCCAGAAGTGGCTGAGGCCTCAGTGAGCTGCTCCCGTTACTGTGGTCCCCCCGGTTTTGCTGGAGCAGAGGGGCCCGTTGGTACTGTGGGTGCTGTGATGCACAGAGCTATGGCTTCATATCACCCACTAAGGGCATGTTGGGCTGGTGGGAGTCCATTCTTCTTTAAATGCTAAAGCAGCAGCTATGTGTTTATATTTGCATATACATACATGTATGTATGTTACCTATTTACAGATCGGAGGAGAGTAGTTGACTACTTTCCTGATAGTGTGTACATTATACACATTATTACTATACACATTATATACATTTATATATATTTTATAATACAATATGATATGTATGAGAAAGCATTTATGGGCGTTAATCACAGAACAAGCCCATCATTACAAGCAAGCAGGATGTTTCCTCTATTTCTGCCATTGCAACTGTGTCCAGAGTAGACGTCCAAAATCTGAGCTATAACCACTACTCTCATAGAGAAAACAATCTCCTAAAATAGCTCCATTTCTGCACTTTGCACTTTCCAAGACGTTCATAAAGCAATTGGTCACTGTAAATCACACAGAAGTCTCTTGAGTGGTCTCCTGTTGTGCAGTCCTTATGCCTATCGCATCCTACCAGTCCCATAGCACCAGCAGAGCCAGCAACACTCAGCAGTGTCTTTCAGTTTGAAGCCTGGATCTTACCACAGCTGTGACATCAACTCCAACCGAAGGGCTGCCTAGCACTCTATAACCCACAGTGGCCATTAACAGGCATATAGGAAATATAGAATGATATGGCAAATAGGCAATGATCTGAATTCCCTCGTGGATTCAGTCAGACTCGAGGTGCTATTTCTGCAGGTGCATGGATGAGAACTAGGTGCCTCTGCTTGTAGCCACTAACACCCACAAATTAAGAGTCAAACCTGTTTACTCTGGTAAATCAGAAAAGTAACTTCTTTTGCATTTGTAATATATAGGCATAACAGCTTAGGAGGGGTATGCAGACTTGGACTCCCAACCTCTACTGCTGGGATTTTTAAATAAACCTGCTGATAAACCTGATCACATAGATGTCATTGCCTGGGCCATGCAGCAGACAGGGAACATGCACTATGGACAGCTGAGGAGATACAATCTGTGAATATACTTCAGAAAATCTGGCTCTTCAACAGGATAACAATTACACAGCACAGTAAAACAAAGCGGGTCCCGCTATAAATCATGGTTGTTAGTGTACGTTCTGGGATTTGGGTCGTGAGAGACAAGAAGTAAACTGAAGTTAGATTGTTTGAAAGCACAGAAATCCCTAATTAACAGTGCCAGCAATTCCAGATCTTTTTCCACTGGAAGGGAAAAGGACTCATCGGACAGTGCTGTGAGAAATTTACTGGTCTTGGATCTGGGTAACACAAAGCTGAAGTTACTGTTGGCTGCAGTTTTGATTTCTAACACTGCAGCAAACTGCAGGTAGAAATATTTTGTGCTTGTTTCAGCACACAGGACCTGATCCTTTCATTCTCACAAAGGTTTTTCAATACAAGAATCCCTCCTGCTTCACATCCCTCAGTGCAAGAAAGAAACCCCGGAACCATTACATTTTGTCCTGCTCTCTTTTTTGTCTGCAAAATCCAAATATTTCAGTAGAGAGCAGAACAGTATTTCTTACAGGTAGTGAATAATGCACGATTAATCTATTAGCCCCCAAACAAAGAGCTAAAGGTCATAGTCAGGATGCACCCAGTGAAACAGCAGTGGTGTAAATTTACAGCAATACAGAATAACTATATTTACTGTAGGTTCAGAGCAAAATAAATCACAGAATCACAGGTAGCTGTACGGGGAAAGAGCTGAGAAGCTCTCTGATGTCTCCTCCTTCCCCTGATGGAAGAAACTGTACTTAAGGTATTCATCTGAGCCTCTTTTTTTTTATACTATGCTTTTTAAAGTATACATCTAGAAATATAAATGTCATGGTAAGTCACAGGTAAAAAAATACATTCATGTCTATTAAAAGTACAAGTTCTGAAGTAGAAATTTATGACTGCATAATCTTAAAAAAAATAATTAATGTGAATATTGTTTATGAAGAGAAAATGGAGAATGTGAAGGAAGCCAAGATCCAGTACTGCCAGCACTGAGCCTGCTGAGCCACAATCCTGCCAAGTGCCCTAAAAACCTCTTACCTGCACACCACAGGCTGTCTGCAAGGCTGTGCTGTCCCCAGATGCCATTTGTAGGGTCTGCCAGCCCAAGGGTCTGCAGTAGCACCCTAGGGCACTCATTCCATCTTTCACCAGGACTGGCTCAGCAGATTTTGGAGAAAGAAAGGTGTTTTGATGTCATACTATAGTCTGGCCAACTTTTGCTCCTACATTTCATGAGAGTCTGACTTCATGGAGGGCTGAGGGGATGAAGGGGGAGGTCGGTTCTGTACCTCTCCCCCTCCCATCACCCACCGTTGTGTTTCCACCCCTGCCCACTGTGGGGAAGGGGACAGCAGCTTCCCTGCATTGTCCTCCTCCGTCCATAATACCATTACATTGCCAGGGCTTTTCATACAGGGGTTTGGTTTTCATTCCTTGGGCAAAAGGAAAAATGGGGAAGGACAGCAATGAAAACACAAACAATGAGGAAACATGAAAGTAAATGTTAAATGAGCATCTGACAGCCACAGTGGAGCCTCAGAAAAGCTTCTTCCCAGTGAAGACCAGGACAAGCATCCCAGGACAGACTTACCTCTCTGGGCAGGAGTATCCCTGAGAGTGGGAGAGGAAATCTCCCAACAGAAGGCAGGCAGAGACCCACTGGTGGGGAGGTGCCCGGGACACCCTCTTGGTCCTCAGTGGTCCTGAGGTTTGGTGGACATCTTCACCTTGTTGTCCTGTTTTCCCATTGTCTCCTCATTCTAACTACCTGCTGATGTCAGGGTTCCCAGGGCCATAGCAACAGTGCAGGCAGGGAGATGGTGGCTCCTGGCAGCTTGCAACCCTCCCTGGAAATTTTGGTAGGGCTGCAGGAACCTGGCACAAGGCTGTGGGATGGAGGGGACATGGACTTTCTGTGGTGGAGGATGTGCAAGACCACGTCCATAGAGACTGGGGCTGCCTGACTTGCTGGAAGTGGGGTGCTGACCTGTGAGCTCAGCTGAGGGAAGAATTAGTACTGACAGCACCTGAGGTATCTTGCCCCAGACACGAGGCAGGTGAATTGCCCTTCTGTGTTTCTCCACATCTCATGGGCATCTCATGCTTGGAGTCATCCATCTAAGTCAGTATAGACAGTTTCCACCCAAGGCCTCCCTCATCATTGTTCTTTTTCAGTGTGCTGCAGGACCTGATGGAGCAGGTCCAGGGGAGGGCCACACAAATCATCAAAGGGTTGGAGCACCTCTGCTAAGAAGACAGGCCAAGCGAGTTGGGATTGTTCAGCCTGGAGAAGAGAAGGCTCCAGGGAGACCTTATAGTGGCCTTCCAGTACCTGGAGGGGGCCTAGAGGAAAGCTGTGGAGGGACTGTTTACAAGGGCATGTAGTGATAGGATGAGGGGCAATGGTAGATTGGACATTTGGAGTAAATTCTTTACTATGAGGGTGGTGGAACACTGGAACAGGTTTCCCAGGGAGCTGGTGGGCGCCCCACCTCTAGAGATATTCAGGGTCAGGCTTGATGGGGATCTAAGCAATCTCATCCAGCTGAGGATGTCCCTGCTCAGTGCAGGGTGGATTGGACTAAATGGCCTTTAGAGGTCCCATCCGGCCTGGGGCATTCTATGATTCTATGATCCTGAGCATTTTCTGACATGACTTGTCCTCATGGTCACCAGCACACTGTCATACTCAACCCATCTGTCTGCCAGTGCTGGGGTGCAGAGTGAATTAATAACTGCTGCTGCACTCAAAAAGGGCTCTCCAACTTGGTAGGTTTAGGTCTTTTATATATGTATGCCCTTTTTATTTCATCCAGAGGTGAAAAAAGGTTCCTTCTTATTCTGGCAGCTGAGTGTCTGAGCTGAAAGGACTCAGGGTCCTGGAGAAGTTGCAAAGGCCAATGACTCAGGAAAAAACTGATTCTTATTTCATTCAGGGATTTCTTGAAAGAAAAGCCAAGTTTAAAGGGAGCACTTGCTTAAGTCCAGCTGTGAGATGTACCAGTGTCATCAGGAACTTGTGGCCCCATCTCTGCTGCCTCCAGCTGTGTTTTCACCCTTTGCAGACTTCTTTTGAATTCCTCCATCAAAACGCTGTGGGGTATTTTCCATGTTGGTGACCATGCTTGTGGTGGGCCCAGGGGGATGACCATACAAAACTTACGGAAAGGAATTTGCCTTGTGCTTGGCAGAGTCTTGATGGTTTGGGTTTGTTTTTTTTTTTTTTTTTTTTTGTTGGTTGGTTGGTTGTTTTAAGGGAACAAATGACAACAGGTGAACTCTCCCCCTGGATCAGGTCAGCGACCATGCACCCAGGCTGCCTTCAGAGCCCTCTGATTTATGAGCCTTTCATCTTGATGCTGCAGCCTGGTTTTCCTCTTTTGCAGTACCAGCAGTAAAAAATTGAACAAAGATGTCAGTGAATTCGACCTTTGCATGTGGTCTAAAAAGTTACAATTGATAAGTTGGTTGCTGGTGTGTCAATGGAACTGGAGAAATTTTGCTCCTTCCAGCTCTTGCTGCACAGGACAGGGAGAAAGCACTAGATGATAGTCAAAGACGATGTCTGGGCCTGGGAGTAGTGTGCACCTCCTCTTCCAGACAGCTGTGATTTTCATTTTCACCTTTTGCCCCCAGGATTTCCCTAAAGGCACCCAGATGTGGAAGTTTCTCATGCAGCGTTGCTGTCAGATCGGGGCTGGGGCTCAGCTTCTCATTGCAAAACAATGAGTGGTTTTGTGGAGGCAGGGGCCATTACCTAGTATAGAGTAATTTAAATCAAGATCCTGTATTGTACAGTGCATACCTCTAATATACTATAGATTTTATAATTGACTGGAATTTTGCACTGGGAAAAAGTCAATTCCTGCATGGCAGGGCAACCAAAGGAAAGAATGCTTTAGTCTACTCAGCAAGCAGGGAACTGGTTTTAATCCAAAGGCCCTCTGTTATTTCTTACCTATTTAGTGTAAAGCAGGATTTGCTACACATACAACTTAATCCCCTTTTTATATTTGCATAGAGATCCCGGAGCATGTGTATGAACAGGTTCTGAGATAAGAAAGGGAAGGCCTCGGGAGTCAAAGACATTATTTTTGCATGAAGTATTTAATGCTAAACATAAATATTGAGAAGACTGAATTCCCATGCACTTGCAGACTTCACTCTTGTGCTCCTGAGGATTTTTGCTTTACATTCAATTATTAACAGCCCTGTTGTAAGTGAATGAAAAGAAATTACAGGAAGCCTTTATAGCAAAGACACTTAGCAGGCTTAATTTTTCCAGTTAAGAGGAGAGACAGGTTATAGACAAAACAGAAGCAAGGGTGGTACACTTCCCACCTCCCTGAAAAGAGCGTGGCTAAGGAGTGGATGGATGTGCCAGGCAGTAGGAACCCAGCCCTAGGAAAGGGCTCTCTCCAGAGATGACCTCGAAGGGGATTGAAGCTGGAGTTCCTGCGGTGCACATTCATCAGCCTGCTCATTGTAATTCACATGATTTACGTTCTCACAATCATGATTAGGTGGTGAAAAAAAAAACTATCTACATGCAAGTTGACTTCAGAAAACAACATTCTTTGTCCAAATCCAATCAAGCCCCGCGGCAGGCAGTCCTTTTGATTTAGCATTAATTTTAATATGTGTGGCCCTGAAAATAACCCTCCTGGCTTTAGAAACCTCGGAGATGAAAAGACTACTGGGTAAGTGCTGGGCAGAAGATTATGTCTGAGAGCTATCATTCCTTCCTCCAGAGACAGGTTTGCTGCAGTGAAGAATAAGATGCTGCACTGTTAGGAAATTAATTTCAAAAATGTAGCCAAAGGCAACTTGATGAGGAAATTTACTTCTCCGGATGTAAAAGAGGATCCAGAGGAATGGCTCCACCAGAATGGCTTGTGGAATTGTTGTGGGCTCAACAGTTCAATGCAGCGGAGAGCAGACTTTTGCCTTAGCGGGGGCAAAGTAATCAGATTGATTTTTGCTCTTTGGCTGTAATAAGACTGGCAAAATGTGTCTACCTTTGGATATGAAATCCCTGACTTACTTGACATCATTATGTCTTAAGTGGGCTGAGATTTTATACTGTAGCTTCCTGATACTGATGCTCAAAGCTATCCAAGATAGTCAAATAGCAGCCTGCTTCCTGTCTGTCAACAACTGGGCTCTTCATTGTAAATCAAAGAAACCAGCAAATTGTGTGAGTATTGGTCTGATTCTCACTCCAAAACTGGGGCAAAACTGGAAGGTAAAAACCCAGGCAGCAGCATCTTCTCAGCATGTCTTTCTCCATCGCCTTGCTCTATCAGTTTTCAAAACAGAATCTTGACCATCACTAATAAGCAAGAACAGCCTGTGGCCAGTCATCCAGGCAAATGGCTCATGGTACAAGTTCTTTTGGAGTTTGATTCCAAAAGTTGCATCAGGTTCAATCACGCAGACAAACAAAGAGTGTCTTTATTAGTGTGCTACATATAGAAATTAAGGAACTGTTCTCTCCTAATAATGTTTTTGAAACCTTTAACCAGTCACACTACTCCGGTGACAGCTCTTTCCTATGCTTGTGAGTGTTCTCCTGCCCTACAATTTTTCTCCTATGAACAGAAATCTGTAGTGCTGATTGCAAAGGACAGATACCTAATTATAGGGCTTGTTATTAGTAGAGTCTGGGAAATAAAAAGTCTGCGGTTCACATAGTGTAGAGAATGATGAAGCAGCTCAAATCACTAATGTGATTTAAAATGGGGTCTATTGGAATTTGCATATTTTTCCCCCATTACATCCTTTGGAAAGCCTATTTGCAGCAAGATTTTGCAGTTCTTTTTCTTGACTTTTTTGAAACTGAACTTCAAATGTTTTCCTAATGTCTTTATCCCATCAGTCTGTCAATCAGGCTTACAATGTCCTTCGTGCAAACCTATCAGGGCATTCTTTAATCCAGTGTTTAATAGACATCTTGAAGGAAAACAATGTTTGACAGCTCCTCAAAGGTGTGAGGTCCTGATGCACTCAGGCACATCCCAGCAAGTTTCCGGGACACGTTGTCCCTTTGCTACCTTTGGTTCAGGCTCATTGTCCTCAGGTGTGGCTAATGTGGAATGACCTTGGGAAGGGATGGGAGAAGGGCTGTTTTCAGTCAACACACACCTCCTCTCTCCCTGCTAACAGTCAGCTTTATCGTTGTGCTTAAATCAGATATATTGTTTAGACTCAAACGGGGAGAGAGAGAGAAAGAAAGAGAAGAGAAAACGTCCAACAGTAAAGATGTGAAGTGAGAAGAAACAGGCGCTTTCTGTGTCGCTGTAGGATTCATAAAGATAACAAGCCATTAAACTTTATGACCAAGGTCTCAGGGTAGTACTGGCTTGTTTTTTTTTTTATGCTGCTATTGCATGCACAAGTTTTAGACTGTTTTTGACCTCTCTCCTCCTGCATTTTCCTCCCTTCCCCCTACCCATTTCTGTGAGATACTTGGTCCTTTGAATAAATTGCACCTATTCATTTCTCATGAGCTTGTTGTCAAGTCAACAGCCTGTCTCTTAAGGCCAGTCCATCAGGCTGAGTTAACCTAATTTGGTGATAGTTTAAAGAACATCTGGGCTTGTCTCTTTTCAGCGGATGTCCCTAGAAATTTTCTGTGCTGGTACTCAGTTGGTTAATAAATGCTGTGTATTTATGGTCTGAACTACTTGATTCCAGAATCCATGTTACATGACACATGGTATGCATGGAGACAAAATTTTGGATTTCTCCGTGATTCTAATCTGGAAAAGAAATATAGAGGAAAGCATAATTTCTAATTCCAGGCTTTTCAATTTACACACACACAAAATATAGATCTTTCAACCCTTCTTATTACTCATATCCTCTTTGGGACTATTATATCTTAGGCTAGTTCTAAACTTTGGCCAAATCCCAGAAGAGACACAGCTTATAATCAGCAAATCACAACTTGCCAGCCATGGTTGTATCAAATGCATAAAGAAAAAAGTGAAGAAAAAGAAGAAGAAAGAAGGACAGTACATTCTTGGAACTGGGTGAAAAGAATTAGACTGTAACATAATATGCAAAGGAGTAACAGAGAAACTTAGGTTAGAAGGATGTAGCAGCTGAAGCCACCTAAATATTTGACATCTTAGTCCTCGTAAGTTTTGTGGGAAACCCAGGTTAGACTCAGAAGAGGAATAATGTAATCTTGATGTTGCTAATGAGCTGGTGGCCATAGGATGCTGAAGCAGCTGCAAATGATATAAAGAGCTTACCAGGGAAATAAAAGATGGGAAGAAAACAATAAGTAGAGAGAGAGAGGGACAAAATTATGTTTCAAGGATTCTGGTTCTCCTTGACATAACATGTCAAAAGCTGGAAATATGAAGGCATGGGCTGTAAACAGCTTTGACAATATGATTGATATGGGCATTAACTGAAGTTACAACATAAAATATATGATCCCGCAACTGCTTATTTTTCCCCATGAAAATGATTACCACAAGCACTTTGCGCAGTGACATGTATGTGAACTTGTACCTGCAGTTTCTCAGACACACTACAGAAAGATGTCAGTGTAATGAAGAGCCACTATCTCCATCATTTATTTTGTATGTATATACAAGTGACAAGGCATTTAAAACAAGTATCTTTTTAATAAACTTCATGATCCAACCAGATTTTAGTTCAACTCTCGTTACCCACATCTGCTTTTTTTTTTTTTTTTTCTTTCCCACTTGGGAAGTTTTCAGAGATTCTATCGTTTGGAAAAAGAATAAAAAAGTGATGTGGTGATGTGATGTCCCTTTTCAGGTACTGGTGCTTTATATGTATAATTTGGAGGAAATGCAACTTCAGATTTCTGTGAGTGTCTGTACTTTCAGTGCTACATCTTTTTTCCTTCCTGAGAACACAGGTATCTATCCCACAGAGGGATATAGTTTCACTTGGTATTAACATTCACCCAAATCTCAGAAGCAGTTTCTCTACTTTCTCTAGAAGCAGACACCCCCCTCCCCGCTCAGGAGAGATGCAGCTCAGCTCTGCCCATCACTCAGTGCTTTGGTGGCAGTTGTGCATCAAAGATGATGTGTTTCAACAATGAGGCAAGTAATTTCTGGTCTCATTTCCTCAAGCATGTTTATTGCATCTGAATTTTTGCCTTTAAACAGTACCGCCTGGGGCTTCCTCAGAATAAGAAATGCGAGGCTTATGTGTGTGTAAATTAAGAGGGTTGGAGATGGTTTCTATGGGATCAGTGTTTAGTGGGATGGAGCTGGTGCAAAGAGAAAGAAATGGAGATGGTGGCAGGTAGCAGAACTGATAGGACTATAAGAGCTGTTAATAATAGCTCCATCCAAAGGAGATGGATGTAGCTAGCTGCCTGTCTGCTTTTCTGTTCTGAGGCGGACTTACATGAAGTAGATACTCATAGTGTGGTCTTTTACTCCCTATAAAACCAGGAAACACATTCTGGCAAGACGATCACAAAGCAAAAGTAAAAGTTTGACAAACGAAACACAAATGGCAGATGTCTCGTTATTTGGAAGAGAGCATCCATTATCATCGGAAAGAAAGTAACTTTCTGTCTCACATGGATGCGAAGGAAATTAGACCTCCATAAAGATCCAGAATTCAGATGTCAAGTTTTTACACCATTTTTATTTTTAGCACATTTTGTGATTGTTGAAGGCTTGGGGTTAGCAAGGCTGAACCTAGTCAATGAGACTGTAGAGTACTGCAGATAACAGTATCTTTGATCAATCAGGCAAAGCAGATGAAGATGCACTGCAAAAAAAATTGGCCCACAAGCTGCAGAAATTTTTTTTCTGTCATTCATCAGTTCTTGAGGTGAGACTTGTAGAAATTAATCAGCATTGGGGTGCAAGGTGAGGGAGATATGGACTGATGACACGTACCTTGTCTGTAAGCTTATGGCAGGCTTTGGTTCAGTCATTTCAGACGAGGATTCCCAGGTCATTGGAGTGTCCCTTTCTGCCTCAAAAAGGTGGTATTGGGACTCTGTCTTCTTATTAGTGTCAGGTAGAAATCTTTTCTAGAAATAGGAGGACATTCTCCAGGTAACTTGTTAGATACAGAAGATGTGACAATCACAGCAACAAATGATACAAAGCATTTCACGGCTCAGGAAAGTCTCTTCTGTCTCATAAGGGTTTGCAGAGATTCTGCAGCCAGAGCAACTGTTATTTTCTGTGCAGTTCAAACTTATGAATAAACATGCAATCAGGCACACTTTTGGAAGAGTGGTTGTGCAGCTTTTCACAAGCTACAGACTAATGACAGCTTAGCTTTAGACAGGAACTACTGACCCATTATTGCCTTTCTATTTTAAGTATGGGAACCAGCGTGCTTGGTGTTTGTCCATTCACCAGCGAGCACCATGGTATTTGGCCCATGATAACCTGCACTGACATGTATATACAGTAAATCATATTCCTGATACTGAATCTATGCAGAAAGTGACTTTGGCAAGACAGGAAAAGTAACAGCAATACAATGTGTAACCTCAGTGTTTGTACTTTGCAAATCAAAGTTTCAGTGAATGGCCTGACTGCCACATACTGTTCGTTTATCTTGTACAGAAAGTCCAGGTGGCTTACAGTTTCTACCATAATGCTTAGGTTAAATGCAATGCAAAATATTTTAATGGGCATCACTTATCTCTGCCACCTCATTCCTGCTTACAGTTGGAAAGAGGTGAGCTGTCTATTCTCTACAGAGAAGAGGCTTAGCTTTGCTTCTTGCACAGTCATTACTGCTCAGACCAGAAGTGGTCTGGTGGTGTCTGACAGTCATATAACATGACTTATATTGTAGGAGACAGTATCCCTTACACTGTAAATCAGAGACCCAAAGCATATCTATACATAAATGAGCCCATTGGACAGTACACATTATGGTGTTCTGTACTCCAGGGCCACCACATCAGAAATCTTGCACAAGGGGTGGTTGACACTGCTTGAGTGCACTGGAGAAGAGGTGATGCAAAAAGGCCACTGGAGGTGAACCAAGGACACATGCAAGCTCGTAGCACCCGGCTAATGTACAGCTGCATGGTCACAGAGCCTAACACTTGGCCTCAGAAGAAGGGTCACCTCCAGTATTCTTCCCATCTGACTGCAGTTCACATTTATCAATTCAGGACAAGGTTACAGTTGTGTCTGGGGAGTGTCTCTCCCCATCTCACCACATGCCTTACCCCACCTAAGCCTTTTTCTTAGACTTTGTTCACTGGATTGTTGACATTACAATAATGTGAATGTCTTCAGGGAATTCATCTAGCTGAGATCTTTGCTTTGACTGAGATTCATGCTTCTTTTCCTTCTGGATGGTGAAGAGAGAAAATGCTACACCAAATAAGAAACAACAGTAGTAATGAAAAGTAGTGTAATATTTTTTAAAGCCCAATAACTCCATACTTGCTCCTGCTGAGATACACCTTACTATGAAGCTTATACGACTGATGGGACTGTTCATCTGAGTGAGGCAAAGCAGCAGGGACATTATAATTAATAATGCTTAGCAGGAAACAAGTTATTGTGCTTGGGGCGAAAAGGGCGAAAACCGTTCTCTATTATTTTTTGAAGAGTTAATTGGTAGTAGGCAAAGATTTGCTGCGTTGAGCCAGCAGGTGCTCTTTATGACTACATTAATGTTAATGATATCCTCTGGTCACATATGAAGACAGTTTAACTGTCTTTCTCATTGCATTTCTCCGGGTGGATGCGTGTTCCAGTTCCAGTTATTTTTTGAGTGCCACCACAGAGCACTTGCACAGACTGTGACCCCAAATACGCACAGATGTTTGCAGGTAGTTTTGTAAGACCAGCTAAATTCTGTAAACTCCATTCACCCTGGGACAGACCTTGCAGATTAAAAGTTGAGGGAATTGGGTAAAAGGGACTGATTCTCTGGTCTAAAATAATTCCTAGGGGTTGCATAACATTTCTAAAATTGCCTGTTTAAAAGTTCCTAGGTGTGCTTAAAAAATAGCACTTGGGATCTGTTTATTCACTTCTTTTATCGCTGAAACCTCTCTTCCTCTGGCATACTGTTAAAAAAGCACCCTGGCACCAATTTAAACCCTGAGATGATCAGGTGTTAAAATTGTGTTCCTCTAAGCAAAGTGTGCTGTGGCCCATCAAAGCATAACACATGCTAGAAAATATAAACCAGTGGCTCCATAGAGCTTGCAATGGTCTCATTTCATCACTGCTCCACTTTTGAAGTTTTGTCATGAGCCTATATTCTCCCCCGCCCCCCCCCAGCCGTGTTGTTTTGCATATCTAGTTTGGAAACATACACTGTCCATCAATAGGCTTCAGAGACCCTTCAAACTATTTATATTTTTCATGGCATGTTTGTTTTGCACGAGCCCATCAGCTCAAGTTAAAATCTGGGTGCATTTGCAGCGACCGCAAATGCTGTGGAAGGACAGTCCTTGGAGCTGGGTGCGGAGTTCATTGCAAAACTCAGGTGACAAAGCTACCATTAGAGAAACCTACCTGGTACAGAGTGTTTCTGAAAGCCAAATCTGGCTTCTAGTAAGATTACCAGATGGGTCCTGTGCCCCTTTAGAAGTCTGACCCATAGATGTAGACATAACAAAATGGGAGAACAGATCTTGCATGCCTGTAAAGACTGAAAGAATTGTATGCAGCAGTGTTTGCATATCAGAGCATCAGTGGAACTCCAGTAACCTATTTCATAGTTTCTTGAAGGATGAAACATGATTAATGAGGAAGAGAAATGAAAAGCTGTACGAAATCATAGGAGGGAGAGTGGAACCCTAAACACTCATCCTTTCTTGGAAATGCCATCTCTAGGATGCAATCCTGTTTCTTGAACTATAGGAATAGGAGAGGGAAACCAGGACCAGCAGTGGCTGGGGGAGACAGGGAAAATATACAGAGTATCTGGTAGAAGTGTGCTGTGGTGAAGAGCTACTAATAAACCCTGTCCATGCCACAGATGCAAAGCTAGTGTTTTGGGGTCTCCAGGTTCCTTGGTAGTCAGCACATACCTGTGAAATGCACTGACAGTACAGCTATCTCCTTGCATCACAGCTGTCTCCCAATATCATGGCTTTGTGATAATAATTTGATATTATTGCTATTGCAAATATACCCTGTTTAATTCAAATTGTGGAGATATTACTTTCTTCCATGCTCTGACATTTAATCATCTGGGTTTGCATCTGAATGGATTCTTTACACGGCTTTCTTGATTCTTCATGTAGCACTGTTTGTAGTGTAGCATCCAGTAAATCCTAATGGCATACTAATTTTTTAAGATCTTAACTTTCACTTCTTTAGAGCTTCTAAAATAAAATGAAATGGCTAGATTTCAGTTAAAGAAATCCTTATTAAAGCAGGAGTTTGTCTGATAATGACTTAAATTGGTGCTATGTGGCCATCACATGTTATTTGATAAGCATTCCATTATAATTAAGAAGTGGCTAATAGACAATTATTATACAAGATTACACACTTAGCTAATTAGATGATTTAAATTTTTTTTTCGTTAGATTAAAATGTACAGGACCCCATAAATCACTATTAGAGATTGTTTAATAAGCCTGAACCCTCAATTTTCTCCCTGTCAATCAGGAAAGGAACTGCTGACATTTCCTCTCACCCGGTGAGACTTGTCACATAGAAGAACTGCTGCATACAAAATGAGCTGAAACACCCTAAACTCCCAAATCTTGCACCAATTTACAGGACATCACAGCTCAAGTCTGTGCTTTTGTGGTCTGCTCCATTTGTTGAGACTCTCAGCTCCTGCCCTTGCACATGAAATGGGACGTTCCTTGGTGTTTGCCCCCACATTTTGAAGTCTCTCGCTTGATGCCTGTGTGGGACAGGGACTTTGCACATGGCTTTTTTTGATCCCTAGGAAGAAGGTGCTTATTTTTAACATGAGTCTTTCAGTTCTGTCAAGCTGACCCCATTTAGGTGTCCCAGGTCATGCAGTAGTTGTTGGCTTGGCAGCATCTTCTCTTTCAGGGTGCACTTGCAAGCCAAGCTGAGCTGGAGTGCTCTGCTTGGGTCTGAGGCACTGCTTCAGCCACCTAATTGAAGAGGCTAACAACTGCGGATTCCTCCGGGGCCAGTGCAGGGAGAGACAGATACCTCTTTAGGAGATGGCACGTCATTCCAACAACACTGCAGGCCAGGGTAGATTCACCTCCAAACAGTAAACAACTAATTTGAGAGATCTACATTTAATACCTACAGGACAGCGATGTGTTTAAGCTCTCCTGCAGTCAGCAGAGATCTAATTAGCGCAGTAATGAGGGCCAAAGCATCACTTGACTGACAAGCCACCAAGAGCTCAAATCTATTGCCTGAACATCAGTGCCTACTGCTCTTTGGGGTTTGTGGGTATCAGAGACCAGGACCAGTGGATTCAGCACAGCCTGGTGGCTCCCTCTTGGAGTGGCCCCTGGATGCCACATGGGATACCCCATGATCACACATGACACGTTGAGGTAACTGCACCCATCCAAATTGTCCCACTGTAAGCGAAGAGCTCCTTTGGATGCAATGTCAGCTCTGTTCCTCCATTGCCTTCGCTGAATGTGCCTCTGCCCTCACAACAAAACCAGGGACACCTATGATCATTACTCCTAGTCTTTACTCAATAAACAGCTAATGGTCTGTTTCAGCAACACAGAGTGCTCTGTACAGCTTGGTCAGGCTGAAGTAGGAGAGCGAGACGGTAATTGGGCCGCGAGTATTTTGTGGGCAAGCCGTATATTGCAGAGGCACAACACAAAGGAGTAGTGTTGACAGGCAGTGGATTAGAGTTGACCAAGGGACTGCACATGGTTTTGAGATGTCTTTCAAAATATCCATAGCTGATGCAGAATGAAAGCAAGGTGGGAATGAGATCAAAGTTGGAACAGCACAAAGCTTGACATCTTTGTGAGATGTCACTTACTAGCAAAAGTCAAATGTTTTGCTTCAGCTTGTAAACAATGTGTGTATTGCAATCATGGGGATACATAAGAGTGGTGCACAGGGCTTCTTTACTGTAGTGCTCTTCATGTTCAAAGCACTTTACAAGTAAGAATTAATTTCTCTTGACAGCTCGTGTCAGAAAGTCGGTATCTCAAACTCACTACGAACCCAGGGAAATTGGGGTATGGGAACACATGACTTGCCCACTCTCTACAATGAAATTAGCATCAAAGACAAGGTTTGGCCAGTATTGATATGAATATGCAGAGTCTGGTGTTTTGCACAGCATTGCACGTGTGAGGGTTACACTGAGGCACACTGGAAGCACCTCTGATGGTGTCCATGTGGAAGGACAGTTGGTCTGAATAGATGGTGACACAGGTGCGTTTCTCAAGACATTTATCTGTTTGAAAACAAAACAAAACAAAACAAAACTGCTCAGGAGGTTTTAATTACTGATTTTCACACTGGTGAACAAGTGCATGCATCTCTTCCTGGGCAGAATACAGTGCTGAAATATCACCACCTCTCCCTCCAGACACTTCACTGCCTCAGAATCTGAGAAAAATTTTTTTTTTACTCCCTATCCAGTTATTGAGGTTAGGAGATGATTCAAGATCACTTGTTTTTTTGCATCCAGGCTTAACACTCTGGAGAACAATGGATGAACATGCAGTGAGACCAGTCTGTGCTGACATGAACAGCAGCTGGTGTTTAAGAAGCACAGTGTTTGGGGTGGTAGAAGTGGCAGTGGACGCCTTTGGTTTTATCTAATAAAGATTTGGGAATATTGCACACTTATAAAAGAGAAAAAGAGACAAGGTGCCCCAAATTCAAAGAAACTTTAAGCTTTTAGTAAAAAAAAAAAAAAAAACCCAAAACAAATCAGGCATTTTAAGAGGTCTTCTAAACTAAAAAGCAAAGGAAGGAAAGGGTTGAAATTTACTGTAGATACATGCCATCACTCCCAATAGGAAGGAGGCTGGGATGGTGTTTCCAAGGTCCTTCCTGCAGGATCTTCATGGCAGCTGTTCAGACCTCACTCTCCCTGCTGCTTCCAATTCATCACTGGGTGGTGACTTCTTGCAGCCCAGCATGGAGCTGAGTTTCCAAACTGGACAATATTATATGAATGTGTGTGGTCTCATCCACTCTCTCTCACTGGATCCTTTCCAGAACCAGCTTATCTCCAAGAATGACAGCAAGGTCAGGTGAACAGCCTGGTGTAGGGTGTGCGTGTAAGACAGTTCCAATGAATACTTAATTTTTTGTGAAGGGAAGCAGCTTCATCTGGAAAAATTGTGTAGTCTGAAGCTGTGGGCAAAGCACTCAGCTGGGAAGTTAGTTCAAACTGTTCTTATAGAGCAGGGGTTACTTGTCTCTTGGCAAGGAAGGGAACATACTCAGCATTATTTCTGCCTCTGTAATCTTGTGAATGACATCGCAGTCCTTTTGAGAGTCCAGTTCAGAAATCAGCGTAGTTGCCATAAAAAAATCTGCAGTGTTAAAACATTTCCAATTCTGATGTATGCATCAGATATACATCTGATGATATTCACTAAATCTGATCCAAATATACTGGCGTTTGAAGTAATAATTTTCAGTAAATAAATTATTTGCCAAAAGAACTTTATCCAACTTTAAGGAAAAGATTGCATAAGAGAAGGTGAAGGTAGGACACTGCTAATGTAGTTCTCAACAGCTCTGAACTGAGTATGTTTGTCTGTTCATTGGTCCTATGCTGTACTCTTGCCTATTTTTCTAGTTGGGTCCTTAACCTTGAAATATTCATCAAAGGTCTGTTTCAGGTGTCCTCGGTTCCTCAGAAGTTCAGACTGGCTATTTCAGTCACCTCTCCTGAAAACTGGCTCCACCTGGGAAGCACACTTAAATACCCATCTGATAGCAAGGCAAGCACAAGCACCCCATGATAAAAATCTTTTACTTTCTCTTTTGATGACATTTTCCTTTTTTTCCTGTGCAGGATCCTGGAGCTTTAATAAAAGAGAATGCTTCCTGAGGAGTTGCCATAGTAACCTGTGATGTTTTTTGTTGTCTAAGATTAAATATAAACAAGGGAGAAATTACAGAGGAGAATTTTATACCCGAGTTTATCATCTTTGTGTAACACCATAGCTGAACTGAACTGTACCTCCAACTTCCTAAAGCAGTAACAGTCACCTTGAGGCTGATGTCAAGTTGGTAGTTTTCACTGGAAAAGGAATTAACTGCTATATTTATTATTCAAGAACACTGATTTGAAAAAGAAAAAAAAATCTCATCTGAAAGATGTAGCAAATAAGAAAGAGAATAAGATCATTAGAAATGTAAAGACATGGAAGTGGGAATAGTTGCTACAAATAATATCTAATCTTGCAATGTATTAATGCCCTGCATGTTCTATTTTCTTCTTGATAAGGTATATTGATAGTCTGGTCTTAAACTTATAATCAAAGAAAAACTCTAAACCTATATTGTTGTTGGAAAATAACTTCAGGCTTCACACCACATATGAGGAGGTGATTTTTTTTTCATGTGTCAGTATCAGCTCAGCCACTAACATAAACTGAAGAGTCGGCAAGAAAACAAACTTTTTAATTTTTTTTAAGATGGTGTGACGGAGAAAGAATTCACTCCAAATGCTTTCAGTTATGAGCATCAAAGGCAGATTGGGAAGTCTGGGATCAGGAAAGGGCGTGAGAGCAGAGCTACCAGAAAGGTCAAGAAATAACCCAAAAACACAATGCTGGGAAAAAATCAGACAATCTTGGGAAGCCAGTGGGGAAGGAGCGCAGAAGTGGGTTGTGCAAGGAGGGTATGCAGGAGATCCCAGCCCCTGGGGTGCAGGGGGCCTGGCTCTGGGGTGACGTCCCTGCCAGTGCTTACATCACAGTCAGTCCCCTGCCACACCTGGACACCCCAGCAGCAGAACCTCAGACTGGGCTGCTCAGCAGTGGCGTGTGGAGAGGGAAGACCACCAGTCCCAGTAAGCAGGTGAGCACATGCTAGACATGTAATTTAATGCTGTCAGATTACCCATCCTTGCTTGATTTTGTGTGGCTTCCCCCCAGCCGGCTGCCCTGCCTGCTCACCCCAGCTGCCCAGCATGTCCTGGGATTATTGACTTCAGAGATGGGGGAAAAATGGTATGGAAGGTGGGACAACTTGAAGCACCTATCTGAAGCCTGGGTTAACGTCTCCACTGCAGTGCAAAAGAGCTGACAGAGCTGCTGTCAAGTGTAGTTGTCCCCGAGATAATGTTCTTCAATGCTGTATATATTATACTTTTCAGTTTATCCTGAAAACATGCCATTTAAACACTTCAAATGTGACTTTAACAACTCTATCTGTTTGCCCATGATACACAATGGCAGGTGGGTTTGGACTTACAATGTTGGATGTGTGCTGATTCTCCTCTGGATCATTAGAGGTCTATTCCCCCTGTGACTGATTTACCTCCCCACCTTGGAGCTGTTGATAGAAAAAATGGGCACCTTGAGGGAATGGGACGGGTGGGAAAGGCTGCAGGGGAGAGACTGCAAGGGAGGAAGTTATGCAGCACATGAAGGAGAACCAGGTGATCAGGCCCAGGCACCATGGGTTTATGAAGGGCAGGACCTGTTTAACAGGATCTCCTTCTATGACAGGATGACCTGCTTGTGGGATGAAGGTAAGGCTGTTACAGATGTTATCTATCTTGACTTTAGCAAGGCATTTAACACTGTTTCCCACAGCGTTGTGTTAGAGAAATTGACTGCTCTTGGCTTGGATGGGCATACACTTTCCTGGGTGAAACACTGTTTAGATGGACGAGTCCAAAGAGTAGTGCTCAGTGGAGTTAAATCCAGTTTTCTGCCAGTCATGAGTGGTGTCCCCCAGGGCTCTGTACTGGGGCCACTCCTGTTTAACATCTTCATCAGTGATTTGGATGAGGGGATAGAGTGCACCCTTGGTAATTTGCAGATGACACCAAGCTGGGTGGAAGTGTTGATCTGCTTGAGGGTAGGGAAGCTCTCCAAAGGGATCTAGATGGGCTGGATTGCTGCGCCAAGGCCAATTCCAGGAGTTTCAATAAGGCCAAATGCTGGGTCCTGCCCTTGGGCCACAACAACCCCCAGCAGTGCTACAGGATGGGGCAGGAGTGGCTGGAGAGCTGCCAGGCAGAGAAGGACCTGGGGGTGTTTATTGACAGCCACCTGAACATGAGCCAGCAGTGTGCCCAGGTGGCCAAGAAGGCCAATGGCTTCATCCTGGCCTGGATCAGGAATAGTGTGGTCAGCAGGAGCAGGGAGGTGATCATTCCTCTGTACTCGGCTTTGGTGAGGCTGCACCTCGAATACTGTGTCCAGTGTTGGGCCCCTCAACAAGGACGTTGAGGTGCTGGAGAGGGTACAGAGGTGGGCTACAAAGCTAGTAAAGGGTTTGGAGCATGTCTCTTATGAGGAAAGGCTGAGGGATTTGGGGCTGTTTAGCCTTGAGAAAAGAAGGCTGAGGGGAGACCTTATTGCCCTCTGCAACTACCTGAAGGGAAGTTGCAGGGAGGTGGGAGTTGGTCTGTTCTCCCTGGTGACAAGTGATAGAACAAGAAGAATTGGCCTGAAGTTGGACCAGGGAAGGTTCAGGCTGGATATTAGGCAGCATTTCTTTACAGCAAGGGTTGTCAAGCATTGGAATGGCCTGCCCAGGGAGGTGGTGGAGTCACCATCCCTGGAGGTGTTTAAAAGACAGTTGGATGTTGTGCTTAGGGATGTGGTTTAGTGGTTTTTGATAAGAGTAAGGTTGGACTTGATGATCTTGAAGATCTCTTCCAGATGGAACTGTTCTGTGATTCTATCATTCTATGGCTCTGAACATGTTGTAAGTGGGAACAAAACCCTCCAAACTGGGTGTTTTGGGGGAAATCACTTTTTAGGAGAGGAACAATATGAAAACACAAGACTGATGTGAGATAAACCAGATGGTGACGTGGAAGATAACCCTGAAAGTCAGATGGAGACCCTATTGCAATAAAACAAAAACTGCAAACAGAACTATATATTGCAATTGCCCTATCCTACATTGAGGTATTTTGGATTAGGAATGCAACCAGTAATTCTCTTTTCAACAAGTTTGGGAAGGGGATGAAGGAAGCTTTCATGGATGTTGGCTCTAAGAAGTAACCTGCAGGAGCCTGGAGATGCAGTGATGCATGGTGGAGATGGCAGAGAAGGAGGGAAGCAGCAGGTTTCAGAAAGGAGAAGGTAAAAATAAGAGAGGGGGTACACATTGTGATGGCAGAGCTGGAGGATGTATGCATGGTGGTCATCCCACGCCTAAGGCTCAGGGAAGAGACATGGAGTCAAAATTCATGAAGGGAAAACTATCTTCATCTATGGAAAGGCAGAACTGGGTTTCCCAGGGAATTTTAGGGCAACTGGAGGACCTCAACAGCAGAGAGGGGTAGCTGTGGGTGAAATTTGACAACTAACTTTTTTTGGTTGGGTTTGTTTGTTTGTTTGTTGGTTTTTTTTGTTGCCTGGTTTTGCTTTGTTTGTTTGTTTTTTGTTTGTTTGTGTGGTTTTTTTTTTAACTAGAAAAAAGCACATTTGTGTTTTTTAAACACTGTGCAGAAATCCCAAGAATTAAATAGTTTTATTGTAAAAAATAGTTCACCCTCAGCTCAAACAGCTTCATCATGAAAATCACACAGATTTAATTTTGGTAAAAACTGCAGAAAACAAGACTCTTTTTGGTGCAAAACATTTTGTTGGGGGTTGGTGTTTTTTTGTTGTTCATGTAAAAAGACAGAAACCCTTCATTTGGCCAGATATACTCATGATGAAAAGGTGATTTAAGCCACAACATTTCAGGTAGAACGAAGAAGTCTGAGGATTCTGTGACTGAAATGAGAAGCATTGAAGGTTTGCCCCAACAGTATGGATTTTGAAGTGATGGGTTTTCTAATGATGTGAAAAAGAGGCAGATGGACTGTAGGGAAGAGATGAGCAATCACTACTGCAAGGCTAGAAAGCAAGAAAAATAATGGAGCTATCAAAGTATATAAAGAAAAGACTGATGGGGAAAATGAGAAGGAAAGATGAAGAATTATCTATGGATTATTATCTATAGATTGTGATAGGTTTTGGACCATGGTGATGGGAACCCATCAGAAAAACATGCAAAAGTCTACAGAGTTCTCCTGGTCCTAACATCCCAGGTCTGTGGGTTGGTGTTTTAATTATTTGTGCATATTCTATCAGTCAGTGCTCTTCCTGATCACAGTTCTGTGGATTATAACATCAAAAAGCACAACTGCCACTGCATTTTTGCGGCATCCTGTTAACATAGGCTACTGAGCATCAACAAGAAAAAGCTGCCTTCAAGGCCAGTTTTTTACTGTGATCCTTTGAAAATGGTTTCTTTTGAAAAGTTGGTTTCAGCCCCTAACAATCTTTAATTCAATTGTCTGTCTGTCATTTGGCAACAGCCTATTCTGAGACACAAGATAGTCTTATATTTTACTCCTTTACACGTCTGTAAAAATGATGTAGAGAAATAAAAGGAGAGGCCAGGTTTTTATACCAAAGCCTTTGGTGCTACTACAGAGCTCCTTTATCTGCCAATGCCAATTTTCTGAGCTCTTACAAATTGTGTTTCTGGTGTATGCCTCACCTTCCAGAGTCAAAGGAGCAACACTGACTTACTTGCTTGTCCTGCCATCCAATGGACTTCATTACTGTCCTTGAATTTTGGCATTAACTGTCTTCCCTATTCTTTCAGCCCTGATCGAGATTCTCCAGCCCACCTACACATTCCTAGTGGACAGTGGCCTCTTGCAGAAGTCCTGGTAGAAGTCTTTTCACACGGTCCTCATCCATTTTCTGGAGAAAAGCCATGTCTACTTCTGATCTGACAAACCAGAGCATGCAGCATACAGAGCCTAAGATAGACTATATTGCCCCACGGATGAAACTGAGGGATGAGGTGTTTGTCTTTGTTGATGGAAAATGGGTGAATGAAATCTACTGTCAGCCACCCTTTTCTTCTCAACAGAAATTCTTTAGAAAGAAGGCACAGAATGAGTGGAGCATCTGGGAGGAAAACAGAGCGCTCTGGGATGAAAACAGAGCGCTCTGGGATGAAAACCAAGTCCTCCGTATTAAAAACAGAATGCTCTGGGAAGAAAACAAGGCTCTACAACAACTCCAGTCACAAAATGAAACTGTCCACGTTATTTACACTGATGCCATTCAGCAAAGGCTTCCAAAAGAAAATAATCCATTCCCATTCTTCCAAGACAGGAACACAGGCTTTCAGGTCAGCCCAGGCAACAAAGTTCTCCGAGCAGTCCAGGAAAAGCATAGAGTCTTAGAGGATTTCCATCAGGAGAATAAAACAGGCCCCACCATCTGGAAAGACCAAAAAGCCATCACAGTCCATGAAGAGAGCCAAGATGTCAGCTCAGAGCTTCAGAAGGACGCTGACACCATCACAGCTGTGGAAGAAGATAGTCTTGGCCCAGACCCCCAGGAGGAATATGAAGCTGAAAAAAACACCATTCCAACCCAGAGTAAGATCGAGTCCGCCTCATGCACACCGGGTGAGCATGGAATACTCCAGGATCTCCAGGATTTATACAAAGTCCTCCATATCTTCCTGGAAGCAAACCATCTTCTTGGGGAGAAACAGGGCTGTCACGTTCTCTACAATGAGAACAGATCCTTCCAAGAAGAGTACAACAAATTGAAGCTGTGCCTGAAGGTAGTGAAAAATACTGTGTCACACATTAAGGCTCAAATGGAAATGTTGGAAATGGATCTCATTGCCGTCACTTCCCCGATGTATGAAGAAGCATAAGAGAAGGTGGCAAATGAGTATCTACTTGGAGAGATGTGATACTTGGTGTTAAGACCTGGAAAGATTCTGTCCTTGTTTCAGGGAACCTAATAAAAACCCAGTGGAGCCTGAAGACATCTGGGGAATTTTGTGTTATTCTGAAACTTTCTTACATTAGTGTTTCGCTTTCTGACTACACAGTATAGGTGACTGTCATGAATTTGCCTAGTGTCAGGAAAACATGTTTTTCAGCATTTGTTTTCAAACTTTCTTATAATAAGACCTGGATTAAAAAGAGGTGATACATACTTTTCACACTTAGTTTGAGGTACCTTATGATGGCCATACTTCTTAGAGGGATGGGCACTTCCTGAAAATGAGGATCCCAACCGTAAGCTGAATTTGGATCCCTGGTGGTCCCTTTCTTTCTTATGGCTGGCCAAGACCAATGGCTTTAACTGTGTCTTCTGCCATGTACCAGCCTTTCCTTTTTCACATAGTGTAAGCAGGGGATCATGGAAAATGTAGCCTCCCAGAGAAGACAGGGCCATGAAAGACTATTGGACACAAAAAACCACACTATATGTGCCATGTATATATAGTCTTGTTGTCTCCTTTTCCCAGCCTCACATTCCCCCTTAAATTGTTGTCTCTTACCCTTGTTTAAAGCTCTTTCTCAGAAGAGTATACACCCCTTGCCTCCAAGTAAAATAGGACCATAAAGCAAATATAGATCACTGGGACAGCAGATCCCCATCAGCCTTGGTTATTTGTAGATTACTTTCATAATCTGGTACTTTAACTAGGCCTAATTCTTTACAAATGCCCTTGTTTTGGTACACTTTAATAATCCTACTGATTTCAAGAGACATTATTATTATTTGCTAATAAATGGTACTTTTAGGATGTAATGTGTATAGGAAAGACTGATGAGTGTCTCATTTATAGCTCACTACTAAAAGGAAAATACATGTAGCCTTTGGTGGTCTATTTGGATCAACTCTTCTTTGTGTCCAGGAATTAAGCATGTCTTAATTGCAAACAATCATGGATACTTACGGAATTAACAGCCCTCTAGCCTAGAGGAGCACAGGACCTTCTGCCTCAACATGGGGAGAAACTTCTTTACTGTGAGGGTGTTGGAACACTGGAACAGGCTGCCTAGAGAGGTTGTGAAGTCTTCTTCTCTAGAGATTTTCAAGACCTGCCTGTATCTGTTCCTGTGTGGCCTGCCCTAAGTGTTCCTGTGTTGGCAGGGGGATTGACTTGATGATCTCCAGAGGTTCCTTCCAACCCTTACCATTCTATGATTCTATGATATTTCTAGTGGTATCACAGGACAAGGGGAAGGGCAATGCCCTGCCCCTGTGCATCAGAAGTCCCTGGGCAGTTCTGTGAGTCTGAGATTTCTTTCTGATATATTCCATTGGACTTGGAGACTTGAAAGCAGGACGACACATACTGCAGTGACTTGCTGTCACATGTGCTGAGGACTTGGCTGGCGTAAGCATGCTGCAGGGCTAAGCCCTGATACCTTCATCAGCTCTGGGTCCCTGCCTCCCAGACCACTGCAGGCAGATTTTGAAGGACTGCCCTCCTTTGCATCTTGGTTCTGCTGCTGCTTCTCTTAGGATTCTTGCATTTTGTCCTTGCAATGTTTTGGTTTTTTTTTTTTTTGCTTGAATGACTGATGCTTTCCCTCCTTTTATTAAGATAACCTATCAACTGATCCATACCTTCACCATGTGTTTTCTTCAGCTTTGCTTTTGTGGCTTGCACAACTTACTGTCTTGCACACAGACCATCTGATGGGACACCTGCAGCTCACCTTCAAGCTGTTTTCAGCAGAACTGGCCCATTGACTGACAGATGAAAAATTTCTGCCCTACTTCATGGATACAGCCCTGGAGAAAATTAAGAGAGGTCAGGAGTATGATCTCACTTGTAATGGAAAGGGAGAGAAAGAGTTGTCACACTCTGTGGATGCTCAGGCTATGGGATCACTACTTCTGGGGAGACCTGCCTATTTCCACACCATCACTGAAATGTCACATGCAATGGTAGCTTGGGAGGCATGGACAAGAACATTACAGTGAGAAATATGGGACCCAGCTCATAGTCCAAGGACATGCTCACAGCCCTCTGCTACAAAGTGCTGATGAATAAAAGAAGGTCCCTCCTCTCAGACATCATGGTATGAATGTGAAGGGAGCAGGGCCAGAGCTGCTGTGCAGAGTAGTGATGTTCCTCTTGATGTCTTGAACAGTCAGATAATGCAGGTTTTCAGCTGCTCCATATGAAGCATGTAAGTTGCCACAAGGGGCATTTTGGTGGCTGTTCCTCAGCTTAAACTAGTACTTGCATGCATATCTGCTCACAATGTGGATGGACAGTCCAGTCTCAAGTGACTTACTGACACAGGAGATGTCAAGCCTGTTGATATGCTCATGTTTAAAAAGTCTGGTCTCGATTGTGTAGCCAGAGTGTCTAGAAAGACATTTTCCTCTCTGTCTTGGATACCCCTGATGCAGTGCAATTTGTCACAGTCTTTCAGGCAGAATTCAGGAGAGTCTTTATGTAATCTACCAAGACAGGCACAAGGAGACTTCTGCAGAGCAATTGTAGGACCACTGTTGTACAGCAAAGGGAAGGTTATGGTGAGGTTTACCTCTTTGCAATGGGAGCCAAGAAGCAGTTTGTCACTCTAGTTTATAGGTCTCTAAATGATTTGGCACCAAATTACTAAAGGATGAATTATCTTTCAC
This sequence comes from Todiramphus chloris collaris, assembly GCA_025345505.1. Classification (NCBI taxonomy): domain Eukaryota; kingdom Metazoa; phylum Chordata; class Aves; order Coraciiformes; family Alcedinidae; genus Todiramphus; species Todiramphus chloris. Next base: position 41,400,689 of record JANVCC010000021.1, read on the forward strand.
CTTGTATTTCACTCAGATGACACCAGGCCAAGCACCAGAGGTGACTCTTTACTTCAGAGGCTTAAAGTAACTGGCATTTTCTTCTGCTGCTAGGGCTTCAAGATGCTGAGACAAATCTTTTCACATGGTCGAAGGTAAAGGGATGGCTCTCAGTGATGCAGGGGGAGAAAAGGCTCTGTGTGTAAGGACCAGGCAAGAAGAAGAGGGTCTGGAGAAATGGCCATTAATAGAAGGATGTGCAGACAGCAAGTTGCTCCTACTTAATGACAGGATTACAACTATATATAGATACATTCCTCAGCCCCAGGCTGGGGAATATGTTCATGCTTCTGTGCCTTCAGACACACTCCTTTTCTCCTGGATGTCTCCTTCACTGTGTTTTAGTATTTGTTAAGAGGCAGGAGGGGGTCTGTGAGCACCTTAATGAGGACCTCATGGAGGGAAGTAGTGGTAGTGATGAGCTTTGGTTGTATGTTTGTATTCTAACTGAGTGATTTATGCCCTGTTAGGAGAAATAGATGGCTCCTTTGCTTTGGTCAGAGCACTAACTACTGACGTGTACATGGACAGGAAAGACACACAGAGCTGCAGCTTTCCACTAGGTGCTTGGGAGGAGTCATCTCACCGAATGCCAGGTGTCCAGAAAAGGACATCCAGATCTCAGCTAGTCATCTTGGGCTTCTTTTCTAGCCTTTAGGAAGAAATAGGAACCCTCAGACTGTGATTTATCTGCCCTCTCTTAGACAACTGTTTTACGATAATCTGAGTCACCAGCTGGAGACACTTGCTTCTCTCTGTTGTTCCTAAAATTGCTTTGAGGGCAATTAGTGCCAACCTAGATGTTCAGTTTGGAGCTCTCTGAGCTAGAGGGGACATATCCTGCTTTCTGAGCAAGAAGCTTAGCAGTATCGAGCAGAGAAGGTTCTTCACAAAGTGGTGAAGTGGCACAATCTTGGGAGCGTGTGCTGCTGGTTCCAGTCCCTTGTTTTGTTTTCTGTGACATGCCTTCTTTAAGCAGCTGACTCAGATGTCTCCATTGTAAAGGGAAATTATTACTTTGTGGATAAAACTGAGCTATTTTGGGCAGAGCTTAACTGTCAGGAACACATGTAGGATCCTCAGGGGAAATCGCTACTTCTTCCAAATGCTAACAGTGTTCCTGGAGGGAATTAGGTTCTGTGAGCCCTTCAATACTTTGATTGCTTTGAATCTTTGATCTTCCTGTTCATAAAAAATCTATACTTGGTGTATGTTTTTTGTCATCTCTCATAGAGAGGTTGAATTGACTCATGACTTAAAGTTTTCTCAAGTCTATCATGTGCAGAGATAACTATGCCCATAATGACTCCTCAACATGTAACCTTGCAGAGGATTGTGTTATAAGAAAACTCTCAAAATCCAAGAAGGTACCAAATCTCCAATTTACACTTATTTGGTTACAAACTGGACAAAGCTGGTGATAGTGATGGAGAATCACTTCTAGATGACAGGAGAAAAGCAGGAGATCATGAGTATTGCTCGGTCTACATGAGTACTGCTTGATCTATTACTCAGTGCCAAAAGCATGGATGGTGAGACTTGGCTGAGTTGCCTGCAGAGTGTCACGGGACTGCACAAGGACAGTCCTAAGCACTGACATTCTCTGCTTTGCTCCATGCCCCTAGTGAGTGGTATTAACCACTTCAGTGGGGCCATCGCATTGTCCTACAGGTCTCCATCCAGGGTGGGTGCTGGTGAGCAGATCTGGGCCCACAGCTCGTGCAGTCTACTTATAGTATGAATGGAGGAAAAATGTAGCAGTAGGTATTTCCAGGAACAGCTTGTTAATTATCATAATTAGGCAGGTTTGGGAAAAAAAATGAGGTAAGCTTAATATTTTTTCCTAGCCTGTCCACTGATTTACAGGTCCCTGGAAACCGATAGCTATTCTGGTTTGAAATGGATGGATGTCATTCTAATGATGCATAATTTACCTTTTGCAGAGAGACAAACTTTCTGTCTCTGCCCTCCTTATTGTTGCTGATTAGCTACTTATTTTTGCACTACTCATTTGTCAGTACTATTTTTGGAAAGCTGGGTTTTTGGCAAGGTCACCATCAGCTTCTTGCTTCTCGCTTCTCTGTAAATTGGATTATTGCCTGTAGCTGGGCTCTGTGCAAATGCTGACTTTCCTGTTCTCATTTTTTCTTAGTCAGTCTTATACAGCTAGTTTTGTACAGTCTTCACATAATACCCTGGCCTTTTGTGCTTGTCTTAGCAGCCCCACCACATCGTCCCATCCATAAATGGCAACTTTCAAAGTGTTTTGAGCTTCCTTGAGCCCTGGTTTGTTCCTTTTAACTGCTGAAGACAGTTTCCCCAGAATTTTGCTTGTGATGTCTTGAAGCTGAGGATGTGCTTCAGAAGTTGTGGTACTGGCCAAAACTCCTGCTCTCCATGGTGGTGCACATTGTTTGTTTGGGTTCTCAGCAACCTGGTCTGATCTTTCCAGTTCAGCACAGAATTAGACACGCATATACTTTAAAATGCAGGATATAGTGAAAGTCATTCACTCAACCTTTGTGCTGAAAGGGGGATAGTCACTTTTTTTTTTTTTTGACATTCAAATCTGAGTGTAGATAACTCACAATATTCATGGAATGAGAGGCAAAGAAGGTAGAGGAGCATCTCTTTGTATAGGCTGCAAGAAGAAATTGTTACTTAAACATTGTTACCTAAAGCAGACAGCTTTAAAATACTACCAGTTTCCAAAGTTGTATTCATTCCACATAGGTGGAGACACTTAAAGGAAAGCAGTTAATTGAGACCCATGCCATCCGAGGTGGATTCTGCAGCTGATGGAGAGAGACCGCCCTGTTGGAGAGACCTACAGTGCTGAGAGGGGATGAGCCCCTCTCCAGGGGTGCAGTTCTTTCCCTGCAGGCTGTGGAGAGCCTGGAGTGACCACAGTTAGGTTGGAAGAACTTAGCCCTCAGTGATGGTCACATCCCTTAACGCATCTGTACAGGCAGCACTCTTAAGGATACTGAAAGAAAGGGAGGTAAGTGGAAGAGGTTGTATGACTCACTCTCCTTAAGCAAAAAGTAATTTCCTGAACACAAAATCAGCTCACCAGACTGATTTTGGTGTCTCACAGCCAGCCACCAAGCCTTGGAGTTAGAGATTTAAGCACCAAGCGGGTTTTCAGCATTGCATCTGCATGTTTGCTCCTGCCCTCCTTGAAGTCCATGGCAGAACTCCAGCTTAGCTGAGCTTTGGCAGGGAAGAGGATCATAGTTACGCTGCACAAATAGGACAATGAAATCTCAACAAACTATTTGTGAATATATATATTTTAGCTTTTCAGCCTTTCCATACCTGTAAGTTGATAAGTTGTGTTGGTTTTTTTTTTTGGTGTGCAAAAGGTAAAATTGCAGAACTTCCAATTTTTTCAGAAAAAATATAATTGACAGGAATATTTTCTAATTATGAACTGAACATCTTCCTTTTGATCATGGGCTATGCCAAAGCCCTAACATACACCTTTGATCTTATGGCAGTGTCTGAAGAAATTATGGGATTCTAATAGGGAATAATAGATACTCATCAGGATTTCTAGCTTTAGGAAATTGTTTAATCTCCACTCTCAGTGGCTGTTTCTTTGATGCAGCTGTGACTGAAGGGTCCCAAGTGCTGGAAAAAACAGCTCACCAGCTCAGAACAAAGCTGATTATGTAAATTGTGCATTAAGATTCAGCTTCGATTTAATTTTTTTTCTGTAAATAAATATCCCATTAACATCCATCTGTTAAAAGTCAGGTAAAACATTTTGAAAACCTCCATTGCTATGGCAGATGTGACTCGTACCATAAATAGTGATGGGGCAGTGGCATAAGGACATCAAAGTGCAAAGTACATTTTAAGAAACAAGGAAGGTGATAAAATTTATTACAACAAAAGGGACCTTGTCTGGTTGTCTGAGACAAGCAGTGCTTCCTTTTGCAGTTGTACTGCTTGCATTGTGCAAAATGCTTTCTCTGATCATTATCTCAGAGAGCCCCAATAATTATAGCTCATTAATTCGCTTAAACTATAAAAACATTTCAGCTGATGAAGATCTTTACTGAATGATGACCAAGCCTTTTGTTTATCTTTTCATTTCATCAGCTTGCTTGTGAGTAGTCACCTTCCCTTGGTCTAGCTGGTACTCCACCACTAACATTGTGAAAGATTATACTGATCAAGAACAGATTGATGAACTCTTTCAGGTTTTCTAAATTACTCTTTGAAGAGTACAAAAAGGTTCAAGTGCTCTTAACCTGTAGCTATTTTTAACTGTTTTAAATAATCAGAGATTTCACGGGCACTGCAAAAGAGCACTCCACGAAAAAGCAGGTGTGGGAATGGAGCAGATTTCACTTATACTGGAAGTATGAAACTGCGTGTCTCTATCAGCTGGAGGTCAGAAACAGGTTTCTTACATACTTTTTAATATCATAAAGGAAGGATTGTAACAGCACTAATTTAATTCCATAAAGAGAAAAGGTATTTTCTATGGGGCACAATGTGGGGAATGGTTAGATGTAGTGCATCGCTGTACACCTCCAAGGTGGAACAAGCAGGGGAGAAATTGAAATTCTGTCAGCCTTGAATGCAACCTTCTAGTGCTCTGCTATTCCACCAAAGCTCCTTGTTTATAGGGAATTTGCACCATATGTGCAAACCCTCATGGCTTGGTGAAAGGTAGCCTTAGGCATAAAATTGCACGCCTGTAAATACCTAATTGTTGGTACAACAAAATGCCATATGCCACACTAAAGCTGACAGGCTCATTTCCATTAAAATCAGTGTGCATTAATGCAGCACTGAAACATCTTTACCAGAGCAAAGAAAAGCAGAGTCTGGCACCAAGTTTCAAGAATGGTTTACTGACCAATTTAAATGTGTTCAAAAATCTGAGACCACTCACTGGTTCTCTAGGTATCATGTATCACAAGCTGTGTCCTCATTCCTGTCCAATTTTCCAAAGAAAGTGTGAGATCATGGGGACTGCAGATAGAACTGAAGAATATGGCTGATATTATAGGCTCCTCCCATCTACTGGTATACAGAAAGTCTGTTTTAACTGTACATTTTCTCAGCTATCTTACGCTTTTGTCTTCAGCTGGATTTTCCAGTGATGTGGGTGTAGGGCAATGAGTAGAGGACCCTGCAGCTTTGATTACCTCCCACATCCCCAGCTGTTGTAGGTGCAGTCAGATTAGAAAACGGAGATTATTCCAACCCACCAGAGCTCTGAACAGTCAAGGGTCACCTCTGCAGAGGACATGGTAGGAAGGTGCCCTGAGCTTTGCTGTGTTCAGCATTGCTTCTCTGTCCACTGCTGGGTGAGGAAGACCAGTGTGGCTCCCTCCTTGAATATCCACCTGTCTCTCCCCTTCCTTCCCATGTAAATTGATTCTTCTGCCACCGCACCTATAGGCATGTCTTGTACAGAAACATTTTCTTTATCACATATGCTCTAATCCTCCCAGGCTGCAGAGATACCAACGGTCTGGGTAAGCTAGACTGTAAAAGGGGAAAGTGCGTTGAACAAAGTAAAGCTTTGCTCAAGTGCAGTCTGAGACATCCTGAGGGTTTTCTTGGCTCTAACATCACATGTGATATATAACACACCAATACAATCCTCCTCAAGAAGGTAGGACACCTCATTGGCAACAATATTCAGGCTGATGTGCTGTGCTGAGACGGGGCGAGGGGAAATATCAGGTGACACTCCCTAGAACTGAAGCACTGGATTGACCAAGACTGCCCAAGAAAGTACTATTTTTGTGGCGTGGACACCAGCTATTCTGTAAGTGGAAAGCTCAAACTCCTTCTGGAGCATGGATGCACACAGTCCATAGAGTTATTCTTCTCCAGGCAAATGAATAGCCACAAAAAACCCATGTGTTGCATGAGCTGTACTCTTTTACAACATATAATCATCTGGTCTTGTTTTCAGAGGGTTCAGATGCAAAACTTAAATTAGTCTTAAAAAATATTTGTGTTTCCTCTTGACAGCCCATGTCATAGATCTGCTCTGTCCCTCTGCCCATGATGCAACACCACGGTTATCCATTTCCTCACTATATTCCTAATCTCTCCTCAAATCCTTGCCCACTTTCATCTCTTAAACCCCAAGAGACTTAACTGGGACAAGGTACTGTAAGTTACACGTGTTGAAGTTGACACTTTTCTGAGGGATGTGGTTTCTGGGGAGTCTTGGTTGTGTGACTGCTTTTGCTGCTATCTAAAACTGGGCTTGTATTTCAAACCTAAAACTGGGTTCAGGAAATGGCTTGAAAGAAGTGCTGATCAGAAATATTTCTGTTTCACTTATTTACTTTTTGTAGGAAAGAAAAAACTTGCCACAGCTGATGGGTTTTGCATCTTGCAGCAGACAGACAGTATTAGAACTCCTGAGGCTGGGTGGGCTTGGTGAATGTCCCTTCGCCACAAACACGCACAGGGATGTTTGTGATGCATTACATGTTGCCTATCCAGAATGAAAATCCTTTTTAAAGAGGATTTTTAGAAGACATGTATTATTCTAATCAGATGCCTCTGTGATCTTTGCAGAAGAGAGGCCAGGGATTGCTGGCAAGCTTTATTGAGTATGACTTAAATGCATTAGATTAGAAAGCACTCAATTTATCTGGTTGTTTTTCCTGATTTGCTTGGCTACTCCAACCATCTCCCCCTCCAGCTCCTTTATTGTGATGGAGAAGCCTTGAGGCTGGCATGCAGAAAAGACTACATGTCAGCATATTCAGGGTCCTAAAGGCGAGATGCGTCCGTGATTGCATAGCACAATGATGAACAGAATTCCAGGTCTTCCTAATTAACCTATCTAATTTATCTTCCCACCATATGGTAAATTGGAAGTTAAATACAAGAGGGAAGTTTTCAGAAGGTCAGCCTTGCAATTTACATGGACCTTTCCCACCAGGTATCGAAAAGCAAGCTCAGATAAAAATGATACCATTTCTACCTATCTGCTGGGGCAAAGGGGAGTGGGGAGAGATGCAAACACACAGTAAAGTGTTTTGCAAGTGACAAATGTGGAGGTGCAACTTTTACAGACAAAAAATGTCATCAGGCAGAAGGGATGGTCAGGTTTTGCCTGATTTGAAATGTTTCCTCTTAATAATTTAGATTCAAGATTTCTGCCACTGCAACTGAATCTGTAGGGTGGGTGCAGCCACAGGGCTGTTGCTCCAACTTGGTAGGACTTGATGTAGCTGTAGTTCAGAAGTGCACAGTGGTAGAGAGCTGCACTATGCTCGTAAGTCTTGCCTTGTTCTTTTAAACCTCTTTTTTAGGTCTCATCAGGACAGACTTTCTCAGACATGGAGATGTACTAATTTCTCTGAAGAGATGCATAGGAGAGTCAAGTATAGCTAAAGTCCCTTGTGGTTGTCTGTACCCAGTGGAATTCTCCATTCAGAGGGAGATATTGCATTAGAAAAGTTGGTGTACTGAGATCCCGTATGGATTGCAAGGACTCTTGCCTGCTGAAGACAAAATGTATGTTAGTTCTGGCCCTGAAATAAGCACTTTACAGGGTGTGTGAGGGAGCAGGCATTTAGGTGAAGGATCTGATGATAAGCCTCTTTCCCAGTGCTTGCACATTCCTGAGATGTCAACCATCACTCCTCAGTAGTTGACCTCATCCACTCCCTCCTTTGAGACCCCCAAGCCTCCCATCATAACAGCAGTCAGGTACAGTTCTATGCTGCTCCACTTCTTTTTTGGAGACAGAAACACACAGACACACATACAGGGAATTCATTATAATTCACTTCCAGATCCTTTAAAGGTGTCTGTGAATGAAGATGTAATGACCTCACACATGATAGCTCTGTGGACATTTACAAAGGACAGCAATATGCTCAAGTATGCAGCAATAAGGCTGGTGATGGACAGTGTCGAAAATACTGTCCCAGTAATACTTACACAGCACTTTGAAGCTTCTAAGTGCGTTGAAAACACAAATAAATCTCATGGTCTGAACATCTTGGTAGTGCTACCTGACTCTTTCAAACAGATTATGAAGGAAAAAGTACCACCATTATCAGCAACCAGCTTCAGTTTTTCACTGAAGAAAGAAATGAACAACCTGAGCCCAAAGCTGAAAGCTGCAGGCTTTCAAGTTTTAAGGAAAAAGCAGGCTTACCCTTGGGGAACACTGTGAGGACCCATCATGGTTGCTGTGAAGGTCTCCAGTGTGGGCACAGGGGGTATCCTCTCACCACTGCCTGCACAGGGGATTAGCAGCAGCACCCTTATTTCCTTGGCTATAAAGGAAGCCACAAGTAATGGGCTTAGATGTAAACTTCTACATTTTAAACTATGATGCTGGGTGAGAGATATCAGGTTGCCTGTGCTACAAGATTTGCTGCTGTGAAGTCCAGTTTTCCACTTCAATAAAAGCTAACAATAGCAAAAAAATGAAGAGCTTCCACACTACCATTTGTTTCCCTTTGCTACAAGAAGAGATAGCTTTAGCACAGAAGCATTTTTCCACCCTGAGAATGTTTACAAACCATTCTGCTAACAACGCATTGAGCATTAAATGCACACCGAATTAGCCTGAAATGCTCTGCTGAATTAGGAGCTAAAGCAAACAAGTTAAGTTTTGTGTTCTCTGGGACAACGAGTAAAATGAAACCCTGTTGGATTACACGTCAGCAAAATAAAACTCACAGGAGAGGTAGCAAGAGAACGGTGGTTAGTCAGTCACACACACCACGCGATCCCTTCTGCCTCCTGGTAGGTGAGAGCTCTGCACAAGCCCACGATTCCTGCATTCTTCTGGGACTGATGCCACTGCTGATGCTGAAGAGTGTTTGTGCGGGACCCGTGTTTGCAGTGTTATTTCCTGATATGCAATTTGCTTTTAGGTAGATACTGTTGGAGAAATTAAGTTGTGAGCATCCAAGCTTGAAGCAATACTGCAAATGGCACTAAAGCTCCCTTGCAATACGGTGCACCTTTCAGAGCGATACAGTCTAGTTTAAAGGGCAGGAGGAAAAAAAAAAAATCTTTTCTGAGTTTTTCCCTTCTGCTTTAGCAGCTCAGATAAATGATAACATCTCTTGCACTCCCTTCCCCTCAGAGTAGAATTTTAATTTTAAATTTCATAGTGTGCTGGAAACAAAACGAAATTGAATGACAGAATAAATCTGCAGGGGAAAAGAAAACGATGGAGAGTCACTCCAGTGACTTCTGAACATTAGAGATGTCTACTTGATTTCATGGGTGTTACGGTTTTGAAGTGGTCAGGTCTACCTTGATGTGTTACCATCACTGCAACTCAGGCATGAAGGTTTGGCTTCCAGTTTTCGCTTAAAGCTTTTTAAATCCAAATGGGAAAAAAAAAAAAAGGGCTCAGGTAATAGTATATTTCCTGAACTTTGGCCTGCCAAAGCACACAGCCCATGTTGGGGGCTCACACATCATTCGTGTGAGTAAGCAGTAACGGGGACAGAGCACTGAACATAAAATTAATAAATTGTTTCAGTCTGACAGGGTTTAAGTTTACTTTTGCTGCAAAGCGTGACCACTCCTGAAAAAGAGGCCACCATAAGTAACAACCCTCCTGCATACCCTCACATCTTGTTTTCTCACTGGGGACTTCAAAGAGCAAGTGGATATCCTCCTAAAATGCATTCCATAACTCAGCAAGGAGTTTTGAGCTCAGTGTGAGAATACTGAGTGAAATCAAATGGCCCTTATTTCTGTCAAGGAGCTCAGACTAGACAACTAGTTCCATCCTGGCCCAAAAATGTATGAATTTTGTACCAGCAGTGGCTGCCACTAGGACTTTAAGCCAGGACAACATTTTAGTCACAGGGGTTTTCTCCAGGCCTTTATGGGGGACCAAAGACAATTTGCCATATGAGTTATCTCTTTATAACTGCTTCAGAACTGGGAGAGAGTGAGAGAAGATACTCTGGACATCAGACTCCAGGAGCAGCAAGAAATATCTCTTTGAAGCTGTGTCATTGAGGATGCATACAGATTTAACCATACTACTCAGATACAGCTTCTCAAACATGTCGGGTTAGGGAGATGTGATCCAGGCAGAGAATCATGGTGACTCTGTCTCTGTCAGAGAAGGGAGAAGTTTTCCTGCCTGAGTGTCCTCTCTACCACCAGGGAGTGATAAGGCAGGCTCAAGAAACCTAAATTGGAACTGAAGTATAGAAATCATCCTGATCCACCCCTGAAACAGAATCTCTCCTGCTCTTTCCTCGGGTCCTTGGGCATTTCTGATGTCATCAGAGGAGAAGTAGGCATATACACTGGCTACACTTTAGGAGGATCTTGGGAGGACTGGCCAAATCTGTCTGGATTCAAATGGCAAGTTTGCAGTGGAGACCTCAAGCTCAGATGTGGTGGATGTTATCTGCAAGTGAAGGCATATAGGCACCTTCCAGGTGCAAGACCTCTCCTAGCAGAGAGGTCCAAAAGCAGGCAGGTGGAATAGATGCTAAATGCACCCATTTCTCTCTACAGACAGTAAATGGAGCTGAGAGTGGGATGTTCAGGAGGAAATGACTGCTCTGTTGGCACCCCACACTAGGTGAGACAAATCCCTGGCCCTTCTAGCCCAATTGCCACCATCCCTCCAGGTCAGCTTCAGTGATGGAAATCTGTGATGGCCCCACCATGTTAGCACACCCCAAAAGGGTGTGAGAGCATCAGTCACTTCCTAGCAAAGGGGAAGCCTCTGCAAGGTGTGCACGAGTACATATACCTGTGCAGTAATAATATCTTGTGCATGTTGCGGTTTATACTGGGTGCCTAATTAGGTGCACGTGCTCCTGGGGAATGGGGTACACTACCTAAGTCAAGAGCATCAGCTCCAGGTCCAAATAAGGATGGTAGGAGACTCCAAGGGTAGATTGAAAGAGCTGAGAGATGAGATATGATGAGTGACTAATAGCTAGTGGCCAAAGCATGTCTGAGGGCCTTCCCCACTCTTCACCAGAAAAGTGGTGGTCACACTCTAGGCTCTTATCCAGGCAGACAGTCAAACCCTGAATTTTGGTTCTTTTCCAGCACAGTCACAGATGTGGCCTGTAATGCATCGTTCACTGTCCTCACGTGCACACCTTGCAAGCACAAAGACAAAGCTATTCAGATGAGTCAAATCAAGGAAATAATCATTATGTGTAAAATTACTGCAAGCTGATTTTCCCATTAAAATTTCATTAATAACTTTTTTGTTTTTCCTGGCTGTGCTAAATCCCATACTTTTAAAAGCATCTCATCCTATTATATTTCCATTAACACTAGCCACCATATTAATAACTTGGAGACACAGATTAGTGCATTTGTGCTGCTAATGAGCATCGCCTTTCTCCTCTCAAAACATAGTTATGCCATGCAAAATAAACATTACAGCTAATGAGGAGAGGGAGAGGGAGAGGGAGAGGGAGAGGGAGAGGGAGAGGGAGAGGAGAGGGAGAGGGAGAGGGAGAGGGAGAGGAGAGGAGAGGAGAGGAGAGGAGAGGAGAGGAGAGGAGAGGAGAGGAGAGGAGAGGAGAGGAGAGGAGAGGAGAGGAAACTGCTCAGCGGTGGAGTCTGTCTCTCTGACCTCACCACAGGTTTAAGCTCACAACCTCAGGAAACCCAAAGGTTTAAGGAGAAAAAATAGTATTCTTAAGGACTGGATGATTTAACAAATTGACGAGTGATTGTAGAGGATTTGTTTTGTTTTGTTTTACCCACATGGGTGATGTTGTTAGTGAGGCCAATGTATTTTGGCAAACCACTATTTATTTACACAGAATGGAAATGAAATCCCATTCTCCCTATTGACATAGAAACAAACACAGGTTGCATTTTCCTGTCTCAGAAATCCCATTCTGGTGAGTTCTGTGAACAACAACAACAACAACAAAATCTCCTATGTGTCCTTGCATGGCAAACCTGCCACTGCTCCACTGACTTACTGCTGCCGGTGCCCACAAAGGGCAAATCTAAGGCATCAGCTCTCGCTTCTGCAGACAGAAAACTCTATGATCACATTAACCAGCAATGACCAGACCCTGAGATGAAGACAATTTTCTTGCTTGAGAAGCTAACACAGTGTCCACCTATCTGACAACAGAAAGAAGCTTAATTTTTATTTCATCTGGGATGTCTGGAAAGAAAATGTTTATGTGGGTTGCAGAAAAGATGGGTTTTTTTAATTAAAAAGTGTGGCATTTTGCTAGCCTCTATTTTATTTTATTTTTTTTTCTCCTGAAGAAGATATTTTGGGATCATATATTGATTTTGACTGTGTTTTCCCATTCTGCTTTAGTAAAGTTTGAGGTGGACTGTCTGGTTACATCCTTGAGGGAGGATAAGAAAAGGGGAGCAATACAAAAATCCCTGAAAGCCCTGACCTTTTCAATCTTCCAGAGAACCTTTTCAATCTGTTTTGACATAATCCCCTGCTGTGAAAACCATCAGAAGCTATGTGTTTTTTTTTTTTTTTCCCAATGGTAAAATTAAAGCAGATTTCAGAACTTCAAAAATTCTTATGACACCAAAGTGAATTGCAACCCTTCAGCCATCCTTCATGCCTTGCTTCACCCTGACCAGGTGCTTCATCCTGACCTACAGCTGCTCTTGAGTCATAGCTCACCTACTGGCCACCACTTAACCCCCTCATACACATGAAATGAGTACTTTAGCTTATTTTCAGTAGGTTTGTCCCAAAGTTGACAATAAGCAGGCCCAGAAGAGGGTTGAAGAGAGGAGGAAGGAGATCCCTCTGTGTGGGCGTGAGAAAGTGCCTTGCTTGGAGCTCTTGGAGGCAGGATACATGCAGATGTGCAGCAAGACCCAGCAGCTGAGGATACTCCTGGGTCCAGTTATCTTGATGCAGTCATGGTTGAAATAAATCACCCTTTCACCTTGGGCTGTCTGTGAGGGCACCTGATGTCCCACATGAGGACCTCCTACTTGTGAGGGAAAATAGGCCAGAGTGATTTCTCAGGAGCAGCAGTGATCCAGAAAGAGGGAAAGCATGTGCAGAGGAGGTTTTCTAAGTAAAAAAGTCAATTACTCCCTCAGTGCCGATGCATTTGTATGGATTGCGCACAGATGTGCTTATGTTTGGTGTTGGATACTCTCAGCCTAGGAACACCAAAACCTCCATCCACTGGTGCATGGGGGCTGCTCTCTATTCCCTGAAATGTCCTGATACAGCTGAAAAGGGCTCTAAGAACTGGCATCGTACTTCCTGGGTGAAAACCCAAAATTTGCACAAGACTGTCTTGTAGCTGTGCAAATTGCTTTGGATTAATCTCAGTCATGTCAGTGATCCTGGTGGGGTGATCACTGGCCTTTTTCCAATTTCTCCTTGTATTGTTTGATGTAGGACTGATAGCTTTCAGTCAAAGCTGCCATTTTTATAAATAAATCTGGAAGAAAATTAAGTTTACATTCAGTTTTTTTGTCTATAATGCAATTTTCACTGATGCAATAAGTTTGCACAATGAATTTCTTCTGAGAGTCTTTATTATATTCATTAACAAGAGCAAGGCTATTCCACTGGAGCATGTCTACTATAGTACTGTACATACAGAGACATTTTAATCTCTCAACTGCTCTCATTAAACTTAGTGGCTTAAAAAACATGACTCCATGTGGACAGTTGCAGGCATGAAGAAAGTATCATGTGTTCAAAAATACTCGTATCCTTCCTGAATCCACCCTTGTTTTGCCTGTAGCTATAGGAAGAGATTTTTTTTTTTTCTTTTCCTTTTACAGATGTCTGCAGCCTCCTGTATTAGCCTGTCACTTCCAGAAAATAGGATTTCTCACCTACAGATGGTGAGGAGAGAGGAGGATAGCCGTGAACATTAGGTTGAAATTACTTGTCAAGTTTGATCAATTCATAGAAAGACAAAAATCCCTCTTGAAAAGGCACAGTTGATTTTTGGAGATTAGTATGGGTGTCCTCGCAGCTCCATTGTTTGGGTAAATTATACAAGGGTGCAGTTTATTACCTAAATGAAAAATACATTTGCATGTAGATGGTACATAAATTATTTCATTCTGTGCTGGACGGTGCAATAAACAACCTCCCTCCTATACACACAAACACAAATGCACACACGCGTTCACCTACCCGGGACTTATGACACAGGAGGTGGTTCTTTCCTTTGTGTTTTCTTTTTTCCTTTTATTGCCTTGTAAGTATTATTATTTGACAAAGCACTAGGGAAGGAGTACATGAATCTATTAAAGATAACGAAGCTCTATTGTGACCCAAAACTCAGGAAAGATGACAAATAAATCTTTCATAATGTGGAATAGCTGGTCCCTAGCTCTTCAAGCAAAGAAGGAGTTGATCTTGAAATGAACACTAATCTGAATCCTGCTGTTCTTGTGGTGACTTCTTGTGCAGCAATTTCTTCCTACAATTCAGTCATGTCATGATGCGTTAATTACCATCTGTGTGGCTCTGTTTAATGACAGCATTAAGAGACAATACCTGCTTTGTTCCCTCTCAGAGTTGTATTTATAGGAGGCAGGAGTATGTTTGCCATAAAACAGCTCCTGATCTGCTGCATGCTTTATGGTCCACTAATGTAGGCTGCTAACAGGCAGGCAGTTGGATGTCTCTGACAGGAAAAAAAGATATGTTTCATAAACACTTCTAGCTTCCTGCTACAATTTTCAGCTTGAATTCCTTTGAAAACCATGCAATGTCCTCATCATGCCCATTGGGCAATTTTGCCTGGGTGCAGCAGGGCTCGGGTGGCTCAGCATCACCACCAGCAGCTGCATCCAAGGCTGGCTTTCAGTTCTGTGTGATGTTCACATCACACAGATGTGAACAAGCCCTCCCCTCTGTCTCATCTCTCTCTTAGGTTGGTGGGATGTCTCATCTCCAAGGAAAGTCCATGTGTGAGATATAAGCGCAGACAGGGAATTGAGTGTCCCGCAGAAGTGAGCATCTTGTGGGTTAACCTGGAGCTGCCAAGTGGGTTTCAGGAGGAAAGGTGACCAAGCTGAAGACAGGAAGCCCCCAGCAGTGCCTGCAACGGAGGACAGGCTGCATCATGTGTGCGCTCTCGGGGGACAGTGTAGAGCCTGGGAAAGGGACATGAGACTGCAGAAATGTCCCAGGCTTGCCAAAAGGTCCAGCTGGAGCTCACAGTCCATCTCTTGCATAAGTCTCATGGCTACATTTTGGGCTGGAATAAAAAAAAAAGTGTGAATGCTTCATCCGCCAGCATCAACAACTTGGGAAAAAATCAGGGTTTGTCCGTGTAAGAAATATCCTGTTCTCCAGTCTTGGGCTGCGTGGAAATTAATCTGAAATGTTATGAAAGCCCTCTCTGACCCATTTTGTTTGCTGGTCACATGTGAGAAGGTTTGGGAAAAATAAAGCAGTCTTGCTTCTAGTCATTTTCTCCTTTGTCCATTAACATTTCATTTTCCTAAGATAAGGAGAAAAAAAACTGAAGACCCAAACAGACTCATGTTTCTGAACACTTTGCAGCAGCATAAAGAAAAAAAAAATTAAACAACCCCTTAAATTATTTCATTTTCAAAAAGAATCATCATCTCATCTTACAGACAGTGTGTGCCAGGCCCTCTTTAGCATCCTAGGCTATTTTTAGCCCCTGTTCTTGCTGTGCATGAAATTTGATTATATTAAAGGAAGTACCATGCTGCCTTCCCCAACCATTGTTTTGGTCCACAAAAAGCATTCTGCCCCTTCCTGCCTTGAGTTTTACGGTACAGCTGCCTTCTCTGCAAACTAGTGACTGATCTGCAACCACTAGTGTATTTGTTCATGTGGAAGTGGAGGAAAATCACCTGCCAGATCTTCCTCCCCCATCGTCAGCTCTTTTTTTTGTGTGTGTGTCTGCCCTGAAGAAAGTTGTAAATCCTGAAAGAGGTGGAGTCAACGTCTTTAGACCTCATTGAAACAGTCTAGGATTTCACTGGCAGGTCTGAGAAAGCAAGGACAATGGAAACTAAATGCTCCTTTTGCTGCTGAACTGGACAGTGATGCTAACGCACAGTCCAGGATGCTCCTTCGGTAACCTTTTGTTGTTGCCAGCTGGTAAATGAATGATCTCCCATGGGAATTTTAGCATATGGCAGGAGTGCAGGGACAAGGTTGAACCCCCAGCAAAGAACAGAGGTTGATGTGAGCAATGTAACAACTTTATTCCTTTCCTCCCAAAGTAGATGTATAAATAGCTGCAATAGGTCACATCCTCCAAGTGCCTTACCTCCACCCTCTACAAGGGAAATTATTGGTCACCTAGGAAGATGCCAGCACTTATCTTCCGGATGTCTAAAATCAAAGGGGACAACATCCATGCTTCATTTCCAAGGGGAGAAGCTGCTTCTTGTAGTCCCTTCAAGTCCACTTGCATTTGCACATACAGCAGGGAATTGCAGGTTCCTCGACTCTGGATCTGGTATTGTTTTCTTCCACTCTTTCGTTGAATTATTTAACATGATCTCAGTGTCCCTTGCAGTCAGGTTCCAGTGGAATGAGTGCTAATGAGGCAGTAATTTGTATGAGAGACAACAGGTCAGCTGAACATACCCTGCTCTGAGAAGATGGTGGAGGTTGCTCCAAGAAACCATGAATATTCATCTTGCACATCTGGTCAGTTTTGATCACTCAGCTCTTTTCAAGGCAATTTCTCTCAAGCTTCATCAGTGCCTGAAACAGGTTTTTACAATAAGAAAGCAAAGAAGAAGATTGATGTTAAAAGGAATTGACAGGCAATAGGGTTAGAGATCCTGCCCAATTGTGATCTTGCAAATAACCAGGCTGAAATTAAAGAATTAATCTGTGAAGGTCTTTGGCAATTTATGGGGTACTGCTAAAGTATGTTCCTTGCTAATTGTCCATAAGGAAAAACACAAAACAAACAAAAAAAATCAACACCCAAAGCCTGCAAGAAATGAGAAGCAGTCTCACATTCTTTCCATGTAGTGAAATGACAGCAAGACTAGAAAATATCAAGAATGCTTTTCCTTGTTTCCGCATATGACCACCTTTGGGCTAGACTCAGAACCAAAGCTCTAATTCTCCATGCAGCTCCTACCGCCAAACACAGGCAGTGGCTGAATCCAGCTTATGAGGGCAACTGAGGACAGCCCAAGCTGGGAATACTGGGTCCTGAGATGGTGACGCTTTTCTTTTCAAACTCTTTGTGGCTGTAGAAGATTAAAGGTAAGAAACAACAAAGTGTATGACAAGCTTTAGTAGACAGTGCACTTTGGCAATTGTTCTTTTCTTCCTAATATTTCCTTTCTACCCTCTCACGATGCACCACCCTCTACATGAAAGTAGCCCTCCGATGCAAGCAGGTGACACAAGCTGAGAATGCTAAATAGGATTCAATGGGTTTTTCATAGCAGACATTGTGAAATGTTTTACAGATACCAGTAGAAAGGTTTATTGCTGCTCTTTGATGTAATACATCATCATAAGGATTTCTGGAAGATTATATAGATTGATTCAGATTAAGAAATTCTATCTGAGTTATCATTGTATGTTGAAGTAGAGCCCTTCATACATGTAATATATTAAATTGATGCCAAATATTTGAGGTGGACAGTGGAATGTGAACGCTAAAAAATATAATTTTATGTCAAAAATACATATGGAAGAAAACACTGCTTAAGATTTGTACAGCAAATTTTTTTACCTATTCCTATGCCACTTTCTTTACTTGAATTCCAATCTAACGTACCTCACCTGGGTTCAGGCAGGTTATCTGGGCTTATCTTCAAGTCTGTGCTTAGTCCTTCCCTGTCCATTGAAAGGCTTAAGTGTATGCGAAGATCTCCTGACTGAAGTCCTAGGAAAAAACTGCTATGCACTGTTCCTTCAATGAAGCAGCTGCTCTAGGAGCTTTGCCATCATAAGGATCTCAAGTAGAAGAGCTTTTTATTGCTCATCCAAAAAGGAACAGTTTCAGTTTCTCAAATGATTTCTTGAGGCATTAGCTGAGTGATACTGCTTGAATTTTAAAAGAAAGAATGGGCTTTTGAAGATGCTGTCATTGATGCTCACAGATGGACACACCTCAGCATCTCAGAGCTAAGCATTCAGACTAAGTGGCCTGAACTGTTATTAAATCATGGACAATCATGTTCCAGAAATTCTTCTTCTTCATAGTCCTCTGCTGAGCTTCCAGGATGCCCACCTTGCCAGCCCAGCTCCCAGCACTCCTTGACTCTTCTTTCTAAACAACTGAAACTGTAAGCCTGTCTCACAGTCTCTTCATGGTTTCTGCCTGCTGTGCTCTTTGCAATGCCTTGTGCTAACTTGCCTTAGGGTTAAATATGTCTGTCCTGGGAAATGACACTGTGTTGTGACATGTGACATTTAACACAAAGCTGAAGAGATAGCCAAGATCCCCTAACCCTTTGGGAATATGAAGTCTTGTGCCATTATGTTGACTAACATAGAAGTAGTTTGGGTTCATTTTTTCAAGTGGAAAGTTTTCTTTTTAGAATAATTAAAGTGTGGGCCTTTGAGCACTGCAAGGGGATGGAATTGCCACCCGTGGAGGAACAAGGATGGTTTTGTGGGGTGTTTGGCCTGGAGGCAAGGCTGGCTGCTGGGGAAGGACACTGCTCTGGGGGAGAGTGATGAGGCAACAGACGGCTCTTCTGCACTGGGGGCACCCCATGATGGTGTTTGAGCTGGAGCTGCAGCCTGAAGACTGTGATCCAAGGGACTGAGGACCATTCTCAGGATCATGTGTCACCATGACCACAACCAAAATCTCTCCCAGACCAAGCGATTTGAATGCGGTCATCAGCACTGGATGAGAAGAGAGCAGAAAGCCGTAAACATTTTAAGAACAATGAAAATTCTTTGCAGCAACATGGCTGTTACTTCTGCCTTTCCCTAAGAACTTGAGATCAAACATTTGTGTAGCTGAGGAGCCTCTACTAATCACAGGCTCGTGTGGGTGCTAGCCAAAAGCAACCTCTAAATGCACAGCCCTTTTCCAGCACACTCCCACTTGACAACAAGTAAGTACCCAAGACCGCTCAGTTCGTCCTTCTCTGGTCAGAGACAACTGCCACTGAGTCTTTTAACATGCAATTATACTTTGAAAGGTCACTCTGCTAAAATGGTGCCATGAGGCTCCATGTTTATTGACCCCTTTCCCTGGGTAATTTGCTCAGTTTACATGTAACGAATAAATGAATGAATAAATGCTGTTCTTGTTGCCCAGTCCAAACCGTGTCAGCTTTCTGACAGGACATTGTTGCCAAAACTAAAGGCTACTCCAGAAAAAACTCAACCTGTAGCGTAGCAGTGTCTTTTTTTCCTGTCATATTTGCATTTGGGCACTTTGCTGTAATCCTCCTTATCAGCATCCCCTATTTCTTCTTGTTTTCAGTTGCTGCTGAACTCCACCACTGATTGTATACAAGTTATATTTTGGTGTCATTTTGTCCCACTGAATTTTCACCTGCAACATAGCTCCTAACTCAGCTGTGAAGGTTCACACCTGTGTCTAGAATTGGCTCTTGTGTCTACTCAAGACAATTAGGAGAGGAAAATGGGATTTATCATGTTAGACTTGTAGATGGCTGCAAGCTGTAGGGTTAATTTAGCTCTAGGATTGGCAGCTGACCCACCATGGTCTGAGCAAATGACTTAACCTGTTAAAGTGGTGGGACTATTATGATTGGATGGCTTCTAATGCTTGTGCTGGCTCACCTGGAATTGGATCACTGTCCTTACAACAAAGAAATAGGAACATAACTGCTTTGAAGGTCTAAGGCTGGAAAGGATTGTTCTAATCTTGCGTCTGAACGGTGAAGATGAGGTTTCTGCAGCAAGCCTGGACCTGGAGAGTATCATCAAGTCCATAGAAGAGCTACACTGTGCCTGCAGAGAAAAGCAGTCATGTCAGTCACTGAGGAACTGAGAGCCCAAAGTGTGGCCCATTTGACCTGATAGCCATTGAGTCTGAGTGGGAAGTGCAATCATCACTGCATAGGCACAATTTATGAGTAATGGTAAGGTTTTTACTTAGGTTGCAACTTGAGTCAAGACAAGTGTGTTTTGCAGGAAGAAATCCTTTGTTTCTCTCTGGATGGGAGGATCTCTGAAAGTTAAGACTTACATTCAAAGACTTCTCAGTATTTGGCTCAGTGTTTCTCTTTGCACAGTGATGGACTCTCCAGGACAGACACCCCTGTGGTGCTTTTGTGCTGGCCTCAGTGGCCTGGACTCTTGCATGCCTGATAACTCAGCTCTGGCTCCTCCAGGTTTCCAGCTGAGCGAAGAACAATTAGGAGGCATGGGTGAGATGTGATCCAGCAAAGAGCACGATTAAGTGCTTGGCCTCGATACACGAAGGACAAATCTCACACAGAAATGTTTTCCAAACATAGCTTTCCAGTATATACATAGCCACCAGGCAACACGTGTGAGTCCTGTATAACAGGCTATAGGGCTGGTGAGTTTGCCCTAATGCACAGCCTGGCTGTCACCATCGGCTGGTACAGACATACACTGATGAAGGGCCCAGGTTTAATCTCTGGAGGTTTTCAATGTGGGAGTTGAGCACCCAAGAGCTGTACAGCAGCAACAACAATTTACAGGCTGTCAGGAATGTAGCCAGTCCTCCTCAGACCTGGGGCTGTCCCTGTCTTCTGCCAAACCAACAGAAGAGCTGCATGGAGGCTTACCCACAGGAGGCTGGATAAATCTCCTTGGCAGCTCTCACACTGGTCACGCCATTCAGTGGAAATTTATGCTTCTTCTCTGCAGTCCGTGTTAAGTATTTCTTTGCAAAAACTCTGTAAGTGACAGAGCAGGGGCTGTGACATGCCACAGTTCAAACCCTTCTACCTACTGGAAATCCTTTTCCAAGGACACATGTCACAAGGAACTGCCTCCCAGAGGCAACAGCAATATATTTCTGCTTCACTCAGGACTCTCCTATCTAATTTTTTTTTACGTCAACATTTCTTTGAGTAATCAGGGTAGCCCTGAGACTGTCACTCTTCTGGATGTCTTCCACATGTCAGTAAGGCAAAAGCACAGGCATCACTTGAAGCTCATTCTGAGCGATGATCTCTTTCAGTATCAGCTGCTACTTTTAAAGATGTTATCAGCCCTAAAAGGCCTCACTGCATTATTATTTTATGTTAGTATGTTATTTGATTATTCATTTATATTACTGCAGTTCCTGGATAACTTTCTGTGGATCAGGACCCTACTGTTTTGTAGCCTACTGTCATCATCAGAAGCCAGAGAGGAACCCCTATCCTGAAATAGGCGTCATCTGATGGGGATACGAATGGGCCTAATATTTCTCTTCAAGATCCTGTTTCAATTCTCAAAGCTAAGGGAGGGAATCACATCAAATTTGGCTACTGTTGGACTGAACATCTCTAGAACTTGTGGCACCTAGTTCTGTGAGCCAGACATTCGCCACAGTTTATTAGGAGAGACCTGAGCCAATCCCTGTGGGTGTATCTAGTGCTTCTGACATGAAAGGCAGGAGATGGAAAGATGTAGGGCTTGCCTGCATACCTCCTATGCACACCAGAGAGCCTCAGAGAGTCTCAGTGGAACCTCACTGTCTCGCACCCTAAAACCACCTCAGCCTAGAAGTCTGTTAGTAGACTTTAAGAGAACTGTCTTAAAGTCATTGAAAGCTTCAAGCCAGCTGCTTGGACAGTGTTGTCTTCAGTGGTTAAAGCAGAGATTGTAACATGAAGAAACTGTCTACACAGGTTGTGCTTGCAACCCTGGATTCACCTTGAACAGGTAGGAGATACAGTGCTGTCCCCACAGCCTGCAGTCCAGTCTGGAAAGAAAGATTCTTTCCAGACCTGTTTCATATAAGATAGTGTTTGCTTTACTTTTCCAAGTCATCTTTCTTAGTATAGAAAGGAGGAATAGCTGAGTTTTTCTTGGGCTGAAGCCAATAAAACCTGACTGGCAGTGAAATGACTCTTGCTATGCAGACATCCAGTCTGCAGCAATAAGGAAAGTGCTTTTAAGATTACCCAAAAACTCTGCCCCAAGACTCAATGTTTGCATTTGAATAAGTTTATTTCCCTGTCTAAAAGCTTGGGTTTTTCATCCTGCACCACATGGATGTTGAAGCAGTTCATCACTGTTGCCATGAAAGTTCAAAGCCATTTATCTTCAATGAGGTTACTTGATGCAATTTCTAACAGCAAGAACCCCTCAGTCCTGGGGCTTTCTACAAGATTAAGTGATCTACTCAGACAGGCAATGTCTCAGGTGGATTTTTAGTACCTGGAAGATATAAAGCTCATTCTAGTCAAAGGACAGCAGACTTTGCAATTGGTGTTTCCCATTTGCCTCCCACTAAGGTTTCTTAGGCTCTTTTTTGGAGCTGGACATCCCTTTGTGAAAGTACTGTGAGAACAGCCATCTTAGCAATGACCGTTAGTCTTCACCCTTCTCTTGAAGATGATCGTTGCCTGCTAATCCTTCACATGCATGTTCTGGAAGGGCAGAGCCCAAAGTGGGATAAAAAAAGCTATGCGTGTGTCTATTGTCCTTGTGGAGAGAGAAAGATTGGGTGATTATAGTCTTAAGCAAGGTATAGGTTTGATGTTCTGTCAAAGAATTTTTTGTTGGTTTTTAGCAAATACTTCTCTACTTTGGTGGAGTTATGTGGATGAAAGACAACAAAACTGTTGGGTGTCAGGGCTTGGAGGAACCACTAGCAGCTGCAGGTAGTTGGAGACCCACCAAAACCAAAGGAGCTGTGGGGCAGGATTGGGGCTGGGTGTCTGCACGCACTGTGCAGGGTCAGGACCATCTGCACACAGACCCACAATGCCAAGGGCTGATCCTCTCTTCTGCAGTGCTCCCAAGACAAGGCTTCCAGCAAACAAGAGACCCTTTTGCCAGGTGGAAGGTGCTGATGTGAAGAGACACATCCCTGGACAGATGGTATACTCTTCTCCAGAGGTCCAGTCATTTTCCCGACAGCCGCTGCTGTGACCTCACTCTGAGTGGTTTCAGTTGTGTAATGTTTCTGTCCAGAGGTTGAGCTCTGCCCTCAGTTGTGTGTGGCCACCTCCAGACCCTGCAGGCACTGCCCTGTGATACCCTGTTGTGACACCCCCTTGTTTTCTGCGGGGCCACCTCTGCATAAAATAAACCATCTTTTTGTATGAACGGTTCTGGTGATGACACATGTTGCATTCTTTGTTTTCCACTCTTCACTCAGAAAATATGAATATGCAGAGTTAATTTGATTTTTTTAAAAAAATATTAAAAATTTGTGCTTGTGTCTGGAAAGTTCAGAAGCTGCAGCTTCTCCGTGTGAGAAGATATTTCTAATCTAGCTGGAGCAGAAGTGCATCTCCAAGTCTGTTCTGATGGACTGTTCTCCAATGAAAGTTTTTTTTCAGGTGTATTATAAGCTAGAAAAGCAGATGAATCACCTGCACTACAATACTGTCAATTGGGTTTCATTCCTCTGATGCCCAAAAGAGAGAGCCATGCAGCAGTATCCAGCAATTTGTAGTAAACCATTTTGTTATAACCTTTTCATTGTTGAGAATTTGCAACCCGTCTTTTCTTCAGTAGCTTACCTGACTGTAAAAGGTAGTATGAAACATAGAATGTAATACCAGAGTCCAGTGGGAAAAGGACTACTGCCCTACTTCTCAGCAAGCCCTCTGGCTGGCACTGGCACAGCAAGATCCTTTATCATCTTCAAGATGATGAGACTTGGGATGCTTCAGCTGATTTATAAGGAGTCATGGATATATGATGTGAGCTTAATTCATAATGGGATTGAGCTGAAAGCACTAATGCTGTTTTACTGCAGATCTGACATTAACATTCACACTGTGTCTGATGGATAGTGCAAAAGAACCAAAGTAGGTTTTCTAGTGGGTCTGGTAGCAATCCATCTGGCTCAGCCTGATGAAATTATTGTTGCAATTTACTAATCTAGGCACAAAAAAAAAAAAATCCATTCATGAATACAGATATATAAAACCTCAAAAAAAAAAGAAATAATGCCAAACTCACCATTTTGTCTATGTAAAAAAAATATCCCAACATAAAGAGCGAACACTGCTCTCTCAGGTAGGTAAATTGAATTTTGCAACAACTACATAGCAATTTTGCAGGACCTCATTTTCTCCTGCACCAAATGAAGAGTACTTCCTTTCTTCAAAGAAATGTGAGGCTGTGTTCTTCACATTTTTGAAGGAATTTGGAGTGACAGGGTGTAATATGTTACAAAGATGCAAAATATTAGAGTACAAAATGAATTCTAGAAGCCAAAATTTAGGAAGCTAAGCTACGTCTCCCTCTGAAATATGATCAGGGAGCTGTAAAAAGTGCTATATTATGGGCACTGAGAGAATGCATGTAAACTGAATTTCACTGATGATCCTATTTGCCAGCATTTTAGCATTTATGTCCTCCTATGTGGAATATTTGCTTCACCTTTGCTTTATGGCAGTGAAGGGTTGTTCATAAGCTTATGACAGAATGAGATTGTCTTCAATGGCAGAAAGTTTTTAAATAGACCCTTAAACATTGGTCTTTTATGTTGAGATGCTTATAAAGGCCGGAAAATATCTCCTTTCTCCCCCAGATGTGTCCTCCTTTTCTGTACTGGGAGTCTTACTGGGCAGATCTTCATCAGTACTCCAACATATGTGAATTTCTGAACCCCCTGACAGAGCTGGGGCTTTGCATCAGTGGAGAGAGCCAAGGAAGAAGGTTACTTGCCTGTCTACAAAGAGCAGCCAGAACCATTTAAGTAACAGAGCCCAAGTGGCAATAGTGGGAGAAGACAAGAAGCACCATGGACTCTTCAAGCTGAAGGGTGAAACCCAGGATGAGAGCTTAAGAATGAGCTGAGAAGGGTGGGCAACAGATGAGAGGGAGGACTGAGAAGGAAATGGAAAGTATAAACTCTTGGTGTGGTTACGAGAAAGCTCTGGTAGAAGGACATGTGAGATGTGAGAAGGTCCATGTGAGAGAGGTCACATCTCCACTGTGCCTCCTGCCCCATCGAAACCAGAATTCTGGCAAGGGATGGAGATGTCCATCCCAGAGTACTGTTGCTGTTGCACTCATCCTGCCAGAAATACACAGTTCCTTTGGCAAGGGGCATGCCCAAAATCACCAACAGCTCATTCTTCATTTCAGTAGGTGTTTCAACAACAAAAAGATGCCAACTAGCAAGAAATAAATATCCTGGAACAAACGAACACCCAAGGAACATCCCTCCCTCTAGAACTTGTTGTGATCAGGCAACAAAATCAGCATTAAATTAGATCTCTACCACAGTGCACAAACAGCTCAGGGATAGAATAAAGGAATTGTAGAATTGTTTAGCTTGAAAAAGACCTTTAAGTTCATTAATGCAACCATTAACCTAACTCTACCAAGTCCACTGCTAAACTGTGTCCGTAAGCACCACATTTACATGACTTTTGAACATATCCAGAGTTGGTGACTCAACAACAATGCTGGGCAGCCTGTTCCAGTGCTTGATAATTCTTTCAGTAAAGAAATTTTTCCTAATATCCAACCTAAACCTCCCCTGGTGCAACCTGAGGCCATTTTCTCTTGTCCAATTGCTTGTTACTTCTGACAAGAGACAGGCACCCACCTCTCTACAAGCTTCTTTCAGTTTAAACTAGAAGAACTGTTTTTATTGGGGTTTTATTGCTTTTGCTTTGTTTTAATTCATCAGCAGAATATTTGCCAGAGGAGCTGGAGAAGCCAGTTTCAGTCCACAAAAATGCCAATGATTTATTTATTGCTATCATTTAGGGAAAGGGCAGAAGTTGCTCATCCTGAATATTTAACATTGCCGGGAAGAGCAAGCCACTTTGAAGCCTGAGTGTTCTAGTGAAGCACTACAAGCAAGCATTTCCCCTGGCCCCCCCCAAATTCATAAGTGGGAGACCTGTGAAGGTATGTGCAGTATACTCCTACAGAGACTGAGAATTCTTCTTTAGACCTCACCTTGTGTGGTCATGAGCACCTGTTGCAGAGCTCATCTCTGAGCAGTGACTTACTATGAAAGCCCAGGTAAAGAGGGGAGGTACATCTGCAACTCAGAAGGCATTACCTGTGTAACATTCATCTCAGGAAAATTGCAATTTGCTTTACTTCATGCATCATTTATAATAATTCCCAGGAGATCAGCAGGTAGGAGAAGTTAGCATCGGTTGTTTTGCCTGCCCAAAGCAAGCTACAGTGAGATGCCTTTTGAAACACTGGAGGACTATTCTTAGCTCACTTCCCTCCCTTCCTTGGTTTTCCAAACAATAAGGTTCGGTCTCTCTAGCTTCTAACTGACCCCAACCCACCAGATGTTCCTTGAAAAGGCACTCAGAAGCAGCCAGGCCACAGCCACACGCAGGCAGAAGGGAAAACAGGAAAAGACAATTTCCTATGCTTATTGTGTGTCACACTCACTGTAGACCCTCCTCCTTCGACACGCCACTGCTGTGGTGGGATTTCACTGCTGCTGTTGGCTATGGAGGAAACTTGCCTGACTGCAGGTGGGACTGAGTGTCAGGAGATGGCCAGCACCTGCCACTGACTGTCCCCAAGGACTTACCAAGGTGGAAGGTCTTAGAGAAGCCCATGCCTTCTTGTGACTGTCACCGTCTGTAAAACACCCTCAGCAGAAGAAAGGGACTATTGCCACCCCATAAGAGTATGGAAGAAAAAAGTAAAGGTTATTTTTCAAAGGAAACCCTTGCAAATCTCATAACTAACTTGCAAACAGATATTCTGTCTGCATTGTTTTAAATCAATATGTAGCAGCACACACTATGGGTCAAAGGGGCACAGAATTCAATAGCAAGATTAGTATGCAACTTAGGGCCATCCTGATACTTTATTTCTGGAAAATCTCTTTGAATGCTTAAGGAAATAGCAGCTAAAAAAGTGAATGCTGAGATGGCTGGCTACGGTTATATCCACCCTGGAGCCAGACCTTCTAGCAAGCATCTCACTGTTCATCATGATATAAGAGTGAGATTTAACCATGCTCACCATGACCACCCACTAGCTGTCATCCCTGATTTATTGCTCAGCTGAAGTGGTGACTTTTTCTTCTGAAGCTTTCATTGCCTGGGTGGTGAAGCTTGTTTCCTCAGAAGCTGAAGGGAGCTCTGAAACCGCAAGCTCCCTGGGGCTTGGTTGTGACCGCGGTGTAAGACTTAAAGCACTACTGCCAGCATGGAAACCTGGGTGCTCTTGTCCCTTAGTGGAATACTTTACCTTTTACCAGGCACAGGGGCTGCTTTAATACCAGGCAATTAGGCAGCCAATGAAGGAAACACATTTGCATAGCTTGTTCAGACCACAGGTTTCTGTGAGTCACCTTGGGTGCACTTTTCGGAAGAAAGTGTTGCTTCTATTGTTGCTGGAGAGTGACAATAAACTGATTAGCCTCTTTAAAATTTCTCATAAAATTGTATTAACAAAACGGGAAATACATTACACAGAGACCGTAACCACAGGATGTTTACATAATGCCCAGTGTGGACAAGTACTAAATACCATAAAAGACCTGAGACCCCCCCGAAAAGTCTGCAAGTTCTGGCTCTCACAAGGCAGCTACAGCACCATTGTTGTTCCTCTTCCTCCTCCTCCTCTTCCTCCTCACATTTCAGCTTCGGCGTTGTGAACTTTGCTGGTGGTTATTGCAATTCCTATCGCTAAGCTTCCGTTGTCGGAGAAGAGCTGGGCCAGGGAAGTGTTCAGCACAAGGCAATCCCCATCCGAAATGACAGAGTCAACACATTCCAGTACCGACCTGGGGGTCGCCTCCCACTTAAGGCGCCTCTGGTTCCTGTTGAGCTCGAGACGGTAGGTGAAGTTGTCAGCTTGGGTCGGTGTGCCGATCAGCATCATTGTGGCAAAGAACTGGGGGTGGCCTTCATACTTCTCCTGCTTCCTGAGGACCAGCAAAAACTGGTGGCCAAGGCAAGAGTGCATGATGATCCAGTCTGTGGGTGCAGGCAGGTGCATGTCCGTGGCCAGGAAGACAATCTCTGCCCCCTGAAGGATGTTGATGCGGTGGGTCTGCCTCAGGTGGGACACCACCACCTCCAGGTGCCCTTCCCATGGGCAGGAAAAGAGAGGGCATGTGCAGGGAACCAGCTGAGGGTCATGCACTGCTTCATGGTGATGGCAGGGAGGAAGGATGCCTTGCTCCACGGACGTCTGTGCAGCTGCACAGCGGGCAGGCGCATACTACAAGAAGAGAGAAATTACATGTAATAGCAGGTGGACCAGGAGCAGGTGCAGATATGCAAGGTGCAGACCCCACAGACATCAGTCACATAATACTCCACCTAAACCAGCATCAGTGGGAATGCCAAGAACTCAGTACTCTGAAGATCCAGATACAGATCTGCACAGCCAAAGGTGCTGGCAGTTGCCTAGTTTTCCAGGCAAAAAGAGAAACCGTTTGAGCCATGGTAAGTCATTTCAAATGAAAATGATATATGTGCTTGAAGAGCAATTTCATGAATTTGGGGGGGGGGGGGGGGGGAAAAATCTGATTAAATAGGAAAAAAAAAACCTAACAAAGCAAGGACTGCATGGGGCATTTTATATAGTTAAGGCTCTTGCTGCTCAGAACAAGGAAATTAAATATGTATGGCTTTATTATTCTTTAATGAAACACACTGGCAAATACAGGCATTTCTCCTGAAACAATATGCTTTCTACCACCCATAATTTGTGAAATAAAAGTCAATTTTTATCGTATACGATGCCTATTTTATTACTTTTTTCTTAATTGATGGGCTTACCTCCATAAATCTTAATGGCTCTCAAAGGTGTGTGGGTGGCAAATTCAAGGCATTTTTATACTAAAGTAAATTTGGAATAAGGTAGGACAGATAGTGAAAAAGGCAGTAGCTCTTGCAGGATTCCACCTGAGGATTAGGAAGCAAACCACTCTGCCTGTGTCAAGTGGATGCTGTTGCAGAGAAGTGAGTAAGCCTTACTCAACCAAAAGCGTATTCACATTCAGGAAGAGTAATGGCTCTCCACAATAACTCCGTGCACAGACAAACCCTAAGGCACAGGTATGCCAATCATGATTTATCCAACTGAATTTTAAGCATTTACTTCAGCCACCCAAGATGGAAAGCTGGTTACCTTGGACTGCTTCTGAAGTCATTTCAGGGAGGTGGCCATTCCTGGTGACAGATTCAGATCTTAGCTGGAGTAATTCACCTCCTAAAGGCGGCACCATCCGCCACGGAAGTATCTAAGGTTGAGATCTAGTTTGGCTAGTTGTACCTAAATTTTAGATGTTTAAATGTGGGAGGGCATTGTCTCTCTGAACTCCTTTGGAGATGCTTATAAGGAGAATAAGAATGAAGAGTACATACATATATACATTTTGATTAAATATATGTTTTAGGAGGATTCATGTAATTGCCTGAATACTGCCCCACATCTGTTCATTTTAACATATATACCCAAAATTACATGAACAACAGTGTGGTTCTAACACCCAACAGTTGTTCTCCTCCGTGTTACTTCCAAATCCTAGCACATTTGGGCTTTGTTCAGCTACTTTTGAGCAGAGATTTGTTTTAACCAGGGGAAAGCATAATCCTATATGGTAGGTGCCAGACATGCTGCAAACAGTCCATTGTCTCATCTCTCTGTGGATACTGTGATGCTTTTCATCACAACCTTGAGAGATAAGTATTCTTACTGTAGGCAGTTTTCCCCACTAGAACTTGCACTTTTGTTTTGCAGGGTGATTTGAAAGGCAATCTCTTGGGTCAGTTGTCCTAACTTTCAGATGACAAAGGCTTTCTTGCCAACTGGGATGACAAAGTCCTGGATCTCCATTCTCATTTTGTCAGTAGCTGCTGAGGGATGTGGTGAGCAGAGCAGAGTTGTGATTGCTGCTGCTGTGAAATTCATAGTTCTTCCCAAGGCACTGGGTGTCAAAGGGAGCTGTTTCTTCTTCCTCTGACATTTGATATGAAGAGTAATTGACTGCTTAAGCCCGATTATTGAACCTTGCAGCTTTTTCTTTGGAGAATTATTACTTCAATAGTACTGTTCTACTTTTCCCTTCCTCATATTTTATTTGTTTTGCTGTATAAAATTCAAGAATATAAACTTTCCAAGAAGATAATGAATTGAGGACAGATAAATGGCTATCATTGTCTGGGAAATAAAACAGGTCATTATAAACTAATAGAGGTTTGTGGCTTTAGCTGCCTGCTTATCGCAGTGGGATTTCTGGTTCACACTTAATTCTACATTAATTTTTGCATCCCATTAGGATGAAAGTTATGGTTAATTTAAACTCTTTTTGGTGAAGGAAGCTACTGCAATGGCAGATCGTAAAAGCCTTTTAAAAAATCCCTGAAATGCTAATTGCCTCATAAAATGAATTCTAATCTCCCTATCTAATACAGTGGGTGTGAGCAATTACTTTCTCTCACCAAACTGTTAATGCAACATTAGTGATTATACTAATTAAAACTAATGAACTCATAGTCACATGCTGATAAACCTCTCAACCACTCGACAAGTTCCAGCCTTCTATCAGTTTTATTTAACTCCTCTTTAGAAAGATGAATCTTAAATTAACCTCTTGAATAACATTTAAAATTAGGTTTTGAAATGTGAAGCTTTATAGACTGTGTATAATTCTTCTCCAAAGATTACCAGAGTCAGAGAAACCATTTCCACTGAGGATGTAATTGAATTCAGAAATGCATTCTCCTAATTTGATAAACATGGAGAGCAATGGTAGCTCATCCATCTAAACTGTATCCAAAGAAAGAAAATGAAAGTATCTCCAAAAAAATCACTTTAAAGCAAACACAATTTTATGGATCAGGAACTGGAAAAATAATTACAATGAACAATTTATTCAATGTATCTATCTTCTTTCTTTGATTCATGAAATTTTTGTGTGTGCAAGTAATTGAGAATTCCCTTTCACATTTCACTTTTTTTAAACATTTCCGTGAATCACTTCAGCA
The DNA here is from genome assembly GCA_025345505.1 of Todiramphus chloris collaris. Classification (NCBI taxonomy): domain Eukaryota; kingdom Metazoa; phylum Chordata; class Aves; order Coraciiformes; family Alcedinidae; genus Todiramphus; species Todiramphus chloris. The sequence goes on from JANVCC010000021.1 coordinate 41,431,739, forward strand.
AAGGATCTTTGGTGTGACTTTGTTCAGTTCAGGGTTATTGAAAATTCTAGAAATCCAGCAGAAAGCACATGATCTATTTTTATTCTCTGACTAGGTGAGAATCATCTTCAAGATCTAGTTTCTGAATTATTCAACTTTTCTGTTTCTAAATTCTAAATTTTGTAATATTCTGAAAGAAATGTTTAAAAATTCCCTGTCTCTGTGGAAAAAAAAAAGAAAGTAAATCTATTCACAGAAAACTAGTATTTTACTTTTATTTGTGAGGTATAAGTGTAACTATTGCAGTGCCTGTGCCCTTGTTGGTCTTTCATAGACCATATGGCTGTGAATTGAACCTCTAAAATTGAAATGCAAAACAGGCATAAAATGGTCACCTTGAGTGCATTTAAATGCTTGAATAAATATTTATGAACATTTTTTCCATGTTTAATCTGCTCCAGTATTTACTTTCCATCATTTATTGCCCGATTACCTAATAAAATGAAGTTTATTATATTGTTGTGTCAGTCCAGTATTATTCTCAATTATCTTTTAGCTTGTTGGCCAATTTCAGTCAAATTTAACTGTGTGATAGAAGTCTCAAAGGCTTTAATTTTCAACTGGATTTGTGAGAAGAGGCAGCAGGGTAGAGAAGTATGACCCCTTCATGCCTCCAGGGAGGAACAGCTTGCCACATGGGCAATATTACATTGTCATATAGCAGAGAACCTAAACAATAGCAGTTTGATCCCAAATGTATTATAGATGCCAGAGAACACACATGAGACAGCGTCTTTCTGAGCAGGAGAAAAGGCTTCAGCCAGAGTGCTCCTCATTAGATGCGAGATAATCCCACCACAAGACACCAAACCGCAGGAAACCAGGCTCTGCTGCTCACAGAAAAAAAATTCTTTTTAATGATGGAGCTTATTACAGTGTAATTCTTTTTAAGAACAAGTCATCTGGCAAAAAGGAATTTATAAACACATAGTGATCTTCTTACACACACACACACACAAAAAAAAAAGGTTATATTTGGTTCTGGGAGACAGGGCTTCTGGGTCCTGCCCCAGGCTTTCTACGGACTTTCTGCTAAAAATGCAAAAAAAAAGACACTCTAGGTGTGACTCATCTGTTCTGACTTTGACATCTGAGGAGTGGGTGGCTAACTATGAAGAACATGAGCTCCTTTTACAGCCCATGCAGAGCCCTGGCGTGAAATTCTTTTCATCCCAAGAGAAGCCAAAGGAACACCCCTCCAGACACCGCTCTGTATACACAGCCAGGACCAAATCCATGCTTGGGGCTGAACCACAGAAGTTCTGCTGGTTTCTAGACAGGGAGCAGAGGGGTGCCCCTTTCTCAGTCAGGACAGAGTTGTACCACTTTGGATTTCTCCTGCTACACTTGAGACAACCCAGTCCATGGAGAGAGAAATGGATGCCTGTTCATGAGGATGTGAATCCATTGCTCCCTATCACCATTACAGCTCCAGCCACCGGTGACTGGGTAGAAAATACAGGGGAAGGTTAAAGGATAGATCAAAGAGATAGAGATCTCAAAGACCTCCAAGAGGCAGAGAATGCACAAGCACATCTCTGAGTCTGCAGCAGCAAAGCTGAGGCACCCACTCAGAACAGAGGGCTTTGGTATTTGATCCTCATGTTCTGAAGGACTTTTTGTGCATGAAGCAGCAAAGACTTTTGGTCAACTGTAGTAAAAATAGTGGAAACAGGGGCAGCACCCCATACCGCATCCCTGCTGTCTGAGCTCGTGGCCCTGTGGGGTGCAGGCACCAACCGCATCACAATCCTTCAAGCTCTGCTTCTGTTCTGCTCATTGGCACAGCTTCATATGGGAGAACAATGCCTTGCAACTAAAGTCCTGACCTGCAAAGGGGGAATTTCCACCACGCAAACCTCTCAGAGTGAGGGAGGGTCGAATCAAATTCTACTGCCTCTTGGGAGAGCACCCAGACCCTGATGGTCTGGAGTAAAAGGGGAGCAAGTAGCATCACTACATCATAGAAGAATAAATAGTGCTCAGGTCTTCAGAGTGAAGGTTAAATGTTACTTTTCTGCACTTTCCAGTGCTCTCATACTTTATTTACAGTAATGCACCTACTACGCAAAGAAATCAGCCTTTTACATGCTTGTGAACAGTGCTCACACACTAAGAACATCCCAGGGAGTAAGCAGAAAGACTCATTTTCTTCCCAGTCAATAAAGGTTTCTGACAGCAACTCAGGTGCTGTGAATGATCACCCTTTTCCGGACACTTCACACCTATGCAACCGCATTTTATGCAGTGATCACACACGACTTTGCAAACACTCATTAATTCACCCACGGGGTGAGCTATTTGCTGGGGGGAGTCAGAGTATCTGAGGTTGAGCAACTCAGGAGCAGAGATCAGCTGACGAGAAGCCATCCATACACAGCTTGCTGTAAATGACTTTCCGGTATCACACAGGGCTTTCCAGGCAGAGGCATGAGTGGATTCCAGCTCTCCAAGGCAACATGGGTTTCCTCTTAGCCACAGGACCTCCTTATCTCCTTCATCACCCTATCTGTGACAAGGGACCACAAGGGATGAAGTCACCCTGTAGGTAGGTAGGTGAGCAACCTGGAAACGTGCCATGAGAACTTGGTGGATTTTTGGCTTTGACCTGAAGATTTCTGCAGACAAAGAAGGACCTGGGCCTGCAGCTGTGTGATCCTTTGAGTGAGAGCTCCATGGCAACTTTCAGGGTTTCTGTTGAAATAAATCAGCATTTTCTTTGCCAGTGAAATATGCCTTTTATTCAGTTTTCTTACTGTCTTCCTCAGCTTCTCAGGGTCTGATTGCTTCTTCTCATCTGTACAGAAACTGCCTCCAATAATTTTCTAATTCTCAGCTTCTTTCTGCCTCATAAAAAGCTTTGCCACCCACTAACATACACCTCCATGTTACTTCCACCCACCACACAGGGACAGATGCTCAAAAGAACTAAAAAGGTGGCATGAAGAAAGTAGTGAGTCTTTTAATCCTGGGCTTCACTTAATTTCTCTTCTGCTATTTTTTGGTATGCTAATGAGATTTTATAAATGTCTCAGATGAAAGAAAAGAGAAGGAAAAAAACAAGAAACAAACCAGCCCACACCTCAGCCTATTTTGTCAAAAGCTGTACTTCCATATCTGAAATTAAGTCCAGGCCAGAGCTCATGTTGGGGATTTATTTAAAATTTTAATTACACAAAATCCTATTCATTATGAATGCATCAGTTGAATTTCTTAAGTACTGAATATTAGTTGTAGCTTTGGCAGTGGAAGGATTTGTTTTCCCTACTATCACATGGCAGCCAGAGGACAACTTCAAACTCATTTTGATAATCTCACTTTGCAACATAATCAGGTGCGACTTTGTGACACGGTGCCTGGGATGTGTTAATGGCTGCTTCATGCTAATTAATTACACACCTCTGAGTACACAGAGAAAATGCTGCTTTGGTACATGTCCACACCGCAGCACCACATTTCTGTCAGAGGACCTTGAATTTTAGAGGAAGTCATGTATATTTTTTGGAGGTATTCTGGAAAAAAAATATACATCGTTTTTGTGGTAGATGCAGCAAAAATATGTTACATTATTTAAAATGTATCACAGATGGAAAGAAATACATTATTCTCAAATTAAAACCCCTTGCTTGTTTTTCAGGATTTTGTTTTCAGCATAAACTGTCAAGCAGACTTGAAGTGCAAGCAAAAAATATCAAGAAACTTGACATTCTTCAATATATTGAAAACAATGTAATTATAATGAAATATAAACAGGATCCGTGCTAAAATATTTCAACCTCATAGATGCTTTCTAAGAGAGATCCAGGTGTAGACACCTTCAGGGTGGAGCAAGGTCAGGCTCTCCAGCTTTCCTGCTTTAAAACCAAATTTGATGGACCCTTCCCAGATCAGATGGGAGGACACCAAAATCTCCTATGTTTCAGGCTGAAAGGGAGATGCATCACCTTGATGACCCTCAGCCAGAGCTGCAGATGGTGTCATGGACACCCAGACAAATGATCCTGGTTTAGCTGCTGTGTTTGCTGGATCTTACCTGAGATCACTTTTTGTGCTTTCTTTGAGGAATAAAATACATGGAGTAGATAGAAGCGAAACCATGAACATGAGCAATATCTATGGATCACCTGGCACAGTTATTTTCAAGGCAAAATAAATGGAAGGCATGGAAATGAAGCAGATTAAATGGAAGCATCTAGACCCGTGGAGGTCTGGCAGGTTGGCAAGTTGATATACATCACCTGCTCTGGGGTGATTGCCCTGTCTCTACTCAAAGACTTAACCAGGAATGAATCTTAGATACAAGATCTATAACAACAGAAAAAATGCATCCCAGTTTGGCGTAATGGTATGAGACCATGACTGTGAAAACAAATAGGATCAAACATGCTTATAGTGACCAGAGCATCCTTGCTCAGTGCAAGGTTTATCCCTCACCCATGTTGCCTTTCTGGTCTCTGTTACTTGGGTTTGGGACACCCTGACAGAAACAGTGGCTTCCTGGAAATTTTGAACAGCTTATACAATGAAGGGGAACAATAGAAGAAGACAACAAACTCTCCTGTTCCTCAAGGAGAAGCCCACAAGGATGCACTTGACAGTATAAGCCCTTTGCAGAGGCACCTGAGAGGCACTGAACTTGAGGCTGTTTTGGTGGAGCAGGAGCCAGTGTTCACTCTGTGACCATGAAGGGAGAGGAGATAGACTGTGCCTCTGTCATGAGGAGCTTCCTTTAAATGCAGATGGCTACTGGGGATGAATCCAGATGCTGAATTTTGAGCTACAGCTACTGTTAGCAACAGAAGTGGAAAAGGTGGGCAGCTTGAGGTCAGAAAACAGTTCTTGCTCCTCTGCCGGTAGTTTAGAGATACTCTGACTCTTTCCCTCCCTGGTCTGGGTCTGGGAGACCCTCAACCTCCTCCTGGCAGACTGTCCAGCCTCACAGAAGGGCTTGAACCATTACAGATTCAGAATACACCAGTCTGGAGGGTGGCACATGCATGCACATGGGTCTTCATTTGCAACTTGAATTCTCTTTGCTGCCTTTTAGGACTGGGCACGATGCAGTGACAGCAAAGCGTAGAGCAGTGTTTGATATTGTGTATCTGCTGCTGATGCACTGGGGCATGGAGAAGTTTACACTCTTCTTTTTGGACTAGAAAATTTTACACCTTGTTCTAAGCAAGTATGTTTCCTCTAAATGCCATCCCTTTTGGACACATAAGGCAAGCATCAGAAGCCAAGGCACAGGCTATCAGCTCTTGCTCCAGAAGAGCAGGATGTGACTGCTATTTATCACCAGATCACTCATGAGGCAATGCTGGTGGTGGTTCTTGGTGATACAGTGAACAGCCTGCATATGTAAAAAGAGATAATCCAAAATGCAGAATTATCTGAAGAGTCACTTCATCCTTTATCCACTTTGTATTTTGGACAAAGCCTGTTAACAAAGTACAAAACCATTATAGGCTTTAATTAAAAATAAAGTGATAAGTAGTTCCAAGCTGCATCTGCTCTGTCTGATAGGGGAGGCAGAGTTCACAAGAGCCTATGTCTGACCTGTTGATTTTGTGGTTTACATTCACACTGTAAAAGAAATTAATATGGAAAAGAATTAAAAAAAAAAAAAATACAACACACACCCCAAAAAAAAAAAAAAAAAAAAAAAAAAAA
>JANVCC010000021.1:41437547-41716813 GCA_025345505.1 Todiramphus chloris collaris
CAAAAAAAAAAAAAAAAAAAAAAAAAAAAAGGAAAGAAATGATTGCCCACTGTGCTCATAAACTTACCAGTTCAGACTGACTCTCATAACTCATCATCCAGTATTCATTTACAAGTTACTACAGTAACTACATACTACAGCATGTCTCCAAGAAGAGCAGATTTGCTAGTGTCATCTGAGATAATTAGACCAAATTCACCCCGAGACAATCAAAATGCTTCCTTTCCATCAGGCAACCTTCAGCTATCACAATTATAAGACATTTAAATCTACTAACTGCTCTTTCAGAAATGCACCCCAGGAGTGCCAAAGGATGGCACAAACATTACTGGTCTGTTGGAAGGAGAAAAGGGAGGAGGTGATGGTTGTTGAGCAAGTCTGAAACCTCTCTTGGTGGAGCTGCTGTCTCCAATCCCATCCACACACACCTCCTGGGCAAGGATTTGCTCTACGGTCCATGTCACTTTGCATTTGCAACTATTACAGGGTAAAGGGTAATTAAACTTGTACCAGACAGGTCACAGCTGAGTTCAGACACTGGGCTGGGGCCAAGTAGGTGGAGCAGGGAGGGAACACAGGGATCACAATGCTGCCAATGCTGTCTCTGTCCTGTCTCATAGACTGTGCCCGTGTCTACATCTCTGTAGCAGTCACTGAGCAATGTATGAGTTGTTAAGACACTTAATTTTCATTAAGAGCTTCTCATGAGACCAGAGTTTGGGGAAATGAAGTGGCTTAAAATCACAACTGTATCCCTCCTGCTGAGGCATTGCTGGTATCAATGAGTGATGGGCATCTCAAATCCATCCACAATGGCCTGGTGTGGTGGAGGTTGTGCTCAGGTGTCAGGAGCATTAGGAAGAGAAGAGGAGAAAATAAATTGTTCCAGGCTCAGAGCAGCAATACTTTCCCCTACACATCCCTACCCCTTCTCCACTAGTGAGGTAACCCTGAGCTTTCAGCTTGCCCTTGCTCTAAGTACCTGCAATGTGAGTGTGGTGTTAAATGAAAAAAGTCTCGCTGTTACACAACAACCCCAAATTCATCATTATTCCACTGTCAGCTGAAAGTGTGTCTTGCGTTTGTGCAGTCAGTCTTAAGAAAGGGAAAAAAACACCAAACAATCCAGAAACCAACGCGAGGCATTAGCCTTGGGCATGAAAAATAAACTGCAAGTCTGGGGATGTTTGTTTTTAGCTTGTACAATGTATGCTGATGCTTCACTGATATTTTCTTTGCAGTAAGGAAGGGGACATTTCTGTGGGAACATTTGGCTTGTGCCACAAATGCTTCTTTTAATTTTGTGCAAATCATAGCCTATTCCTCCTTCTTCCTCCCCCTCAAATTCTTAAAGAATAGTTCTTCTAGAAGTTTTCTTTACATGAAGAGGATGCAGGTGGAAAGAAAGAACAGAAAGGGAGGCTAAGCTTAGCTAGAGAAGACAATGTTCCACCTAGAGCAGGAAAATTATTTCTATTAATAGAGTGAAAGTTTCAAGGGTTTTGTTGAAGAAAAAAACCACACTCCAACAACGTTCTAAGTTAACATTCATGCTTACAGAAAGGTACTGTATTGACATCCTCTGAGTTTGCAGTGCTCTGCCTGCAGAAGGGAGAGAGAAAAGAGAACACACTGTTCATTTTTTTCCCCAATTTGTCCTGTCAAAATGCCTCAGATCTGAGACATCGGAGAAAGGGGGCAGAGAGGCCACACTTCTCATTCAAAGCCATTCTTACACTTTAAGCTCCCCCCTTACAGCCTTACTTGTCTTAGGGACAGGTTTTATGTTTTAACTTCAGCCAGGTCCTCCCCATGGAGGCAGCTTAATACATGTTCTTGTAAACTTGTCTGGCTGTACAATACTCCATACCTTGCACATCATAAAAGTGAATAATTGTACAACTATTCTGATACACTTATGGGTTTTGAGGATTTGAGAGTGGTGTGGATTTTTTTTTTAATTTTTTTTCCCCAGCTTTTTATAGAGCTTTCTGTGTGACATGTTATTGAACAAGATGACAGACTACTCATTTCATCACATCAAAGGCATTTCAGCCTTTCTTTCCTAGGACAAACCTCTCTCCTTCTTCCCAGAGGGCTGCCAAGGCTGGAAGGAGGAAGTGTGGTGGCTCAGGGATGGGAAACTGAGGGAAGATCTGCTCTACATCTCTCACAGTGCAATGCTGCCTGGGCCAGGGTGCACGTGTGTGAGAGAGGGCACAGCTCCTTCACTCCCAGCTGCAGTCCCTGCTCCCTGTAAGCATGCTACCCTAGGGTGAACATCATGGCTTTGCTGCAAGAAACTGCACACACTTGTGACAACCTGAGCCAGTTGGGGTGGGCGTTACATCCCATTGTGGTTTCCTGTAGGGCTAGGAGAACATGAGGCAGACCCCTGGGACCAGGCTTAACAAGCAGGAATGGCTGTGTGGTGGTTGGCGCAGCCTGTCAGGCCAAAGGCATGAATCACATGTGTAGTTACTGCAAGCGAGATGCCCACACTCCCAGGAAGAGACACTCAAGTGTTTCTGAGACTTCACCAGCAGCTACTTGCTCAGTGAAGGCTGTTAGGCACCTTCATGCCCCTGTCAACGTAGCTTCCATGTATCTTTTAAATCCTACATTTCCCTTTTTTTCACTCTATGAGCATTCGGTGATGTCTTATCTTGCAATTTCCAAGTCCACAGGAAGTCCATGCTAACTCAGAATAACATCTTTTAGACCCACAGGGCTTGCAACAGCTTCAAGGAGAAGAATAGCATTACTTAGCAGAAGAAACACCTGTGACAAACAATTGGATAAATTTGTGTGAGATTTGTCTGATCTAAATGTATATGTCCAAGAGATAGAAATGTTCAAATCTGAGCTAGTCACCTGAGGCCCCCTTAATAATGGAGATAAGATTCAGAGAAATTTATCATCTCTGTTTTGAACACGTCCATCCTCAGGGTAAGATGAAATTATCATACAGAGCCTGCAGGGGATGTTTACTTTTCTTCCTTGTCTAGAAGTGGAGCTGGGGTCATTGGCCCAGAATCTGACACCGCGGTCATTGCAAGAAGGAGAGATGTGACTCGGAGTAACAAAGGGTGTCAGGACACAGCCACTGTGACTGTTTAATGGGTGATTATGAGCTGACTATTTACCTAATGCAGAAAATCCCTTGAGCTGACACATCTTCTTCTCAGCTAAGGGCTGGTCACCCTAATTTTCAGGCCTCTAGATTTAACAGTGAAATAAAACTAATTTACAGCTCTTGTCATTAGGAGGACAAATTTTCATCTCTGGCCTTTGGATGAGAGGCACTATAACAAATGAATGATTACTGACCCATGATACCTATTAGAGTTTGCAGTCGGGTCATCTCATTTGTTGTTTTAACACAAGAAATTAAGAGCCCTAGCAGGGCTGTCACAAAAATTGAATTGATAATAAGAAGAACACCACATTTACCAGAGTCTCTTTGTAGAATTACATACGGGAAAAGCTCAGTGATGATGGGACCATAAGCTGTGGCTCCGAATCTTGGAGCGCAACAGGACTTTTTACTTGCACTGGCTTTCTCCCATTGTTACCTGGAAGTGTGCTGTAGCTGCTGCACACTGGACTGCATAATGAAAAAAAAGAGCAGTTAACCATGTACTTGCGTGGCTCTTTTCCCTCCATCACTGCCCACAGCTTAATTGCCCACCGAAGAGGTTTTGAATCAAAAGGGTGTAAGTGAATAGAACAGTCACTCCCAAGAGCAGCTGCTGTGGCAAACACCTGTGTGCTTAACCTGATGCTGTTTGCAGACTGGTCCCTGCTGCCAGGTAAAGCATCCTCAGTGCTGGGAAACAAACAACTTTCAAGTTTTAGGGGAAATACTGAAGAATGTCATAGATAACTTGTCTGTGAGCTGTGTGAAGGCAAAATTAGGCCCTAGCAGTCCTGTAGAGTTTTGAGCCAAAAACATGTATTTGACTTCTGCTCAGACCCTCCCATACCTAGACAGTAGAGGCTGTATGTCACGCATCCGTAGCTCAGCCTCACAGTGCCTGTCCAGGTCTGAGCCTGTGCTCCAGCTGCACTCTGGAACCTCAAGTCTGTCAGTCACCTCTGATGTACAGTGCTGCCTTTTCCTGCAACTTACTCTGACTCACCAGGCTTTTCCCATTGTGCAATACAGAGCCCTGGTATTGCCTCATCTTATTGCCTCTCCCTACTGAAGTAAAGAACACTGTAAGAATTGACTGCCACTTAATCAACTACTAGCTAGTCATTAGTTGAGTAAGTCATTTATTTTTCTGATCTCACACAAGATGGAAAGTTGTCCCGTTGCCCTTAGTTCATAACTGTCTGTTTAGTGCATCCACAGGCAGAGAAAGTACTGAGAGCAGTATCCTACCCTTACTTTGTGGAGATGGATTATATCTTTCCTGTCTACACTGAGGTTTCAGCTTGGCGCTGGACGGAAGGCAGTCGGACTTATAATGCTTCCTCTTACAGCTGAGCAGCAGAGCTGACTGACCTGTTTTTATGGGCTTGGGAAAGCACAAACAAGAGGCCCTACAAGGTTGTGCTGTGCAGCTATATAGCAAGAACCACTACAGATTTAGACCATAGCCCATAAGTTAAATGATCAATGAAGAATTTAAAATCTTCACTGCTTTCCTCCATCCACAGCCACTTAGGCCAGTGAACTCCAGCACAGAAAAGGGCTGTATGAATACAGCTTCTCCACAACTGCAAAGCAGAGCAGACCAAATACTCACCAGGTGAGGACACAGACCACTACCCTCATCTCTGCCTGGGGTCTTGTCAGCACTGGTGAGAGCAGCTAACTTCAAGGCAGGCAGTGGAGAACCTGTTTCTACAGAAGTAATGATGCAGTTACTGCGGGAAACCTCCTACTCCCTTTCTGTCACTGCAGTCCCAACTCATGCATCACAAATGTTCCTTCCCCAGAGCTGCTTTGCCTTTCTGGTGGACCTGAGGTTGTGAGGTCAGCACTGCAATTCTCATCTTCATTTTGCTTCCCACATGTGCTTTCTCCTCATTTATTCCTGCTGCCTCTTTTGCACAAAGATCTGCTTTAGCTTTTGGGCTTGCTCCAGCACCACTTGCTAAAATTATATCAAGTATTGATTGGTAACAGATCTATTACAGGGCATTGCTATTGAGGATATATTATGTAAATGGAGGAGCAAGCCCATGCTGCTTTTTTTCCTTTCACTCTGTTGGTGTTTAACAGAATGGCGAACATGATCATCAGAGGTGTACAGGATTTGAATCAGCAATGGCTTAAACTGGCCAGAGATCATCTAAACTAGTAGGTTATGGAGAAGACTCGGTGTTGTGTTAACCAGCTGTGGGCCTGCCACTGCCCTGGGTTACAGAGTAGTTGATGATCTTGTGAAATGAGAATGGCTCAAGGAAAAAACCCTTGTGATTCGAGAACCTCGGCATTGTGGTGATCTGCCGTATTGCTCTGTGTTTCATTTTCACTTATTGATATTGATAATTTATTTCCTTCTGTACTTAGAAAGCTGCCAAGCGCTGGTGACAGTGATGGCTGGCTACTATTTTTCAAGCTGTGCAACGAGGGCAGTAAAGTAGAAGGGACAGGAAGAGAACAGGAAAGGGGAGACACTGTCACAGCTCCAGGTGATGGACTTTAAGGTGACATTGGCAGAAGGTGAGAGGAAAGTGAATGTTTCAGGATGAGAAATAGAAGTAAAAAAAAGTTTTAAGCAGCAGATTTTCACTAAGATACAGAACAAGGTAAATTCTTAGCAGTATGTGAAAATGAGCATCAGTGACAGCAGTGGCCACCTAAACAGACTTGAAAATGCCCTCTTGCTGGCATGTCCTGCTACTGGCCTTATGCAGGTGACTGCTGTTAAAGGAACACAGGCTGAACAGTTAGAGTCTGTGTATGAAATATCAGGATTAAGTTAAACCATCTGAAGCTGTAAAGTGGCAGTTATAGCTAAACATTCTTCCCAGTTCTGTTTGGCATTGTCCTGATTCTGGTATCGCTTGGCTATTTCTCTCCACTGTCTGAAAGGGGTGTTGAGGGCCACTAAGCTTAGTTCAGATGCAGACATATGTTTTTCATCTCCTACATTGAGGTGAGATGAATCCCATGCTGCTCCTGCTTTGGCTCCTGAGCTGGCTAGTCACCTTCAAGCCCTTTGATTCTGTTTCTTCCTGATCCATCACCTGGCCATGCACTGGGTTGTCCCTGTGTTGCCTCAAACATGGTCCCCTTGTGGTCTCTATGTCTTTCTTGAGATTAGTGCTTTTATGAATTTAGACTTTGCTAATAACAACTCTGCTCTTCCCTGAACTCTGCCCTGAGCCATGAGACTGGACCTTCAACAACTCACTCTAAACCTAGGCTACTTTCAGTATCGCAGTTAGCCATCTGGAGTAGCTCTGTGCCTTCTCTTTGCCATGTGAAGATGTGCCTTGACACCAACTGTCTAGCTGATAAACTCTATACCACCTGGTTCCTCTTGTGCAAGACTCCATGTAGCAAAGCAAGTATCCTTGTTTCCACCATGGCTTGCAGCCTTTAAAGGACAATGATACACAGGTCTTATGTGCAAGGCCTAAAGTGCCAAATAGGGGATGTCTAGGGACAGATCTCTGGTCCCAAGCTCAGGTGACATAACCCGGTATGCAGACATACCTTCGCTGAGAGGAGACAGGGCAGCCTGAACCCGTGACAAGGAAAAAGTGATATAGTTGGGTCAAGGTCCAGACGTCACACCAAGACCTCATCTCTAATTAATCAGCCTAGGCTACTTTTATAGAAGTCAATAAACCAGACAAGGAGCCATTCCCCAGCCCTGAGAACAAGTGGCACATCTCGTGTCCATGTGGTTCAACTTGCCTCACACAAGGTGGCCTCTGTGTTGTACCTGGTGGGAACAGCCCCTGGCCTCTTCTAGCCCATCAAGGAGAGGACTTGCTGGCATGGGGCAAATCCAGGGTAAGTGCTGGCTATCACACAGAATGTACAATAGCAAGTTGGTGCTGTGGCCTTAGCCTTCTGTGGCTTGACACAACCATACCCAAATTCCCCACACCCAGAGGTTGCTCAGCTTGTGCAGGCAAGAGACAGAAATTCATATCAGGGAGTTCGTGTTGCTTCCCAAGCCCTTGAAGGTTAATGGTTGCACAGAGACTGTCAGCCTTCAGGGACATCTTTTGGCACCTTTCCTAAGCACTCGGTCACTTGGAAGGAAAAATAATAAGCACTTTTCTGTGGAAGGCTTTTTCCTTTGGCATCTTATGTCAAGATGCAGTTACATGTCAGGTACGTGTTTGTTTTCATAAGGCACTATGTAAAAAACATCACTTCCTTCAAGTACACATCGTGTCAGCAGCTCTTTTGGAATGATTTCAACTCTTCAGCTCTACCGCAGCTCTTCGATGGCTAGAAGAGGGCATTCAGGCTTTACCTTACCTGTCAGCTGAAGAGTCACACCACTCTTCAAACTGCCCTTGAAATCAGTGTGGTTGCTATATTAGAAACACTTAGCACATAAATTGTAGGACATGGAGGCAGTGCGTGTTACAAGGCATGATAAGCGTGCAGTGAACCTGCTGGACAAGCTCATTTCAAAACCTATCACAGACTCCTTGCTCTCCTGCCTGCTTGGTTCAAAGCTTTAAGGCAGTATATGCTTGTGAGGGTATGTGGCTAGCCCCATCCAAGCTCCAGTCAGACAGAAATGGGGATGAGTTTTCTCACACATTTTATTTTTTTTATGCTGATATGCCCACAGTGCAGGTATGATGGTGAAATGAGCTTTCCCACCTAATTTGTGCACTTTTGCCTGAATCTGAGGATGCTGAAGGCTGGGCAGTGGTTAAAGAATGATAAAACAGGAATCCAAATGGCAAACTCACATTTCAGTAGGTGCCTCCACAGGGCTTGATCATGTACACTCTGAAAAATAATTATAAATGGGCACCTTGTCCTAGAATAGTAAGACAGTGAGGGAAAGAATGGGAACTATCTTTGCAAGTTTTCATGTGCCTGAGCACTGAGAGATGAGGAGATCGTGGTAAGAATGCATCCAAGCCCACTCAGGAGAGCTACATCTGTGTGTGTAACTATTAAAGGCATATATTGTGTGTTCACAAATCCGAGCCTATAAAAAGACAAGCTCGTTTACCAGGAAAAGTCTTTCTCTGTGAAAAACCTAAAGGGTCTTCAGATGTGTCAAATTGATTTCTTTGTCTCCAAGCACGAATATCAATTAAGCTGAGGTTATGTCCTAGCTTAAAAGCAGGATGAGATTTATGTGAGCAATCAGTTTCAGTTACAGGGAATTAATTTTAAGTGTATAGTACGGGCATAGGGCTGCATTACTTTCCTTTTATGTCATTTGTTTCCTGATACTGACACTCTGGAGCAAGGGTATCTCAAGTAAATTTGGTTTCTCATTATACAGCCAAATCCCATCAGCACAACTACAGACACACAGCAAAGGGTCACATTCAGTTGAACATGCTCAGCTGTGTGCAGGTGACATCACCTCAAGGTTTTGTTGACATGCCTAGTAGAGGAGCTGTGAGTCCAGGAAGAAGAGCAGATGCTGAGTGGACAGAACGAGTCTCGTTTGTGCTGGAGTGGTACATTTCTCACTTGGTTGCTTTACTGTGGTGCCACCCTCATTATTTCTCCTATTGTTATTTCCCCTGCACTGAGCATAACAGGTACCTTGAAAAAGGATGGTACAGAAAGGGTGAGCCATTATAAACCCAAATTCCTAGCTGAACAAAGCCAGCACAGCTTCACCACAGCCATTGCGCCTCTGCTACAGAGCTGTGCTGCTAGGAGCAGGGAGACATGGGGACAGCAGAGGCTTTTTGCAGTTTGTGTGCTGACGTGAGGGAAGACAAATTTAGGATCCAGTCCTAGTTTCTGTGGATTGTGTTTTACAGGAGACAGTAGCTAAAAGAAACCAGGCTGCAGTTCACTGTTTCCACAGGAGACAAGGGTATAGAGTTATATTTCTTCTTACCCAAGATGCTTGTGTTTTTGACTGCACCATGACCTCGCTCCAACAGAAAGAGTGGAGGGTGATCCCTGCCTCAATCCCTTCCACCATTAGGGCACTCCTGTGGGAAGTAGGAGATGAGGCTTCTGCACTATTGGAGAGACTTCTTGCTTCTAGGTTGCTCTGCAGGCAGTGCATGAAACACAGACTGAAAGATGATGCTAGGGACGTGTGTCTTCTCCTGCTCTCTATGTTGTCACTCTGTGTCGGGTGTACTCACAAATTAAATGTAGGATCTAGTCCCTCAGGGACTATTGGACTGCTTGATTTTGCAACCAGAGAGGTACAAGTGGGAGACACTGATGTGAGAAAGATGGTGTCCTGAGATGTCAGCCCTTTAAGGGCAAGGAAACACACTAGGCACATTAGCACATTTTCACTGTCACCTTCGGTGTACAGGGGCTCTTACAGTATCTAAGTGATCAGGTGAATCTTTTGGAGTTAGAGACCAAATAGCATCTAATTGTATTTTAGGAGCTGAATCTTGCTCTGAGTCCCCAGCAGGTCATATTCACGGAAGGGTAAAGGAAATATCCACAGTTTTTGCTGATGCTGGCTAAGGCACTATCCATCATGGGAACTTATCCATCCCCTATATACTTTGTGTATCTCAGTATATTGACTGCAGAAGAGTTACTCTGCTCTGTAGCTCTGTACACCACACTCAAACTTGCACCAAATGGATTTCATACAGCTAGCTAAGAAAAAGGGGGCATCCTGAATGAAGGTAGTGGGAAAATTCATTCAAAAGGAGTGGCCAGGTTCTGGAGGTCTCTACTCTGACAATGGGAGCTGAGCCTGGCAGTGGCTGTGGCTTCAGAAGATGGGGGAATAATGAAAGTAAGCTCAACTAGAGTAGGAATTCAGTCTGAAGTACATGCGTGGGGGTTCCCTAGATGTGGGGCACATGATATCAGTGTCATCAAAGCCAGGCATGGTGCCAAGACCTATCAGTTGTAATACGCATCCTCACCAGCACTGCTGATTACGGTCTCTGGCAAAAAATTGCTTGCAGATCTGCACATACATAAATCTCTTTTTCCCTGACACACTTGAAACCTCTTCTCTTCCTAGAAATGTAGCTCTCTGTGATCCAGGAATCCATTGCCTGGCTCTGGCTCAGCCCAGCTACATAACCCTGGCTCAGACTGCCGAGGAAGAGCTGGGAGAAAGTCTGTACAGCAATGACTCATTACATGAAAAAGGTCAAAAGTCAAATAGAGGTGGGATTGCAGAGATTAGGATAGGGGACAACTCAAGTAATCAGGAAGAAATGGAGTCTGGAAAAGAGAGGAGAGGAGAGGAGAGGAGAGGAGAGGAGAGGAGAGGAGAGGAGAAGAGAAGAGAAGAGAAGAGAAGAGAAGAGAAGAGAAGAGAAGAGGGAAGAGGAGACTGAGAGGGGATCTTATTAATGCTTATAAAAATCTAAAGGGCAAGTGTCAAAAGAATGGGGCCAGTCTCTTTACAGTGATGCCCATTGACAGGATGAGGGACTATGGGCACAGACTGAAACACAGGAAGATCCATCTGAACATGAGGAAAAGCTTCTTTACTTTGAGGGTGATGGAGCCTGGGTGTATATCCTGTTTACAGAATCCCTTTGTGCATAGCAAAAGGTGTCTGAACAAAGTAACCTAGAAAAAAGAGGGTTACAGTTTTCTCTCTACAGCATAGAAAGCCAGGGTGACCAATGGAAGAAAATATGGTTTCTTGCCCTTGTTCTCCCTTTTAATCTTCATCATACCTCTAGCTAATGAAAATGAAACACTTCATTGTGATCTGTTGGTGTTGGGAGTTACCACAAAGGCATAGGGGTAAAAGAAACCACATCCAGGATTATTTGTACACAAGTGGAAAGTGATGTCATGGTGTGGACTCTTTTTAAGGACAAAAGTTCATATTTTACAGAATGTCACAGAACAAAATACCTTTGAAGATGTGGGCCCTTTAGGTAGTGGAAAGTGATAGTCTTCTGGGCTAAAGTATCTATAATCTCAAAAAGAGAAATCTGGTTAAAACTTTATTCTGTGTGAGTCAAAGTATCGAGATCACTGAAAGGTTTAAAAAAAACCTCAAAGAAAAAGTATGATTCATCTTACCTAATATCACAGGATCCTAGGCATCTGTATAGGATCTAGTAAACACAGGCTCTCCTGACAGTCAAGGTAAATAGCATAGTCCTCTGGGCTCACCTTCTGATCTGCTTTACATCCAGTCTAAGCATGCCTATTTCCCTCCACTGGGTAAAATAAGACCCTCTATCCATTTAGTCAGATATCTTTTACATTTGGCAACCAGAAAAGAGGAATGTGTGAGAAGGGAGGAGTCCCTGAGGGTACAGAGTGAAATCAAAATAAAGAACACTGGGTCTGGCTGGGATGGAGTTAAGTTTCTTCACAGCAGCCCATATGGTGCTGGACTTTGAATTTGTGACCAGAACAATGTTGGTAACACCTAGATGTTTTAATTACTGCTGAGATGTGCTTGCACAGCATTAAGATGTCTGTTTCTCACACTGCTCCCCCAATGAGTTGATGGAGGGGGTGTGAGAGGCTTGGAGTGGACGGATGACCACAACTAATCAAAGGTATATTCCGTAACATTATGCTCAGTTAAGAAACTGGGTGGAGAGATAGTCTTCCCAAAGTAGTCTTTGCGCAGAGATGAGTTGGACATTGGTCTGCTGGTGGGAGGTGTCATGTGACTGTATTTGCATCACTTCTGTATTTTCTCTTTCCTTCACTTATTAAACTGTCTTTATCTTGACTTGTGAGTTTTTCTTACTATTGCTCCTCCACTTTTTTCCCCCATCCTGCTAGTGGGGAGTAAGCAAGCAGATGGTGGGTACTTAGCTCCTGGAGAGGGTTAACCCACCACATAGGGCAGAAGTGCAAGAAATGCTAGTGAAGATCAAAAGGAAAGAAAAATAGAAAATGGATATTTACATGAAATAAACCAAACTCTGTAGTCCTCTAGCAGCATAACTGAAACATGAAGGAAATGGGAATAGGTCTTACAGGGGTCTGGTGCCACAGAACAGGCAAGGAGCCACAGCCTGGAAGTAGTTATTTTATTTGAAGCCTTTTAAAATTGATGAATTTCTTAGTTCATAGCCCTGAGACATCTCTGCACTTAATCCAGTAGTGGGGAAAGGCAATGTTGAGATAAAGTAGAAGGGGCAAACAACAAATGAGCTGGTCCATGGCATTCACCACCACAATGCAGAGAAGACACAGAGTGTGCAATCAGCCCTAATGACAGTCCACAGACATACACTAGAAACACCTATAGCAAAAAGATAGTGGGAAGTATTTGCCTGTGCAGTTTGAAGAGCTGATGCACACCACACACCAGCTGTCTTCAGTGGAGGAACCATGTGGACAGCCAGCAATGTGGAACATCAGTAGCTGGAATTGTCAAGATAATTTTGTGATTTGCATCAGGATTACCAGAAATCGAGTAAGAAATAAGAGGTCAGAGCATGAGGCCAAGACTGACGTGCTGGCTTTGTCAGAGGTGTACTCCAAGGAAATGGGTTTAGTTGGTAGCAAAGGCTGGACATATGGTCTTCAGCCCTTGCAGATGAGGGTTAACCTGTGCTGTAGTAGACTGCTCATGTTTCAGATGTTATGGTGAAGTCAGAGGTTAAGCAGATGCTGTAGGAATAGAGTAACACCATCTTTTAAAAATCAATTTGTTTGTGACCTCTGATGGAGAACTACAGCAGAGGGAAGTGATAATTTACACTCCATGACCAGACGAGAGTGCCTATATGAAAGGTCAGTGGTGTTTCTCTCCACCCAGGCCTGCTCTAGATGAATGCAGAAGAGAAGTGATCTTCCATACACCTTCTTGGTGTGAGGCTGTCTCAAAAACAGAGCACAGTTGTGGCCTGACCAAAGGAAGATTCAATATCACTTACATCATGTGTCTCTCCTTCGATGGGTTTCATCCTACCGCTCTGCTTTTCCTTCCCTGCTCCTCCTGCCCCACTCTGGTGGCACTTAGCTGTGAAATCAGCATGACCTCCACAGCCCATCCCAACATTTCAGTCTGCAACTTGCTGATGGTGATGGTCCTCATGCCGATAGCCAAATCTTGGACCACTGGCTAAAACTGCAGCAACATGTCTTTGTCTCAGTTACTATTTCACAAGAGCTCTTGATGGTTTGAGAGCATCCTGGTATTTTCCAGACTTAAGATTAATTTTCTTATGACTGCATTAACTTCTCCTTGTCTGTTTGTGTATGTTGTGAAATGCTGAGGAGATCTGTCAGCCAAACATGTTGTGTCCACATTCTGGCAACTTGCTGCCAAATGCACTGGGTTTCTTGTGGTCCTCCACTGCACCAAGGTGAAGCTGTGTGATAAATCAGATGTGATGAACCCACCCTGGTCTGGTATAACCACAGTGGCCAGGTTTGGGAGACTCATTTTATGTAAAAAGAACTTGTGGAAATGTGGCAGCCTGTTGCTTCCAGATAAATGCAAATAAAGAAGGAATGACTAAAGTGGGTTACTCTCTCCTGCCTTTGGATGTGATGAAAGACACTGCCTTAGAAGTGTCCTGGCCACCACGGTAACATTTCTGAGCATGGAGACAGCACTGGCACCCTTAATGTCTCCTTTCCCTACCTCCTCTGAGAGAAATTGACCCTGCCTAAGTAAGAAAGGACTTTCCTAATCACATTAGGATCAGCTTAGACGGCATAGAGGGTAACAAAATTAGAGCTTTTAAACCATTATCTCTTCTTCATGAACATCTGCTTTGATACAAGCCTGTGGAGAGTTAAGGAAAGCTCAGCTATGGCTGATCTCATTATAGCTTTAAAAAACAAAATATGTAATGTAGAGCTGGTCCATGGCTGTAAGAAAACCTTCAGTCTTTTTGTAAGAGGTAAGAAAAGGCTCTGCTCAAGCCCAGAGTGGTTATATTCTGATTCTTGTTTTAAAAAATAAAATCTTTTCCTAGGCCTCATACACAAACTAATATATATACATATACCTAATCAGGTATTGTGCCTATAATTTCATATTATAAGTGTCATGCCATAGTGTTGTAATCCTGTTGTCTGCATCCTGTTTGATGTAATAATTTATTGTAATATTTTACATAACCAGAGTGGATATATTGCATGGAAAAGCCATGGAGCGTGTCTGATCTCCTTGCTATGACAGCAATAACAGAAGTGTTATGGTTATTGTACTTGGAGAGAAACATGAACTCTGCGGAAAAAATGGACTGGATGAAATAGGGGATAGGACTGGATTTTGCCTAAGGCAAAGCAGACACCTCTATGGCAGATGATAGAGTGGTCAGGAGCTTTACCACACAACATGTTTTTCTTCAAAGCACTAACCAGGAACTATTCAGCTATTTCTTGAGAAAAATCAGGAAAAAAATAGAACTTCCTGATGACTTTTTCCAAGTAAAATTTACTGTGAAAAAACCATCTCCTTTTATTCACATATTTACATATATAAATAAAACTAAGATGGTCAAAAATCAAACCAAAGTGTTCTGAACTTGATTACAGCAGGCAGATAGGCTCAAAACACAACACCTGTGTCTGAAGCTGGGTATGTTCAGTGCAGAACACACCACATGTCATATGACACGATGTTCAGCAAAAGAAGATCAAGCAGTGAACCCAAGCACTGGACTCCTGACTGTCCACATATGTGAATAATCAGTTCACTCCCTGCTTTTGTTTGCACCACTCCAGCTACACGTATCCAAGGTGAAATTGCTGTAGTGAGAGATAACCCTAACCAGTTGAAGAAGTCATTGGCATTTAGCTTCAGGCAAGAGATTGCTTCCCATCCCTCTTTCATTTAGCAGTATAGATAGACCCTGCCAATCTTGGACTTTGATACCGTACTTTCTCTGTGCAAACATCACGTCTGCAATTCATTTATATTGATGTGTATAAATGCACACATGTACTCATGCATACATCTTCTTTGCTCCCATTTGGCAGAAACCTGAGCCTAGATTTGAAATGTCACAGCTCAAATATAATCCCCCAAAAAAGAGTTTGCAATTTAGATCATTTCGGCAATCCGGTTCACAGCACAGCCCCAAAAATGGTAATATTGGAAACAGACTGAGATGAGAGAGAGCAAAAATTTTTTAAGCCAACTTCACCACTGAAGTCTATTATGAAACTACCCACTCCATCTACAGACATTTAATTGCTACCTGGCTTTTGGCCTCATTAAATTCCAAATAATTAATCCCCAAGTACTAGATTTTCACTCTGCCCCAAGTCACTTCAACAGGTTTTCCTAGCAGTGGCCCTGAAATGATCATTACCTGCTCTCAGTGCTGAACATGCTGTGCCAAGCAGTTTAATGCATGTTCGTTGACTGTGGACCACTTTGCTATATTAAGGGGAAGAAAAAGACAGGAGAAAAGTGCAAGCCCTTTACTATCATCACTTTTGCAGTAAATTCCAGTGATCAGAAAAATGCAGAATCAACCACTCATGACAACTACCCCATTGCTCTCCAGGGAGCTGGGTTTGCAAAATGACCAAAGACCCAGGCTGAGCTTCAGAGCTGCTGCCACTAGAGTGCCATGGTGCACCTTTCCTGCTCCAGCGTCATCATCTGTCCTGGGAGAGACAACCATAACCATCCAAAGGGTGTGAACTAAAACCTGGTCCCCCTTTTAGGGATTGAAAGCATCTCCTACTTTCACTCTCCATTCTCCAGTTCTGGTTCAAAGGTGGATAAAATCTTGAGGAAACAAGCACAATGCACTCCCTGCTGTGAAATAGGGACGTAAAACATAGCTGCAATTCAGACCTAAGTAAACTTACAGATCTAATTAAATCAAAACTTCACTCTGCCTCTTCAATGACAGGAAGACATTTGCTGTAGTTCTCCTCTCCAGGGCCATCACCAGCAGAGGCATAGTTTGAAGGCAGCATCCCACGGGCGCTGCCCAGGCATTGCCCTCAGGAACAAACAGAAGGCATCTTGCATGAAATTTGCACTTTTGCCCTTGAACACTCAACAGCGTCTTCACTTTTTCTCTGATTTGGATAAGTTTAATGTAATCTTGAGCTGATGCAGCACAAACTTTAAAATAACTTTATTAATCTATTTTCTAGATTGTTGGGGCTGGCACAACAGCCCTATCAGGAGCTGAAATGTCCTTTCAAAGCTCCTGGTTCATGTACTTCGAGGTGGTGTAGGGAATAGTGTCTGTCCTTCAGTGGAGAACCTCTTCTGGATCATAAATGCTATTAGCTTACATTTACTCTTTTTTTTTTTTTTTATGATTATTTTTTATTTTTATTTTTTAGCACTGTATTTCTGTTTGTTGCATGTGGCAGGTGCCTGGACTGATTATCTCCAAACCCAGCATAATTAATGACTTTCTGTAACTTCAAACTCGGATGTATTTTGATCAACTTCAAAAAAAAGCCTTTTCTTTCTGTTGATGAGAGGTGTGAACCTGTAAGTGCTGAGCCCCTGAGACTTTCCCTGACTTCAGAAGAGGTTTCATGTCTTATTCCACAGAATTACTGAGAATGCCTTTGTAATGAAAGGAGACTTCAGCTTTCTCTTTTCTGTGTCGCAGACTTTGCTTTAACCTCAGAAAGGCCTTGGTTTTTCCAGCTCTAAAATGTGACAGTATTTATAAGCAGACTGGGAGTTTCTACTTGAGGAACATTTTATGAAAGCCTGGCTATTTGCCAAAGACAAGCATGATATTTTCCAGACCAATGAGCCATGGACTCTCTACTGCAGAGAAAAAAAATAAAGTACAAGAACATCCAGTCCCCTGAAATGGGAGTTTCGATATTTAATTAGAAGAGAAGTGGGGTATTAAGGTATTGTAACACTGCCAGGCTGGTTCCCCCAAGGCTGAGGGAGCAGAAAGCCCACAGCTGAGCTCTCTGTTGTGGCATGGCCATGGCTGCTTCAGGAGCCCGCAGGAGAAGATGTTCTGCAGGGAGAGTGCTCTCTGCCCACTCTGGGATGGGGAAAAGAGATGGATGGGTCAGGATGTGACTGAGGGAAAAGTAACAGAGCAATTTGATAACATGGGTCAGGGGGAGGGTGTTGCAGCTGCTGTGGGAAGGCAGGGGAGAGAGCTGGGACTCTGACTTGGGAGTAAGCGGTGTTTGCAGACGTTGCTGGCTTTTATGGAGTTCTGAGGCACCAGTCAGTGGTGTTGCAAGCTGGGGTGACTTTCACAAAGCCTCAGAGGGCAAACAGTGCTGATGTAGCAGTCAAGATGGACTGTAACCGCACCTGTGAAAGCTGGTAGAGAGAGGAGCATGGGGAAAAGCCATGGAAGAAACAGACTGATGCAGTGAGCACCAAGGGCCTGTAATGCTATTGCAGAACTACCCCGAGGAAGGGGAATCTCACCGAATCGATACAAACCTCTATTGTCAATCAGCTGCAATTGATTTTTCTGGGATTATTTCATCACCTCCCCTCCAACCCCCAGCAAAGTTACTCTGTTTTTTACAACAGACACGGTGTTTCTGTGGGGATATCAAAGTTCTCCTGAGCAGGAAGGAGGAGATACTTAATTTCCAGGGTTTTGTGTGGGATCTCAAGTTGCTGCTATTTCATTAACATTCAGAAAAAAAGGAAACACTCAACAATGTCTTCCCAGCTTCCCCAAAGCTTTCCAAGGTAATCAAATGTAGCCCTTTATTTCTGCTGACAGTACCATTTCTAAAAATACCAGATTTTGCCGACAGACACGTGATCTGTACCGATGAAAGTCATTGTGTCCAAACTAGAGGTCTTTCTAAAAGACATCAGGGAGCTGAAGTTATGGCCTTAAGTTCCTGATAAAGGATCTTGGTTTAGGATTTGTGCAGCTGGCCTTGTTAGATTATCGTAAGAGCCCCTTCTAGCTTTAAAGGATGTGAGTTTATGTCCGGGAAGCAAGAAAATTGCACTTGTACCCTCACCAAAGCTTCATTCTGTTATGTCAGTGAAGTTTCAAAATGTGATCCCTCCTTTTGCCTTCCTCTGATGCCAGCTTCACAGATTCACTTCAGATGCTTGCCCTCAGTGATGGATGAGCATGCTGAGTACACAGAGTGACAGGCAGTGGAAAAATCCTCTGCCTTGCAGCTTACACTTCATTTAGGCCAAAGAAGACACAAGTGTGATGCCCTGCAGAGTTCCTAGGGTTGATGGCTAAGAGGAAGCTAGTTCAGCAATCCCAGGGGATGGTGGTACTTTCTGCTCCCTCAGCCTAGGGGGAACCAGTCTGGCAGTGTTACAATATCTTAATACCCCACTTCTCTTCATTTGAGGGACCAGAGATGCACTTTCCAGGAGAACTAGAACACTAAGCATGATGCAGAAATGGAAGAGCCATTTAACTAGTGTCATTCCCAACTTGTCAAGGGAGCTACAGAAGAAGGAACTCTTAAAAGACAACCTTGTTGCTAGGTCCTGACAGACACAAGTTCCCTTCCCAATATTTGATAGTGTGCATATATCATTTAACCCAGACCTAATGCACAGAAATATGTTGTTCAAGGTAACAGTCTCCTCTCCTTTGATCATGACAGGCCAGGAGCTTTATGAAAGTCTTTGGTACCTGCCACGTCTACAGAAGAGTTGATTTATGGTTTGCTTAATGGACATTGCTCTATTGCATATTGATTTTCTATGTAGTTAATAGCTAAACTTAAAAATGATGTGAAGGCCATAATTATATTAAACCTGTATGAACAGCAAAACACCCCAACGTAATAAAGCAAAAAATTGTTACTGACTTGCAGCTGGTGCATCCTCTTTCTGATAACCTGCTTAAGCATCATAGCTAACACGTTCTCTGAAATAATTTTTCTCAGAGGTGAGCTCATAAGCAAGCTAATTAAATACCAAATTGCTTATTGCGGGTGCATTTACTGGGCATAAAAAAGTGATGCATCTCTGACATATCCTTCTGTAAATATGTTTTAAATAAGTCGGTAGTAATTATCATACTGTAAAATTAAGGCAAATAGATGCATTTTGGATGCTGTAAGGCAGCTGCTTGATGGTAATTAAATAACATCAATGGATTATGCTTAGATAAAAATTCTGGAAAACCAGGAGCATCACATCATGGTATAGCATTTATTACTTCCCCAGGCATAGCTCGTAGATTACAGAAGGCAGAGAGGATATGTCCACATTAACAACAAGAGAAGCACAGAGCTGGAAGGTGGGGCTGATATGGAGCAAGCTGTTATATGTTGAGGATGACCTGTTCACTGTCCCTCTTTCCTGGCCATGAAATCTGGGGTGGCAGCCAATGCTGCACGTACACCACAGGTCACTTCCCAATGGGATGGCATCCACACTGCAGGGTATAGCTGCAGGCTTGGGACCTCTGGGGGTCCTGAACCCCCTCCACTCTTACCCAGAGAAGGGTTTTCCCCTTTGAGCACATGCACATCTTTCCTTCTTTGGCTTTGGGACTGGGTTTGAAAGGCAAGCCCATCAGAAAGACAGGCTTCCTGCTCTTGCACCTCTATTTGCTTTTCAACAAAAGTGACCACTTTTGATGGGATTTGAGCCTTTTTGGAGATTTGGCCTTGACACTGTGTTGCATCCAAGATGCTAGTCACATAGCCTGGCCAGCACATGAATGACCTTAGCCTGATCTCTCACACTGGAAGTGAAGATAATAAACAAAACAAAACAAAACAAAACAATTAGAACTGTGATAGCCTCAGTATTTTTTCCTGTGGTGAAAGGTACCTGAAAAATTAAGGTCCCTTGGCAGGACAAAGGAAACCTTGCCTTTGACAACACAGTACATGTACAACTACTACTGCCTGGCATGTCCCTCCATTCCCATTTTACCCTCTCCTAAAGCAGTGCACAGTACCGCCTTGACTTTTCTGTCAGTTAAGAACCTCCTGAAGATCACTGAGCTGACAAGTTTTTTATTTGCCTTGTGACATTAGGACATTTTCTATGAGAATTAACACCCTCTTTAGAATGAAACCCCAGAGACTGAATGGCTGTACTACAGACACTTTGATTTCTGCCTCTGCTTCAGTGCTGGGAAGTCATCATGCTTGGGACAGAATGAGGCACGGTCTAATTGCTGTTGTGCATCGGGAACCACCAAGAAAACCCAAAGCAATGAAGAGTGTTTTTCCTAATCTGGGAAGATAAAGCTGGTGAATACTTCCACACATTTATTTTTTTATCAGGTCATTTGCTTTCTTTATCAGGTCATCTAGGTGAAGCCTAGATGATTTATGATTGACTTCCCAAGGGTTTTGGCTTTGTCAGGGAAAAGCACAGAGGTTGCAACACTGACACACGCTTTTCCAAAGCACTACTTTCAACCTTGACATAAGAAGTTGAATTTTACTCTCGTTGGAAGCTGAAAGAAAAAGGTGCCAACTTTGCTGTCTTTCTTGGTAAAAAAATTAAAGAAGTTAACACAAATGTGCACCAAAACCCTAGAGCACAGTGACAAGGTAGGTTAGGGGGCTATGCACACCTCATGGTGTCTACCTCAGACCATCATTTTCTGTCCATCTCTGCTTCTTTCTGCAGACCCAGGTGGAGTGGGCATCCTCGGCTTCCCTCCTGAAGGCAGGCAGGGATGGCATGCTGCGTAATGCTGAGGCGGCATGATTACTTCTTTCCCTCTCAGTGGTGGCTGCATATTAACTGTGGATTAATGAGCCGTCTAAGTATTACTTAATACTCCTAAAATGCTTTATATTTTCTACTTGCAGTATAATCACCATTAGGGGATTAAGGTAAAAAAATTATAAACTTAGGTGGCTACAATTAAGCTTCAACATCCTCCTTTTGGGTCTTGCATATTTACATCTCAACTGTGAGATTGGAAGAGCACATCCTCTCAGCATTATTGACAAAAAAAGGATCCGTGGCTTCACAGTATTTATGAAAACAGGACCAGTTTTGCAGATGGGTCCCCCACACACGTACAGCAGCTTAACTTGCAGTAGGAGATTTGACTGTTTTGGCCTCCATCCCAAACCACTTAACTGATGTCAGAGAACATTGTTTCCCACTTCATTTGCAGAGATAAGCCAAAGGCTAGATGCCTGCAGAGCATCCTAGCTACCTGATCTCCCTGAAACTCCAAGTGGCCTGAGGGATGGCTGCAGCACGTGGATGTGCCTGTCAGGTTTGGAGGTGGTTAAACCACAATACCTTGGCAGGATGCTGCAGTGAGCAGATCCTGTCTCCTGCAGGGCTTATTAGTTCAGGCACAGCACCCACCTAATGCAGCTATTTATCCATTAGGCTCAGCTGGCTCGTATCCAGCCCCTGCTGCATCTCTGTTCTGTCCTTTCTTGCAGCCTAGCTCCTGGGACAAGCACGACAGCAGATGAGCAGTGTGTAGGTGCTGTTGGTCAGCTCAAAGCCTCTGTTTGTACACAGAGGGAAAAACCAGTTTGGGGTACAGAGGTAAGCACAGCAAACTCTCTGTCACTGTTAGCTGAATTAGCTGGAGGCCTGTGCTCAGAGCATTGGGTACATCATTACTGAGTGGTCTCCTGGGAGCTCAGTCTGATTTTCTCCATGAACTCAGGGAACAGATGCTCCCTGGATGGTTCTTGGGGAAGTCTGATGATACCCACCAAGATGCAGGGTTGATCTCCACCAGGGAAACAAATTATAAACAAAACTGGACTCGGACAAACTTCCTGACTGCAGAGGGTTAGGTTAGATTTTTGCTCATCTCTCAACACTCAGCTATTTGCAAACACCAGGTGGCACTTACTGGAGTGACTGAGCTGTAATTACGGGTCAGTCAGGACTGGATCTGGCTGCAACCCACTGCGTGACTTGCCTGTTGAGAGCATCAGGGTACCTCAACATGAAAAACAACTTAGAAGATACTTGATCTGCAGGTTTTTTTCTGCAAAAGTCAGGAAGCAAAAGTTACTATTACAAAAACTGCCGAAAGGCTTCTTTCAACGTCAATTAATTTTCCTTGTGAGTGAGTAAAGAAAAGGTCTTCCCTTCCCCAACATCTGCTTCATCAGACTGAGTTCTCTTGCTGGAGACTGTTGATTTGCCTCTGGCAAATTAATGTTGCTTTAGTTAAAGCAGCAAATAAGCAAAATAACCATACAGAGCTTGAATTTATCTGTGAACTGGAGTGTTGTTTTCCAATCACTGGCTTATTATTAAAAAATCATTAAAAGCCTACAAATTATTAAGAGATACCTCACCAGTAAGCTCATGTTCAGCTGCAACTCTAAATTATCTCCAGTTGCTTGTGAGGCTTCTGGAGATTGAGATGGCTTCAGATCTGTTTTCTGATAGTGCCTTGATTTTTTACCAACAGCCTGAAAGAAAATTCAGTCTTTATAATCAGTTATTTACAAACCAGTGGTTATGTTTGTGCAAACTTGCGTGACCTTAATATTTTTTAGAACGTTTTTTGAAATATTTTCTAAGGCAGAAGAAACCCAGTAAAAGTTTTATTTTACTTTTAAAGCTGTATTATTTTCTGCATGATTTAGACCCTTGAGATTCGAGGAAGAAATTGTAATCGGATGAAAGATTCCAGTTTGGATGTGAGGAAGAAACCAGCTGAAGGAATGGTGCAAGCATTTGTGCCTGTTTTCCTGACACACTTTAAATCTCAACCTGGGCATGACCATCAATTGTCTGCAAGTAAACACACCTTTACTTGTAAGGAACATGCTCCCGATGCATTGCTACCTTCTTTGAGTTTGCATTCTGACAAGCTTGGCATGTGGCTGTGGAAAACTTGGCTTTTCACCCACTCCAAAAAGCACAGGCAACGAGATGTCTAAATGGGGGTAGACCTTGAGGCAAATATTTATACGGGACACTGCTAGACTCATCAGGCATAAAGAGGTCCCTAAGAAACATTTGCCAGAGTAAGGACAGAGGGGCAACTAAATGAGTTAGACAAGCCCCTGACCACATCAGAACTATACTGTAAGAATGAGAGGTGAGAAAATTAAATGCAAACATCTCCCCGAAGCCAACAAACCTTAAACACCAGCAAAACATTTTTCAAGGACTGATGTCTCAGGATCCTGTCAGATATCCTGGTGAAGCTTGCTCTGGTGGCCTAGGACATTCCTGATCACAGTGCCTGCAAGGCAGTACAAGGCAGTAAAGGGGAACATGTGCCTGCATTTCAGCTGTGTCTTCAGCCTGCAAACTCTTTTATTAAACCCACAAAGACCTGTGAAATAGGTTGGGGTTGGTGAGAAGACCAAGCTTTTTTTCCTTTCCAGGGCAATGACAGCTTTTAAGAGACCACCAAAGTCATGTGGGATGACAGTATTTTAAGCTGCCCCAACAAAATATAGGTCACCTGCAGACTTCCATGCTACAAACCATGAACTGGCCTAAAAAGGCTCAGTAAAGCAGAATTTTCTCTCCTCTAATGATGGTATCTCATCCTAAGTCACTAAAATCTGAGTAGCACGTCTGGCTTTCACTGATAAACAGAAACAAACTCCATAAAGCCTGCTAGTAGACCAGGAAGGGAACAGAAACAACACTACCTAAGCAGCCTCTCTGCTTTATACCTCTTTGCACAACTAATTAACACAGCTTGCACGCCAAAAAGCAGGTCTGAAACATTAGGGATCCTGCCGTAGGGGGAAAGTAATCATGAAGCAGTTAATTGAATAAACCCAGGGAAAGTTTGTTCTGCTGGCAGCCATCCCATAAGGACAACGAAAGGCAGATTTGCCCAAGTGGATTATTTGCTCCATGTGACTTACTCCACGTTATTTACTCCACTCAGCACTCTCTAGAAACATGTTTACCCTTGTGCCACAGTGCAAAGTCTTTTCCAATAGATGTTAAACAATCTGTCCTCTCCCCTTCAAAGATTATTTCATATTGCTTGTAATTACAAGTAAGGGTGCTTATCCCAAAGCACATGTTGAAGTATGTCTTGCTCTCTTGCCATCTCTCATCTGCCACAGTGACCTCCTTTCCAATATAGACTTGAGTTCATTAGCTGGTAATATCCCTGGGTTTTGGTCTACAATAAGGATTTGCATTTCTGATGAGTTTAGAACACCAGAGGATTGTGTAACTGGTATAGTTCCATACTTTTTCACTGGTGACAGTCTACTGTGCTAACCCTCAGATTCCTAAATGTGTCCCATGTGTCTGTCTGTCTGCCTTTTTCACTCTTTTCATATATGTCTTTCAGGTATGACTTTGGCTTGGTCACTGTTGGTGCAAGTGTTCAATGATTGCTCTTAAGACCCTTATACTGCTGCATTTCTCTTTACACACCAAGCTCTGCTCTTTTGTAGGATTGCAGGGTGAGAAAAACTTGTGTGAGAAGGGACTTCTGGGCATCATGTTGTCCAACCCCTGCTCAGAGGACAGTCGATTGCAAAGATAGGTCAGGTTGTTCACAATCCCATCAAGTGTTTAAATTCTTCAAGGATGCAGATGGGCAACCTATGCTAGTATGTCACGACTCCCATGAGAAGAACTTTTTGCCCCATATCTAGTCAAAATATCCTTTATTTTGGCTTATATCTGGTCATTCCTTTTCTTCCAGTCTATGTCTCTGGGAAGGGTCTGGCTCTGTTTCCTCTATACAGTCTCATTTGTTAATTGTAGGCAGCAATTCTCTTCTCCAGGCTTAGCAAGTGCAGTCCTCTGTCTATCATCCTCAATCCTCTGCTCCAGCCTTCTGACCATCTTGGTGTCCCTCACTGAGCTTGCTCTTCTGTATCAATGCCTTTCTTTTGGTGGGGAGGCCCAAAGAGGACTCAATACTCTGAATGTGGTCTCACAAGTTCTGAGCAGAGGCTAGTGATCATTCAGCTGGACCTGACAGTTACACTTCTTCTTCCACAGCCCAGAATGAAGGGCCTTTGCCACAAAGGCACATTGCTAGCTCACTTTCATCATGTCCACTAGGACATCCAAGGCCTTTTCTGCAAAGCTTCTTGCTATCCACTCAGCCTCCACCCTGAACTGTTGCATGGGATTATTCTGTCTCTGATACATGACTGTACATTTACATCTGTCCCTCTGTCTTGCCTGGCAATGGTGACAGCATCCATGGGATATTTGCTTGCTTTGCATGAACTTCTCTGTTGTCAATTAGTCATAAAATTTATGCCCTACTTTTTTCTTGATGGGAAGTTCCTTCTAATAGAAATAAATCAAAAGCTCTCACCCTGCAGTTATGCTGCCAGACCATTTTTGCTCTAGCTGAAATCTCCCTCAAAAGTTACTTTTGGGGAGTAGAAAGAAGATTATTTTACCTAAATCTGTGTAAAATAGTAGTGAATATAATACTTGGTATTACTGTGCCCAAGCTTTCTGGATTTATTTTAAGGAGATAATTATCCAAATTGGGTTTTCTTTTGCATAAGTCAAAGGAACGGTAGGGCATCAGTAAGCTTTTTTTTTTTTAATCTAATTTCATCTAGATGAAAATTACATATCCATCCCAAGCTAGTCTTATGGCTTCCTTGGTTATCAGTGGCAAGAAAGATGGTCTTCCTTTGAGGACAATTAATCTCACCCATCCTAGACTGCTAAAGATGTTGCATTTCAGAGATGTCCTCGGTTCTCATGAGTAGGGAACTCACAGTACTGCCACACAAACAAAGCCTGGCCCCACTGTGCCTTTTCACACTATAGGGGTCCAACTGGCAGAGATAACACAAGCCTGTGTGCAACCAGACATCTTCATCTGAGCAGATGCTGAAATACAGCAGCAAGACATCCAGGCTCACTTTCCTACTGAAGAGGAAGATGTCTTCAATCTGCCTTGCGCTCTTCAAAAGAGATTAATAAGTTTTCTGGGCTCCATCATGTTTTTCATCTGGTCTTTTTCTTCATCAGGTTTGATCATTTTTAGATTAAGTATGTTTGAATAATGGTCTGATCCTGTAAAACATAAATATTTTCAAATTTGTGCAGATATTTGACCCCTGAGTGGTTTTGCTGAGTTCAGGGCACTACCATGATCACCTCACCTGCCACCATCCTGCCATTTCCATTTCAGCCTCTCATTGCTGCAAAGCCTGAAGGTGACCTTAACTGTTCCCTTACCCCAGCTGCCCTACATGATCCTTATGTGGTGGTTATTTGCTTCATTTTCGCACTTACTACTTTTCTTATTTTCCACATTGCAGTTTGTAAGAGTGGAAGAACATTTTCATCCTCTGCTGATGCAGTTTTCTGCTCCGTAGCATCCGCCTCCTTGCTCATCTATAGTGTTTGTTTTCTGCACAAGAGGATGCTACTGATTCAAAATTTTTTTCTGTCTCATTTATGCTCCATTTCTCTTTTCTCTTTCCATTTCAGCTGTCACTTGATGTGAGAGATTGTGTGATCTTGTGTTTAGGATATTCACAAGGACCTGTGTATCCTCTCCACGACACATTCCTCAGGGGTTGATGGGCAAGACACCAACCACCCTGGAGCTTAATATTTCTATGTGTAAAATACCTCTAACATCACTAAAGCTGTGCGGATGATTTGGGGTTTTTAATTATTATTTATTATAGTTATTATTATTACTGAGGAGGCCAATCTGGAAGGAAAAGGGGTTTCAGTTCAGATTGATATTGCTCTTGAAGAAAAGACTAGAACTGAAAGTACTACATCTGGTATGGAAATATTTGAATAAATCCTTTCTGAAGTTGCTTCAAACATTTCTACCTCTGAAAAAAAAGTACACCAAAATAAACATGCAAAATACTCAGAGAGCTCTGACATTTTCCCCCAGTGACTCTTTTATGTTACTGCTGAGAGTAAAGGGGAGAGCTAAAGATAAATCCATTAATGTTATGTAAGATGCTCAGAAATGCCTCTAAATAAATAAAAGTGCTTCAAATTGTACACTGCATATGTGTCAAGCAATTCATCAGCAGTGCCATGGCACTCTTGCCTCTTTGGAGGAGAACACTGTGGGAGAACTGAGTGGGAATATTGCAGGTGGCTATTAGCAGTAGGTCACCCAGAGCAATTGTCAGGAGATCTCCAAGCTCTGCTGAAATTTTGCCATTCAGTGCAGCCCTCAATAATCCCCAGGGGTAAAAGCTTCATGTGAGGTTGTGAAAATCATTTGAGGCCACTGCCCTGCCCAGCTGCTTGCACCTGCAGCACGGAAACAGAAGGGATGTGTGACCGCTTCAGCAATGCACACAACAGATTGCCGGCATAAATCCCTGCTGAAAGTGGATTTTTCCACCACACTGAAGAGGAGGGAAGATAATTCTCTTTTGCCAACATGGGAGAAGGGACAAAGATCATGGCTCACTGCGTTAAGTGGACAACAGTGGCACCTCCAGCCAGACCTGCCTGCTTGAGTTCTGATCTAGTGCATGACAGCAATTAAGTTTTGCAGGCACGTAAGACACTTGGCTTTCTCACCAGCTGCATCTGCAAGTGGTGACAGTAATATTTTGCTACTTTTTGTAGCTCTTCTCATCTTGCTGGCAATCATTTTAAAGCAGGACTTCATCTGTCAATAGGGAAATTGGTGCCACCAAAAAAGCAGAGGATTGAATGATACTGATTTCTTCTGAAAGAGCTTAGAGGAAAATAAGAGAGCCAAAGCTGCAGTAAAGATAGTGATGCTTTCATTTCATCAGGAGTAAAAAAAGCCCAAAATTAGGTTATTGAACTACAAAAGGAGAATCTTTTACTAAGGTTTTGGTATAGCAGGGAATGGGCAGGATGAGAAGGAACAATAACACAGAAGAAAAGGTACTTAAAAAGAGACAAGCTATAGAAAGAAAGAAAAATAATGCAGTCTATTAGGATGCTTAATGTCTCAACATATGTGCTTTTCATTTCCAAATACAGCATGTGCATACTGAGGTGGGCTGGGAGGCTGCTGCCATGTTCAGCCATATACAAGTGGAGACTTAAGGCCCAGACTCTCCCAGCTCCACCAGAAGCTGGACCCAGATCAGCTGAACATGGTGGCTCAGCTCTGCTTGGCTGTTGCAAAAGTCACACCAAAAGCAGGCCCAGCATATTACCTAAATCTTGTTCAGCTCTCCAAATGGATTGGCTCCTTTTTAGTGGCTCATGTGCCTCCTGACACCCACCTCCAGCAGCTAAAAGGAGGACCATGGCTCTGCACCACCCTGTGCCATGCCATGCCATGCCATGCCATGCCATGCCATATATGCCAGTGGCAATGCCACCAAGAGGTACTGAGGGCAGCTCATAGAATCATAGAATAGTTCTGGCTGGAAAAGACCTTCAAGATCATCAAGTCCAACCTTATTCCTAGCCCTATCAAAGCCACTAAACCATGTCCCTAAGCAAGTCATCACAGTCATTGCTCCCATGATCATTGCTCCCACCATGCCAGGAGAATAGCAGTCCTTGCCATCCCAGCCTCATGCAGCCAGAAGAGTATAGCTGTATCCTCCCATGCTTCTCACTGCCTTGCTCAGTCTCCAGCAAAGCTGGACAAAGACTCATCCCCCCACCACCCTGTGAAATTATTAGAGGATTCAGTTTTTTCCTCTTCTGCACCTGAGAGATGCTGTTTGCCCATTGTGATGGGAAGGTTTTCAGGGTGCCAAAAAGGACCCAAAGTCTCAGCTCTGAGACAGGCAGGACCAGGATTGTGGTGTAGGAAGCACTGAAGCCCCATTGAGACAGGGCACAGTTACAGCAGCTCCTTTCCCTCCTTTTACAGTAGCTCTCTCAATCTGCTGTGCTTCCTTCAAACTCAACTTCTCGGCTTACTTAAGAACTTCAGATTGACTCTGACTAAAAAAAAAAAAGAAGTTTCTAAGTGCCCCCCAGTGTGCTCGGAGGTCTTTGATACCAGGAGAGAATCTTAATGGTTAAACAAAAATTTATACTCTCTGTAAATTCTGACTTCGAGGCAAAATTCACGATGCCTGTGAACCTGGCCTGGGACTTATTAACATCTGGGACTTGCAGGACCACATTCAGTGTTTAGCTCCTTTACTGAGGCAACAAGCAACACGTGTTAATTACTGCTGGTTCTGGAAATGTCCAGAGGTGACTTACATCTGCTGGGAAGCAGACTGAGACCTTACCACTCATTTCATGTAATCAAGGCTTATATTAAAACATCCCTTTTTCCTCCAGACCCCAAATGTTAGCCGTGGCAATTGCTTTGGGACACTATCTCTCCTGAGGGAGGTATCTGGGGCATTATGTCTAACCCTAAGGCCTGCACTGAAAAATTCTTGGTATCCTGAGCTGTATCAGGGTGGATGGGTTACAAAGCGATATGTGGTGATGTTTGATAGCTACTCCTCACCCTGCTGTCAAACACCCTGTCAAGGGAAGAGACATTTCTCTAATATTAAAATAACAGCACCATCTTCTATTGATAATATCTGACCTGAAACATCCTGCAACCAGGTTGGATTTATTACTGAAATTCAGCCTCAAAATCAAATGAAGGTAGGGAAGAACTTGATGTTTACCCGCTCTATCCCACCTCTGGAGCTATAGCATGATAGGCAGGGCCAGTTAACAGTAGTAATTAACTTTCCACAGTTTGAGGTGGGAGTTGAGGAGAAGGAAGCTGGAATATATTAACACTGAAACTTCTGAGATGCAAGCTCTTCCCCTCCCTCTTCCTCCACCAAGAAGATGCTGTAACTGTTATTCTGGGAAGCCATGGTGAAGCTTGGAGCTACCTTGCTTTGCAGTGCATTTGGAGCAAAGCCCACGTCACCCTGTGCCATGGCCCCATGGGTTTTGCAGGTGCATGGCCCCCGCTCAAGGTTAATGGGCTATGGGAGAGGACAAGGCAGATGCCGCGCCAGAGGCAGAGCCCCCAGGGAGAGCTGCTGGAGCATGCTCTGCCCCACCTCTGCAGACCACCATTATGATCACGACTGCAAGAATCTGTGGACACATGGATGGAGGTTCCCAGGGTACTTGTGGTCAACTTGGCTTCCAGTTTTGCCCACTGAAATCTCTTCAAAACAGAGGCAAGGCAAGAAGGAGAGGTGGCAAAGCAGCGCTGCTTGCAGCCATCCACATCCCTACAAAAGGAATTGAAAGTCCGAGGTGCCCAGTGCTGACACAGCTCTGTCCCACAGCTGGGATGGGACTCAGGTGCCTTGCCAGGCCCCTGGGTTTGTAGGCAACAGGGGCATTTGCAGCCCCTCTCGCCATGGCTATCACAATCCTGCTAGACACTGGGGCTGAACAACACTTGGGCTCCCCAGATCACAGCCCTGCACGGGAGATTTGAGGGTGCCTGAGCTCAGGCAGTGGCAGAGGATATCTGGGGTTAGTTAGAAGCAGGTTGCAGAGTCCCTCTTCTCCCTGGCACCAAATAGATAAATAAATGTCATGAGGGTATAATGCACCGTAGCACTTTAAGCCTGCTGAGGGTAAAGTGGATTACAATGCTTTTTCGCTGGCCGCTTCGTGCCGAGCCAAACTGTTATAACAGGATTCAAATCCCTTCCCTAATTCAGAGCTATTTGCTTTTACTTTAAAAAATAGCTAGAAGATAGCTTGGCCCCATAAACCATGCTATAAGCCTTTTTGAATATAAGATTGAACTATTCATGTCCCCCTTTGACTATGCTTCTTTTTGTAATTCAGTGAGTTCCTTGAAGTCCTACAGAGATGGAGATGGGTTGTTGTGGTTACAACAACACTGTAAACACAGTTTTTACTCTCTACAAGAGAATTTTTCACTCATTATGAGAGCACTTTTCACACTCTCCAAAGACTTTATGTTGTGTGTGAAAAGCTAGTAATTCCTTGAATGAAGAAGATCTGTTGTACTCAGCTATACACATCACCTCACAAAGCATCAGTGCCTGGCTGGACTGTGATTCCACTGCAGTCCACTGATGTGTACAGCTGGGTTTTGGGGTAGGGATTGATGCCAGCTAAGGAGTGAGGACATACTGTCCACCTTCAGCTTCTCCCCATGGTACAATTAGCAGTGCTGGGGAGAATTGCTATTAACAGGACAAAAATGCAGAGAAACTCACTGAGCCTCATCTCTGCAGCACCAGCAAACCCTGCTTCTTTCTTCCATGCACATGGAGCGGCTTGAAACTTTCCCTGCATGCTGGGGACTGCAGCCAGCAGCATAAGTGGAGCTCCTCTAATTAACATGGCCTTGGAGGGAGCAGCCACTTGTCTGGGATGCTCTGTTGTCTGGCAGTGCCTCTCCAAGAGGAGACATGAGAGAGACTGTACGCTTGAAGGAAGACAAGTTACAAGGAAATGCGTATAATACGATCAAGAACAAAGGTGACCTATAGAAGTGCAGTAAATACATGTTTTTCCTCTGCTTGGCAAGTGATTTTTGATCCCAGAGTAGCGCTGCATTGTAAGGTGCTGCTGCCATTCCTGGGAACGTTGTGGGAGGACAAAGAGCAGAAAGCGGCAAGAAGGACAAAGAGGCTCTGAAACAACCCCTTCACCCTATTCATACCCCTGCCAAGCAGGAGAAATGGAGGGGAGACGGTTGCAAAAATTGTTTTTTCTTGTTTAGAGCTGCCTGTGTCAGCCTGTCGTGCACAGGGAAAATAGCAGCAGATCAATAGAGGTTTCTGTGCTGACACTCTCACTGTCCTCTGCTTTAAGATACACTGAATCACTCATCAGCCTTCCCAGTTAATGAGCCTTTCAGAGGAAAGAAAGACATGGGGTTTTTTTTCTAAGCATGTGCTTCTCTGCCAACCTACAGACCTCTCTTGAAGGAAGAGGTAAGTGACGGGCTCCGGTCATGGTCAGAGGTTCAGGCTGTGATTGCAGTGACAGCATGCTGACATAACTTTACTGGAGGCCCCCCTTGGTCTAGCTGTGAGTCTGTGACAGCAGAAGCTGGTGCAACCTTTGCCTGGAGAGTACCAGGGCTCCCCTGACTTCTGCTGCTCGCCAAGTGCTTTACCAAATTTGCATACCAAATATCTGGCACACGTACATTATCACCAAACATGGGTCCTCAGGGTGGGCTGTATCCCACCACCATCCCTGAGCATCACCCTGGAAGGAAGGAGAGGGAATAGAGGTCCTGCTGCAATTTGACTTTAATGAAGTTATGTGCGTTGGCACTGATTGAGGACCTGACCTACGTGAGGGATGTCAACGTGCATAATCAAACTAGAATATG
Organism: Todiramphus chloris collaris; assembly: GCA_025345505.1. Classification (NCBI taxonomy): domain Eukaryota; kingdom Metazoa; phylum Chordata; class Aves; order Coraciiformes; family Alcedinidae; genus Todiramphus; species Todiramphus chloris. Next base: position 41,469,708 of record JANVCC010000021.1, read on the forward strand.
ATGCCTGTCATTTATCATTTGCACCAGTCAGCCAGGAGCCCCCCTGCCTTGATGCTGTGGAGATATGGAGTACAATAATCTCTTTGCCTCTTTTTTATCCTTACAATTTTGGAGTAAGCACAAACATTTAAGCCTCGAATAGAAGGGAGAGAAATAACATTGCTCCTAGCCCTGGTTTCCTAACAGGCTTGTATTCATCGACCAGGAACCTTAATACAGTTTTCACTCCACTTGTCAATTGTTAAGATAGATCTGGGGGCTGTCAGCAAAATGTTACAGTTGAAATGACCCAGCTAGAAATAATAGACTATGAAACATTAAAGGAGTCATAATACTGTAAACCACAGAGGAATACATTCAGACCTTTAATTTTTAATTGTCCCTCAGGTGTCATTTGGCATCCAGGTCGGTTTGGGGAGCATTTCCCCATCCCAGCTTTGGAAGTCTCTGTTCCAGGTTGTTGGAAAGATCATCTACAGCCTTCCTGTGCATCTCCAGGAGAGAAATGGGCACCCAAGAAGCAGGTCCATCTGGCTTGTCTGTGACATGAGTTATTGGACAAGGTGGAGGCTGGCTGGAGGTTACTACCTCTCCATTGCCAAGCAAGAGCAGAAGGGGCAAGATGTCTCGATCAGAGACACTGGAGTTAGTCTGCAGGCTCCTGCCACTCATTGGTGATGGTGGCTGGGCACCAGTAGTGCCATGCTGGGCACAAAGGGGTCTGACCCACCCATCTCCTGTTGCACAAAGTGGTGGTGCATTCCTTACAGAACTGGTGGGAAACCAAACAGAACATCTTGAGAGTAGATCAGAGAGAAACCCTACCTTATTTACCCAGACGGATGCTATCTGGTTAAGTTGGGAGCACCTTCAGAATACATTTCACTTTACAGTCAGAGCAGTTTTGACAGACCAGAGGTGTTTCTTATCAGATTGTCCCATCTAGATGATGTCACAACAGGCCCCTGTGGGAAACACATGCAATTGGGTTCCCACTGTGACCCTATTGTAGGAGCATTTCCCACCCAGGTCGATACAATTCTCACTGGGCATTCTCTGACATGTTGGAGCTTTCCCTAGAGGCTCCCATTTGTTTCCAGGAGAGTTTTGCATCCAGTGCCTACTTTTGAGAGCTACCCAGACAGTACTGAGATTGCTCATCGCTCTACTGGGTTTTGTGTCTAAGCAGTGAAGAGCTCGGACATGGAGGATTTTAATAAACTGAAATGCCCTATGTGTTTACCAGAGAGAAGAAGCATCAACTTTTTTTGGTGTCCTCAAAGGTAAAATGATGCAGCTCCTACAATAGCAAATCTGCAACTCAAGAGGACCTGAACTGACAAATTCAGGTCTAGTCCTAGATACCAGTGTAGCAGTCAGTGAATACCTCTCTGTGTGCTTATGGGACCTCATCAGACAGTGCTACTGCCAGTGAAATTGTATTGTGACCTTCAATAAATTTTTTTCTGCTCTGTTTTTTTTTTTTTTTTTTTGTTAGTAATTAAAACTGTAGATTAGAATAGCAGGAGACTGTCACATAAAAGGAATTGAGCACAGAGGCATTCATTTACAAAATCTAGCCATGCACTTAGGAATGCAGCTATTTCTCTTATCTATTTGAATGGCCAGATCCTTTCAGATAATAACAGGGCTGTGCATTTTTTAACTAGCTTGTGTCTGTGGAGGGGCAGATTCTGACAGAGGCAAGCCCGCACCCAAGCAGTTCATCCCCTGGGAGTATCTGCCCCAACTAGTCACCAGTGCTCACCGGGATGAGCACAGCCTCGCAGGGAAAGCCTCACAGAGCAAGGCACCCAGACAGAAACAACCTCTCCCCGCCTGAGCACAGCCTGAAACTGGAAATGTGACTCTGGGAAATCTGCCTTTTTTAGGGGAGGATGCTGGTCTGAAGTGGGATTTATCCCATTAGTGGACCTCCCAGGGACCCACAGCTTGGGAAAGATGCTCCCTGCAACCCCTCTGAGTTTCTCACAGGGACCCCAGCAGAGACAAAGATATGTTGCCCTGACTTAAATTCTTCTCTGTGCTTGCATTGGGCTAGTGGAGTGGCACCGCAAGTCAGGTCCTCAAGGACTTCCCACAGAACAGGAGCCACTTTGTTAAAGTTGGTCATTCACTAGTGCGATAAAGTAATTAAAGCCTCTCAGTTGATTTCTCTCCCCTGCTGCTTCTTCTCTACATACAAACATCAGGACTCCGGCATAGACAGAGCTTTTGACACTTTGTCAGTGAAAATCCAGAACTGTGTGAATAAGAGAAATGTTTTATGGGGACTATAAATAGTTTTGCATTAAGGCAAATGTATTCTTACGCCTAAAATAGAGTCACCTTGCAAACAGCTTAAGGACAGTTCCAGCGCCAGAGAAACGCCTTCAGACTCCCCTCGGGAGAAAGAAACAGCCTTTTTCTCATGAAAAAGCAAAGAAGACCATCAGCTGAAGACCCCTCTGTTGCCACCCCCCCTTTCTCTGCTCCCCGCTGCCCGGCAGCATCCCGCTGTGTGTGGATGTCAGCCTGGGAGACCACCCAGCATCCTTCCACCAAAAAGGGACATTAATTCATCCAACTAACTTTTCCAGTCTTTTTTTTTTTTCCAGACACTTGTAACATGTGTGTTCATTACATGGGTGAAAGAGATGAGGAAACTTTGGGGAGGGGGAGCAGTGACTTCCCACGATCGCTCGGAGCAGCGCGTTCCTTCTCCTTCTCTCCGAAGGGAATCATGCAGCCAGACAATGCAAACATACTCTCTGCCAGGGCTGCAATGTGTTAACAGCACTCTACCCTTGCTGCCAGAGCATCCTTTCAGTCCCTGCAGAGAAATGCTGGTGGTGGTGTCGGGGGGAGACGAGATGTCAGAAGAGAAAAGATATTTTTAACTCACCTTTAGGCTGTGTGTTGGGTTGACGACGCAGACAAGTTGCCCGGCGGCTGAGAAAACCCTCTTTGCCTTGTAGTGCTGAAACCGCAGGTGAATAAGATCTAACACAGCCCCAAAGCACTGGGTGAAGAAAAGCATCACAACTTTTGGCGTTGCTGCTGCTGCTGCTGCTGCTGCTGCTGCTTCTGCTGCTGGTGGTGGGCAAGGGAAGCAGTGAGGGAGCCCCTGAGTCCTTGAGCCCGAGGAGGGAGTGCAGTCGGAGAGAGCTACGCTCCGGCACGGCTTAGCATGCCTTCATATTCATCATCAAAATAAGACGGGAAGAGGCTTGCAGCAGCGGGGCGGCCAATGGAAAGGACAGAAATGTTATCCTTGAGGTCCGGAGACAGCCAATAACGAATGCCTCCCCTCCAGAAACTCCCTGATGAATTGAGCCTGGTGGAGAATGTATTATTGAACATTACCATACATCAGCACATTGCATTTATCTTGTGATTACAGCCAGTCATACGTAAGGCTGTGGAGATATGCAGGCAGAATTGATTGCTTAACGTCTCCATTTATTAATTGCCTTAATTGAACTAGAAAGTGCTCAGATACCGAAGCTAAATGTAAGGCGTAGGGAAGGAGCCCACCAGAGAAACTGTTAGAAAGTAGCAAAAATAGATTAAGTAGACTATGCTTTACTGAGGGAGAAAAATCAAATATGCAAAGAGAGTTACAGTTCCTCGCAGGGGTTAAGCAGAAGTAGAGCTTGCTATATAAATAGATTCACGTCTGTGCATTTGCAGGCTTTGATTTGGATTTTCACCACTCTGAAGTTTTCTAAATTTTATCTTCTGTTACTTCACAAGGGTCCCAGCACACAAATAAAATTTCCCTCTCTACTGAAACAGGAGAGGTCAGGTCTCCGGTCTTGTGTAACTTGGAATAAGTCTATTTAAAATCAGCAGTGTTTTCCTGATTTACACTTGCCGGTGGATCAGGTCCGTTGGACACAAAACATGGCAATTACTGGATGCTGGAACTACAAGAGCATAAAAAAGCACAGAGCATGCTTCTAAAAATAATGAAATACATGATGCATGAGAGCACACAGAAACAGAAACTTGCACTGAGGGAAAAGTGGCTTCTAAACCAACAGAATAATTAAACATGCAGGAGGCTTTTGCTTGTCATTCATCTGCATATTGGTGGGCAGGAAATTACAAATTAGCCATTAGATCGTCCTAGGCATTAAAAAGAAATTAAGGAAGTGCAAGGAAAATAACATGCTTTTGCTTATTACTACCAGTGTGTATCTCTGTTGGTGGGCAGGGATCCTTTTCAAGCCACCGAGTCTCATTAAGCTCGAGTCTCCATAACTGGGTTTTCCAGGAGGTGACTGCACCAAAGCAGCTGGGGGAATCAGAAAGCACATTCATTTCACGGGACAATCCTGTGTGATATGTTGCTCTGCTTGTTAATAAATCAAAGAGGGCTAATTTAATTAGCTCTCTGGCAGAACTTCCTATCAGGGTGCTATTTAGGCTTACTAGCTAAGTGCTCAGATGGCATATTTAGCCTTGGTAATCCTTTTTCCATTTAAAGCAGAACAGATAAAAGTAGCTTTTCTTTCTTTTTTTGCTCAGCCGTTAAACATGAGCTCTGTGCTGGAGGTGAGGCTCTTGCTCCGGACAGAGCAGCCCCCATACACTGCAGGCTTCAGCGTGGGACTGGATAGTCACAACTGCCTCTTCTGAAATCAATACTGCAATACTGTCTCTGCCAGACTGCAGAGAGACTGTGAGTAAAAATAAATAAATAAATAGAATAAGAAAGGAGGCCTGAGTAGATAAATAAGTGGGAAATTGTGAATGCTGACATGACTGACAACACAACATCCTCAAAAAAAAAGATATTCAAGACAGGAGGAATATGCATCTCTCAGTTCATAATGTTTGCTTAGAAATTAGAACAGGAGATAATTTTTGCGGTGCTAAGAGACACTTTGAGAATATTTTCAGACAGACTTGAGGACAAGTGAGTGAATTGATTTGCTTAAATGTATTCTTTTCTCCGTTCCCAAAGTAACTATGAGCATCCAGCTCCTTATTATTTATTTCTGCCTGATTTGTAGTTGGTAGCTGCACAAACACTACACTAGCAAATTTCAGTCTTCAAGTGATCAGTGCAAGTATTCTGCCATTAAAGCCTTAAATGGGCAAAAGGTCCTTGCTATTTATGTTGGTTATCTCCACATAAATCCCCTGGGATTATTTCTGTTTGACTGATTGACCTAAACTAGATTTGGGGGGCACAACCACATCCATGGGCTGCAGAGAAAACACCACTCATCCCTGCTGTCCAGCCAGCCTCAGGGCTCTGACAGTGCTGCAGCCCAGGCCGCCTGAGACCCAGCTGCCTTTCTGGGGGAGCAGAAGAGGTGTCACTGATCCCATGGGTTCACAGGGACATCTTCAACATGAATATACATCCCGACCAACGGGCTGGTATACAAAAAGCATTGTTCTTCTTGCAAAGAAAAGACCACCTTCGGGGATGGTTAGAGACCTTTGCAGCACCCAGATCCCTGCATGCACTTTCTACACGTGACCTTCTGAGGAACATCTCCTCATCAGCAATATTTGTGGAAAAGGATGAAAATGAGTGCTTAGTGCGTCTGAAGGTAATTTCTGCTCAGTGCCTTAGTTCATGTTGTCGTGGTTTAATCCCAGCCAGCACTAAGCTCTGTGCAGATACTCATTCTCTCCTCCCCCTCTCAGTGGGATGGGAAGAAGAACTGAAAAAAAGAAGTAGAACTCACGGCTTGACATAAAAACACTTTAATAATGGAAATAAAATATAATAGCAATAATAATAATGTATTACAATAATAATAACTGTAATGAAAAGGAATATAACAAAATGAGAGAGAGAAATAAAACCCAAGAAAAGTGGTGCTTTATGCAGTTGATCACCACCTGCTGACTGATGCCCAAGCAGCGATCTGCCCCCCAGCCAACTCCCCCCAGTTTATATACTGATGTTCTGTGGTGTGGAATACACTTCTGGCTAGTTCAAGTCAGCTGTCCTGGCCATGCTCCCACACAGCTTCCTGTGCACCTGCTTACTGGCAAGAGCATGGGAAACTGAAAAATCCTTAACTTAGGAGAAGTGCTACTTAGCAACAGCTAAAACATCAGTGTGTTATCAACATGATTCTCACACTAAATCCAAACCACAGCCCTGTACCAAGTACTAGGAAGGAAATGAACTCTATCGCAGATGAAACCAGGACACACGTTCATGGTGACACTTTTGGAAAATGTTTTATTGCCCATATTGTTTATGTCCCAAGACCCACACACAGCATCCACTTTCTGCATTTCAACGCATGACTTAGCAACAGTTTGACAAGGGACCCTACATTCACCAAGCCGTGGCAGTTGGTCTTGCACATAACTTCACTTGCAAGCAAAAACTCAGCAGCATGGTCTGGTGTGCAGGTATGTATCCAGGTCTTTCTTCTGCTTTCACACACAGGAGCTCCCAGACAGCGTAACTCCTGAACTTTGAGTTCGTGGTGGTCTCATCCAGGCTTGGGGATGTAAGATCTGCTTCCTTTCCCGGCCTCAAACCATGGAGTAGGTCATCAACAGCATTATTTAACTATATGAATGCAGCCAGAGGGAGGAAGAAGTCCACTAGCAAGGGGCACTTGATGAATCCCATTTAACTGCTGGTTGTGAATTTCTGGCAACTGCAGCTGTTATTTCCAAGACAGTTAATTCTGTAATGTGCAAGTGTGGTGTGGTAAAAAGCCACAGGCTAAATCCTCATTAGGATCCAGATTCTGACAAATTAGCATCTCTAGTGACATCACTGTAATACGCATGGGATTATAATGCTCTAACAGCTCATCTACTGGCATGGCTGCATCAGGTTAGCACGATAATAGGATCAGCTAGGCATCAAAACTGTCCACAGCGGTGCTAGCTTTCCAGTTTGCCCGCTTTGCTTTTGATCCAAGCTGCCAAAGTGAAAGGGAAATGCTCATGGGAAACCACAAGTGTCCAGGCACCATGCAACTTGGCAGGGCGACAGGCTGGGAGATGCATTGCTCAGTCCAAAACCAACGTTAAATTACAGGGCTTGGGTTTCAATCAGATTATCTTTCTGACTGGGCACTTTTGGAGGTGACCTTCTTCTATGCTGCTCTCTCTTCCTTCCTGGCCCACAATACAGCACAGGGAATCCAAGTCCCTTCTCACCCCTACTTGTATAAACCTGAGTGAGCTTTAGTAGGAGCCAATCCTTTCCAAAAAGCCCGACTTTGAAGTTTCTCAATGAAGGACACCAGTGGTACCTCCTTGTAAATTCTTCCACAGGTTATTTATTTTCTCCACTAGCATTTTTCGTCATATTTCCAAATTATTTTCCTGCATAACCTTCTGCCTGCAGAAAGTCATTGTGCTTTCCCTTCCTGAGCTGGGGCAGCCTCTGCATTCTCCATGTGAAGACAGTTTTTGGTTAAAATCTCCTTCAGAAAGCGCAATGGATAATGTTTCCTTTCCAAAGAAAGGCCCAAGATTAGGTCACTCTTGCAGCTTCTCTGCACATTTTCTCCACTTCCTCCTCCTCCTCTCTTCTTGACTCTGATGTGCTCCTCACTGCTGATGAGTGCAGAAGCAAAATGACCCATTTGGCTCTCAGCACCACGGTGCACTGGTTACAGGTGTGATACATCTACTCCTTTGGGTCCTCATTCCAGCACCTCCTCTTCACTTGCAGGGCATATTTCACACAACTTCAGCACAGGCACGTGGGAGCCAGAGCTGTTTGTGGGCAGGGAGAACTGCAAAACTCCCTGGAAAGTGCATGGAGGTATTCCCTCCTCTCATCTTCTCTGGTGTCTACATTGATGACATCATCAGGAAACCTTTTTTCCTCTTTTAAAAAATGACCTATTCTTTCAAAAAGAAAAGTGCTGCCAGAGATTGTTTGCTTTACCAAAGTACTTTATTTGTGGTGAATTATTTTGCCAAATACATTTTCGAAAATTCATTTTGACTCCATGCAGTGATATAACCAAGAGCTGCACTGGAATTGTATGGACGGTTTAAGCAGAAACTGATCCTAAATGTCTCAGCAATTCTCATTTTCTCAAAAGGACAGCTTTTATTGGGCAAGAACTATCAAAAGAGGTCCTTAGAGCAGTTAATTAACATGCCAATTAAGATATCAGTGATAAACACTACAGATAATCTTAAAAAATTAGGGAGAAAATGAAATTTGCTGAACTGGAACTGACTTCACAGTTCTGAAGTTCTTCCCAACATTTCCTCAGCACTGCCTTACTTCTCCCTCTGTGCAGCTTGCCTTCAACCATACGTGGTGATTGCCCTCAGAGATACTTTACCACTCTGCACGTCCAACACCATTGGTGGAATAACTGGAAATTCATGTGACCATCGTCTGCACCTTTGGGCCACATCTTCCCCATCTGTCACAGGGCAAAAGTCATTTCTGCAGCCCCTGGTCGCCTGCAGAGCACTGTCAATGCACACTTGCTGAGCTGGGCTTTTCCTGCTTATCTCCCATCGGCACAAACTTACATTCCCCTCTGGTATTGAAGGACACTAATATGGCAAGGGGTGTTTTTCTTTTATTCCTTTCAAAACCACCCTTCCTACATTATTATTAGAAGTACACAAGTTTTCTAGTCGCTGGGTCAAGAGGGGAGTTTTTCATTTCTCCTTGGGGAAAGGAGAGATGTCACATCAAATGTACTGCCTAGGGAAAAAGGTTGCTGCCTCCAGCTTCATAATGTTGCCCCTTCACACCACTGCATTTTGTGCACTCTCCTTTCCTCTACTCGCTTATTAAAGGGAGAGTTTATGGCAATATCTCATGCCTCTTCTTTCTGCAAATCTTATACCTGAAAGAGCATCTCTAACTCTCACCAGCAAGCCAGCAGCTCAATCAAGACACCTCACATTTTCATGCTGTTATTAGATAAAGTAACTGCCATCATTTCTTATTCATAGTGTCTGTCTGGTGCCCGAATTACCATAAGGATGTATTGCTTTCAGTTGCTGGTCAGAGAGCCCTGCTGCCCCTGGCCATACTGGCAGGGGAAGGGATGGACAATATCCACCTTGGTCTCCTTGTGTTGGAAAGAGAAAGCACCAGGAGTCAGCAGTCATGGATGGAAGAGGCTCCTTTTCCTGTTGAGAGCCCAGGCAGAGGCATGTTCAGAGGCAGACTCTAATTCTGAATAGGTTTTAAGGACCAGAGAGTTTCTCATCTGTCAGGGACCCCACCTGAGAGGCTGTCTCAGGTCATGCTCTGTGGGCTGTTGTTTCGCTCCCAGAGCTACTCTCAGCAGGGGGAAACTGCAGTCAGCAACGTGGGCTGGCAGCAGCACCATTGCCACCCTTTAATCTCCTTAGTGTGCTCTCAGCCCCACCGCTGGTTTGTAATGAGGATGCTGGGAGCCTCCCTAGGAATCTGCCAGAGTCACAATGGGGTTTTTTTTCAGTCTAATTGCTTTAAAACAGACACGGAGACACATGCATGGAGACGTGTGAAGGACAGACAACAGGAAGGAGACAGACTTGATGCTCTGATGTCAAAGTGTGAACAGCTTCTGTACGTGCAGATGAGTGCTGCTGAACCAGGTCATGTTACTCGTGCCTCCCCCATAGTGGAGTGATTGGGCAACGAAGAGGTGGAGGGCTGTGTCCAAACAACCCACCAAGACAGGCTGAAGTACCTGCTCTTCTGGGTCACAAGAATGATAAATCAGGTTTGCTTCAGAGCTTTGGATCCTACACACGTTTTTCTGGTCTGGGACTTTTCTGTCTTTAAAATCTGGTCAAGGCAAATTTAGGAGACATTCACCAAGGATTTTCCAGCCATCAGAGGTGGCAGACATCTTCCTCTAGCGGATGCCTATGACTGAGTTAGCCAGCCATGCCTCCTGAGACAGTGAAGAGAAGTAGGTCTGGGGCATCTTAGACTAAGGGAGATATCTAAAATGGGTTAAATGACTCACCACCTAAGAGTACCAAAATGCCTCCACTGATTGTACATCTGTGACTCTCACAGAGGTAGCACCACACCCCTCTGTAACAAGGTGAGCTGAATCCCAAGCCCAGCAAGCTGAGCATTGCTACACGAGCAGAGGCTCCAGTGTGTGGCACCCACCACATAGGAGACCCCATACATCCCACCAGGACAGTGGGTGCCATGGTACCCTTCAGTGAGGACCTGCTTGTCACTATCACTGCTTGGACAGTGCTGCAAGAAGGCCAGCTCTGGCTGTGCCTGGGAGTCCCACCTGCTGTAGGGATACATGTGCAGCCCAGACTGCTCTCCTTGACTGTAGCATCCAGCTGGCCTGGTCCCAGTAAAGGTCCCTGAGCCCAAATGACCCCAAATTATTGTGGGTACACACCAGTGCAAAAGCCACTGAGTCCCTGCCTGTCCTCATCCCGCTTTGATCAGTGCAGCTCCCCATTGCCAATGATATCCCTCATCAACACAGAAAGGCTGGGGATGGTTGGGCAAGTGCCAACAAATGAGATAAATTTCAGACCCATTTTCTAAAACTCTAAAGCCTTTTCATGAAAAGTCTCTGTGCCAGAGCCCAGCAGTAGCCTCCCACGTGGTCCTGGTGAGCGCAGGGGCCGCCACCACTATCTGAACATCTCACCAGCTCCTGCCATCTAAAGGCTCGCCAATCCTGCTGATGACCACTGGCCAGGCAGGACGTGTTGCCTTTCCAAATCTGTATTTACTCATTTGAAAAACATGCCTGCCAATGCCAGTGCTGCTGAGGTGTTGCTGCAAAGCTCAATTAGCTAATGGCATGGAGATTCAGAGAGCAATGTGGATGGGAGGCAGTACTCAGTGCCAAGTGCTGTTAAGATGATTACCGTGTCCCAGTATATCACTGGAGACACCCATCTCTCATGAGCTACACCAGGTAGCAGCCTGCCTAGACCACATATGCATCAAAATCATCCTGGCAGCGGGTGGCATTTTTTGAGCCCACAGATAGCTAAGGTTGTGTCCACCTAGGTCAGAGATGGCACATGCAGGGAATCATCCACTCAGAAAGTGTGCAAAAAGCCAGATGGCCCAACAAGGAGGTCCTCACCTGAAGCAGCAAACCCTCTTCCCATTTTCACACAATGTGCTCACATGACTCCGTAGACAGGCATCTGATGGCAGAATTTCACTCTTATTCACTGTTTATTTCACCTTCAGGATCTTCTCGGGAGGAGAAAACAGAGGTGGCTAGCGCTCCCTGAAATGCATTTTTGGGCTGTCCTTCAGCTTAACATTCCCTTGCAATTATTCTGATGTCAGCAGAGATGAAGCAGACCAGTGCCTGCCATCATTAGCTGGCCAGCACAGCAACAGCGACTCAGCTCCTTCCCTGCTACGTCCTGCACTGACTATTTCTTTTTCTGCACCTGAACTGAGCTTAAGACAAGCCGTGATGTCCAGGACCCGTATCACATCTGTCTTGTCTTGACTAACATGGTAAATACCAGGGTGAGAGACACTGGGGAGGGTTTCAAAGCATGATTTCTTTTTACCTCTTTTTTGCATCACAGGTGGCAAAGAGATGATGTGCCATGTTTCCAATGTGCTTGGAGTCATGGACAGGGCAGAGAATATTGTCAGAGCAGAAGAGAGAGGCAGTAGGTGAGAGTTAGGAGGCCAGAACATGTGCCTATAAATAATCCACCTTCCCTGTGTGGTGGAAGGAGGTGTATCTGGAGTTATTAACCTTGGTTATAAACCCTCAATTCACTATTTCCTTGGAGCAACATGTCACAACTCCCCTTCACGCTGATGGGCATATCCCTCCACTGGATCCCTCTGGGCAGGTGGTTTCTCACTGGTGTAGGTTTTCAACAGTGCTTGACATAAATTTAAAATATGTAGCACTGGAAATGACAATGACCAAATACTTGCAGCCACATCATGCTCTCAGTTCCCCTGGAGAGCGTAGTTTTAATACTGACAGTGTTGCCTCTGTTTTGGGGCACAGCCACAGGACAGACCTTATTGCTTTTCTTCCTGCCTTTGTAAATTTAACTAAATTAATTTGATTTATATAGCCAATAAACAGGCTCTTCTGTCCCCTGCTCTCAGACACAATTGTCAAATGGGCTGCTCCTGCAGCCACCTCTCCACCAATAATAACAACATCTTTTACTTGAAAATAATCGTTTAAAGGGGCAACCGTCTTCATTGCCTAATGCCTTAATTCTGGGTCTGTTTTCTTTATGCAATGAGATCAGTTGTCATCTCTGGGGATACAGCCACCTTCTTCCTGGAATGCTTTTCATGCTGGAAGCTGCACGTGGAAACCGAGAGCAATATTGTCAGTGAAATTCCCAGCTGGCACTACATGTTTCTGACTGTGATACAGCTGACTCCCAAGAGGCGAGAGGAGCCTGACCTCAGAGCAGCCAGCAGAGATCAAGGCTGCAAGCTCCCAGCCTGGGATTTAGCTCTGCTACTTTACACTGAAGGAAAAATTCCCAGAGCCTGCTCTCCAGGAAGGTTTTTTTTTTTCCAGCAAAGTAACTATTTTGAGTTAAACGTCTCAATGTGAAAACATCCCTCTGCTGGCAGCAGTAGCTGACAGAGAGTTCCCTCTGTGTTTTTTGTGTAATAGCACCAGGACTAAAACTGCATGCGTTGCTAATCATGGCACATCAAAGAGTCAGGCAGTAATTCAAGGCTTGATTTGTTTTTTGGGGCCCTCGGTGTTTCAATTTCTATTTGTCATTTCTTAACAAAAAAAAATCTCGAGCCTTCAGTAAAACTGAGCATCCAGATAGCTCAGCACAACATCTAAAAACAGCTTATTGAGACCATCCTGACTGTATCTCGACCTGTTACAAGAAAATAATTAACTTCTGCAGATCTTTTGCCAGCAATTAGACAATGGGCAACAAACTGCTCCTCCCCAAGCCCTTCCACCACTGCCACCTACCCACCAAGCTATCACCCTCAATCAAGGAAAGCCCCCACCAAGCAGATGAGCCCTGACCTGTGGCCTCGAGGCCATCACACTCGGGCTTGGGGACGGTCTCAAGAGGCTTCCTTCCAGAACACACACTGGTTTACATTTTAAACACCAATTTATGAAACCACGATACAGCTCACACTGAAAACACACCTTGTTTGAAAGCAATCCCTGTTGTGCAGCATGACAAAGGCATGCCTCGGGATTTGCCTTCTTTTTTTTTCTTAATGTAAAGATATAAAATGATCATCTGACTCTCCTTGTGTTATTTCACCTCTCTCTATGAAGCAAGCCCATCAGAGACACTTTTCTTAATTACTCAGCAATCCCACTGTGATTCATTTATCTCCAGGGTTAAAATATGCCAGGCATTTAAAGTGCAAACCAAATGAGTGTATTAAAAGTTTTCCAGAAGGATTATCAGCATTTTATGTGTGTAACATCCCTGTTCGAATGATTCGGAAAGGTGGCTGTGATATATTCCATTTAATTATTTCTTTCAAAGGCTTTATAAATGTGCTCTCTACGATCTACAAGCACTGTACATCTCGATTATATATGACATGTTTGTTTTTAACTAAAAGCAAATCAATAAAGAGACTCCACTTTTTATTTAATGTTGCTATTGGATGGCTGCTCACAATAAAAAAGCCCACAAATATTAGTTGAATCATAACAATCCAAAGAGGCTACTTAATAAAGCATAAAAAATAGATGCCAGCCTTTGTTTTGGAATTGGGTTATAAACCATGCCCCTGCAGCTGAAATGCAAAGCAGCAGATCTAGAGGATAGGGCACGAAGCAGCACCTTCACCCCTCCACTTGCCGGCTCCGTGGCTTTGATTCAAAGCTCAAGAGGTGCCCTTTTGCCTCAGAGAACATGTTCCACTCATCCTGGCCACGCTGCCCCTCACAAGAAAGGAGGAGCTGTGACAAATTGCAGTGTCAAAGTTCAGATTATTAATTTATTTTCTTTTTTTTTTTTTTGGATCTCAACCTCGTTCAGTCCATGATCCAGTGAGCAGCTTGGGGGTTGCCACCTCATCTGCATTTCTCTCCTGCCTGCCGAGGCTGAGATACTCCAATGAACAAGTGCAAGCGGAACAAAGTCATGATGGAGGGCCCGATGGATGTCACTGGACTGAGGGACAGAGTCATGATGGAGGAGTCACTCTGGTAATCTTAGGTGTTAAATCAATTTCCCTCTAGCAAAGAGAAAAAAAATTTAAAATCACAGTTTAGTTCCTCCGAAACACATCTGGAGGAGGTTTGGCCTCCCTGAGTGTCTTGGCCCTTTGATCCCTGACTGAGCCTGTATGGGGCTGGAGCCCCTTGGCAGGAGGGCAGAGGTGTGGGACTGGGGACAGCAGCAGCCAAGCCACAGGGCACATTCCTGAAGCAAGATTGGGCACAAGAGGGTCTGGGTACTCCAGGGTGAGGCAGAGGTGGGCACCACCCATGGCACCTCAATCACAGCCCACATGGGTGTCCTCAGGCCCCTTGGGAAGTCTAGCATTTCCCAGCCCGTGTGTTTTCCTAATGTGTTTTTTTTTTTTTTTTTGCTTTCACCTCCCACTTGCCAGTCTTGAAATGGTGATTTCTTTCCTCCTGTGGCATGTCTGGAAATGGCCATATCCATGGATGAGATGGAGTTCTCCACCTTAAAGGTCAAGCAGGAGAGTGGTGGAGGAGGAAAACAGCACCCAGATGAATTCCCAGTAATATTGCTAATATTAGTGGTTTTCATCACGAGAAAAGTGAGCAAAGAAAAGGATTTGAATGGCTTTTGTTTCTTGTACATCTGATTTTTCTGTCTTTTGCAGATCCCTTCAATTAATTTCTCCTGGAGAAGAGAAAGCCCTGCTAGATCGTTTTCCAAGGCTTTGTAATTAATGTAAGCAGAGCCCTGAGGGGTGTGTGATTTGTGTTAGAGTGTCAGTCTCATTTACGGTTAATTTGGGACGGATCCACTCCACTTTGCTTTGCTGGACTGTAGCACCAAGTCAAATCTGTTTATGAGATGCACTTTATTACCAGCAAAGGTACCCTCAGGCCACTACATCAATTTACAAGTACTTAGTCACTGCTTTCTCTTAACCCTCTGACTGCCAACATATATGTGTTTTGTAGTTCAATAAACAGTATTCTGTGGATAAATAGCAATTTCTTTAGCTAGTGTGTCCTAACTAATAAGAGAGTAATAAGGTGGACACCCACATCCTAGTAATACTGTCATTGCACCATGATATTTCAGCTAAGGATCCCTGGGATCTTTATGTGACAGTGCAGGGGACAGAAAGGGCATGAGGATGCGTTGGTGGGGAGTATGAGAGCCTCCATTTGCAGATGGACATGGGGGTTGAGCAACCCATCGCTATCTGCAGAAAACGTCGGGGCAGTGCAGGGCAGAGAGCTCAGAAGAAAGTCCATGTGTCCCAAATTTCAGAGCACTGCTTCCCTTTCCAGCTCCAGCCTTCACCTGCTTCATAGTCAGAAGCGAATGGGGAATTGTTTCGGTGGTTTCACCCCAACACCAGAGCACCACAAAATTCCTGCTGGTCTCCAGGATGTTTAAAGGCTTTTGTGAGCCTTCTGCAGGGGCTGAGCCCTGCAGAGAGTGCTGACCTTTCGACCATGGCACCATCCCCATCAGTGGCAGAGAGGAAGAGGGCCATTCAGGGGAAAGAAGGAAAAATAAACAGAAATCACTGTAAAAAATGAGCTCAGGTTCCTGTGTGACTCATCTACTAGACTGGAGAAGTAAATTGTCCCTGATGTTTTCCAGTGAAAATAGCTTTTCCACTCAATAAACACTTTCAAGAACATGCTCCTTTCAATGATTTTTCATGATCTGAAACATTTTCATTGACAAGAAAATCCCAAACGTTTCTGTTTTTCAAACTCTGGGTTTCTCTGGAAGAAACTTGAAAAAACATAAGCACAGAAACCACAAGTCCATAATTCTGTGGGGAAAACAAAACCCTATCAGCTCTGGGTGCAGTCTAGAAACAACCCTGCCAATAAGACCCAGGAACTATTTCCCATCCTATTTGGTCACTTCAGTGACAAGGAAAACTTTCCCCTTAGTTGGGGCTACAGAGCAGTCCTCTTCCTACATCCTCACAAAAAGGAGTAACGGTTACACCATGTAGCACAGGGCAGTGGCCAATGACTCAGTGTCATATGTCAAGGTCAGTCTTCTTCTAGACTCTTAACAGAAAATAATGTGAGGAGAGAAATAGACCCCCGCTGTACCAGCTTTTGGGACATTTTTTTTTCCCCCTCCAATCACACTTGGATTAAAGTTGGGGCAGGAGAGAGGGGCAATAACACAGGGATCTGTAGGAAATGATAACAAGAGAGACCATGTCAAGAGGGTTTAACTGGACAGCTTACACTGGATGGAGGAGTAAATGCAGTTAACACGAAGTGTTTTAAAGCCAGTGGCAAGCAACAAATATGTTCCTTTGCACCTTATTATTAAATCGTGTTGGATTAACCTGGCATTAAGTGGTATTTCTGTCTCTCTCCTCTGTCACCCAGAGACATCATTCCTGTGAAGCACTGTCCCTGATACGCTTCACATCAGCTTCAACCAGCAGCATGGGATCAGCCTCTGTTTGCAGAGGTTAGAAATGGGTTCCTCTTCCCCACTGCTCTCATAGGCTGTTTTTCTAGATCCTACACAGGAAAAAAGAAGTTGGCAAAACTGGGCTATTAACCATTCAGATCCAGCTTGGCTGGTTCTGTTCTTTCTAATCAAAAACTGGCTATCTGGGAGAAATTTTCTCCTTGTGAAAATTGCAGTGTACTGTCATCGGACAAAATTGTGATGTTCCACCTTGGAGAAGACAGTAATGAAGAGGTGACCCTCCAGGACACATTTTCTCAGGTGCTCTAGGATGTCTTGGGAAATAAGGAGTGTTGGGTCTTAGCTACGCACAGAAGCAAACAGATCCTTTAAAAAAAAGACCACTTTCATTACAGCCACCCTGAAGAGTGAAAGGAATAGGCCCGAGAGCTGTGTTGCTCCTGTGGAAGCATCTCTAGGTCTGTAAATGAAAAGCCATGGGTTCTCTCTCTACAGGATTTTCCACCAGTCTCTCAGGTCTTTTTGGACAACTTTCAGTTATTCTCTTCTGGACCTCAAAGCTGAACTCACAAAAAAAAAAGAAAAAAGAGTTAAAATATGGGTAATTCCTGGAAATTCTCCTAGTATGGTCCTAGTAACATGTCGAGAATGACTGCATTCAGCGATTGGCATTGCTTGAATATATAGATTGGTGATGTCTCAACTTCTGTTTTAATCTTTCCATTACCTATGGTAGTTTTTACCGGGAAAGCCTTATTATTTAGAAAACAATTTCTATCAGCCTTCAAATAGAGGAGAAGCTGCAGCATCTTAATGGAAAGTAAATTACTGGTGCTTTCACAGCCAGAGCCTCTCGCTGGCCTGATGGAAAGGTTAACCATTTAACACCTCCTCGGTCTGAACAAGTGAATGAGAGTTTGGCAGAATTTGTCACAGTGGGATGAATTTATCCACTTCTGCTTTGAGGGACGGTTAAGTCCATGCCAAGGAGGGCTAAATTTTTAGCAGTGGGGAAATCCCATATATGGAGAGCACCTGGCAGGGGAACAACTTGCGGGGATGTGTGCTGATGGCCCTGGTCCTACTGATGGGGCTGCCAGATGGGGACTTTGGGCCACCAGGGTAATTCAGGTGATCTGTCCTCGTCTCCCTCCCCTGAAGCAGAGGAGCAATTTCACTTAAGCGCCAAAATCGGATTCCAGCCAAGGTGCCTAGGTGGGGAAGGCAATTGCTTTAATCCATTAAGCTACTTTAGCTCCCCATCTTTATCTGAAACTCACAGACAGAAAGTGTCACTGGGAATTTGATGGACTTAACTACTTAGTGCAATCAGCATTCCTGAGTGCAAATTGGGGTTTCTTGGTTACCTTGCTTAAAAGGGAAAAAACCCAAAAGAAAAGGCTCTATTACAACCTTGGATGCACCATTTTGGAAACAAATCCTCATCAAACAATCTGTACGAGCAAAAAACCATCTCAGAAGAGAATGGGGACAGGAGTGGTGTGGGGTTTTTTATATCTGCAAATGGCTGTAACTTTTAAAGCCCATCTGTTTTCAAAAGTCAGGCAAATCCAACACAAATGCTAAAAAGCCTGTAGCGGGTTAAATCAGTCAGACTGCCAGCAGACACTGGCGTGACATGTTGATTTTCCTGTCTGTCCCTGTTATTTGGTAAACTGCAAAAGTTTCCCACACCTCTGCACTGAATCTAGCTGTCACAGATCTGTAATTTAAGGTGTGTACCGGCATCGCAGAGTTCTGATGGCTGCAAGTGGCACGATGCATAATGGAAGTTGCTTTTGGCAGCAGGCTTTTAAAGCCCCTCCAGGCTGTTAACTGTGCTTAGATTTTGACAAGGGGGGATGTTAACCCTCCTCCAGCTCTGCCTGTGGGTGAGCAGCGGATGGAGGCTCACGGGATGTCCCTCCATCCTGTGTCCTTGTACTGCCTGAGCCACAAATTTCCACACAATAGTCATGAGCCTTGGGACACCTTATCCTCACCCCAAGCCCCTTCTCAAAGGCATCTTGAAACCTCGACCAGGTGTCCCAAAGCTCTCACGTCCCACCCCCATCACACCAGCCAGCTTGACACAAAACCTAAAATGCTTCATTACCCTTCATGAGGTTATTAAAGGCAATGAAGTGGGGGACTCTGGGAGGTGAAAGCTACTTCCAGTGTCACTAAATCAGGGAGGGGTGTAACAGCCGAACAACATGCCCTCTCACCAGGCTTTGAAAGTCAAAGGCAGAGACACTGGGAAGATTTATTGTTGTATTTGCCTTCATAATCCACTCAGGCATTTTCTTCCGTAAAGGGTCCCTTCTGTGTTTTGCTCTGACACCCTGCCCAGGTGCCTTAGGGCTCAGTTTGTCCCCTTCATTCCCTGGGTTGAGAGATGACTGATCTTTGGTAGCTTCACCCCTGTCTGTGTTTTACTGGGGAACAGAATTCTGCCCCTGTGTCCACCAAGTCCATCTTAAAACAGTGGTCATTACCCAGAGTTTCCCTTCATCCATTCTTCCTGATTTATTTTACCTTACACACTCAATCCTTTGGTGTTTTTCTTACTACCTTTTTCCCTCTCATTCTTTTTCCCCTGCAAGTTGCCAATTTCTGGATTTTCTGGGCCTTCTCTCACATTAGGGCCAGGGCTTTGCTCTTTCCCTGGGCAACAGTCACCAACCTAGGACTTAGCAGGCTGTTGGAAGAGACAGACCCTGGGGGAAAGATCACAGAAGAACATTCCCTCCTTTATATAGCCCTGAGTCCAGCACAGCTTTCCCCGTGTTTCTCTCAGCACTCGCAAAGAAAGTCCCCAACTGTCTCCTAACCCCAGGGCTGTGACCCCCCCAAAACTGAGACATACCATGATTTAGAGGGTTTTTATTCCACAACTCCAGAGCCAGGGCATTGCTGGCTGATGGTTAATGGTAATAGCCGTGCGGATGAGAACCGGGAGTGAATTGAAGGCCCCCTTGAAAACAGGGGAAACAGATGTTCAGAAGCCTCACACTCCTCACCATTAACTTCAGAATGTAAATGTCTGCTAATTTCTCATTTTATTGCCCAGCCTCACACTCAATGTCAGAGAGAACAATCCTGCAGGGATGCTCCATACATCAGTGCTGAAGGTCATGGCAGTGGTGGAAACGTACCTGGAGAGGGAAAAGAGGGTGGGGGGCTGCTGTTGCAGCCGGGGGGCTGTGGTTGGGAACAAAAGGGTCTCCCGAGGGCGAGAAAATGAAATATCAGGGTCTGACAGCAGAGAGGGGAAAGGAGAGCTCTGTCCTGGACAAACGAGACTGCTGGAGTTGTAGATTATCCTCAGATAGGTTCCTGACCCTTTTGGTGTTCAGATTTTTTTTTCAATAAAAAGCTGTAACAATTTTTTTTGTGGGGGAAGAATCTTGTGAAAGACAATTCCCTGATCCAATATGACTTTATTGGGAGCTGGGTCTGTCCTGGAGAGCAAACGATTTTTCTCTGTGTAGAGAGGTGATTTTTACTACCCGATGAACAGAGATTTAACAATATCTGTTCTGTCATTTTCTCACTCACTTCTTTTTTCAGACCTTTATTCATACTCTTTCCCTTGCTTTTTCACTTTAGCTTTCTTTCCTCTCTTCCCAAGAACTGTCATTGCCTAGGGCCAGCTGACAGTGCTCAGGACCACAGAGGTAGTGGTAAGCTGGGGAGGACATGGAGTTTTGCAGTCCCTGACCTTGTCATTTATACCTCCACCATGAAGCTCACACTCTCTCAGGATCTAACTCCTTCTGTACAGAAAGGATTCTGCATGAAGAGCATTCATAAGGAGATTTTTACTGAGGACAACACATGGACAAACTGAAGGTGTTGCATCTTGGAGGTTCCTGCACTTACTTCAACAGACCAGCTGGCCTCCACTGCAGCAAGAGGGACCTGGCATTGCTCATAGAAGAAGGTGTAAAGGAAAGCAAGAGCCTAGAAAACAGGATGTGCGATGGGTCAGCACAGAGGAGTGGTTTACTGGCCCTTGATGTACAGCGGGAGGACTGCTGATAATACTAAAGCTGGATTTACAGTACAAAGGCTTAACTAGTGAGCTATATTTCCATGCAAATGGATCTCTGTGAATGCATGTATGGAAAAACAGTGGCATGGATGAGTTAAGTGGAGCTGAGGCAACCAGGTGCATCCAGCATGAGCAATTTACTGTGTTAGCTGGGAGATCAGTGTAAACTCCTCTCATGTTCACTTAATGTCTAGAGTTTTGCTTAATAAGCAGAAGAAACATGCATATTTATTCTAACCTTTAACTGTGCATAGGAAGCATAGATCAAATATATATTTGAAGACAGCATGACCACAGCGGTATTCTTTAGGGATCTGAGTAATAAAAAGGCACCTCAAAGTTTCCCACTTAACAGGCCTCTGTATATCATCATGGACACTTGTCCACACTTGAAATGTGACAGTTTAATAGCTATGAAGCAACTGGAAATATTAATTGAGAAGATGGCTGACTAGAGCAATATTAATTATCTGTAACAAATACATCAAGCCAATATGCTGTTGTACTTGTAAGATTAGCTTCAGCTAGTATATTAAAAGGTCAGCATGAAATGAGGGGTGGGAAAACAACATCTCTGATTTGTGGATATATGCTGTGGACAGTCAGGAGTGAGGTATTCCAGCCCTCATTCCTGTGTTTATAAAAGCACAGGGGTATGTTATTCTAATCAATCACTTCCCATTTATGAATTCCATCTCATACTCACCAAACACAAATCATGTGCACATGTATGAAGACTAGATTAGCAGCAAAGATCCATTCCTGAAAAGGCCACAGGCACAGAGGGGCTCCACAGCTGTGCCTATAACCACAATAACATATTGGCTGGAAACAAACCTCCATTATCCTTGAGGGATAAAAAATGCACAGTAATCAGGCAAGGGAGATGTCCAAAGTACAGTTAATTTTGGTGAGGCATATTGATCATTTTGCAGTAGTAATGAAGTGAGGCAATATTTAGAGGTCTCCAAGGGTATGCTAATCAAGAAGGTTTTGCCTTGGTACTTCAATGTGATGCATTAGAGACAACATGGACAACACAGAGAAACCAGTCAACAGACCACTAAGAGATGATCTCTACTGTGACCACATCCCCTAAGTGCAAGACTTTCATCAATATCCAAGTGTGTCTAGCGAAAGACCATAAAATAAACCTGCAAGATGTCAAAGGTTAGTCACAAAGGAGTCAAGCAAACAAGGACTTCACCACGTCTAGGCATGCCCAGGCTTTTGGTGAGAGTGGGGGTGTGCAGTATATTAAGCCTGAAGCCAGCCAGAGTTCAGACAAGATAAAACCCTAACATCAAAAACATGGGTATGCATGAATGCATTTTTGTCATATAGCTACTTTCATGTCATAAATGCTTTGCCTAGTCTTTCTGAGATCATTTCATTCAAAATAAATGGAATCACACATTGAGCATAATATTTTATCATGGGATGCCAGCATATACAGAGTCAACACCTCCAAATTGAGTGTAAGGAAGGGAGCTGGTCTCATGAGGGACAGAGACTGGCATGAAAGTGACTGTAGTGACAGACCAATATCCATTTGAATTACTAACACCAGACATTCAAGGGCAAATTATTCCTTTCCAACCTTTTGGGGTTTTTTTTTGTGGGTTTTTTTTTTTTTTTTTTAATGGAATCTTTCTCTTCTGCCAGGAGATGTAGCATGTGTGTTAAAAGGGAGTTGAAGACAGTAGGTAACTTCTCATGCAGAGAATTACAACGCCTTTTGAAATGAAGATTTAATATTAAGCATGGGCACCTTGCTTCCTGGCTAAGACCTGAGCACTCCCTACTAAAAATGCCATGAAGCACAAGGGCAATCTGGTCATTGCCTTTTACTGTTGCATCAAATTGTATCAAGCAGAAATTTCATTTGACTCATTAATATGAAAAGATTTTTGATCTTGTTTGTCTCTTTAGGATAAGCAGATAACTTTACAGTTTGCTTCAGATTCTGCCTTCCCAATCAGCGTAACCTGCTTACTAGAGATAAGTGTGACAAGTTTAATTTATGCCACAACAGAACAGGAATAAAAAAGGCTGAATCTAAATAAGATTTTTGATAGAGCTTTCTTAACAGAAGAGGAAAGAGCACGGTAATTCATACACTCACATACACTCACTCATACATACAAAGACACTGAATCTTACGACATTATTAATGAAGATGCTAGGTTTTGTTATTTTTAATGCCTTAAATATCTTCTTTGTTGGATGGCTAACTTTAATGTCATATTGGTCTCCGATTTCCCCTCGAGGGAACTTGCAATCTGTATTAACAAGCCAATTCAACAAAGAGGCCCATTTAACATTCTTATTAGCTCAGTACAAAGATTAATTAAGCAATAATCTCTTCCAAACAGCTCCTCATCAGTGGTTAATAACATGTTTGTTAGTTAACTTCCTAAGGCTAGGTCTGTGATGGGGAATGTTCTAGTGAGCTGGTTAACTGTTTTAGCAATTGTTAAAGGTTTTATTGCTGAGATAAATTGTATTTCATGATTTGTAACAGTGGTAGTGCTCATAGTTACCCGCAAAAAAAGCAGATTTTGCCATGTAGACAGAAAGCCAGTCATTTAACCAGCAGGGGTCTAAGACTCAATTAGAAAGAAGGCCATGCTGAAGATAACTACGTCTCTACAACGGTCTTCATCATACCCTTTACAATGTATATTTAAATGCCCCTAAGACTTTTTGAACATTTTTACCTACAACAGCTTTCTATTGCCATCTACTAACTCTTCCATGATTCTTTTTCCATCAAGCCTGCAAGCAGCTGCCAGCACATGCCAGCAGTGGAGGGATGGAGGAGACCAGGGGTGACAGGCAAGAAGTAATTGAGATCAGGCTATATATTGCTCTGACCACCACTAATCCAGGTCAAAAGCTGCATAAAATTTAATTTTTGTTAAGGCTGGAAAGAAACTTCCCCAACTTTTGATCAGTAGTGTGTGATGAATCACAAAGTTACCTGAGTCTTGCAGAAAGGAGAGGAAAAAACCCAACAATTCAATTTAGTTTAGGGTTACATTGATTTCTCCTCCATCCCTTTACGGGACAGTGTCAGCATTTATCAGATTAAGGTAGGTTACAATGCCTCCAGACAAAATATTTCTTTTGGAGCTGTGGACCTTGTGCTTTTATGCCCTGCTTAAAAACAGTGGCATTATGTAAAGTCTCCTACAGACGCAGACTGCAAACACTTAGGACACCCCTGCTCATGGGCAGCCCAAGGTGCCATCAGCTTCATGAGGCAGTGGCCAACATGCTGAAGATCCTCATCAGAGCTGCCCCCTCTCCCATGCGTGGCTAGGAGCAGCACACTGAGCCCACGGGCCCCTCTGTGGCCCCGAGACTACAGAGGCACCCAAATTGCTTCTTCTGCATGAACTCTGCTGCCTCTGTTAATGCAAGCCTAAGGCAGATAGTTACTTACACTCTGCTCTGTCCTGTGGCCAGACCATACAAATTACCCCCTGGAAACTGTAGTAAAAACATACGTATGTATTTCAGTAACAATCAGGGACGAAAGCCAAGGAAAGCCCATGCTCTTTACCTGATATTCCTGATACACAAATCAATACAACAGTGATTAGGTACTTTTAGAGCAACAAAACATATTTCTTAAGGAAAAAAACCCAAACAATCGCCTGATAAATCCTTCTCTGCTGTTCTCAAGTGAAGAGCTGAAAACCAATTTCTACGGTTCAGAAGCAAGCAGGGAAGGAAAACGTCTTTCCAGATACTGGGTTTATCACTTTGGTAGTATATCAATTTAATCATGTCATTCTCTTCACAGTTCACATTGGTTTATACAGGTGAAAATTAGACTTGAATCTTCCATACGTAAATGTGATCTTTCCTTTCTATCCAGATGTTCATGGCTGAGCTGAGGCTGGAACTGATATACGACTGGTGCCAGAAAAAAAAATATGACTCTAAAATTCTCTATCTAGTTGTCTTATTTATTAACTACCCAGCACATTTTATTATAGGCTCCAGCAATTTAATTCAAAATCAGACAGGTTTATGCTCCTATGGTATTTTAGTAGTATTAAATTGCTTTTCTTAGAACAATGCTGAAGTAGGACCCTAATTTGAGAGTTTCCTTGTGACCAAACCTTGCGGTTACGCAGCACTAGCGTGATGACATTTCCATGTGGATGGTGATGCCACCTGTGCTGTGTTCCAGAAAAAGGCTTGTGTGCCCATTCAAACACATACAATGAAGAGAACAGCTCTGTTTTTCGCAGGTTAAGAAATGCTTTAAAAGCAGCGTTTATCACTCTTTTTTTGTTTTTTGTTTTTTTAAAGCTTCCAGTCTGCTAAGATCCGTTGCTTCCACCTGAGTCAGAGGGTGGTGTAATTTACACTAAGCTGTCATCAGACAGCACTCCCCATTTTTTATGGATAGTTATGAATGCAGTGTTAACTAGATCAAACAGCAAGAGAGAACTGTGCATCACACACCACATGTGCTTTAGTGGCTACTGATGAATAGGCGAGGCCATCTTTATAATTTGTGCACCGAGAAAGAAAAATAAAGCGGGTTAGATTATAGCAATAAAAATGGAAATTAAAGGGATGATTACAACAAATAGATTATGCTATCATGCCAGAGCAGACAGCAGAGAAGTCACAGTTGCCCATTTATATTTTGACAGTTCATGCATCAGATGAGGTTAGCAAAGAGGGGCACCACTGCTTAGGGAAAGTGATGAACAGAATAGTTGCTGCTGAGTGTGAATTTAACAGTGTGTTTATTATTTGGGCAACTTCCTTTCAGATAAGCTGGCAAGGAAGCCTTTTGCATAAAGAAAAGTATTAAAAAAATATAAAGTTGTATTGTGCAGGAAACATGCTGCAGTCCAGGGTGTTATCTGACAATTTATCTCTCTCTTACAGTTGTTTTAATCAGACACCTCAAAGCCATCACATTCAAAAGCCATCAGATCTGGTGTCCTAATTTCTGACACAGCCTTCTCAGAAGGTCTTACAGTGTCCAAGAGGTGAGCAGTTTAAGCCCATATATATGACACTCTGCAAGCTTCTAACATGCCCTGGAGAGTTCCTGAGCACAGCAACACGATTGTTGAGCCTGAACAATTGTGTGACTGAACCTGGCCGGTGCCAGCCTGGATTCTCCCTGTGCAAATCCCCCATCTGATTTGGCAGCTGTATCAGGGGCTTTTCCCAACAGGCAGCCATTCCATTTCAGGAGCTAGGATAGCCTGCTCACACAGAAATGAACTGCTGGGCATGAGGCGCTTGTAATGCCAAAGAGCCTTCCTCATTGTGCATAAACTCATATTAATATAAGCTGTTATGGACGCAGTCTCAGTTTATCCCCCAGGAACAACTGTATGCACTTGCAGCATACTCAGTTCTTTTGGAAATCTTGCTGAGTTGTAGCTTCTGCAATGTCTTACAGCTTGAGCTCTAAGCCTAACTGTGAGGAAAACAAGAATTTGCATTTTATTATTCAATACTTGAATTCTTAATTTTTACTGAATTATGACTGAGCTCTGTCATAAGGATCAGGAAAAAAGTATCTTCCATCCTCCTTAACTCCATACCTGCTGTTACACCCTTGCTTTCTAAGGACACAGTCCCCAGAATTTTAATAAATTTGATATGAGATCTTCCGTGCCTTCCTTGAGTTCTTATTTGTTTTGCAATAAGCTTTCTTCCATTAGGAGCCTACTCATAGTGCAGTTTCTACCTTTGCATACATTGTCTTTTCTGTGTATTCTTTTACTTCGGGCTTTATGCATGTCTCTTCTTCAGATTGAAGTTTTCCATGAACTCCTGGCACAGATATTAACTTATGGCACTGTAAAGTATAGAAATTGATTAAATTTTCCCCTTCAGTGATGTGTCAGTTTGCACATCTTGATGCTGACTTGCAGAAGGACTTGAAATGGGCCACATGGAAGCAAACACAACTCCATGGGTTTTTTCTCCAGTGATTTGCAAATTTTCTCATCTTCCTTTTTAGTCAACTCCTTTTCAAATCACAAATGTACAGGGAGGTCACCCACTGTGAGCTGTTTGTGATGAGATGTGATCATTTAATCCTCTGTTTCACCTTCTGTTTCCCAGCTAATTTTTAATTCATGTCATTTCTTTATCCTTCACTTGCTACAGCTTAATTTTTTCTAGTAACCCTGTGTGAGACATTTCAGAAGTCCTGTGAAACCTCGTGCTAACACATTTTCTGTGAGCATGTTAAGACTCAAGACACAGGACTGATGTCTAAGACAGAGGCAACTGCAGGTTTCATGCACCTTTGCAACTCAAAGAGAAGGTAAATCTTGCATACACCTATTCAGGTCCTTAGGGGGCTTCCAGTATCCATCTTAAAGATACATAGGGGCAGCTTAAGCTCACCTGCTCTTTTGCTGTCCTTTATTTTTTTCTCCCCAGTTTTTCAGGAAGCAGCAGTCATACTCCGTGTTTCTCCTCATTTTCAGGGGTCTCTGTGTCTGTAGGACGAATCCAGCTTCTGCAAGCCTAGGGGAGTAGACCAGAACAGAACACATGAGAATTCTCAGGCACTACAAAAGGTAGTAAAACCACTCCTTTCCCTGCTGGAAACACCTATCATGTTAGGGCTACCATGCTTGTTTCCAAAGCTCTTCTGCCAGTGCATCATGTGCTCAGTTAGATACTTCTGTCTTCATCGTTCTGAGTGTGGTCCTGGGTTGTAGAGTAAGTGTGAAGTTATACTCCCAGGCTAACAACTACAACCTATGCTACTCACTTCTGTCCCATTTCTACTATTCCCTTCCTTTTTTTCCAGTGACCCAAGCACCCCTCATACACATAATAAGTTCAAACAACAAATTTAATCATGAAGCAGATGAGAAAGAGCATTTTCTGTTCCCCACAAAGCTGCTACCTTTCTTGAAATCCCCATCCAATACCTGTTACTTCAATCATCCCTCTTGTTTAGGAACTGTATGCTTGCAACCAATATAACCCTTTGACACACGAACATACACTGAAAATCTGTCAGCACCTTGCTTTGTGCCACAGCAATTTGTTCCAGCATGTCTTCTGACAATTTAGACCTTAAAGATAATACCTTGACTTCATCCTCACTATTAAGGAAAAAAAAAGCAAGCCTGTGGTAGGTGCATCCCTTGCAGAGAAAGCTGATATAAAGAAATTAAACTTCCCCAGAATACACTTATCTTCCCTCTTTCATCTACAGATCCCTACTGAGAGGGCAGAGGCAATGAGACTGTCTGTTCATTATAAAAACACTGTCTTCTTCCAAAAAAACTTTGACTATTTGGTTTTTGAATGCTATTTTACCACTTGCCTCTCCCACACGTTTGGACTTTTCTACTGATTTTGATAGGACAAATTTCCAAATTCTTAGGTCAGTTTGGTTTAAGACACCTCTTGCATCTTGATGCTTGGTCACATTGCTTTACTTCTGAGTTAGGGCTTTGTTTAGAGCTTTTTATTATTATTTTAACAGTGCATTTGCCATTCTTAAGCTGTCTCCTGAAATTGCATCCAAAAAACCTTGGATGCCCACACTACCCACAAAAGCTAAACTACTGTAAAACGGGTACCAAGACCAAGCATTTGGTACCATCTCCTTGGGCTTCCCAAAGACATTAAGGTGAAGACCTGTACAGTAAAAACAGTTTTGTGCAAAGACCCTTTGAAAAGCAGACTTTGACTGTTAGCGCAAAACAATGGAGACTCCTGAACTCCTTAAGCTGGTGGCAACTGTTCAAACTAAACACAAACACCTACAAGTGCCCTGCCTTGTACAGATGGAGCAGCTCCAGGCAGCCTGCTCTCTGCTGAGGTGCATCCCTACAGCTGAAAAGGGAGAACACGGCTGTGTCAAGGCAATTCAAACAAAAGTCTCGGTTGAGTAAAGTTGTGTCCTGATTTCAGCTGGGATAGAGTTAATTTTCTTCCTAGCACCTGGTACAGGGCTGTATTTGTGATCTAGTATGAGAACAATGATGAGAAATACTGATGTTTTAATTGTTGGTGAGCAGCAGTTATCCTAAGACAACGCTTTTTCAGCTTCCATCTTCTGCTGGCAAGGAAGTGCACAAGAAGCTGAAGGAAAAGAACCAGGGCAGCTGACCCAAAGTAGCTCAAGGGATATGCCATACCATAGAATGTCATGGCCAGTATATAAACTGGGGGGAGTTGTCTCAGGGGGGACAGATCGCTGCTCAGGGACTGGGTGAGCATCAGTCGGTGGGTGGTGAGCAATTGAACTTTACATTGCTTGTCTTTCCTGAGTTTTATCTACCTTTTTGTTGGTGTTGTCATATTCCTTTTCATTACATTTATTGTTATATTTTACTTCAGTTATTAAACTGTTCTTACCTCAACCCACGAGTTTTACTTCTTTTTTCTGATTCCCCTCCCCACCCCAGGGAGTGGGGCCATGAGTGGGTGAGCACCTGTGTAGTGCTCAGCTGCTGGCTGGGATTAAACCACAACAAATTGTCTAAACTCTCTTTGGAGTACACCGTGCAGGTGGCCCGCTGTCAAAATTTGTATCTCACTCCACTAGCCAAAGCAGTAACAGCCTGAAAGTACTATTTGAGATAATGAGCACAACAATACCCTAAGACAAAGGTCATAATGCAATTTGCATCTCAAGGCTCTAAAAATCTGCTGTCTGTGAATCTGTTGTGGTTACAAGAGCTGTTCACAGTGTTTCACCTGAATGAAAGGCTGCCTCATCTTACCAGCACACGTGGCAGCTTCTTCTTCTGTAGCTCTATGTTCCAGACTGCACCTTGAGGATGCTTAAAACTAATTTATCATCCAATCAGGCACAGCATGGGTTTAGCAGCAGAAAAGGCTGACATCTCTACTTTGGTACAGGGAGTGATTTAAGTTTGCTGCCACGGCTCAAAGGGAGAAATCAAGTAGGGATGGATGCTTCCCCCTGTTTTCAGACTGGGAGCTGCAGCAGACAAGGGCATCCCAGGCACACACATTCAGCTCTCTTCACACACCACTGCCTGGACATTACAGGCTCCTGTGTACCCTGCTGAAATCTTACAATATGAGAACTGAAGCAGACTAAAATTCTTCCATCTGCTATATTTTTTTTCCACACAAAATCAAGCTAGGAGAAAAAAAGGCAAAAAGGAAAAATAGGAGTCTAAAAGGGCTGGCAGAACCCATTGAAGAAAAGTGATGACCAACACAGGAAAGGTGATGGAAAGCCCTAAAGCAAGGTCTCCCTCTGCTTCAGACAAGTTTTACACCTTTTTTTCTGAAATTGGGATGTGGGCAGGTCTGCTTTTCTTAAAGTTATTGTAAAATTACCTGATGACAGTTTTGTAACTTACGCTCCC
Organism: Todiramphus chloris collaris; assembly: GCA_025345505.1. NCBI lineage: Eukaryota > Metazoa > Chordata > Aves > Coraciiformes > Alcedinidae > Todiramphus > Todiramphus chloris. The sequence continues at coordinate 41,499,660 of JANVCC010000021.1, forward strand.
TATAAACTAAACTACATTTTTTGTTAAAATGACAGAGACCAAAATACTCACGCACAAGAACTTGACATTTACTGCACTCTGCCTGTGCAGTAAATCCTGCCAGGTGAGAGGGGAAATTGCTTAAAGGAAAAGGAACAGGTGAGTCTTCTACCAGTACTGGAATGTACTTCTGCACTCTTAAGTGCTGCAAATCAAATCAAAACAAAGGTGTGTAAGAGGCAATTCAAGCACCTCTTTTATATAATTCCAACAAGTGATGGTACAGGTCAGCGCTTGTTTTCACCTTCAATGGGGTTCTACTGCTTCTCAAGATGCTCAGAGCAGCCCATTAAGCCTACTTTAGTTTGCATTTTTTTAGGGTAATGTGAAATATGCTCCTGCAGGCTAAGTGCATATATACACCTTGACCGCTTTGCGGGAAGAGTGTTTAAAGTGAGCAGAGTGTAATTAACTGCCACACGGTGAATCTAGTTTGTGTACTGCAGTCTCACGCAAGGCTGTTTCTAGCTATCAAACATTTTTATGTCTTCTAGAGACGGAGATTAAAATAGGCTTTAACATAATTGGAAGTGATGATCTAATACTTTCAGCTTAAAGGCAGCATTATTGTTGCTATAAAATAGGTGAGAATAGATGTAAATGCTGAACAGAACAGGTTTGTTAACTCTTGCTCGGGTTAAAGTACTAGTGTGAAAAGACACTTTTAAAAACCCCCAAAAAGTATATTAAATCATCAATGACATTAAAAATAACAGTCACTAAGTCCCTTAAAAGTGTTCAACAAGTGAAAAACTTGATTCAAGTTTTGCCTGGATCACATAGTTTAATAAGAAAAGAGTAGAAATTTCTCATGTCGTTTATATTTGACACATGTACACATAGTATGTGGGCACTTACAAAACTATAAATAAAATCCCCTCATTTCCTTTAACAACTACTCTTTAAACATAGTATAAAAACATCTTACTGAATGTTTATGTACTAGGCATTATAGGAAAGCATTATAGTAAGAAAGTTTTGTATTTGAGCTGAATTGCCATTTGGTTGAAACCAATACGACTGTCAGTAAGCACAGAGGATGTGACAGGCCTGCTGTTAAACCACACAGTCAATATCCCACCTCAGTGTACTGGTTCCAAGCAGAGAAAAAGGGTAAGAAACTAATATAAACCAACTGCCAAAAAATTTAGTGGTTCATAACTCACTTTCAAGCTGAATGAGAACAACGAAAACAAGCTGCGTTGCAGCAAGCCAGTTATCAAGGTTAAATGATGGATTTCTTTCCCATCCTCTATGAGCGGAATTCAAAGCTACAGTTCAGGTTTAAACCCAAAAGTAGTGAGGTGTATAGAGACTTGGTTGAAGTTTTAGAAGTCTCAGTTTCACATGGAGGCCTCCACAGATGACCTAAGTAGACCTGACTGGTATAATTCAAAGATCCCCCACAACACATCAACTTCTCAAACTGAAAACAATTACTTAGAAATTGAACCCAGGCTTGACAAGTCTCTAACCAGGTCCCTGAAATCCCTAACACCCAGCAAGACATCATTGCTTGCTGCCTTTACTGATAACATCCAAAACGTACCCCCCTACTCTGCCCTGGTGAGACTGCATCTGGAATATTGTGTCCAGTTCTGGGCCCCTCAGTTCAAGAGGGGCAGGGAACTGCTTGAAAGAGTCCAGCGCTGAGCCACAAAGGTGATAAAGGGAGTGGAACATCTCCCTTATGAGGAAAGGCTGAGGGAGCTGGATCTCTCTAGCTTGGAAAAGAGGAGACTGAGGGGGGAACCTCGTTAATGTTTATAAATACAGAAAGGGTGAGTGTCAGGAGGACGTAGCCAGGCTCTTCTCTGTTATGTCCAATGATAGGACAAGGGGCATCAGATGTTCTGCAGAAACATAAGGAAAAACTTTTTCACTGTGAGGGTGACAGAGCTCTGGAACAGGCTGCCCAGCAGGAGTTCTGGAGTCTCCTTTGCTGGAGACATTTAAAACCCACCTGGATGTATTCCTATGTGACCTGCTGTAGGTGGTCCTGCTCTGTCAGGGGGGTTGGACTGGATGATCTTGCAAGGTCCCTTCCAACCCTTAACGTTCTGTGATTCTGTGAAAGGGATCCAAGTGTGAAATCCCCTCAGGTTGCTGCATGGACTGATCTGCCCTGATACTTAACAGAATGTAAAATAGAGGCACTAGTCGTCCTTCGTAAGCAGCAGGCATTTACAAAACACCATTAGTCTCATAGTCATTGAAATACTTCCTGGAAGTTTTTTTACTTTTTTCCCTTAATAAGAAGGTTAGTGACCAAGTGACTAAATTAGATTTTTGTGTCCAGAAATTAGCAGAGGAAACCTGCCCTAATGAGGGAAAAGAGAGGGCAGTTTTGTCCGAATCCAGATCCACACCAGAGGCTGCTGTGATAAGAAAGGGACTTGGAAAGCAGAGGCAGACAGACTCCCATAAATGAAGCTATTTAAGAAATTCCAGACAGGGGAACCCTGATGAGGGACGAGGCTGCTGGTGGTGGAAAAATCCATTCACCATGAGGAGAAAGATACGCAGACAGTTTTCTTCAGTTTAATATCAGATGGTGTTATAAACTGCTAAAACCAGACATTTTCACATTATTACACTTGATGCACCATAAAACAGGTTTATGTTACATTGTAAGATTCAATATTATAAAACTTGCAGAGAACTTCACACAGAAGTCTTTATTTTTTTACCCCTTTTATTCACATCCAAACCCAGTAATTCTTATCTGTGTACAAACAGAATATTTTCTTCCATCTTCTACAGCTGCTTTCCAACCAACCACTTCTAAACATCAATACCAACATTAGTAGTGGGGAAATCAACTAGAAAGTGCCACTGTGGTCATTTGCTCAAGATGCACACACTTCTTGCTGGACAGCTGGTTGTGGAATTTTACTATCCTCTGTCTTTTCCTGCCCAGGAACTTGGCACACAGTCTTTCGTTTGAATAACCGTAGACCCAACCGTAACAAGTCACTGTCCATTGCTGCAGAATTTGTGTAAGTTTGTTTTGTTGCACCCTGGTGAAATTAAAAATGAAAAAGAAAATAAGAAAAAAACCTGAAAGCGGTGACTTTTAACATGCAAGCAGAGAAATTAACCTCAAGTACTCTCAATAATTAGAGGTTTAATCATGCGTATTCACTAGAAAAGACTTTGAGAATTAATGATTTTTCTATCAGCATGCAAGATCATAAAACCTACTGTAGTGCAAAAAATAGCGGAAGCATTTTTCCTTTCGATTTTAACTTGAAAGAACAAAATCTTATAGTTCTTATAAAACTACATGGAATTTCAAGCAGGAAAATTATTTGACAGTTGTCTTTGAAATTGTATTTTTACCAATTATTTTTATTATGTATTCTCTAAACATAGAAAACATGTCTCCAGAATTCAAACCTCAAAATGAGAAACAGCACCTAACTCTAGTCTCCATTTTAAACTAATCTCTCATCCTAAATAAAGCCCAAACACCCTACAACCTCTTTAAATTAAAGCCTGTTCTCCACTATTTGAAGGACTAGGTCTACTTCAGAACAACAAACACAAAAATCATCTCCCTATAGAAATGCTTTGCGTAGTGCAATCTGTGCTTCCACACTTTGACCAAGCTCTGTAAATGAACCACTTGCCTTTTCATTCTTCATTAGCTGCTTACGAATTGCAGAATCCCTTCGAAAGCACAGGGCTTTACAGCAAGGACCCAGGTTACTGAGCAGACCTGCTCTCTCTTCTTTTCGTAGGAGTGCAGCCATGTTCAAGGCCCCCAGTTCATGTTCAAAAAGGTTTTCTGCATCTAGAAAGAATTCATATTTGCAGAGATCAACACAGAGATGATATTTTTGAACAGCAATATACACTTAGAGGAAATTCCTTAAAGTTTTACTACTTGCTTTTCTGCCTTCTAAACAGCATCAAGATTTGGAAAAAAAGGATATTGTAGTTTACAAAAAAAAAAAAAAATCAAGTGACAGTTCTGAGACAGAAGAGAGGGTATCATTTATGTTCAGATATGTGTGATGAAAGGTGTTTTCAACCAGCATTAATCAGAAACTGATACAAGCTTTACTTCTCCATAAGACATCTGATAACTGTACCAGTGTCAACACAGGGCTTGTATGGCTATGTACAAGTGAAATATGACTATGTAAAATAACTCTTTTATCCATGGTGGATGAACCTGGAGAACAAGTCAACAGCTGTTAATGAGCTATTCCCTCCTACCAGCTCATCTTAAACATTTGTTAATAGTGCTCAAAGTGGTAGTACTAGCCCTTTAATACATTTGTCAGAAGAAGCAGTGTACAGCTACAACACTTTATCCACTTCAGCAAAAGACACATCCTGAGGTGAGAGTCTTGTTCTGCAACACGTCTGTCTCTGTGAAATGCAGGCAAAGACAAAAAGAGTGCACATAGCTGGACCACAGCTCATTGATTTATAACCCTTTTACAATAAATAGGAAGTTTATGATGTAATTGATAAAGGAGAAAAAAAAAAAAGGTAAGGTATGTAGCTAAGTCCAATTCAGCTGCCTCTACGTAGTAAAACATGGTGTGTTTGGCAGAGAAGCTAACACATCACCAGAGATACCAACAAACCCAGGGAAAATACAGCAGCTAAAAGCAAAGCCTGCTACAGCAGTTTGGCAGTATGCACAGATGGGAACAGAGATCACAAGAATAGTAGAAGTTGGAAGGGACTTCTGGAGATCATCTAGTCCAACCCCCCTGCTAAAGCAGCTACACTTTGTAAAGCAGATGCATTTTTAAACCACTCTGATAACTTGGACGAAGCTGAGTAACACCAGTTTTTAAACAAGTTGAAACAAAAATTTTCATGAAATCAAGGGCAGGTTAAAGAAAACTGCACCGAGGTCATCAAGATAACCTCAAAGGACAATTAACAGCACAAGTGACAAGACACAAAAAGGCTACTTCAAAGGTAACACTGACAGCTTGCAGAGTCTGCCTAGGTGTTAGATGCTGAGCGTATCTGCCAAGTAAGCATGTCCATATCCTTGAAGGAAACAACCGCATATAATAGATAGGGGGCAAATCAGCTACAAATTTCAATTCCCTCACATACTACAGATTTTTGTTGCCAAAGAAAAATAATTAAAAAAAATGAACATTCCCTGAAACAAGCTATCATTTCTGCATTTCAGTATTACCAGAAACTTTTCATCCACAACAAGAACAAAGAAGGGAACACCAAACTCTGGAATAAAACAGGGAAAGAAATTATACCAGCACGAGGAAGTCCAAAGTAAAAATACTATCATTTTCACTGTAACGCACACTGAATATGTCTAGCTCAAATTCTTTCATTTTTCAGGGCACTACATTTGTGCCTTTGTTTAGAATATACATGCTGTTGCTGTGTAATCGCTGTACAAGGAACCTTCACCTCGTAGTTGGCAGAGGAAATGCACGCACTTGAAAGGCTACTGGCAGTGCTACATGGAGCAACTTGGATGCATCAGAGACTGCAGGCACCAAAGGGAAATCACAGAGGTACTTCAATCCCCCCTTCCTTTCCAGAGCAAAGTTCTGCTTTATCTGAGTAAACTTAAGACAGTCCAGAGGCAGCGCTGGGAAGCCTGCTGTTATCACTATGGACTTTCTGTTTCTTTCTAGAGAAGCATGCAAGGACTGCTGAGGTTATTTCAGGTATCATTTTAGAGAGCTAGCTGTAGCCGTTGTGCACTGCAGTTGCTGTTGCAAGGAATCCCTGGTACAAAGTGTTTAATAATGCAGCAAAATTAAAGCTTACAGGCAGAGAGACACAGTTCACACCTTTACTATATCAGACAGTTTGCAAACTCAGGCAGACTCAGTATTGTATCAGTGACATTGGTTATGTGAATTCTTAACTGTAAGAGCTGAGATATTTCTTTTTTTTAAACTAGAAGAAAGCTAATACTGCAAAGAGTGAGCTGCAAATATGGCAGCAGGGCGGTTACAGTATTTACTAATGCCAAGTACACATCTCAAATTATACTGTCATGCACTAAAAATGTTTGCATTCAATTTGACTTTAAAAGAAAAAGGAAGCAGTAGCAACAGACCACAATTAATAGTTATACAATTTAAATGGCTCAAGCAAGCAGTGAAATTCACGGAGATTATGTTAACCTGGGAGAAGCAAGTTTCATTTTGTGTTTTATTTTGCTGTTTTGTTTTGGTTTTTATTGTCTGTGGGTTTTTTAATGTCTTTGTTTTGCTGTTAACATGACAACTGCACAATGAATAACGTTGCAAAGAATTTAAAAAGTATTGTTTCAAAAGAAGAACTAGAATTTACAGAGAAAAAAAAACCCACCTTAAAAAATGAAAAAAAAATCTCCTATTCCCTAAAAATCCAGGACTCCACAGATACTATTTATAAGCCACAATTTTCTCAGATTTAGATCCTGGAATAATTTGCATAGAAATCTTACAAAAAGCAAATGTTTCACAGTCCTAAAAAAAATAGCTCTACCACACAAGTAGCTCAACTGGCTCCTGGGCTGCCAAAGAGCAAACTCAGTGTACTCCCTCACGCAAAAGCTCTGCTTTCACTACAGAACTGCAGCAAACAGCACTGCCAGGGTTCGTGCCCATCCCATCTATCAAGTGTGTCTTATGCCACATGCTTTGGCCAAATCTCAGACCTGTGTATTATTTAATTGCCCACTTCTAGCAGAGACATAATATACAAATTTCACTTAGCGCCTTCATTCTGATCCAAAACTGCTATCTGTGCATTCTGGAGAGGATCCTTAGAAAGAAAATAAGACAACATGCAGAGGGCCTTCGGATAAAATAATAAATCTTCTTTCTTTCTCATACTATTAATGCTAATTGACTGCAGGAGATCGTTAGCTCCTCAAAAAACTGCTGACACACTTTAGGCTAAGTAAACGTGAATGGTCTCACAAAAAGAACATTCCACTAGAATGAAAAATATTGTTCAGGCTATTATACAAGACCTCCTCACCACTGCTGGAATTAAAACACTAATTTGACTGACAAGCAGCTGTATCACATTCCTGTATCTTTCACACAATACTAATTATATGCTTTCTATGGTCTTGAAAACCTAAGTACAAAAGACAGCTTAAACCCCACAGAAACCATTACCTTTAGGTTTTTCTAACACTCTCTGGCAAGTCTCTTTAATTTTGGTGAAGAGTTCTGGTCCTGCCAGTCGCTTGGAAATCCCAACTCTCAGCATAACGGCACCTGGTGTGAATTTTAAGAGTGCAGCCCCAGGCTCACGTGGTTCTTTTGGTTGTTTTGGCATAAGACTGGACCAATCTACATCTATAACATCCACAGGATCTGCAAAAACAGCAACAGGGAATGAGTTATCACAGCACCATCCCTTACCACACTAATTTTACATGCTGTGTACATCCCTGTCACCTACACCCAATATATATTAGATGAACATAGTTCTGCAATTCTCAAAGCCAGATCCTTCAGGTAAGAATGTCAAAACTCACCTGGATTGGTGGAAAAAAATGAACATACAAATACAAAGCTTATTGGATTAAAAAAAAAAAAAACCAACACCAAAAAACCCCCCACCAACCAACAAAAAAAAAAACCCCAAAAAAACCAAACAAACCCCAAACCAACACCCCTAATATCCTGCTTCATTTTTATTTCAAACCCTTTGTGGAAGGCTGCTCAGAGCCTGCTTTAGTCAGCATATTTGGACACATGACTTACATATTCACAAAAGTCACAGTACAACTAAACAGGCTACAAAAGATCCTAATTAAATGCTTAAAAAGCTAGTATTTCAACTCTGAATGCTGGATTTTTTTTTTTCCTTCGTAAGGAAATATGTATTATTTACTGAAAAAACATAAAACTGTTTGTCTAGTATATTTATCATAGAAAATATGAATGCTGATCAGCATTCAGTTGGCTGGCCAGATGACCCAACCAAAATTAAGACGAGTACAAGATTCCCAAAGCTTTTGGTAAGCATTCAAGAGTGGGGGAATCTGTTCATAAAAATACCAGTTCCAAGTAATGACCAAGACTAAACAGATAAATGAAAACAAGTTTATAAAACCAAAAAGCTTACCCTTCAGCTATATAAAACAAGGTAAATATCACTTCACAATACAGCTCCCAGTGCTCTTTACTTACCTCTATACTTCTCAGGCTTACATGACTATTATAGAACAAATGAGAAATACTGAAGAGCATATAAACTGCATTCCTGATTCAGAAATACTATTATCATCACAATAAAAACCTGATATATGCAAACTGATCTAATCTTTATAGTCAAGTAACCATAAAGGAGTTTTGCTATACTTTTACCAGGCATCTTCTCATCCTCCTGTTGATCCTCCCTCTTTTCAGCATCACCTGCCAGAATTTCATCCAGCTCATCATCACTGATTGGCTCATATTCTCCAGCACCAGATCCCAGTGACTGTACATCATCGATCTTTCCTTCATCTTCTCCCCCTACAGAGACAAATACATATTGTAGCTTTAAAGCAATTTTCTAAAGGTGCTTTAAGCAGCCTGAAAGCAAAGAGGTTCAGCAAACCAAACTTAGCTTTTGGGGACAAGTATATTCACATGAAAACAGGCATTAACCCATGGAAACAGAGACACTATTTCTCTCATACATAAGGTGGCAGCTTGAATTTCACGCATCTCGGTCATTTTTTTTGACAGAGCATTAATCAAACTGCACATATTCAAATGGAACATGAAACATGGCCATATTCAGATGAAACATACGTTGATTATCTGATATATGATATGCAGTTAATAATACAAATCTAAGTTAGTCACAAAATCTTTCAGATGCTTGTGCTCCAAACCGATGATTCAGTCTGAAGGCTCTTCTCAAAATAGAAGAGATCCTGAATGAAGCAGTTATTCTCACAGAGTTTTAGACTCAATGTAAAAGTCACAAGAAGAGATTTTAAAAAGCTAAGCCAAACTTCTTCAGTTACTGCTACACTCCTAGCCATCCACGTACCATATGCATACACAAATACTTGTGCTGCATATACAAACACGTTCCTTGAAACCTGTAAGCACAAGAAATTCAATCACTGTGTTTTGCAGTTCATTAAAGGAATATCTGAAGGTAATCTCTCACCTCTAAGACTGAAAGATCAGATTCAAGCATTCAGAAACCCTATTGCTCAGAACTCAGGTTTTCTTAGGGTTCTCCACCGCAGTACTTGCAATGAGTTGTGCCTTACAAACTAGACAGAAATTACATGGGTCTTCCCCCGTGGATGCCTGTTCTGAGATCTACCTGCTCCCTTAGCTAGAAGACAAACTGCCCCTAGTTACTCCTAGTTGTTTTGTTTGGATTTTTTTGCTTGCCTTTGTAAAGGCTGGAGGGGGTGTGGGGGGGGGAACCCAAAAAAACCCAAACCTCACCTCAACTAACCTACAGAACAGCATGGAAAAAGCAAGAAAAAGACCAGGTAGCAGAGTGTAAATTAACTACTCAGACCACCTGGCATCTTCGGCATTAAGACCACTGCTAAACACATTAAGGTTCAAGATATTAATTTAGTAATTATATCCTCATTTTATTAATATACTACAGTAACTTGTCCAAGTAAATACCTGATACCTCCCTAACATCATCACATCTGGAAATTGTATTTAGTTTTCTAAAAAGTTTTTCCTTTTTAAAATGAAAATAAGGTGATCTGTGCTAGACTTCATTTTGTGTATTATGATTTTAAATATTCACTGCTTGTAAGATCCATCTTCTGCCTCTACACTGATCTACTAGATACACTAGCTCACTGTAACTACCTGTGTGGACAGCACAGATCAACCATTAAAAAAATAACTGTGTGAAGCAATTACAAATAACAATCCATAGATTTAAAAATATTACTTTCTCAGTTTTGAATTTCAAATCAAAGTTTGATACTTTCTAGGTTAAAATCCTATCACTACCTTCACTGCTTTTTTGAAGAAATATACTTTTACATTAATTCTGCATTAAGAACACAACACACTAGTCAGATAAAAGGAGTAGTGTAAACAAGAGTAACAGAGTAATGAAAGATAGTAAGATACACTGAACCTTAGAAAATGAGACATGCTATATACAGTATGCTTTAATAAAATGGAATACCATCTTCTATTTTTAAAAAGATAGGTTTCCCCCCTAAAAATAAATAAATAATAATACCCTAAATATACCATAACTTCCTACAGATGATAATTTTCAGAAAGTTCAGAATACAACCTTTGAAAAATACATAGAATACACATTGAAACACTTACAAGAAGTCTGCTGAAAGGCTAGACTTCAGTACACATTTAACATCCACAGCCTATTTAATTACAGATGCCCACTTGAAAACTTATAATGTACCTAGGAATAACCTTTCACCAACTCTTTTCCAAAGTTACCACATTGTACTCTCAGATTTATTGCACCATTCCTTCCTCTACCTTAAAAATCACTGCATTTTGCCTGTTACAGCAAAACAGACCAGACTTTATCATTCTCATTCCAAATACTATCTTTACAAGTGCTTCCACTCCATAGAAATGGAATTTTCTCAATTGTACTGGTCAACCTTAATGACCACTTTTGTGAGTAATCATGTAGGACAAGTTAAAAAAAAAACAAACCCTCAACATATTCCTCATCATCATTTCCAGACGACCTTTAACTGACCAAATTTACAATAAACACTAAAGATAATTCTTCCTAAGAATGCAAATATGTAAAGACAATCTCCTGTTATCTTGAGTAAAACTACAACAGCTTAATTAATTTGTCTCTCATTCTGTTCCTGAAAACTATGGACATCAGGCCTTACCATCCCAAACATCCAAAAATTACAAATCTTACAATGCCTTTTTTTTTCTCTCAGCAGTTTTTAGAGAAGAAAACTCCTATGATCACCAAAAAACCCCAACTTACTCAACATAACTGTAACTTACATGAGTTACTCCGGATTTTAGACTCTTCCTTCTCTTATGTTGTTGATACAGATTAAAAGTACTTCACAAGCTCCCTATTCATGCAAAACTCAAGCTGTCTAATCTATGTGCCAAACTCTTAAGAGTTTGGCAGTGTTTACCTCTTACTTAGGTTATTAATCCTAAGCACGCTTTCCCCACTACCATTAGGGCCTGTAAATTGAAGCCACATTTAGTAAGACTGCCTCAGGAAAGCCATTTTTGGATTGTTGTGCCAAGCCATACATATGTTTCACCTACTAATCAGACAATCATTTCTATGGTAATTGAACTCTGCAGAAAAAAAGCCCAAAGAACAGTTCCAAGTCAATGCTCATTTTTTTTTTTTTCCACTCATTACCTGTCACTTCCAAACTAAGAAATAGATCTTATAATGATATAACAAGGCAATCAAATTTTGGTGTTATTCCTTAGCAAACTGCCTATTCAGAAACATTACACCTTGGTGAAATTATATTCCACAGACCATTTCTGTTTCTTTGCCTCAAGACTTTAGAAATTAACAAAAAACACTAACACAAATTAACAGTAAGGAAGATGCTCATCAGATGTCTTTTACTCTGTTTGCTTCCGTAGCAGAGAAGCTGGAGCCAATAAGCCTTTCAAGATAAAAACTATTCTGATATAGCTCAGTTCAGCACTATGCTATTACAGAAAGAATAAAATATTTGTTAGTCCATGTTCTTTCCCAGAATATCTCACCTTCTAAACTCTCTACCTTTTCGGCCTCATTTCCATCTTCAAAACCTTGTAAAGGTCCTAAATCTTTGTCTGTTCTTTCCTTCTCTGAAGCAGCTGAATCCCGACAAACACCATCAAATTCCTTCTCATGATCTCTGTCCAGTTTCATTTCACTGTGTTTTGCCGATTCTTTTTGAGAGATGTCAAGAGTTCTGTCTCTCTCCCTCTCAGCAGTATCGGGCAGTTGTCTCTCTCTCTCTCTGTCCAGCTCCCGTCGTTTCTCCCTTTCCCTCTCTCGTTCTCTGAGTCTCTCTCGTTCCCTGCTCCTTGGCCAGTCTTTGTCAACATCTCGGTCCCAGTCTCTCTGTCTTCCCTCTCTCCTGTCCCTCTCGCGTTCTCGATCATGTTCATGTCGATCTCGCTCCTGAAGCCTTTCCCTGCTATCAAAGGACCCAGATCTGGAATGGACCTGACGATCTGATTCAGGAGAACTTCTTCTTGAACTGTGGCTTCTTGAATCTTGACGATCTGAATGAAATATTTTAAATATATGCATGACTACAGCACATAAAAGTAATACCATTTTACTAGACCAAAACATTTTCAAGATTTCGGTATGAAAATGTACTTCTCAAAATGTATCATCTTCAAATTAATAATGCCTTCAGATTGCTTATAGACTTAACCTTATTTAAAAATATAAGGGTATTTCTCGCACTCTCAAAGCTGTTTTTTAGTGACTACTTTCTACTATGACAGAAACCAAACTGCAGGTACACAGTTTTTAGCTCAGAAATTTAGACAAGAAAAAAACCCCCAAAAAAATCAAAATTCAAAATTTTCCAAACGTCTTCTGAAAGTTAGGAATAAGGAGAACAGAGAGTCAAAGTGCTTTTACAATGAAGACATTGTCCTACTGATGCCATTTACATTTTAGTTGGTTTGGTTTGTTTGTTTTTTCAAGAACTACAGAAATAAAACAAGTCAACTGTGATTATTCCGCTCTGCAACAGACAATTTCCATGTGCATTAAAAGCATGCCCAACAGGAAACATGGCTGATTTACCTCAGTGAGAAAAGCTCCGGGGATGATAACGTAACTTTCTCCCAGAAAGAAAAGATAGTTTCATTTTGCATAGATTTCAGAATTTCCGTAACAAAACAAATGTTAATCATGAATTTAAGAACATTATTCAGATAAAGCTACCTCAATGTTATATTAGCACAAGCATTTTCTCTTTCTGCGAGCTGTTTTTTTTGTCCTACAAATTACTTTATTCCTCAGACAGTATGAGCTGAATTAACTGAATGCTTTGTTTACACCAAAGTGATAATCCTGCTCGCTAAGGATTAGCTTTTCAAATACAGTATCACTTGCAAGAATCTTAATTCACTCTAGTTTTACAGTGAGTGTCAGAGAGCAACTCCCTCTCCCTTCACACTAATTACCAATGAAAAGAGTACAGAGTCATGCAAGAATGATTTTGGATCTGTAGCTTTGCACTTCTACACCGAATGACAGGTCAGTCTCACTACAATGTATCTTATTACCTGAAGATGTGCTGCGACTGGGTTCCCCTCGTTTCAACTGATCAATTCTGGACTTCCTTTCCCCAGTGATTTCTAAGCTTTTCTTCTCTCTGTCTCTGTCCCTGTCCCTATCCCTGTCTCTAGAGCTACTGTGCAGAATCCTCTTCCGTCCAGTCTGGTCATCTCCACTACGATGAGCTGACTCATTGGAAGGGGATCTAAGTCTGCTTGAAGCATGGCTCCGATTGCTACCGAGGCTGCTGCTGCGTTTCTGATCCACAGGTTTACGGTGTGGTCCATCCTCTATAGTAACGTGAGGGGTTTCCACCTTTTCCCCCCTTGTCCTGTGACTTTTTCTATGGGAATCTTCAGTGCTTCTTTCCGGAACAACAATGTCACCACGTTCAGGAACATCTTCATCTGACCAGTCACTAAATGTTGTATCTTCTCTCTTCTGGGGGACTTCGGCCACAGCTTTCTCAGGTGGTGCTTCAACCAATTCTTCTTTTGTTACTGGAGGGGTTCTTGGGCCTTTCTTCTTTTTATGATGTGGAACAATTTCTTCATCAGAAACTTCAGAATCACCCTTTGATCTCTTCCGCTTTTTCTCTATATTTTTCTTTTTTTGACCTTTTTTGGGTGAAAACACCTGGCTTTCTTCAGTCATTGATTCATTAGCATACCTTTCCACCACACTGTCATCATCTTTCTTCTTCTTCGTGGCCTTTTTCTGCACCTTAGACTTCTTCTTGCTGTCATCGTGCATTCTATCAGAAGCATCTCTTTCTTCAGAGGGACGGTGTCCAAGGTTTTCCTGAATCCTGGACCGGGAGCCTTCTGAAGCATCTGGTTGCTCTCTTTGCTTATCTGATGAAGAAACCCTCTCTTTAAACTCTGGTTCTTCGTAACGTCGGGAACTTTCCTTTCTGTCCGATTTTCTCTCTTCTTCTTTCCAGCGACTCTGCCGCTCTTCTGCAATGTGAGAGGGGCTCAGTGACCGTGATTCCTGTGGCCGCACAACCTGGCTCAGGAGTCTGTGCTTTTCATCTATAAAATGGGAAAAAGGATGTACTTGTAGTGTTTAGGAAGAAGAACATGAGCATTAAAACTTAAGGATTTAACTGAAATAACGGTTTCAAGTTTTTCTGCTACCGCAGGAACAATAGGCTATTTCCATTTTGGTAAACATGCATCTTGAACAACAGATGTGGAAGTCACTACCACCTGGCAAATGTAACACACAGTGACAAAATGAAGTAAAAGACAAACATACAGATTAAGAAAAATGGTGTTGCTAATCAAAATAAGGGAAGGACACTTACAAAAGCTTTCCCCATGTTCTTTCTACTTAAGGTTGCAAGTTACTTTCCATAAGCAGACGGTAAGCGGGATCCAGCTGCAGGGATAGCCCACTCCTACTTACTTTTATCTTCTCCACTGTTGTAAGCATCGCTATCAGGAGAGTGCTCACGGCGACGTTTGGGTGACTGACGAGGACTTGGACTGCTTTCGTTTCTGTGACGCTTCCTGCAGAAGAAACATGTACAGTCAATTTTCTTCCAGGTTCTTTAAAGGAAACATTTATTAATTCAAGCTTATCATCAATACAAACCCTGAAGTCTAAGCCCCTCATACAGAAGATAACACATCTAAGGATGCCAGGAAGCTTTGTAGTTTTCGAAGTTGTTTTTCCAAAACTGCAAGCATGATCAGTTTTCTGACCATACTGTAAGATACCTTGAACTAAAACTCAAACACTTAAGACAACTATCTTTTTAGCAAAAAGTTAGGAAAGGCTAAAAGAGAAATTTTTCCCTGTGACAATAATCCTTGCAGTGAGCTGATCCCAGCTAGCAGGTAGGCCCCCACCTACACACTTGCTTTACTTCTCCCCACATTATGATGGTGGAGAGCCCATACTAGATAATTTATAGGTATCCACAATTCCCTCACACAAAACCAACTAATTATTTCCAAGCAAAGCAGCCATTCATGGCAACACTGTTTTGTTTATTACTGATGAAACAGTAAGAATTTTATTATACTACATGAAAAAAAGGAAAAAAAAAAAGAGAGAGAAGAAAAAAGCAACTTGGTGCAATGCACTTGAGTGAAATGCCACACATTTACTCAGGATATTGTTCATGCCTTCACCGATAACCTTCTGGTACTGAAAAGTTGGTAGTGCAAAGGGTAGTGCACATTCCACAGAAATTTTGAAGAATGAAGTGACGAACGCTGACCTAGCTAGCTGCTATCTGACTTTCCAGGCTTCTAAATGGTACCACAGTCTGCTATTAAGTTTCCAAGAATGTTTGCATTATTAAAGGCAAGGCCACACAAGCATACTTGGAAGGAAAACGACATTGTCTGACTCAGTTGTTAGCTCCTGAATAGTTTCATGATTCTGCACTAACAAAGCACTGGATTAATTTCACCAGCATAGTGCTGATCTTGGGGTCACCAGTATGTGCCACACAGATGCAGAGGAGGGAGACATGGCTCCACACCAGGCCTCTGCATAAAAAGGATGTCCTCTTCCATGTTACTCCCCTGCTTACTAAGTTACTGAATCAACATTAAAAGACTGCCTTTTTTTTGTCTTTCTTTAAAGTAACATTCAGATCCACTTACTTGGATTTTCTTTCCTCGTGTACATCTCGTGAACTTCTTTCTTCTCTGATATCTTCTCTCTTATCTCTGCGGTCTTCCCTCCCTTTTTCTTTGTCATCCCAGTCTCTCTGGCGGTCTCTTTCCTTATCCCTGTCTCGGCCTCTCTCCCTTTCCCGTTCCCGCTCTCGATCTCTTTCCCGTTCTCGCTCCCTTTCGCGCTCCTCTCTCTCTCGCTCTCGCTCCTTCTCCCTCTCCCTCTCCCTTTCTCTTTCTCTGTCATGGTCCCTGTCTCGATCCCGCTCGCGATCCCTGTCTTTGTCCCGCTCTCTCTCCCTCTCCCGTTCCCGAACACGATCTCGTTCCAGCTCTCTTTCCTTCTCCCTCTCTCTTTCCCGGTCTCTTTCTCTTTCCCTCTCTCTGTCCCTCTCCCGTTCACGCTCTCTCTCCCGGGCCCTTTCATCTCTCCTGTCATCAGACCGATCTACCCTTCGCTCTTCTCTTCTTTCATCTCGCTCGAGGTCATCGCTTCGTCCTTGATGTCGTACCGGTGAGCTTGCTCTCTGATCTGCAAACAGAAGCAGGTTGGATTACTAAGTGCCAAAGGGACGTACATCGCTTCCACTACACTAATAAAATACAAAGAGCGTTTTGTTTTGACAAACTAGATATTGGTTTGCATTAAATAAAAAGCAACTCCCTGCAGAAACTTGGAAATTCTATTTGGGGAGGTAAAAAGACAAAAAGCGGTACTAATTTTGAAAGATTTTTTTCAATATTTAGGGAGTAGGTTTTCCTTATTTCAACCACAAGCTATTACAAAAATTTTATTTTCTACACGATTTTTCTGACTGCCTTCAGAGGTGATTATATGCGCCACTGCCTAGCTATTACTACTGCACTACTCAATGATTCAAATGTTAAGACTTATGTAAGAAAAGTTTACTTCCTAAACCTGTTAAGTCATAGGCTTTACAAGAAGTCACACCATTTATAATATATAGTAAAAGTTATTGCAAAATAAGAAATATCGGCCTGTCTCATCAAAGCGGAAGAGAAGAAATACGCAACCAAATCCATGAGAAAGGGAGAGGTGAGGATAAGCTGTGGGAAGCAGAACTGCCAGAAGTTTTCATATACATCCACTGCAGAGTCTTACACTTTAGAAGCTGATTTTTCATTGTTAAGACAGTGGATTAGAGCCAGGGAGAAAACTAAACATATGTAGAAAATGACTGATGCAGAAGGACAATGAAACCTGGTCCTGCCTGGACATATTCCTGTGTGACTTGGTCTAGGTGATCCTGCTCTGGCAGGGGGGTTGGACTAAATGATCTTTCTAGGTCCCTTCCAACCCCTAACATTCTATGATTCTATGATCTAATGATATTTACTCTCCACAGACTTATCCGCATTTTGTTAATTACGCTTCAGATATTTTTTGACTATTTCTCTAAATTTTTACCACTTCATAACAATTTCTATGCTACCATCAATAGCATTTGAACCACAAACACATCAACAAAACTACTTTTCCACAATATATATTACAAGCATTACACAAGACAGAAAAAAATTGCATGGATAGAAGTTAGTATAGAATCATAGAATCGTTAAGGTTGGAAAAGACCTCCAAGGATCATCAAGTCCAACCTTCTACCCAACACCTCCATGACTACTAGGCCATGTCCCAAAGAGCCTCATCTACACACTTTTTGACCACCTTCAGCAATGGTGACTCCACCACTTCCCTGGGCAGCCTGTTCCAATGCTTAACTACTTTTTCAGTAAATAAATTCTTCCTACTATTTAATCCGAACTTCCCCTGGACCAACCTGTGGCCATTTTCTCTTGTCATTAGGTACTAGGGAGAGGAGGCCAACTCTTCTCTTTTGGTCCATTGCTCTGATGCCGAGTGCACGTCACTGTTAATTGAGACAATGTCCACCAGGGGCAAGCAGGTAGACTTTGAATGGGACTGAATAAAACATTCATTTCCATCAGTTCAATCAATTTGAAATTTCTGAGTGTATTAACAATGACTTAAAGCTCCCCCGTTACCAGGTAAAACTAAAAGCAAGTTTGAGTGACTTTTCTGCCATGGATGTAACAATGCTTTCAAAAAATTCCATGCAATTGGCTCCATGAAAAGATTTTACATACTTTTAATGGTGCCCACAACATTATAATATCATTTACTGTGCATACGAAGTATTAGATTCTTACAATAAATAAGAATTACAGAAGTTCTGTGTGTCAATTTTTGTGACAAGCATCCACATGAAAGTCTTAAATGAATTGAGATACCAGAAATGTGTTTAACAATCAAAACTGGATAGTCAGCACTTCTTAAGTGACTTCATTTTTTCAGTAGTTGTTTGAAATACTGACATATTTGCCTTAGTTGAATAAAGGCAACCCAAATTTTCAGGCTTGCATTTCTAAAATCATATTAACAAGATTTCTAATGCATCACAGAATGAAGTACCAACCAAAATCTATCTCAATTTTTCCCTTTATGACAGATACTAAGACTGTGGTCTAATTATGGAAACTATGCCTTGAATTATAACTCTGAGGAAGAGTTACTGTTAAAAACATAGATCACTTTTTGTAAGGAATAAAACTACAAATCTTGTCTCCACTCCTGCAGAGGGAAACAAACCTAGTCAAAGCAACTTCCCTTCTAGAAATCTGTTTTGTTGTGATTACATGTTTTTACTTCTAAGGGTTTTTTCTCTGTTTCTTTTGTTTTACATTCTTAATAAAGAACTTGGTATGATATGAAGAACACAAATAACATTATAATATAGCTAGGATTCATTGGGGGATGGTGAGATGGAAGAGATGAAACCTAGTTTGTAAAAGCTCCCCCTCAGGACACATTCAGACTGTAGGGTTCTTTAGCTGACAAGAAAAAGCAAGCACGGAGGTTAGGGTTGTTGAAACCTTGCCTTGAAGATGAGAGAGAATTTAAAGCAGAACTTTTCACAAGAAGCAGCAACATATATTTCAATAGGCTAAAAAGCATTTCTTCAAGTAGCATACAAAATAGCCCTTTGAAAAACTGAAGTTAAACTAACAGCTACGTATTTGTCTCTTCCAAATCAAAACTCAAGATAGAAAAGAAAAAATCAAAAAGCACCATATAATTTTATATTTAGTCTTCACAGCTCCTCCTTCCATTTCCATGATATTTTAATTTCCCTGACTCCTCCTACTCTCTTAAATGATGAGCAATACAAATATTTTCCAGAGTTTAAGTCAGTACTAAGTTCCTCAGAGACAACACAGTGCTCTTTCAGGTGCAGAAGTGTTACATATTGCATACTATGTCCAAAAGAACAGTCTTGTATACTCTTTCCATGATCACTGGTATCTGTACCAACATTTATTACACAGTTATTATTGACCACAGCAAAGCATTCATCACTATTAAATTCCCCAGGCAATACATTTTTTAATTAATCATAAATTTAAACTCTCACTTACTTCAGCAGTAAGTAGTCTGTAATTAAGTCAGTCTAGTAGTCAGGCCTTTCACACAATAACTTACAGTGCAAAAGTACAATGTTTCTATACAGTCAAACAGAAACAGCAATGAAATGAAATCATGACTCATAAGCTTACATGTGTATGTACATAAAGTGGAGGAGAAGGCAAAAATGTTTTACATTTCAGTTGTAAAATTAAATCTCTTGAAGAAGTTTAGTTTGTTTAAACACTATTCACGTTAATAGAACCAGAAAGTGCCAAAATCTATCCACAGGGAGGAAGTAAGGCCATAGTATTCATACACTGCCAGTGAGAGATCTTACTACCAAAGTTAACTTACATCAAGGATTTAGTGTCAGTATGTGCTGTCAAAGGAGTTATTTACGAATTAGCAGTGTGGGGGTAGAACAAGGAATAAAAAGGAGGGATAAAGAAACACATGTACATTCATACATTTACATCTGACTACATATGTGTAAAAATATACATTAAAATACCTCTTTCTCTGTTGTCACGCCTGTCCCGTTCAGAATGTCTTCTTTCAAAGGAGGAATCCCTTGCTTGTTCTCTACTGTCATAGCGATCCCGATCAGGGTAGCTGCTCCTGGATTCCCAGCTGTCATGATAGTTTCCACTACTGCTGTGACCATCAACCTGGGATCCTCTAGTCCGACTTCCTAATAGAGATGCATCAATATAAAAGATGAGTTTCCACATGTAAGGAAATCCACTAATATTTTATACCACGCTCAAGTAGCAACATATCATAAAATTAAGTTAACTGTTTGTGGAAATAGAAATTGTAGCATCAAACTCTACTTAATCAACAACTCAAACTTCACGCTTTAATTTTCAAACTGCAAACTCCAGACTTTGTACATCACCATCCCATGGTCATGAGGTCTCCTGAACAGAAATATAACAATCCAAAAGGCAGTTCACGTTTGTTTTTAAGTAGGATGTAAGATGACAGGGCAGCAGGAATAAGTAGAGAAAGTAGAGATCATTTTTCATGTAAAAACTGCATGGCATTTCCCTTATGAAAATGTCACACTAAGCCTGAGAAAGCCAAACAATATTTATTTTAGATTATTAAAAGGCAGTAAGCGAAGCTGTTCTACAAAGTGCATCAGGCTTTCAAAAATACTGCCAAAGGTTAAAATTCCACCTTCTTTTTTGGCCAATCAAGAAGGGGCAAGTTGTCAGGTGGGGAGAGATGGGTGGGTATGAAAAATGGTTTTCAAGTACTTAAGACATGCAGTTGCTTTTGAGAGAACACAAAAAACCTGCTGCCCACTACTTCAAGATGCACTTCCTCCTACTGATCTTCCACTACACATCAGCCTTCTACTTGTGTTTGTAGTTCACAGCAAAACACAGCGTTGTAGAAACATTAAATAGAGAGGTGTAAGGGTTAGGGTTTGGTTTAAAATGGGATAGCAGAACACCAGTGTTATGCCACTAACAAACAGAGAACACAGAAGTGCTACACATTCAAGCAACTGTTCTAATTTAATGGCAATAGAATGGAACATAGCTTTAAAAGCATGAACTACTTGGCAGCACTTCTATACCAAATATCAAACAAGACAGTATGTATGTCAACATTCAATCTTCAATGATAGGGACTATTAATAATTTTTTAAATCACACAATACCCTTGTCAGATAATTCTGGACCTCTGCCTCGGCTTCTGCCAGTTCTATCACTTCTGCTCTCGTTTCTGGAGTCACTTCTGGAGTCATTCCTTGTTTCAGCACGAGAGCTCTCCTCTCTGCCATGGGATCTTCCATAGCTGCGTGAGTCCTCTTGATACTGGTCATCCTTTTTGTGAGCATCGCGACTCTCTCTGTCTCTGTAGTCATGTGAATCCCGTGTGGAGCGCGAGTCTCTCTGATCACGACTATCTTTGGTATCTCTGCTATAATCCCTCGTATCTCTGGAGTCTCGAGTGTCTCTGGATTCCCTTGGCTCCCTCCGATCTCTGTTGTCTCTCGTCTCCCTCCGATCTCTTCCGTCACGAGACTCTCTGTCATCTCTATGATCCCTGGAGGTACTCTGCTCCTGGTCATAATCACGATCATCTCTTGTTTCTCTTTCTTTCTCCCTTTTCCCTCTAGTTTCTGTAAAATGTTTAAAAGAATGTTACATACCTAGCTTAATCAGAGCAAACAAAAGTTTAGCACAGAAATAACACTAAAATAATAGTCAAAATACACTTCTGACATATACACAGAAAATCAAAATTAATATGTAACTAGGAGAAGATCATGTTGGATATCAACCTGTTCAGTAGGCTCTAAAGATCTTTTTGTCAATTTGAATCTGTACTTTACAGTTATTTACCTTTTCAAAAGACATTAAGTATAATTAAAAAAAAAATAATTCTAACAGATTAGAGAGCAAGCACACTTCAATACTTTCAAGGTAGGATCACTTCTCCATTTAGAGATTCCTTTTTTTTTTTCTACATACACATATTTTCAGGAAATTTGTGCTATATTTAGCCACTTGCTTTTAAGACCTCAATGTCTTGATAAATTATTTTTCTTTAATTTTTAAATTATATATTTATAATGTTCCTTCTACAGGAAGGTAAGCTTACAGCCATTCTAAAAAAAGCTGACATATGTACTCTCTGTAACCAGTCTCTTGGGAGAAATAGCATGTTTGCCCATCACAAACTGCTGAGCCAGCTTTACAGATTTCCAGAGGGAGTGACTGCTTCTTTGCACAGACCTCACTTAATGTCAATTAAAAGACAATAGAAAGAGCAACCAGTGAGGACTAGATGAGCATTTGGACATAGTTACAAGTATCCTACTGTCACTCAGCTGATCCACTAGTATATGAGGATCACTTACCTACTGACGCCACCACTGCATTACACAACAAACATCTAGATGGATATCTATAGGATCTTTACAATCAGCTGAGCCTACATAAGCAGTCTTATCAGGAATACTCCATTGCACAGCCCCTGAAAACAGAACCACCAGCACAGGAACAACAATAGACCCAGTGTTTTCTTCTCCCCCCTAAGCCACTGGGACAGATAATGTCACCATTGAAAAAATACGTTTCAAAATGCAATTTGCAGACAAATAAAAACCATTCTGAAGTACTATTTTGCGCTCATACCATCCCGCCTTTCATGGCGTCTATCATGAGACTGTGAACTCCGATCACGATCATGTCTTCCTTTTTCTCTTCCAGGAGATCTATGTCTTGAAGGGCTTCGCTTCCTCTGAGGAGAGGAGGAAGAGTGCGGGGGATAGGGAGAAGATGATCGCCTTGCAGGTGGGGAAGCTGTCCTTTGATAGGATGGAGAAGGAGTTCTTTTGCGGTGTGGGGAAGGAGAATGTCTTTGAATAGAGGAGCCTGACTGTGATGAAGAGGAGTGATGTCTGGAGGATATGGGAGAATGATGCTGACCTGACGGGGAAGCAGACCTGCAAGGAAGAGTTAGAACAGGCAGAGATGTAATAACTTGCTTTGAAAGGTTCTTGCCATGCTCTACAAAAAAGTGATTAAAGTAATTTTTGCATTCTTTACCCTGTCTGCTGAAAATAAGTGCTGTTTCTACAAAACATCAAACTAGTCTTCCCTCAGGGGTAGCAAGGACATAATTTCAAAGCATGCTTATCTTCAAGTGGTTATAGCTTAATATCCAAGAACAAGTTGTCCAATCAAAATTATATTACACAGCTAAAAGAATGCTTTCCTGGGGGAAGGCAGGAAGGAGTCAGGAATAAAAAAAACCATGATCTTTTCCCCCACCCCCAAACCAAGAACAGTTGTTTTCTTCAATATAAAATTAATTTTGGAGTTCATGGTAAAATTAGGCACAGTGTTACCTAAGGGGAATTTTTCTTCTTTTGTTTCCAATAGCATTCCATTTTTCAGAAAGCAACAGTGTCTCATTCTTGTGCACTTTTAACTTCTTTATTACACACATTGGTCTTTAAACAGCTTAGGCCTAGATCCTGAAACCCATATGCGCTATCTACTTAAAATTTTAGTAAACTTGAATGTTTATAAAACCAGGGGAAACACATGTCTAGTAGAATGGCAAGAAGTATACAAAGTGTCTCATCTTTGAAATTCCATCACTTAACTAAAGATAACTTACACAAAAGTAAACAGGTTCCCCCAGAGGATCCTATGCACAGTCTAACATGGACAAAACACTTCAAGCCTTTCAGCTCAGTCGTGTGGGGTTTTTTTCCCCTTATCAGCATCAAAGCAACTTTATATATATATTTTTTTTATTTTTTTTTTTTTTTTAGAATGTCGGGGCTGGAAGTGACCTCGAAAGATCATCTAGTCCAACCCCCCTGCCAGAGCAGGATCACCTAGACCACATCACACAGGAACACGTCCAGGCAGGTTTTGAATGTTTCCAGAGAAGGAGACTCCACAACCCCCCTGGGCAGCCTGTTCCAGTGCTCTGTCACCCTCACAGGGAAAAAATTCCTCCTCATGTTTGCATGAAACTTCCTATGCCTCAGCTTCCACCCACTGCCCCTTGTCCTATCATCAGGCACAGCAAGAAGAGCCTGGTTCCATCCTCCTGGCACTCACCTTTTATTTATTTATAAACGTCAATGAGGTCACCTCTCAGTCTCCTTTTCTCCAAGCTAAAGAGCCCCAGCTCCCTCAGTCTTTCCTCATAAGAGAGATGTTCCACTCCTTTAATCATCTTTGTGGCTCTGCGCTGGACTCTCTCAAGCAATTCTATGTCCCTCTTGAACTGGGGGGCCTAGAACTGAGCACAGTGCTCCAGATGCGGCCTTACCAGGGCAGAGTAGAGGGGCAGGAGAATCTCTCTCAACCTACTAGCCACACCTCTTTTAATACATTCCAGAATGGCATTGGCCCTCTTGGCCACAAGAGCACACTGCTGGCTCATGGTCAGCCTCCCATCAGCTTGGACCCCCAGATCCTTTTCACCTTCGCTGCCTTCCAACAGGTCAGTCCCCAGCCTATACTGATGCCTGGGGTTGTTCTTTCCCAGATGCAAGACTCTACACTTGCCCTTGTTGAATTTCATTAAATTTCTTCCTGCCCAACTCTCCAGCCTGTCCAGGTCTCGCTGGATGGCAGCACAGCCTGCTGGGGTGTCAGCCACTCCTCCCAGTTTGGTGTCATCAGCAAACTTGCTGACTATGCACTCTGTGCCATCATCCAGGTCACTGATTAATATGTTGAACAGAACTGGTCCCAGCACCAACCCCTGTGGGACCCCGCTAGTTACAGGCCTCCAACTCAACTCCATCCCATTGACCACAGCTCTCTGGCTTCTTCCCTTCAACCAGTTCCCAATCCACCTCACTCCCTGATCATCCAGACCACACTGCCTCAGTTTAACTGCAAGGGTGCTGTGGGAGACAGTGTCAAATGCCTTACTGAAATCAAGACAGACCACATCCTCTGCTCTACCATCATCTATCCACCTGGTTATGTTCTCATAAAAGGCTATCAGGTTGGTCAAACATGACTTCCCCTTGGTAAAACCATGCTGACTGCTCCTAATGACCCCCTTGTCCTTGATATGCGTAGACATAGCACCAAGGATCAGTTGCTCCATTACCTTTCCAGGGATGGAGGTGAGGCTGACCAGTCTATAGTTGCAAGTATCTCCTCTCAAGAAATATGCATTGGCCTTAAATTCTAACTCCCTTCCACTTCACAAAATTCCAGAGACTCCAAAGAGAAGAGCAGGAGTCAGCAAAATCACACATGGACAACGTATCTTCAAAAATCCCACTTAATTTTACATAATTTAATGCCTGCTTTTGAATGTCCATATACAGTGTTTGTGACTTCAAATAAACAATCAGATAATACAGATGAAGCTTTCAATTTCAAATGAGGGACTACTTCACCAAAGATACTAGAACCTCCCTGCAACCTTCTGCAATAGCCCAGCAGTTGGTAAAGATATATATTTAACACAGCTTTTGCCAAGTGTCTTGCAAATGTCACAAAAAGTTCTCAGTGAGACAGCTGAAGGCAGCTGGGCTCTGAAGAGACTGAACTCTGGAATAATTCAGGTTAGCAAGCTTGCAGCCTGTCATGACACTATCCAAGAGCCAAATGGACAGTCACCCAGTCAATGCTACTCAGCCATGGATCTCCTGGCTAAGGCTTCTTAAAGACACAAGACTCTGTAGGTAAAAAGACTGTCCTCATGTCAAGAGCACAGAGTAATGACTTAGCTTCCAAGAGGCAAAGCTTTGGGAATGGAATGTGAAGTGAAATCACTGGCAGTCTGAGGTAGGAACTCAAGTCTTTTTGGGTAAAAGACAACATGGTGGAAAACAACATTTCATCCTTCCTTCTAGTCCATGTCAGTGATCAAGAAAACTGCCTCCAGAGCCCCGTGGAGTAGCATGCTGATTACTACAGAACCAATATCACTAAGATGTTGGTTTTACATCCAGATTCCATTACAGAACCGGATATATTCGCTGAAGGCAATGTCCTATCCTGACTTCATTGTTGAGCCACTTCAGACTTGTCAATTGAGAGAAGTCAAACAAAATTTTTGCAGGACAGGCTGAAACAATACTTGAGCTCAGCCATTTCATCTCTACCGGAAAATATACCCAGAAAAAGTGGCAGAAAGAAATAGGTGAGACAGAAAAATAGAAAACCAGTCTTTGGAATAAGCTTAACTAGGACACTCTGAAGGACAGGCTGCATCTGTTTTTTTGATTTAATCCACAGTGTGTTTACGATCTTGTATGCTCAGATATTGCCAGGCCTGGAGACTATCCCACTGAGATTTGTTTATTATGGTCAATGCCAGAGAATATTTGGGCACTTCAACAGTAGACTGGGATTCTGCATATCTTTGTCTGAAGACCTGAAAGTGCCCGTGATCCAGCTGATGGGTTCCTGATGCGGCTTAGGGATGCTTGCAACTTCTACACACAGTCTGACTTCCAGAATGTGTAGCTTTTTGTCTAGAAAATTAAAAGCTTCGAGGTCCCCTTGTGCGTGCCACCAGTAAACATTCCTCATGGATGGCAGGAAAGAGAACACTCAGTTTCTCTGTCTCCATGGATATATACTTGTGCTGGCCACAGCTATCCAGCACAAGAAGCAAGGTCTGACCAATGACTGATCCTGAGGAAACAAGTAGCCTGCATGCCTCTAAGATGACAATCTGTACACATTGTCACATACAAACAAAACAGCTGGACTGCAATTAGCAGTAAAATTTCCAAAGTACTCAAAGCAAAATTCTGTCAGGGTCAGAAATGACTGACAGAATCCAATCCAATTTCATGACTTAACATCTTTAAACTAAGACTACATTTAATTTTCACCGTTAAACCACTATTAAAAAACAGAGCCTTCCATGCAAACCAATTATGGTAGCTATCAATGGTTTGGAGACAAACAAAACATTTTAAATATCCTTCCCTGATTCTAACAGAAGGCCCATTTATTTTCCATGCTGAACATTCCCTTGCATAACACTGGATACATCTGAACAGAATCCCCAAGCAGGCAGTGATGAGCAAAATACTGCAGTGGGTTAAGAAAAATAGGGAATGGCATTTTTCAGTCTTCTTACTACTGCCAGGTGCAAGGTGAATGGGCTGCTCTACTCCCTTTCCTACAGACAATCCAATTTAGAGAAAATGTCTATCAGTGACATCTAGCTTAAAACAATACAATGTTGTTTCAGCTGAACTGAGTCACCACGGGAGCAAAAGAGCTTGTTTCAACCTCAGGATTGCTGAATGGATTGGGTTTATTTTGCTTATTTTATCAGCATGCATACATATATGACACCTGGTGGCTTCCCTTCAACAGAAGTGCAGAAAGTAAGTCTGTCTCCCTCTCCATTATGCAAACATATGACTGCAATAATATTTAGTACTGTCATTCTAAGCTTAGAGACTCCTTCGGACCAAAATAAGAAGCCTCCTCCTTCCTTTTTAATGGGTGGTAAAAGATATTTTTTTCTAAGGCCTCTAGAACTATCAGGGTGATACCTTCCCTGAAGACTCCTGCAAGAAGGATGTCTGAAATTGTCCTCATATTGTATTGTTTAGCCACTAATGCTTGGCTTTCAGGAAAGATGTGTAGAGCCAGGATCTGTGCATCACCTTACACCATCTCCAAGAGAAAAGGCTTGCCACATTTTCTAAGAATGGAGAAGGTGAGGAAGAAAAAAAACCATGCTCCCCACAGATCACAGACTGACCATGTCTCATATCAGACTTCTGAAGTTCCACTTGAAGCCAAAACATTTTAGAGGAACTAATGAACAGAAGGCTGCACCATGACTTTTTTTTTGGTCATGACAGGCTGTCTCAATACAGTAACTTGGGGAAAAAAAGAAATAAAATCTTAGAGCTCAAGTGTTTCAGGCACACACGTACCCACAACAGACACATACAAAGAATCAAATCAACAGAGAAGTTAATATACTAGAACTATTCATGGCAATAAAATCCATGCAAATGTCTTCCCACCTGCGAGCAGGTGAGAAGTTATGTTTGTGAGTGGTTGACTTGGCGGGAGCTCGGGAGGTTTGTCTCCGTCTTGCAGCAGGTGGAGAATACTCCCTGGAAGGGGAAGAATTACTGCCAGAATGATCTGCAGGACTAGGAGAACGCTTCTGTCTATGGGAGCTTTCAGAAGGATCCCTGAGAAACACAAACAGCAGCTTATTTAATGTAATATGGCATTAGTACATTTCTAAGAAACTACAAACAACTCCAAGACAGAACCTATGTTTACAAGATCAAGAACTATCTTCCAGAATAATTTCTTCCATCCATAATTTAATATAAGCTAACAAAACAAGAAAATGCAAGACATTCACTAAATTTCTTGCTAATCACTGGACTGGAAAATACAAAACTACAATATGGTAAACCCAAAAATATGTTAATGGAATTTTACTTATTATTTCATGTGGAAGTGAAACAGAATTTCTATCAATGGAGAATTATCTCACAGTCTTATTAAAAAAATTTTGTAGTATCAGAACTTTATTTAAGAAGCTTCAAGATCACAGAGTTTTTTAAACACTAATCAGTTTCACATGAACAAGAGAGATTTGTCAGAACATTCAACTATTTCACTCACTGTAAATCATGATGATTTCACACAATTTCTTAGTTTTTATTATATAGGAAAGAAAGGACAAAACCCTGTTACTGAAATAAAAGGTTGCAGTCCCACAGCAATACCTGAGTATAGTACAAGGATAAGACAAGTACTTTCTTGATCCTTCCAGCACTACCTAGAATATTTTCTACTGCTTACAACCTCCTTCAAGTGATGGAGTGCACAAGCATAAGGGAAATAATATATTATTTTAAAATAAGAATAGTGTTATTTATTAAATCACTTAAAAATATACAATTCACTGGTTTTCCATTGCTTAGTCTTTGCTATGCTAGTTACAAAGTAAACCCTTACAAACATGTACCCCATTTTCATCACAGGAACCCAGGATTTAAGAAAACAGATGTTGTATTTTTCAAATTAAACAGACACCTATGCGCCAGAAAATAACAAGAATACTCATATTAGTCCACTACTTGATAGAAATACCTATGCAAAAGTGAAGTAAATCTAAAACCGCAGCAGCCTCACTACCTCAGAAACACTTTTAACCTAGTGAAGATTAGGGAGCATTTAAACATGCCACTGCCAATTTAAAAAGATATTAGTCCTCTAAGATTTCAAAAACACAGGCAAGCAGACAAGTGAATGACTTGGCAAAGATTTTGTCAAATGAATTGCTCCACTGGTGAAGGTCCAATTTCCTGAAAAGTAATGAGTCTTTCAAAAGGGCATTTTACAAACTTATTAAGTTATATAATGAAAATCCAGCAATCTGTTACAGTTAACCGATCCATCCACGTAGTGCACTTATAATATTTAATGAGTACTGAAAGGTTGTTGGCAAAGCAGGTATAAATTCCTTATTATTCAATGTTGTATAAAGGATTACTTTAAAAGCAAGGTTACATTAATGCTAAAAGCTAATAATACAACATAACTTACCTCTGTTTCTCTTTTTTCTCCTTGTGCCTTTCAAAGTCACGCCCTCTCTCTTTCACCTCCCTTGCCTTTTCTTCTGAACGTTCTTTTGCTTTATGCTTTTCTTTGTGTTTTTTCCCCAGAGGAGTTTCCTCTTGTACCGGAGGAGGAGGACTAGGGGTGCGAGGACCTTTCTTTTTACTCTGGTTACTTTTAGAACTCCTAGAGATAAATCAGTGGGAGGTGAGAAAAAAAATAAAGGACTGACAACTATTTAAAACAATGATTACTCAGATGCTGTCAGGAAAGTTATAATGTAAAGGGCCTTGAAGCTTTTAGGATAGGTTTCACTACTCCATTAGCAAGCAGCATTCAATAACTGTACTTGACCAAAGGGTCAAAGCACATTGAGCTCTTCCATTTATAACCTTTATTTCTGAAGCAAGTGAACAAAAATATGAATTGCTGCCGTTCAGACAGAACGGGTTTTCAAAGTTAAAAAGCCCTTGTGTGAACTGTACACATCAGAGGACCAGAATTCTAAATAGTATCCTGTCTCTTTAAACTCCCATGTCTGCGATACAATGACCCAATCACGTACACAAAATAAGTTGAACTCCTCGTATCTTTGATTTAATGTTAACTACCTGATGCAGGATAAAGCACCCAAGTATTTTTGAATGCACATCTCATGATATGAAATAGTATTTTTTTTTTCATATAAACCACCCCTAACATAAACTCTATAAACTAGGTACCACTGCATACTGAATGTCAGTAGCATACTAACCCATGCTGTACTTTCTCGTAGCACAATCAGCATTGGTTTGTCCCTATTTTAAAGGGTATTTTTGCTTAGCAAATACAGATGTGTCCGCCTACACTGTTGCAGTAATTTCTTTCCTATCTGAAAGCTGCAGGCAGTGATTCTAAAGTTCCTGCAGCTGACATGAACTTAGAAACAAGTTTTGGAGATTGATTTTTTTGTGGCAAGGTGACCAGTCTGAACTTCCCATGATTTCTGCATGCCTTGTCCTTACTTTTTTCCTCCGCCCTCACAACCCCTGCTTCTTTTCCCCTCCTACATTCTGAGAAATTTCCTGCCTTGAAAGTAAAGCATTATTTCCTGAACAGCAATATGCAATACCAACAGAATGTGCAGCTATCTTAAACATTTCACTTCAGTCTAGAGGAGCTACTTCACAGGCTGCAACATCTCAAATAAAACTGCTTCCCACTTTTTTAATGCTTTGTATTTCCTCATCATCTCCCACAGACTCTGGACATCCAAACAGAAAAGACCTGCTTGTGAACTATTAAATTAATTAACGGACAACTACACATGTGTAACAATTTTCTGCATAGGATGATTCACAGTGCACAATTTAGAGATCTTCCCCTAAAGTTATATAAGCAAAAGTCCTAAAAGCAAGGAAAATGAAAAAACCATATTAATTATGAAAATCCTGGTAATAAAAATCAGCATGGTTATCTGTTCTCACTTTCTCACAAGATGCAACTACATACTGACCTCTGCTGATCCAAAAGCGGAGAAGATACAGTAGATGCTTTCTTCTCTTTCTTACTAGCTGAAGATGATGATTTGGGACTGGATCTGCGTTTTGGAGATTTGCTAGACTTTCTTGGTGATGGTGATAATTTAGATCTAACCACCTCTGGAGAAATCTTGTGGAAAAGAACATATTAACTAATAAGATATTGATGCTCCAAAGCTTACCTGAATTTTGATATACAGGTAAGATATGTAAATTCTATAACAGTCTACATCTGAGGTCTTAACCATGCACACATCTACCTCAAACTAACCACATTATTTTCAAGGAACATTGTAAAAGGACGACAACAGAAAGAGGGTACGGGCAAAGAAAATGATGCACTCTGTAATACATTACAAAAACTGTAACTAAACATTTAAAATCAGTACGTTCCACATTAGCACTCAAGTTTGTCTGAAGAAAGGGTAAAAAAAAAAAAAAGAGAGAGAGAGAAAGAATGAGAGAGAGAGAGAAAGAAAGAAAAAGACAACTTTCAAGCTTGGGGATTTTTTTTAAATCATCCCGAAAATGTTAGGGTTTATAACACAGATTTGTCACTGTCACTCTACTCTGTTACTACAAGGCATTTTAGAAAAGGAACTTGGCAAATGCCTTGTCCTTTCTTCTACATGCCTTCTCTGACCAAGGTCTTAATAGCTTTACATTATTAAAATGCATTAAATTATACTCATTCAATTGCTGACTTCATAAAGCATAAAACTTAGTTATGGTGCTGGATCATTGACCTTATACTCATAACTAATATCCAAGTCATATACTAAGCTATACATGTGCCAGTTATTTACTACTACGTAACACGGTAGTGTATATGTAGCCCAGGAAGTTCAAGTCTTCCAGGAAACACCTAGAAGCCTATGAGGAGGCTGATGACTTTTTCTTTTATTTCACATTTATGTAAAACAAACCTCTTTTTTAATGACTATTTCCTCTCGTTTCTCCATGTTTTCCTGTTCCAGCTTCATGAGTTCTCTCTGAATCTTTTGGCGCTTCATTTCCAAAGACAGCTCATGATCATAATCATAATTAACATCTCCATTGTCAGAGTCTTTTTTTAAAGAACAGTAAACAGATTAGTAAACAACTACATAGGAAATAAAAAATAATATTTAGCATACTGGATTCAGGCATAAATATTTCCATGACTTCTAAGCACATGAATGGTTTAATGAAGCTAAGACAAATCTCTTCCCCAGTTACATGTGTAAACCTGAAATAACTCCAGACAGTTCCATACCACCTGCAGTTAAAATCTGAAAACTTCATTAAAAAAACACCTCAACTTCCTTCAGAGACTTGCATCAATTATTAAGGTGAGGTAGCAAGGGAAACCCAGGAAAACATTTATTTATATATAACAACAACAACAAATTAGAAGAGTGTGTCTTCACAAAGACCAAAATATGTAGAGAACTACTTCACTCGGAAATCTCATATGAAACGGATTTGAATACTGCTGTGTGATACTAGAGAATTGTGTTAACAGAGTATCCCACAAATTAATTGATACACTCAATTATACCTGTGAGTTGATTTTAAAATAAAAGGATGTCTGTATGACCTCTTCCACTGGATAAATGCACACTTCAGGAGTTTATTTCTGTTTTTAAAACATCATTACTGTTTGGTATTAACATAATGATAATGGTACATAAGAAAAGGTGTTATTTCTCTCACTTTTTCATTAAGTCATGGCTACCTAATATCATATGCTTCAAGCCTGGCAACTGGAATCTTACTGAAAGGTAAAGCAGTTTTACTCACTCTGGTTACATTTCTTATTTTGTTTTAATGGCTACTTAAGTCTAATGCTCAAAAAGCACTTTAGGAAAATGACTGTCAGAGAAAAGATGACTTCATTAAAAAGTCATTAGTTTTCACTCCCCTTCCTATGCACAGGAACTATATAAAAGGATTTGCAGTAACTAAACTCAAGTCTACAAATTCCCCTCCTGTGCCATGACGCATGGGAACAGCTTACAGGGAGGTGTAGTTCCTAACAGCATAGGTTCTTTCTCAGTCCATCTGTCTGCTTATGTAGCACTCACTGGAACTTAACAGAGACTTAAGACATTCATACTACATATTTATATAGAACTTGAGGTTTTTATGTTCCAGACTTTTCTGACTTAGATTCTATTTCCATGCATGTCATGTCAATGTTTCTTAAATCATGACAAACCCAAAATTTAGAAAGGACTGAAAACATATTATGGCTACTTTTCTGTTCATGCATTGTGCTTAAGAGGAGGCAAAACAGTAACTGCAACACTTACAGCACATACTGTAGAAAAGCTACCTACTTGATGAAATTACAAAGGAGCTCCCTCCCAGAAACAACTTTTAGTATGTTTTAATGCAAATACATTCATTGTATCTGAAATCACTCAAAATGGATCAGGATTCCCATTTTCTCTTGCAATATTGTAACTACTTCTGAAAAACTGAAACAAAACTACATAAACACCAGTTCATTAGAAGCTGCCATAACTGCACTGTCAGGTAAACTTGGTCTCTTAACAAAAGTGAAACTCAGGAAAGAGAGAAGAAAACAAAGACAATCTTTTCCTCAGGTGTCTACATATTAAATGGACGAGTATTATCAACAAGGGCAACAAAATCACCTTTTAACCCCTAAAAAAAAAAAATCTCAAAAAACCCACCCCCAAAAAAATTACTACAGGACTCTCACCACTTTTTGTTTGCAGAATATAAGTAGTTCACCAATTGCTGCCTTCAGCTGTTCAACTCGTTCTAATGAAGCCCTTATTAATGAGACAGTTCACACCACTGCAAATTATGCAACAAAAACCTGCTGACTTTTGAATTCAAAATTCAGTTACGCTCTCTCCTCAGACTGACCAGTTCCATTGAATGTAACTTGGACTCAGCTAGTGATCTAAATGTGAAAGGTTCAGCTATGGAGTAGCCTATTGCCAAGTTTCTCATCAGAGGAGTCAAAACAGAAAAAAAAAAAAAAAGAAAAAAAGAATGTGTTTTTAAAATAAGTTGGTTTTACCATTGTTGCAGTCCAACTCAGATTGCTGCTTTGTTCTCCTCCAAAAATAAACATCAGTGGTTACTGCATAAAAGTATTCTGCTTAGAAACCAAATCTTTAAGCATTCTGCTTTACATACAGCCCAGTAATTTTGCAATTCTTTGAGCTGTAGGGCAACCATTAGTTTAATTACACTTACCTTCTCTGTTTGTTTCCCAATCCCCATTTTCCTCTTCACTTTCTGGTGTTCTCTCCTTAGTAATTTTGATATCCTCCTTTTCTCTATGTCTTCCTCGTGAAGACTCTTTCTATAAAGGGAAAAATGCTGCATTAGAGTAAACAACTTTATTTTAAAAGAAGCCTGAAGAAGCAGGTATATTTTACATGGTATTTTGGCTGTTTCTTTTTTATAGTACAAAAAGCATTTTCTCCTTTAGCCTGGTGAACAAATACCTTCTTAAATAAGCAGAGACTCCACAGGCAACATGGTCTAATGCAATTTCATATAATCAGTATGCAAACAGCAGATGGGGAAAAGAGAAGAGAGGACTCATAAAACCAGAAGGCTTAAAGGCAGGGTAAGAATCAAGCACGTACCAGAGAATAAAGTTTAAAACAGGAACCAAAAGAGCAGATCAGGTTCTTAAGACCAAAAGTTTATGAACATTTAATTAGCACAATTTTAACAGCTTGAGTGAGAGTTCTCAGCTGTAAATAAGAATATTTTATGTGCAAGGCAGATGAGCTTCAGAAGCTGAACCATTTACCTCTCCAGAGGATAAAGAAGCATGTCTGTGTGAATAATAAAATAAAATAAATAAATAAAAAGAGACCCTTGGCTGGCAGAAGGAAAGGGAAAAAAGTATAAAGCAACACACTGGAATCAAGTTTTGTTGATAGCTTTATATTTGAACTTTCACTGACCCCAAGTTATTAGTCTAACTGTTGCAGTAGCACCTGTTTTGCATGTGGCAGATGGTCCAAAGAACAACTAAGGAAGTCAGAAACTATTCTTACAGTAAAGAAGACAATTTCAAAAGGCAACTGAACCTGCGCTGCTTTTCTCCCCTTGCTAAATTCCAGTAGTAAAGCTGCATACTTGCATCACTGCCACTGCTGAATCCACATTCTCTAAATAATCTACCTGGGCTCAAGTGGAGTACAGGACAAAGGTTTTTCACTATTTGCAAAAAAAAGAACGTTTGAGCTTAGAGGTATTTAAGGTTAATTTATTAAGTAGGAAACCAGAAAGAGCAAATAATGAAAGTTCGTCCCATATCCCTTTTGTTCTCACCTCCCATAGTGCCTTCGTTTGTCTTTTGGGGATGCTTCAAGTGTTGATATGTAGGAACCTTTGGGTTTATGCCAAGAAAAGGAGATGCCTGTTCACTAGCTATTCCTTATTGGGACTTAGATCTTGACTTAATTTAAATCCTTAACATCACCTTAGAAACACAGTAAAGAAATAACATAATACAGTGGATATTCACTCCCAAGTGTGGATAGTCAACCCCAAGAGAGTATAATTCAATAATTACTTTTTATTCACTAAAAATGTTAAAATCTTATCTCTAGTTTAATGATATAAACAATGATAGAACAAGTACTGCATTTATTTTTCCTTAGTGAACTAAAACGTGCTTTAAGACACAGTTATCTTCAAGCCTCTTATCTTGATGCATTCAGTATGTAACATTGAAAGCCTTAGAAGGTTTGTGAAATCGTGACCAGTCCCTACATAACACAAAGGAACCTGACATTACAGAACTAGTGTGTGTCACATTTAATTTAAAGCATTTTGGAGAATAAGAGGGGGGGGGGGGGGGGGGACCCACCACACTTTTTTCTTTCTTTTCCCCTCTCTTTCACAACACCATCTCTAAAATTATGTACGAGATCCTAAGCTATGAAGTCATGCTGGTTGCTAGCATCAACTGCACATAAGTTTACATCAACTAAGCCATCATTACAACACGTACTAAAGGCATTTCAAAGAGTGAGAAGAATTGTATTATGCTGCAAAGCAAGTTGTTTTAGGAAAAAAACCTGCTCTCATGAGATCTGAAAATCTGTAGCTTTATCAACAAGCTTCTCCTACAACCATTCTTTTTCTTCTTAGAGTACCGTAATTTTTCTAGACTTCTTCTTGAAGGCTGCATCTCTTCTACTAAACTGTGTACTTTTGCTATATATGCCAACTAATTCCTACAATATAAACAAACAATAAACATAATAGTTTAAATAAAAATACTAGTTTCTATTAATTCAACACCGTTTGTCACAAATAAGCTGAAATAGGCACGTTCGGACATCCTCTGTGTACCAATTTCAGAAAACCTCTCAAAGCCAACTCCCTAAATAACTTGTCAGCAGAGAATATGCAGGTACATCAGAATGCTCCAAGACCACTTTAATAGCCCACATTAAAAATCCTACACAACCTGTATGCATCTCACCTACATCTCCAAACTTAAAACCAAACACAAGCATCTTGAAGGAGCCGCTATATTCTCCTTTCAGTGGACAGATTTAGTACCACAATCCTACTATTTCAGAAGAACTGAGAACAAAAATATCTATGAAAAGAATGTTATTGAATTATTGAATATAGAAGAAGGGAATAGACAATTTTTATGCAAACGTTATTTTACAAGCCAGGACAACTTGATCTGAGCCTGTTCATACACTGAATGACTTCAGTTGTCAGGAAAAAAATTCTAGTAACATTGCTTCTTGAAAAACAAATCTGTTTAGAAATTGAGTATATTTTCCTGGGGCAGACAAATCATGAATTAAAGTTATGATGGCTTAGAACACGTATTTGACTTTTCTCATCGAAGAGTCACCAACATTTCCATTTTATTGTACTTGTTCCACTTAAAACACATTCAATTCCCTCATTCGATGGGGAGTAAATATTTCCTTCATATCATTATAGATGTTCTTGTACTTTACACAAGTTTTTATCTCTCAATAAGCCAAGAATAAATTAACTTGAAGGCCAATAGCATGTCTTTCGCTTGTACTTGAAGATGCTGTATCCACTTCAGTCACACTTGTAAACTATTTCTCTGCAGACTTAAAAAAATGCCATTTACTAGACAAGAAACAATAAACTTTAATAATAATAGAATTATTTACAAAAAAAAAAATAATTGTAGATGGTCCTAAGAATAAGCAATTTAGGACACTTTGTCTATGCTCTTCTCAGGTATATGTTCTCTGTTAAACTATTTATGTGTGTTGGATAGATGTTTACAGTTTAATGTTGACCTTCAGGAGAAATGCTACTTAAGAAAGGGGGAAAAAAAAAAAACATTAGGGCTGAATTCTGTGAGATTTATTGTCTACTTCAATTAAAGTCCACACCCCATAAGATATGATCAGCACTCTACAGCACAAGACTTGTTACCTGATTGAATGAATTTCTCTCTACAGCCAGAAAAGTTTGGCCAAGAACAAAAGGACTCATCCATTCTCAGAACATGCTTCTAGTCAAGAAGTGCTATTTTGCCAACACCGATGGAGAGAATAAGACTCTTACAACCTACAATTCTTATAAGGTAGAAACTTCCATTTCAGCCTTATCAATATATGTACATACAGCAGCAATATACACTTCAAAAGCACAGATTCCTTTAAATCTAGATCAAGCTATCATGTATCACAGCTAGAATCTTTTGGGCAAGCACAGTACTATTTTGCTCTAGGTAAAATACTTTGACAGTGTAAACTACTACCACACTACATAAACACACAATATAATGAATCTGAAGCTTCCCTGCAATGAACAGGTATTGTTTCCATTTCAGAGATGGAAGGCCATTCTGACTTCCATCTCCCGTGGAGATGTTCAAAAGCCACAGTGACAAAAGGCGCGGCTATGAAACCAGTATTACTCATTCCTTACCAAAAAAAAAAAACCAAAACAAAAAAAAAAAAACCAAACACCAAACCAAAAAAAACCCCAAACTTTCCTAAATGTACATGAGGTTCTTCCCATTGTTTCCCTCAGATCCCAGGTAATGCTTCATATAATCCACAGTAACTCTCTTCTCATATTATGGAGAAAAATTCAACATAAAAATTTCCAGCTAAGCACAAAACCTGCAGGAACTGTATCTAATTATTTGTATAATAATAGACAGACTAACAGAGTGGTGAAATAATTCTGAACACAAATCAGAGAAACACAGAAACAACTGAGTTCAATGTAGTTGTCCATGTAACGCAGCATTTTGTCTCCGAAAACAGCAGTACAAGACATGAAGATATAATAAGGGATATATTCTAAGGGATATATTCTATAAGCTGCCCATATAGGAAGTTTCTTCCTAAATACACACAGATTGTACTAGTTATCTTACATCTCCAAAGGACAAGAAATCTCTTCTAAAGGATTTTATACTAGTTACAATGTCTCAATGTTTTGTGGAACCTATTCAGGTTTTTGTCTGTATCTTCTAGCAATGGATAGAATTCTCATATCACCAAAAAAGCATTTTCCCTTGTCATTTTCAAATTTGCCACTCCTTCTACCGGGATAAAGTGTGAATATGACGCACCTAATTTACATTCTCTCAACCACACATTATATGCATTCACCACATGTCCTTTCTTCCCTCCAGTCTCTTTCTCAACTCCTTGCCCACTTCAGAAAGACCTTGGACTTGCATTTCTATTTTCTTGCATACAGGTGATCACAATCAAACAGCATTTCAAGTAAAACTGGACCATGAATTTCTACAGCAAAATATTGATCATTTTCTATTCCATTTTCATATACCTGAGTGTTTGCTTCTGCAACTGTGACTGCACTTTGCACAGATGGATTCATTGAGCTGTCCACAATAACTTTTTTCCTACAGGATGTTTTCAGTTACTTTTAAAATATTAATTTGTGATTTTTTTTTTTTTTTTGTTTTAAATACTTTCTTCATTTTACATTACCTTGCACTTGCCAACACCAAGTTTCATCTGCTATTGTACTGACAAAAACTATCCTTCCCCAATCCCTATGGAGCTCCTCAGACTTTGGCAATCTCAACTGCTGTTTTCATACCTTCTGCAAAGTTTGACATTTGGGATATCCAACATTTTTTCCACATTCTTAAAAGGTTACAGCTCTTTAGATGAAGCACCATAGCATCCTTCGTAACTTCATCATTTGATATTAATCTAAAATTTTCCCCTTAGCTGGCTTCTAAACCTGACAGTATTATACCTGCTATTCTTTGACTATATGCCTCAAAAACCTTGTTTCAAGAGAGACTATTTAGGGTGTCAACTGTACCAGTTCTCCCTTAGCTACTACTCTCCATTAAACTTTCAGTCCAGTAGACTGGCAAAGCACAAATTATGTCTGCAGGAACAGTGCTGCTCTTTTTATTTTTGTAATAAAAAAAAAACCAAACCCACACAATTATGAAACTTTTTATAGAACAAGCTACTTATTAATTTGAAACAAAGTTAAGATTTCTTATCCAGCTCCTACATTATCCCAAAAGCTTTAATAAGAAGTGGAAATGTCAGGTATCAGATATCAGATCTCTGCCATAACAGTAGTGCTAATGATGGAGCTTGATTTTTGGTAGCAGTTCAGTCACTTCAGTCTTCTGTTCTTTTAGATACCGGGGTTCTCTTGACGACTGTCCCTCTTCATCTACTTGTTCCAGAGTATTTTCTTTGGATAGCTCGTATTTTGAGAGTTGCCTCAATGCAACTAATACAAAAGCTCAGTGGTTTTCTCAGCCTCTGTTTATGATGTTGAAGCAGAGTATTTTTTTCCCCTGCAGTGTGCTTATCCTGCAAGTAATTCTTTGGTACTTTAACAGACCCACTAAGTCTCTGATTCCTTTTGATTCCAGTACATCTTTACATGGGGTTTAGTTGGTAAGAGTATTTTATTATTGCATTAATAGAACACTATAAAAAGCAGGGTTAACTAACCAAAAGTAAGAATTACATCAAAATTAGAGTTGTACCAGGAAAGAAGAAGTTACAGCAAATTTTTAATAACGGTTGGAAAAAACCACTTTTCCCACCAACCACGTACTCAATAACTGAACAGTTTATTCAAACTACTGGAAAATAAAAGAAACACATTTGAGTAAAAGAGTAAAAGGATTGAAAGTTTATACAAATTAACAGCAACTGAAAACATGATTGGAAGGTAAACCATTCTGTTAATTTAATGATAGCAGCTGCTGTTGATTTCTTTGCACCTGACATAAAAATTCATTTTACACAGCAAGCAGGAACAGACTGAGAGGAAAAAAAAAAGAATGCTGTTAATACCTGATTTTTCACAAATAAAAACTTTTAATCATTATTTATATGAAGATGTTTTTAAAAAACATGATGCAGGAATATACTGGTGCTATTGTTACACAGGTGCAGGGTCCCACTACCAACTCTACCCCTATTTGTAACATCAGGAACAGGTACCACAAGTTAAAAAATAAGTAACTTCTGATATTTGAGGGGTACAGGGTTGCAGAAAGATGATTAGAAAATGTGATCGATAATGAATGAATTTCTTGAAAAATCTTTAAGTTGGCAGATGGGATGGCTGATGAGTATGTGAGAAGGAAGGTGAAACAAACCAGCACAACAGTAACTGCATGGTCTCATCAAAAGCAAATTTGGGATGAACAACTGGAGTCAGGATGCATGTAAATGATGCATATGAATAAGCATTGGGGGGAAAAAAATAGTGGATGACTAGAACAACAGTCAAGACACTTTCTTGGTAACAATCAAAGCGTCTGCAGTGTTATTAAATAGCTGTTTATCAGTATTTATATTTTAGTCTGTGGGATATAGAAACTCTTTGGGAACCAGAAGACCAGAAAGTGCTATAAAATTGCAAAATAGTACAATTGTTAAGACGCTTCATAATAAAATATGCCACATCCAAGATACAAAATGATCAGTTCACCAAAACATTTTAAATATTACAAGTCACCACAATCAGGTTTCTAGGACACACTGCCCAATTGCTACTGAGGGATTCTGGAGTTCTGCAAACTCCATTCTTACCCTAACAGGAGAGGACGATTCCTCTGTACTTCGTTTCTGTGGCTCTGCCTCAACCTCTTGACGTTTGTTCTTCATTCTTTCCCGAAGATCTCCAGTGGGTCTTTCTGGTGACCTGTATAATACAGAAATATAATATAACCAGTTCTATGTGACTATTCTTAAAGGAATACAATCTACCTTTTAGCTATCTTATTTATATACAGAAAGATCTAAACCTCCCACCCAGAAGTGGACAAGTAAATAAAAATATATTCCATTCTAATGGGCTTAAGCATTCTTAAAAAAACAACCAAAACAAAAAAAAACCCAGCTCTTTCAGAACGTCAAGGAAGACATGACTCTGAGAAAAAAAAATTACTTGTATGTATATATGGCATGACTCAGTTACTGCTCTAGATCAGCTTCAGGTGATCCTATCCAGAACAAACCATCTTTTTCTGACCATCATGAAAATGTGTGTCACAAGCAATCCTACTAAGTCTTTCAAGATATCTTTATCCTTCTCTATATTCTAAACTGCACCAAGTTTAATTTATATATAAAATACATAGCTTTTATATATATAAAAAATACAGTTTAATGCAGAGTCAAAGTACTGCAGACTAGCCATGATAGTCACACAGAAGCACAACTCTGAATACAGATGAAGTCTGCAAGTGGAAATGTGACTTAAATGCCATCCTCCCATGACCTTGGTGAAACTGCCACACAAAAGAACCACCATTGCAAGATCATGCACCAGAAATTCACTTTTGGGGGTCTCCTCATTTTACATCTATTATTATCATTATTACTTTGTTACTTAATGACAAAACATTTGATGACTTCTAGTAGTCATGCAATCTTAAGGTATATTTTCTATAAAAGTTATTATTTTGATGTGGGAAGGGAGGGGTAACATCCTACAGTACCACGAGACATCTGTGTAATTTTGTGACCTCTTAGTATGGATTCACAAGTTCATGTATCTTTTACAGGTTAAAAGAGAACAACCCTGGAATTCAAAATTGATCCTATCCAACAGGGATAGAACAGCTGCTTCAAATGATCTTCCAGTTCAAGTAAAAAAAAAAAAATTCTCTTCATATTAATCTCACTTGATACCGTAATGGACGTGTACACTGAAGAATCACAAAGAGATACTGATACTGACTTAATTGATTAGAGTTATATATAATATTTGAATAATGAAATTTGCATTTGTTTTGTTTTTCAGACTGAGTTAGTATTTCCATTCATGAAGTGTTGCTTCTCCCACCCTTCCTCTGTCACATAATACACAAAGGGTAAACTGTCTTTCACAGTTTATGCACATAAAAATCTAAATATTTCATTTT
This sequence comes from Todiramphus chloris collaris, assembly GCA_025345505.1. Classification (NCBI taxonomy): domain Eukaryota; kingdom Metazoa; phylum Chordata; class Aves; order Coraciiformes; family Alcedinidae; genus Todiramphus; species Todiramphus chloris. Next base: position 41,541,971 of record JANVCC010000021.1, read on the forward strand.
CAACCTGAGCTACTTGAAAAACACTACCTGCCTTCCAATTTTTCTTTTGCAATGTTATCTATATTTAACTCCTCAAACTCCATCATAAGTAAAGTGCCTTAAAATGTAAGAAGAAAAAGACCAGCGACTGCTCTCATTTTTAAAAGCATTTAATTCTTCATGAAGTTGCAAATACAGGTGAATCAGGATCAGAGGAAATGTAAAAAATAGTAGTGTGCTGCTGCTTTCAGTACTAAGAAAGATCAGCTAATGCCCAGCATACAAATATAAATAAGTTATCTTCTTTGCATGCATGATTATATCCTTTGCAAAGTGTTTGGCTTTAGAAAGGTTATGATTCCAGGTTGGTTTTTTTTCCCCTCCCCCATGTTAGAAAGTTAATTCCTTTGCATTACCAAAACTCTGAAGTTTTCCAGCCATCAGCTACTTCAAATAAACTGTCTTTCAACATTACAGTGGCAATTCAATGCCTTAATTTTTAATAATGTTTCAGCTATGGCACAAAGAATTCAGCTTTGTGAAACTGAAGGTTAATATAAAATGGAAAAAAAAAAAAATGTACTACTAACATTGTTCCTCAAGAGGAACAATTAACAATTTCAGGAAAAATCCCAGTAGCTGAAGGAAAAAGCAAGAGAACTCATACTGAATACTGCTTATGTACTTTCTAGGAGACATCTGATATTTTTACACTTCAAAAAAACCAAAACAAAACAAAAAGTTGGAGTGAAAAAACACCCAAACCATTTTACCCTCAATTAATACCTTTATCAGTATGGGAGGGAAGAAAAAACTTATTTTGTTAACACATTATTCAAATCTACTTAAAGATTGCAAGTTATCAAGAAATCACAGAAAAGAAGAAAGCTCTGGCTTCAGGGTTGGGTTTTCTTGGTGCTTTTTTGTTTAGTTGTAGTTTTTTTGGGGGTGGGGGTTTTTTCAGCTTTAGGAGAACAGAGTGAAGTCACTGTAACCATACTACCCTCGCTTCCCAAAAAACATCAGAAACATCGTCCCCCGAACTCCCCAGGCTAATAAGATACAACTGAAAAGTCATCAAATTTTAAGAAGTAATTACTTGGGAAGCTGTGACTGTTTTCAGATACTTTGGCTTAATGCACAGAAAAACAAGTTGGTCTATTACCTGATTTTTCTTTCAGGTCTACAACGGTGTTAATTTTTATATAATGGCTTCTTTTCTACATAATTTTAACTCCACTTCCCCTCCAAAAAGGATCTTTGTTTATTCCAGGTAACGCATACTACTGAATTTCAACAGATAACTACAATTTTACTTCTACAATTTAAGATGATGTGGTTAGACTCCCAACTGGTAGAACCTTTCACAGGAAAGGCTCCACAGCATTATCCCTGTACGCTGAAAAAAACAGAACTACTCAACAAAAAAAAATTTCGCTTTCATGACTGAATATTTTGTGCTGGGCCCGTATTTTGAACAAGGCCTAAACTGCAGAATTTCATAATTTAAAATTTAAAGCAGTGCACTTCAGCAATTTTAAAGAGCATTACTTCCTGCAGCAGCTCAGTTCTCCGTATTCAGTGGCTTGGTTAGGAAACAGACACTCATAACAGCCTCTCCTTTTACTTCTGTACCTCTTACAGTATCAGGAGCAACTACCTAGCAAGAGGCACACAGTACAACACCCCTATCTGAGACTACCTGTGTGGATGTGCACGTGTCCACACAGAGGCACATACAGGCAGGTGACAGTTCTTACTGTGTAGTGTCCATATTATAACTGAATGCCCATGAAACACTGTCCCATTTTACAGTTTCCTGTACAATGCTTGAACTTTGCAAAATTCATGTGTTCTTACCCGAGATTACTGCTGGTTTGGTTTTTACATCTGGTGTAATGATCCAGAACGAAGGGGATCAGACAGTCTAAAAGGGACACTACAATGGCACAGATCCTCACACTAGTGTAAGAGATCCAGCAGGAAGCTGCCAAGCAGCTAACCAACAATCAAGGAGTGGAGCAAGAAAGCAAAATTCCTTGTGGAATATCATGTTTACACACAGCTCTTTCCTTGTTATATTCTCTTTAATTCAGATGCCTGGAAGACTGGCAGGTCTATTACTGAGTTCTTAATATCCTCACCAGGAAAGCTTTACATGTTTTAACACGCTAGCTTGTATTTTTATAATAGCAACATTAAAATTTATGCTGTGAGAGGCAGCATTAATGCTGAAACAGAGTTGTAATGAAACTAGATTTAAGAGTCTTTTTGACATTTTAAAGTCAAGCTTTCCTACTGTCTGGTGTTGTTCTGAACTGTGGGAGGCATTAGGGCCAGATAAAACCATAAGCAACGCGATTTATTTCAGATAAATATGAAATTGAAGGGACAAGATGGAAAGGCAGCAAGACATGCTTTGTCCTACACCAAACTGCCTGCAAAGGAGACAAAAGACTTCACCAGCAGGCCTGGCTGGACACAGGTAGACACCCTGCCATTACGTTGTCCCAGATATTTTAAGAAGAGTACTACTTGAACTGAACTGATGTGGAAGCAGCATTGGCTTGGCTGCCAAAAAGCCAATAAAATTGCATTCAAAAGTACCTGGATAACACTTGTAAAAAAAAAAAAAAAAAAAGAAAATCTCTGTAATGTTAAATGGCATGAAAATGCCAACATTTTATTATGTACAGAGAACATCTTTTTCTGTGCCTAGCCAAAAGCTATCAGTAGAAACTTCTGAAGCCAAGCATGTTTTTTCATTGTCTGTTTGGGTGGAGGTGTATGAATGGGTAATTAAGGGCTTCCTCCCCCTTTTTTGTTTTTAAAAACACCTTCATTAAATGTTGAACATATCAGGCAAATAACCAGCAAGATTTCACCTTCGACTTTTTCATACATCCCTAGTAAAAAAAGTCAGCAACAAAAAGCAGTAAATCAATATTCTTAAATGTCAGTGGTGACAGTGAAGCAAAAACACAGCTTTAATCATTAAAAGAAATGTCACTTTCCTTCAAATGACCAAGCAGAACTACGCACGCACTGAGTGCTGAGTGTTCCAAACACTGAAAGCAAGAAGAAAGTGACATTCTAGAAGTTTTAAAATTTAATCTCTACCAGTAAATCACTCCTTTTTTTCCCCATTTGGAACATTCAGTACAGAACAGAATAAAATCTTTTATATACCGAAAGAAAAATTAAACTCAGTGATATACTTTATATCCCAGATACTACCACCTTAGAAGCAATGGAAAATCAAACAAGCAAAGTCAAGATCATCCTGAGAGTATGCCACAAGAATAGGAGAAAGAACCAGAAATGGAACCCTAACTTCATGCCAGCCTTCCTGTTGTTGCTTTACACTTGATGCTGCAGTGTGCCCATCCATAATCTAGAGGTAACGTTGACATTACTGTAGCATTATGAAGCACATCTCTTTGAAAGATGTGAAGCCTTCCTACAAACAGGTACTATACTAAACCTATGCTATCTTTTTGTCCTTTATAACAAGAATATTGCGAACTTACTGCCACGTTTAGTTTCACGTTAAGTGTCATGCCACAGGAAGGACAGTCAGAAAACCCAACATTTTTTAATTATAGTAACATATGAAGAGGCAGGTAATTAAAAAAAATATTCTCTTTTGAAACATTAAGTAACTTTTTGGATCTCCTCCTATGATACAGACTATTTGTTCTGTATCTGACAGATAAAAGTCACAAAACTATGTTTTGAAGAGAAGTGTTTTCTCACAACAGGACAGAAAAGATAGACACCTTATTAAACAATATAGTGAAGGCAGAAGGGCTGCAAGTATGTGAGTACTGCTGCAAGCTGCAAACCAGCATTTCAGTAAAGGACAGAAAGGCAAATCAGAAGCTGCAGTGACACTACACCAAAAAAAGTAAATGCATTAAGGTACTTGAACATCCCATTTCAAGTAATATAAGAAGTTAAATCTGCATTCAGTGGACTCCATTCATGTTTTAAAGCTATATATGCACAAAAATCTTGGGAAAACCCACTGCAAGTCACCAAATTAATAGTTTTGAGCAGCTTCACAATGCAATTGGTTATTGCTAAAATAGACCGTTAGGCACACCACAGCATTTCACTTCCTAAAAACAAACAAACAAAAAACCCAACCAAACAAAAAAAAACCAAACAGAAGACATAGTTGCAAAAGCTATTTTCCTACAGCATGTGAAGAATTCAAAGTGAGTTCTTGATTTACCTTCTATAACTGCTGCTATAGCCTTTACCTCGTGGTGAAGGGCCATGTACGAATCTACATGTGTTCCCATAGAGGCAGTTGCCAGTCTTCAGCCAGTTACGGCACTGTGTCTAAGAGACAGACATTACTGGGTGAATTTCACACTCATTTCTGGAAATACCATTGGTGTGAGTGTGGCAGAACAAACAAATGACTCCACATTAACTCCCATTTATCTGTAATTTCTGTCCACCACTAATATAACTAGTTAAAAAAAAAAGAAAAAAAAAGAAAAAAAGAAAAAAAAAGAAATCAACAATGAGCATCAAGTCTGGCAGAGGAAAATTTAGATTGGTGGCAATACCATTAATATGTGCAGTACTACTGCTCCTCTCCAAAAGCTGGGACAACACACATTATTTGAAAATTCTAGCATTAGTATGTTGAACATCCATGAGTTAAGGAGTTCTTTTCCCCTTTACTAATGTCAGTGACACCTGAGTATTTGGTACTTGTGAGCTACTCTTTCCCACCACCTAAATCCTGGAAAAGAAGATGCTGGGGTGGGGAGGAAAAGAAGAACACTTTTACAACTCACCTCTGCAGTACTTCCAGTGCTCGGTCCAAGCCTTTCAAACACACTGGGTCTTCGGGATGTGCTATCGGATATGGTCTTGGTATTTTCCACTGTGACCTTCCTTCTAATTTTTGACATTTTGTACTACTTCAACCAAAAAAAAAAGCAAAACTGTAAAATCCTTCAGTTTGGGGCTATTGACACTGAACTCACATGAATAAAATAGTATGATATACGCTGTAAGAGTCGCTGCAGAGGTGATGAAGAAAGAAACAGAAGTCATAAATGAGTGAAATGTATTTAATAACAAGAAATGCTGCTGATTCGAACTAGCCAGCTGAACACCAGTAACGATACTTTTTCATTTTATGACTTGCTTTGGATGCTTCAGCTTCCCTTTTGGAAAGATCATATGACATATTCATTTAGGCAGCAAATACCACACAGAACAGATGCTTTCCTTCATCGTGTATTTTTTGTGCATGAACTCAAGTGACTTCGAGTGGAAAAGAACCTTTAATGTTACTTCACCAGCCTCTCAGAAACAGGTTCTGACCACTAAAAAGGGCTCCCCTTTGCAGAAACAAATCTCCAAAAATGAGAGCTCCATTCCTCCCACCCCGACTTTGCGGTGTATGACAACCTACTGAAAACCACCTTGGTATCATCCACAGTCCATGTCTGTTATTGGTTTGTATCCTACAGCTATTTGGAACCATCTGAGTTAAGGAAAAAAAAACAACCAACCCCACAAGAGTGATACACTTCTTAAGCTTCTCAAGAATTAATTTAATTAAGAAAAACAGATTTTAAAGCACATAAAGCATAAGATTGATAAATAAGAAGTCACAATTTATCTTACCTGAGAAAGAAAGGAATTACTGAATACAGAAAGAAAACCATAGGGGGGGAAAGAAAAGGAAAAAAAAAAAAAAGAAACATACTTAGCACTATGAGACAGGTTGATTGTAGAAAAGGGGGTAAAATGGTCTCCAAAAACTATTGTCCATTCTTTAAATGTTACTTGATCTACATAGAAATAAAATAAATTTGGGAAAATCTGCCAGTTTCTGGGCAATTTCTATACAACTCAAAGAACTACCTCTTTGTTGTACTGCAAAGTGTCACCACCATTCTAGAGCTCATTAGTCAGTATAACTTGATTAGTCACTTATCTCCTACCCTTCTGCTGTCTCTCCTGCTCCTATCCATGTGTCACTGCACTTAGAACACACACACACTTAAGCTAATTTCTCATACAAAACCAAGTTACGAATGACAAAAAGCTCATCCATACGGTCAGAATAATATAAATTTGACCTAACACCTGCCAAATAAGATAAATACGGTTTTTCACTGATATGATCAGCAATATGTTCCCATAGCTTCCAGATTGTAAGGTTCCATTCTACAGAAAATAATAATTATATATGTGGGTGAATGTATATACAATGTAATACTCCTGTAGCTTATATTTTGCACTTGATACATTGATAATGCTTGTTTTTTCTTCCTTGTACCTTGCTGGAACTTCATTATCTGAATCTTATGCTTTCTTCACTGACAAGACCTCTGTAAGAAGCCTGACACCTGTGCACTTTCTACAAAAAACCCTCTGTGCTGAAGCTCTTGTCAAACACTTTAGCTCCTTTATAAAGAACAGAAGAAAGCAAGCTTACACTATGCACTTGAGAGATTTCTCAGCTCAGCTCTAGTGACTACCTATGGAAGCCTTTGATTATCTAAGAATTTTACCTCATAAGTAAGGTTCAGATAACCAAGACATTAACCAAGATGCTCAGAGAGGGTAAAAGTTAACCATATGGTGTATACCAGACATTAAAAACAATGGTTAACATCAATTAGTGGAAGCAGACAGTGAAACAGTAGAATTTACCAGTAGTAGGAAATTATTTGGGTTAGTAAAAAACTGTGGAGAATAGAGATTTCCAGAAAGATCTAATTGAGTTAGAAAATTGAGTAATACAACAGCAGATGAAATGCAAATAAATATAATGTAATGCACACAAGAAGAAATGATTTTGTCTAAATACTCGATGAGTTTAAATTAGTCCAGTCTTCTGAGAAAAATAATTAGGAGTCATTGTGGACAGCTCAATGTGCAGCAGTAGTTATAAAGTCTGACAGGATAACCATTAAAGTTAGAAAGCAAAACAATACCACATTTCACCTAGCTGAGCACCCTTCCATTTCAGGATTGTTTCCCATCATATCTCAGAAAAAAACCCCACTGAATTTGTACAGTTTCATGCAGCTACACCCTTTAATAGAGGATACAAAAATGGACTGACATATGCAAAAGCAATTTTAATAAGACGATTGTATAGAAATACTGAATTTGGTTTCACTATTTACAGTAAAAAGAGCCATATCTGAAATAAAAAGGGTTAGAAGAACGGCACTGGCAATGGCATAGGGAAGGGGTTCAACACATGAAGGACAGATAAAATGAGTGCATCTAATACATAAGTACAGTACACACTGACACGATAGCAGTATACAAATACCAAAAAAAAAAAAAATTACATTCTTTTTGCCTCCTAACTTTAATGTCCTTTTATTTTCAAAGAAACATAGACAAAATGTCTTTTTTTTTTTAAATGTTACTTTTTGACCCAGCAAATAGTACCTTCTTGGAACTAACTTCTATAGGAAGTTATGATGATGACTAGGCTTAAAAGGATAGCTGTAAACATGGAGGGGATGACGGGGGTAACATCATAACTGAAGAGATAATTTCATTTCATCTACCTACTTCCCTGTACTTTGGGCAATAATTTCCTATAAGGAAATTAAGAGGACACCATTCAACCCTGAATGTTCTAAGGTTTGTAAACCCCCCCCCCCCCATTTGAAATTAAATAAAAACTTGGAATGTGAACTGAAAAAAATGTACTATTTCAGGTAGCATTCTGTCCTTACATTCTGGCCCATACCCACTGGTCTGCAATTAAGAACAGGTACTTGATTAACAGAAGAGCTATTTAATGAGAAATTATTCTAAGCAAACAAAGCAAGCACGCTGTGACTGCACAGCATATTACTTTCTGTATGCGCATATTATCACATGAGGGTCTCACTCTTGCAAACAAAACTGCCCGAGATCTCACTGTTAGGTGAATATAGCTGCTACACAGGATGCAGGATTAGAGTCCAGACACTCTGTTCAGAAGCAAACTGAGGAATTGTCACTATGTCACACATTACATTTGAGAGGCTGTATCTGAAAATGCAGTCAGTCTCATTTTCATTCTTCAAAGACCAAGCAAGTTGGTCTTTGATGAGTCCAAGAGACTATTAAAAGAATACTGCAGTTGAAATCTCAGATGCATAACGGCAGTTTTATATTACTGACAAGTTCCCTTGATTATAAATATGTAGTGTAAAGGGAAAAAAATTAAGTAGTGCTTAATTTAAAAATTTTTCACACTGCACATTAATACATCATCAGGAACAATTTAAGTGGAGCATCCCATAAAATTTCCCATAACTCACTCCCTCATTTTCATCTTATGCTGCTTTACACTTGATGATCACAGTCCTGCTATCCATCCCACACTGATGGCCAGTGCAACGAGTTTCCTTTCCATCAAACACCTGTGTCTCTGAGCTACCATCTTTTTACCAAACACTCATGTGGATTAGACAGCACTGACTATCAGTGTGGACTAAGCCTTGACCATTCATATTTCAATACTTCAAATAATAACTACCATGATGGTTTGGGGTTTTTTTTTAATAATAAAGTTTCCAAGTAGAAAATTATGTACTTCTCTATTTCAGGTACATGACACTGGACTGCCTAACCTACTTAGGGACACTGAAGCGCCTGCAAGTTCTGCAACAGCTTCCTACAACAAAGTGAAATGAACTTTATACTCCTAAAATAAATTCTATAGCTAAAAATTTAACATTTTTCTTCAATGGAAGTGTGACATTACATGAGAGACAACCAAGAGAAACATCTACTTTTCTGTTAGAAAAGCCTGATGCAGTCCTATGAGAAAATTAATCCTATTTCTGCAGAAAAACTAGAAACTGAGATGTAACAGAACAAAAGCAAAGTTCAGAAAAAAAAACTATAAGGAGATAAAATCTCTTTAACAAGTTCAAGGCATCCCTAGTGAGCATGTCAATGTCTGTGCACATTGTGCACACCACACCTAGGCTAAATATTACATCATTTGAGAAAATCCTACCTGTGAAATGATAAATAATTTACCACTTGAAGTAACAAAATTTTAACTTTAAAATCCTACAGAAGTTCGGATACAAACTGATTGTAACACGCTAGGGTAAACTAAATACCTGTTGACAACTAAGCAACAGCTTAGAAAGAGGAAAATGTCACTTCTCTCAATGAAAAGCTGTTACCTGAAAAGGTTTTGTTTCTGATTACAATGTTAATCTTCCCATGTCACAATACTAGAAGCTCCACACGTTTACTACGTAAAAATAAAGCTAAAAGTAGTAAAATGCGTTAACCAGCTTGCAAAAGATGAGTCAAATACTGGCTGCACATTTATGCAATGTCAGTCTAGCACTCTTCAACTCACACACAGAAGCCTGTTTGACAGAAAACGAGAAATTATTTCAAGTTTACTTTAACAACTCTATGCTGTTAACCCATCACCATACTAACTTGAACCTATCCCTCTAATTTGATATACGGTATTTCTCCATGAATAGTGATAAGCAAGTGTTGATTATGTTTTTGCAAGTATAAAATCATGGTTGGTTTTTCTACGTGTAAATAAATAAAGTAAAACATCAGGCCTTAGTATCACAAAAGAATGTATGCAGTATTCCATACCCCGTCTAACAAAGTCCTCATACTGAAAGACATTTCACCAGACTACGGGGCAGTCTATGCAGACTGGCGCAGACAGATACAACCTCACTCAGCCTTCATATCGAGTTTGTTGGGATACATGTTAACCTCCAATCTGTAAACTGGATCATCACATAAGCATGTTGTCACACTTGAGGAAACACTGGCAAGTGTTGTGTTATCTGAGGCACAGCCGCATATAGCCACACTTCCACAGTTTTCACAAACAGCGCAGTTCACGGGCCGAATCTGTCCACTCCTGTCTGCACAGAGGCACCATAAGTGTTTCACCACCAGAGCAAGATCCCTTAAGGTCCTGGATGCTAACCCACTGTCTGTCACAATCTGTTCTTCAAATGGTCTTGCAGAAGGAGGACAAGAAATCAATGGTGGACTGAGAATCCAGGAGAGAAGTCAAAGGTGAGGACCTTAGCAGACCATCTGTAGCGCTAACACGCCCAGTCTACAAGTTCTGAAAGGGATGGGAGTTAGATGTAGCCACTATCTAAAGAAATGGTGATGAGTGAACTTACATGAGCAAAATTAGTAGTTCCTCTAAGCGCATAAAGCAGACACTATTTTACTGCCAGAAAATGGGAGAAGCGCTCCATTGAAGCAGAAAAAGCCCCACGAAAAGGGAAGATCCAAGCAGCTGGGAGGCGGGCTCCAGCACGTTCACCGACTGATGGAACCGCACCCCAAGCGAACTTCGGGGTGGCTGGCACCGCCAGGCACGGACCCGCGGCCCGCACGGCCGCGCTCCCCAGCACGGGAAGCCGCCCCCGGCCTCGCACCGCGCTGGGCTGCCGGCGCGGGTGGGAGCTCGGCCCTTCCCCGCGGCGCAGCTCCGAAGGCCGAGCGCCCCCAAGCCTCTTCGACCCCGGTCCCTCGGGCCAGGGGGGAGCGGTTCTCCGCGGCCCTTTCCCTCCGCTCCGCCCCTCCTCTCCTCCACCCCCCCCCCCCGGTCCGCGCCCCCGGCCGCACCGCCGCACTCACCTGCTCCTTCCGCTGCCGCGCCGCTCCCCGCCGCCTCCTCCGCCGCCGCCCGGGGCGGAGAGGGTGGGAGGGGGCGAGGGGGGAGTCCGTCCTCCCGGGCCTGAGCGCGGAGCGACACGGAGAGGAAGACGAGGAGCGGCAGCCGCTCCCGCAGCCCAACGGCGCCCGCCGCTCCCGCCCTGCCCCCGCGCGCCAGGGCCGCTGGGTAACTGCCGCCGCCGCCGCCGCCACTACCACGGCCGCACGCGACCTTCCCGGCGGCCCTCGCGCCGCCCGCCGCGCAGCGCTACTACGCCGCTGGTGATGACGTCGAGGGGGAGGAAGGACAGAGGCGCCGGGCCGGGCGGAAGTGGCCGCGCCGCCGTGTTGAGGGAGGGCAGGGCAGGGAAGGGAAGGGAAGGCGGAGCGGCCGCTTTCTGTGCCCGCCTGCTCCGCGCTGCTTCGTGGGATGGGGGTCAGGCCGGCAGCTCGCTGCGTTGGCGTTCCGTTCCCCGGCAGCACTGGGCATGCCCTAGGCGCTTGCCCGGCCTCCGTGGGCTTCCCAGTCCTGGGCCGATCACCCCGTGTGGGGGTGGTAGGCAGCGTGGCCTAGGTGCGAGGAGGAACCACACGGTGGATTGGGTCGGAAGGAACCTTGAAAGATCGTCCAAACCCTCCCCCCCCCCCCCCCCCCATCTCAGCCTAACCTTGAATGTTGCCACGGATGGGGCTTCTACCGTTTCTCTGGGCAACTTGTTGGAGTGTTTCACCACCTTCGGCATAAAAAATGTTTTCCTGATGTCCAATCTAAACCTCTTTCAGTTTAAAACCCTTGCCTCTTCAGTTTGACAGCAGAAATGGTGAAGAGTGCTGTTGTAAGGAAACCCTATAATGGCTTGAGTGACCAAAATGGGGGAGTTTCTTCTATGGATGGGGTCTGCTCAGCATCCTGCATGTCAATCAGAGGCCTGTTTGATGCTGCTTCACTTCTAGTTCCCAACATCTAGAGGGACATAGGATTATATCTGCTATTTTTATTATATGCACTACAGATCTATCTATATATTGTGTATATATATATGTAGTGCACTGAACTGCTGTTATATAAGTATGGTTGAAAAAACCTGATGTATTCTAAAATGAAGTATTGGGGGTGCAGTCATTTTTATTTTTCTTTTATATAAAAACATTTTTAATCAACAAGCTTTTTTTATTATTATTTGAGCTAAGTACAGTCATGTTGGAATAAATGATACTCAACATCACAATTTCTGAAGAACGTGTTGCGCTATCTCTTTTACAGCAGAAAGTGCTTCTAAGCAAGTTGGTTTAATCTCTTGAGAAGGAAGCAAAAATCCATAAGTTCCTGTATCCCGAAGCTCAATGGTAAAAGAATATTTAATGCCAAGATCGTAAGCCCAGTCATCTGAACCTCCTGGAGCTAAATCTATGTGAGGAAGGGAAAACACGTTACTTGCAAGCAGAACTTCAGTTTTCTGTTCAAAAGTTGCCTTCTGATGCTAGCAAGGATATGCTATCACGCCTATTGTTGTAGTAAAGTCATACTTACAAATTGTTGATGCACCAGCACCAGGTCTATACGTTTTCTTTGTTGTCCTCTTTATAGCTTTAACTGCTTTCTTTGCCAGACTTTCCTGAAATTGAAAAAACCATTACTGGCTTTATAGCCTTGTGATAATACGTACAGAGTTAGGATTTACTTACACTGTGCTCTGGATCTCACATTAAATAGTCCTATAAAAGGCTCTAGAAAACCCACAGAATGTGGTTAAAATTCTCAGCATATGCCCATGCTACAGATTTAATTTCTGCTAGATAAAAAAATATAGATGGGACCTTACCACCACTTCAGGTCCCAAACTGTTCTCAAACCATTTGTTCCCACTTGTCTGGTATTATTTCTTTTCCACCGCAGTACTTATGTCACTGTTGATTTATGTAGCATTGACAAAAACAGCAGAAAAAGATTTGCAGTGAGGGAATTCTACTCTTAAGCCATGAGAAGATGTAAATGCCCAGAATTAATGCATCACGTTCTGCTTTCCAGGGAAGGAGTCACAAATGCATTGTTACTGTTCACTCACAACCGCATTTTGTTTTGAATTGCAGTATATAAAACAGCTTGTTTCAGGAAATTAGACATTAACCAAGACAGTGTAAGAAAATATGTTGTTTGGAGTTATTTTATTCTACATTTATATTACTTAATGTTAAAAGTTTCTTCTTCTGAACACACCAGCAGTATTGGACTGTCTGGGGTTTTGTCTAACAAAATAGGAAGCTTCTAATGCTTTCATGGTGTACTTTTTACAGTCCTCTTACATATTCAACATGGATTTTTATTTTTATTTCAATGGTTTTATAAATAATTTTTTAAAAAATGAAGTATGTTAAGTGACACGGGAGATACGTGAGGTTGACAAGCAGTAAAAATGACAGCGGTTTGTGCAGATGTCAATCCTGTATCTTTATAAATTGTCATCCTGTCTGCCCTTATGTCATATAGCATATGAAATGTCCTGTCCACCTCAACATGTGCTATCTTCCCACATGGCAAGTTCCAAAGCCTGTAAACCTCCTTTCTGGTCACCTTTACATGATTTTTGATCCTTTCTTACTGCTGTGCAGAAGCCCTTGCTGTAAATAAAATAATTAATTTCCTCAGCACTTGGGACTAAGCACCAAAAGTGGGATGGGAAGTGCTGGAAAGGGAATTCCTTGTTCTAGGGAATTCAATGTCTTTATATAAGAAGGATATGATTAAGGTGTCCATTCTTATGGCTTGATTATCCCGTTATAGCCTAGATATCCTTTCCAGATCCAGACAGACCCAGAGTTTTCTGGTCAGTGGGGAAAGAACAGCAGCTGTTTTCTATGCTTTGACCTCTGTCTTCTGGGAAAGTTTTTACTGTGTGATTTGGTGGCTCAAGAATGTAAAATTTTCCATAAGCAGGATGTTTTTTCCACCCTATCAGGATCATTTTAAATATCCCTAAGAAAAATCTTAATAAAAGTAGTAGGTGTCCACCAGAATACCTCACTGCTTAGGTATATAGAGGGCATTTTTCAGAGTTACACATCCAAATAATTTCAGGAGTTTGAACAGATATCTTTTGAAGGTACCCAAAAAAAAAATATTTATATATATATATAAAAAAAGATTGTGCTCTTTTAGCAGTAGCTTTAACATATGAGGGGTCATCGATGTGTTATCAATCTGGAGTAAATCTTTTCATTTTTCCATAGTCTTCAGAAGAAGCTTGCTGACTTACTCGCTGCTAGATCAGCCCAGACTTCTTTAAGTTCTTAAGGAACATCGAGGGAAATCTCATTTCCTACTCCTTGATTCTCAAAGCACTGTGACTTCCTCATTACATGCCTAACCAAGTTCTGAAATAAATGTGAAGCTTCAGGAGAAGGGGTGACTTACCAGCTCATCATGGTCTTTGCTTTTGTCCATAGTGTAAGAATATGGAAACAATATCATCTGGGAGTAAGAATGCATCGTTATGTAGGCTTTGATGGTGTCTTTGTGATCTCTGATAAAGCGAGCCACTGCTTTCACTTCAGGCTCAGACTCTGGGTAGGGTCCACAGTATATCTCATGACATTCATAGGGAGATGCTCCTTTCCCTGTAACAGAAAATCACACAGTATTACTCCTTAACTTCTTCCCTTCTGTGTTTCTAGTGAAAGAGCAGAGTATGACGCTAATAAACAAGAAACCATGGATTCCACCATGCTACGGAAAGAACTCTCATGCTTGTAGAAATCAGTGCAAGCCTACAAGGATTTCTTACTTCTTGAAAAAAATTGGAGAAGGTGGAGGAAAAAAAAAAAAGATTCAAAAAGAAGATGAATATGCTCCATCTAAGTTCATTATGAACAAGATTGTGATATCCCTTCTTAAAATCTAGAAGCAAAGGTGGTTCTAAGTGATTATTTATTCTTAGGAGAAAGCAAGCTGACAACTGGAAGTTGAAGAAATACAAATAAAAATGAAGGGTTTTAAGAATGAGGAAAGCTAGGCACTGGAACAAGTTACCGAGAAGACAGCTAGGATTCACCATTTTTCCTGTCTTCAGAATAAGACCAAATAACTTTCTGGAAGCAGTCAGGATCTTTAGCAGTAAATGTCAGCTCTTCACGTTTTAATGAATTTGTAAATTTTCCCCTTTGCTACTATCTGTAGTTTAAATGGACTTTTTAACTCTTATTCAGGAGTAAAGCTCACAGAGTACTTTAACACCCACAAGACTTTCTTCATCCCTGGGCTTTGGGACACACTAACAGATATCCATCTTCCAGAAACCAATAATGCCAGTTACATCTGCAGAATAGCAGCCCTGTAGAAGCAACAGAAGCTATTATCACATGATACAGGAGAAAATTGAATGTCTTCTGGTGCCAGTGATATCTAGGGAAGATCTATAGCATTCCATGAAGTAGTGAGGAGCATATTTGGAACCCAAAAACACTTAAAAATTTTCATATGTATGTATGTTGTAGTTAATGAACAGTTGCAAGGCTCTGTACAGGTGTATTCGGGTGAAATGTAGTTGTGATAGACAGAAAAACTGGGTGATATGGTGGTACCTGGCTCTCAGCGTTAAGAATAAACCTGTATTTCCATGCATTCAGCTGTTCCACAGATACTGCAAACCTCTTTATAATACCAGTGGCTGAAAAGAAATCCTTAGATGACCTACACCCTTTTACGACACAGCAGAAGAAGCAGAAATGGTGTAGTGAAAAGAGCAGGCTGCAAGGGAGAAGTGGCAACAGAAACACTGAGTCTGGGAGGTCAGAAGCAAGGGTACCAGGACAGAGAGGACTCTCTATAGTACCTTTGTGTTCTGGGATATTCATATAAGCCTTAATGTTTCTGAATCAAGAGGGATTTCACAGACAGCCTGTGAAAATACAAAAAATTCCTGGCATCTGTGCGAAATCATGCAAAAGTGGCAAAATGAGAATGGTAAATTTGACACTGTTCTGTTTCACACAGAAGTGAGTACCGCCCAAGGAAAAAAACAATGAAGAATATGTTGGCCAGCAATCTTGGGTGAATATTCTGTCTGCTTTCCTAAATTTATCATCACACTGAGAACTGACAGCTAATGAAACACTACAGAAAATGTGGAGGAAAATTTAAATCCAGGTTCCAGTCAAATTTAGTTCCACAGAGCAGATTCATCAATTCATTCATTCAATTAATTAATTCATTGCTTTTCGTGGAGTCACTTAGCTTTTTATTGCTATAAAAGAAAAGCATAACATATCAGTGCTTTTAGTATATTTTGCTCTTCATAAAAACCGTGCTGGCTTTGTTTGCAGAGTTCATAAAGTTGTTATCTGAGCAGCTGAAGAGGAAGAACAGATAAGGACAGTGGTATGTTTCTGATTAAATGCATAGATCTAAAACCTGGAATTTTTCAGTGCACAAAGTGTATTCGCCAGCAAATCCTAAGCCAGTGGATGTCTGAACATTTGGCACCCCTGAGAAGAACTCTTCTCTGTTTAAAAGTGTGTGAGTAAAGATTAAATTGCAGGTTTCCATGACTTTGTGGTCATTTCCCATGAACACAAGTATGTTACCCTATTCAATTGACACAGCTAATAATAATCACAACAGTATTATAAAGTGATAAAACTCCAGCTTGGTTCTTCTCAGGGTCCTGTTGAGCTCCTGGTGTTGAACACAGCTACAGCAGGAATGGAGATTCTGCAGTTAATATGTTTTGGAGATTCTACAGTATATATATCCTGGATCAAATCTGTTCAAGCATCGCTATCAGTTACTGATGTATCTGAATCAATATAAACAATATTGTGTGCTAATTAACAAAATCAGGATTTTGCTTTTCAGCATTTTACTGACTGTATAACTAAAAAAGTAGAAACCTAGGGAGGTCCTTACAATTGTCTGTTTAAGTTATTGTAAGCACCTGACTTTGGTGCTTAACTTCATCTGTATAGCTTTTTCTCTCCAGTGAACATGCAAGGTGCTGAGGCTTCTCCTATGGTTTTGATTATGTCTAAAAGAGGAGCATAGCATGGCTGAAAATGGTATGAATACTTCCCCAGTTACTCGTGTAAGATATTCTGGTTTTGTCCTGGTTTTGTAAGGTGTACATTTTGTTAACAGACTTATTTATAGAGAGCAAGTACTTTCTAACCTACCTGTACCCTTCTGCTCTTTGTAAAGTAAAATGATTTCTCCACTTCAGAAGTTGCTCACCACCAAAAGTGCTTGACAAGTTGAATGCATTACATTATATAACCTTTCCCTGAAGCTAGTATCTGTATCACATAGATTTTTTTGCTGTTATTCCCTCATTCTTACCCAGATTCTGTTTTTATGACATATTTATACTGAATGTCACTTTTAAATCTATGTATTTGGTCCCCAATCTCGTAATTTTTGCCTGAAAGAATGTGAGCTTTTCTCCATATAATAGCCATGGGTAGTAAATAAACATCTTTATTCCCAATTTGAAATGGGCTAAAATGACTGAAAGGCATGGAGGACATTAGTGTCAGTAATGAGTGAAGCCAAATCTGATCTACAGGGGAACATTTTAAGACAGCTGTTCTGCAGAGTATTAAAAACCTGTCAAGTACTAAAGTGCCTGTGGGTAAGTAAATGTGATCTAGCCTTGACAACAAACACTGGGAGCCAAAAAATTCTCGGTCATCTAGGCATTACTGAAAGATGACTGAGGCGACTAGTTCATAGAACATGGTGGAGCATCTGCTCAACTGGGTGGTGCAACAGGCCTTGGGTGACATGGCAAGGGCCACCTCTTTCTTCTTTCCTTCCAACAACCTGCACCAGGTGTGTCATGGTGTGATGCAAGGGGCAGGATCCAGGGTCCTGGTCTCCCTCTCTTGTCATCATGCTGAGAAGAGGTTAGTCCCCAGTGTGGCATCCAGGGAGGAAAAATCCTGAGACCCAACAAAAATTGTCTCAAGCTGGGGGAGTGTTCACCTGTTCATAACACATATTCATCTGCATTTGTCTCTTTGTATTTATATCAGCTTTGTGAAATGGTAAATGAAAATGTTTCAAGATGAAGAATTTTATAGGCTAAAAGTGAGGCAGGGAAGGATAATAAGAAGGATAATAAGAAGGAAAGGATGTCATACCACACCAGCCTGCATCAAAATTCCTGTTCATGTCAGTACCGATGCACTTGCTGTTACCATGCGATGAGCGGCTCTTTCTCCACAGCCGATTCTATGGAAAGAGACACAGAAGCCATCTGTGTTCAGGGAAACAGCTATGAAAAGTGATGCACCATCTCACTTGTTAGTTAAATATGACTTCTCACTTTTTATTCTACAGGTCATGTGCCAGTGAAGAGGCAAAAGACCAAGGAAGATTATCAAACCACAGTCTGATTGCCAGTGAGGCTGGATGATAAAAGGAAATGTCGGATAGGGTGAGAAGTGGTCACATCTCGACTGATTTCAATGGATTTGGAGTGTGGAAGGAGGGGAGAAGATGTGCAGTTTGACCAGATCTGTGAGTTTGGGAGTCCAAGTCCAACATTTCTGTAGACATTGAAATCTGCTGTGCAGCCGTTGAGGTGTATATGCATAGTTATCTAAATGTGAGCCAAGCTGGGATGAAAATTACATAAGTAAAAGAATGGAGGAGATTTTTTTATTTGTCTTTTGAACCTGAGTGAGGGTTCTAAAAATAATAGAAACCCCCACATCTCAATGGCTTGGAATTTCCAAGCAATAAATAAAATCCTGGACAAAAGATATCTGTTGCACCTTTATTTCTCTGGAACAAAATGTACTCGTAGAGTAGGGCTACCTTGTGGGAGGAAGGAATGAGTTACTGGCTTTGCTCTATGTGCTGCAGCACACTATGAGAGTTGTGCTGGGTTGTGCCAGGGTTTGTAACCTTGCTGCTTAAGGCATTCCCTGACATCTGGAAATATTAAAATCCCAGGATGACATTATGTCATTTCCAAATATATTTCCAGCAGCTTGAAAGATATGAAGGTACTGTGGGTCAAATGCCAATTAGTTTCAATATTTGTTGTGGTTTAAATAAGACAGAGATGAAGAAATTCTGAGCACAGATTAAGAGTTTGAGGTATGCAAATCTAGGATGGAAATGATGCCCTAAGCATGCACATTGATAGTTCCCATAAATAGCACATCAGTACCTTGCTCGACCTGTCAAAAAAGCTCTACGTACAGATGGGTGGCTCCACGTGTACTCATAGCCATCCACATTCATCACAGGCATGACGTAGAAATCAAAGTGCTCCAGGAGTTCTGTCATGGTCTGATCTCTCTCACGCACATGGGTTGCCTATAAAGCATAGGGGAAAATTATTAAAAGCATTCATGACGGAAGGGTTCTTACCTTCCTAGAAATGGAATGGAATATGTAAAATAATTTGTGCAATTATCAGAGCAGTCAACCTCCCAACAGGGGTGTCACATCACAGAAATTGCTATATAACGAAGCAGCTCTTTGGCTGGAAGTGCCAGGGAGAGAGTAGGAAATTAACTGATACAGTCAATTAGATACACAACAGCCCTTTAATATTCATGGGTGGACATGAGATAGTGTTGAAGCCTATTAATAGGAAGGTTTGAGCTTTTGCTTTGTGTATGAATGAAAGGAACCCTCCCTCCCCCCCAAAATACCAGAAAAGAAGCAGAAATTGAAGCAAGCCCCAAAATAACAAGTAACAGTTCAAATGA
Organism: Todiramphus chloris collaris; assembly: GCA_025345505.1. Taxonomy (NCBI): domain Eukaryota; kingdom Metazoa; phylum Chordata; class Aves; order Coraciiformes; family Alcedinidae; genus Todiramphus; species Todiramphus chloris. Next base: position 41,561,324 of record JANVCC010000021.1, read on the forward strand.
CTGCTGTACATAATGTTATTTCTTCTGATTGCATTGTGAGTGCAAAGCACTTGTATGCCAAGAGCTGGTAACAATCTACATTGATAATTTTTCCTCACAGCCTATTTTGAAGGCTTTAGTGATAGGTAGCCTAGTTGTTGGACTATGACACAGGGATACATTTGAACCTAGATAAGTGGTTCTGTTACTATTAGAATAGATTTGAGTCCTTGTTCATATCTTTTTTTTTTTTTCTTTATGCCTTACTTAAACAACCTTGTTTCATTTTAAATCCCTCCTAGTTTTCCTCAGGCAATGGACTTTCTCTGACTAAATGAGAAATGTCAATCTTTCTACAATCTTCACGACAAAATTAAATGATAGAGTGGACCCATTATATAGAATGCTTAGGATTTGCTAGAGAGAACTAGTGATTTTTATATGCGTGCAGATGTGTATTAATGTCAGATTTTTAAATGTTACTTCATGAAGTGATAGAGAAAATTTGAATTTAAAACATGTAAGTTGGATGAAGGGGATGGAGAACCTAAGTGTTCAGCTTATTACATCTGAAAATGCTGCAGGGACATGTCACCGGCAAAGTGACAGCACAGCTGGTAATTATTTGGAGCAGCATGAAAAGGGCAAATGCATTTCTCTCCAAGGGAACCTTGAAGGCTGGGATTATCAATAGGTCACAAGGTACATTCAGCTGTATCTGTCCCTAACTCCTGCAATCCCCTTCCAAATGTTATAGTCATTGAGGTTTTATAGTTGTGACTGAGTACTCTAATAAACACATTTCTTATTGTTGTTATTATTATCATCATTATTTACTTCTATCATGGCCAAACCATAATTCATGTTTCAAGGACTCATCTGTGTTGTTTCTTTGCCTACAGTACTGGTGATTGTGAAGGGTCAACCTTATCTAGCTTGTTTCTACTGGGAACCTTGCTTTTGTGAAAAGATAACAATAAATAATATCTCAGCACATTAACTGAGCAAGCTGGGCAACCTTATCTGGTCCAGAGAGACCTTAGGAGCCTTTTCCTGGTCCATACTAGGAACTGGGCCAGCAGCTTAGCATAATGGGTTGAGCAGAGATGCCTTAAATTCAGAAAGGCTAAGGCAACCTATGTTAAGATCCAGGTGCAAACCATATGACTTTCTGTCTCTCTTTCACATGCACACACAGCCCTCCATCTACTGACACACACATCCATGCACGCACGCTCACTTGCCACGTGTACAGTGTAGTCACAAAGCTCGTGTGTTGTTGTGGAAGTAAATGGATGAAGACTTTAGTCTAGAGTTTAGAGTTTAGAGCCTAGAGTTTAGAGCACAATTGGACAGAGGAGGTAAATGGCATCAAGACTTTTTTGCTTTGCCTTGAAAATGGTAATCAGATGTGATTATCTACTCACATGGCCTATGAACCACAAGCAAAAAGCAGGAGAAATCCATTCTCTAGCGTGGATACCACAGTCAATCCATATGGCACTTTTGGATTTTTCCTGGCTTTTAGAAAGCTGACAAAAGAGAATTGGTATTAATATGTCACCGTTGTAAAGTGTACCACATAAAAGTGGAAGTGAAAAAGATAACCAAGATGGAAGAAGCAGCATGTCTTACAGGGAGAGCTTAGACTGATCCTGGGCCAGGGTGCTGCTGTCAGTTCCATTTGCATACAGTCAGAGAGCTCCTAACATAGACACCAAGACTACAGAAAGACCTGAGGTCAACTAAATAGATCACCAACTATGCAGGGTGACAAACTAGACTGGCTTCATAGTCAACATAGGAGGGTATCCACTGGGCCAGTATTTCATGCCTTTGGATGATGGCATAGATGTAATAACTTCTTTATGATGCAACATGGGATCTTACACGGTCAAATGCCTTTGCAAATGTAATCACCTTACTAGAAGAACTTAGGAAACTTCTAAAAAACACAAAAATATGCATATAAGTATAGACTTCAGAAAGTTTTCTGGCCAACCCCATCACTTGCTTACATTAGTACTTGGAAAGTTTTTGAAGTAAGTCACAGCTGTACCTTCAGAATGTAAAGTGGTCGTTTTTCATATGATGATCCAATATATATTTTCTGCAGGAGGTCAGAATGGACTTTCACTACTTCTTCCATCCAGTGATATATCTGCAAGGATGAAGTTGGTAAATATACCTTCTGCCTGTTGTTTTCCTTCATCCCTGAAAGTGGTCTAGACTTCTGTCCCCAAATCCTGCCTCTTTAGCTGATGGGAAAGAAAAAAATAGGAATCCAGCCCACTTACGACTTGCCTGACTCATTTCTCTTAAAACAGAGAGTAAGATACAGTCATGACAGTCTAAGTATAGCCTTGAAGTTCCTCTTTAGTCCTATTTGGTCCATTCTCAAACCTGAGACAAATTTCATCCCTTTCATCTACAGAGGATTACAACAAAAATCTCTTACTTCTTTCATTGAATGGTAGTTTTCATAATATGATGAAGATCTGCGCGGGTTGACTGTGTCATTTATAGTCTGTTTTTCAATCAGTCCTTGAACATCTTCCATCAAGACCCTAAACAACAAAGAATGCACAACCTCCTGTTAAATAAATGACAGACAACTTTACAGAAACATTCATGACAACAAATAAAATATACATACTTGTATTGGATGGTCATTTGCCTTAACTGAGATTTTATGCTATTTATGATGGATGCCCTGACGTAGAAATGGACTTCTCTGTCCGTCATGATGTTTTCAACCACAACAGGCTGCCAGAGAATGACCTGCAAAGTTTCCAAAAACAGGTTTGCTTTTTTTACAGAAGAAAGAAAAAATATTCTTACTAACATTTAATAAGTATTTTTAAAATAATCAAAGCATATGTTTTCCATTTAAGACACTGCTTATACCAAGCAGTTTAATGTTCCCTGTGTAGTGTTATAGCATTCTGCTACTGCTGGAAATGAAACATCTGTATTTAAGGAATGTTTATAATGATTTCTGCACATAAATTCATAAATCAAGAACAAAGACAGGAACATAACCTTTTCTGAGATAGCAACTTCTAGTATAATAGACATGTTTAGCTGGTTATTATGTTACGTGTTTTCAAGTCTTCTGAGAGTTATTTTCCCTGAGGGTATTTGGAGAATTAATGAAGATCAGACCAGTCTTTGTAGTTATTGTATTCGCTGATGACTTTGATCAGGGAGGAAATAAATGCCAGAAGGGGTTTGAATATAAGTCAAGTTGAAGCAGCACTAGAGAGATTAGAAATGGGAGGAAAATAAGAAAATTAGGTTCTTCTTGGTAAAATTAAATCTTTTACAATAATAAAATCAGAAGCCGACATTTTCAATAAAAGACTGAAACTTTAGAACCAAGAATACCAAAAGATCTAAGGGTGACAGTAAGCAGAAAATTAGACATGAATTTACAATGTGAAAAAGGTCAACATGACTCTTGGATGTATTTTTGAAGACATACAGCATGGAGTCACCAGACAATAGGGTTTGGTTTTTTTCCCTTGCTAGTGCAGTTGCACTAGGAATATTATATTCAACTTACGGCACCATGTTTCCAGGCATGTATCAGCTGTCAACTGTTTACCTCACTCATTTCTCAAAGAGAACCTGTCTGCAAAATCATACAGAAAAGTAATCCATGCTTGTATTCAAGACTTAGGAACAACGAACAATAAAACATCAGGGCCCTGGATGTGTTACTTCAATCTGCTATAGAAATGGCTGAGCCATGGCTGAGAAATGGTCTCAGTGTAGCCGTCTCAGACACTTATGGGCAGGGTGGCAACAGCATCGCATCACTCAGCATTGTTTGGAAAACCCATCTAAGAAGCAAGCTGAGTGCTTAGCTTCACAGCACTGATTTCCCTGTTGTCCTGGATAGCCTGCTGGCTGCACTGATGTGCACCAGTTCTCATTTAGTTTCTCTTTGGTTACACCAAGGAAGCATTCTTTGTATTAAGAGTAAGGAGAACTAAGGAACTCTGAATTGACACAGCTGAGGTGGCAGAGGAGCAATGAATGGGCATACATTGGAAACTTTGACAATACATATAATGTTCATCATCAATGGTCAACACTGTCCCAGGGGCAGCTACAAAAGACTCTGTTGTAGTTATTCCTGCATCCAGGTCTTCTGGTGGATGCTATGTGCAATGTGTGTGCTGTAAGAACAAAGCATTTCCTTTGGTTTAGGTTTTTGCTTTCCAACTTTTTCAGGATTAGCACCTATAATTAGCCTGTCAGTTCTTGTAAGATGCTAATTTTCAATTGCTTCTTTTTTTGTTGGACTGTAACCATTACAATTTTCTGGGAGGTACTGTTTCTGTCTTCTCTTTTCATTTCCCTTTCCCTTCTATTTCTTATTGCCTTTCCTTCTTCAGTTCCCTTTCCCTTTTCTTATAACTTGTCCAATTTATAGCCATGGGAAAAAACCAGCCAGTTTATAACCTCTGAAAAATGTTCTATTTGCATAAGTGACTTGCTAGAAATCACTGCATGCTGTCTCTGCACTGAATGTACTGCAGTTGTTCTTCATGACTTCTCAGGTCTCCTATGTGCAAGAAAGTTACAAATAACAGTAGTGAGGAAAAGATGGACGAGAGGATGTATATTGAGTGTTGAGTATGTGAGTTGACTCGTGAAGGTGGAACAGAGAGAGGAAGTTTATCAAGGTTTGTAAGAACTGAAGGGAAGGATCAGAAGATGTTAGCAAGGACAACAGAAGACTAATAGGATTTTGGGATAGACATAAAACAAATAGGAGCCAAGAAAGACAGAGAAAGACTGAGCATAGGCACCATTAAAAGCTCTCAGTCATCTGAGACACTCCCTCAATCAACCTGTAAATTATCTTGGTCGAGGGGATGGTTACACCTTTGATGCAGTGTTGGCTTTGAATTGAGGTCGTGATTGGGCAAATGTTTTTGAAGAGGAAAAGATGCACCATTTTAATTAAATACTCTATTCTGTAATGAAAAAGTAGTAAAACCCAGTATTGCTTAAGAGACTTCTGTCTTTTAAATGCTGCTTTAAGAAAAATACCACAATAGACCAGTCCTGATCTTCAAAGATGTGCAAGTCCTATAGGTTATTAAATTGGTCTAAAGTGCTGAGGTTCCCTAGCAAATGTATTTCTACTTACTCTGTGTGTTGGTACTTTGCCAGTTTTGCACTGTCTTAATACACAAAATCAATTGCAGAAATCGAAGCTCTGATATAATGCACTATTGTAACATTTTGAAGAAGGGGTCTCCTCATGTAAATCAGAAGGTAGCAGGGCAAGACCAAGCATTTTCTGAGCTGCTGTATTAGGACAAATGAATGAAAGTGGGCTAAATCTTTCTCTGGAGGGAGAAACAGTACTCGTGCACTTTGGGGAAGAATTTGGCCCAGAAGTCAGAGAGACAGAGGACCTGTTTACCTCAGTTGTGTTCAGTAAATCCTGAAGGGCTTCAACCTGTTTGTTTGTTTGTGGGAGAGCCCACAAAACTTCGTCTCTGAAAAACAAGGATATTTGGGTAAAACACAGGTACTTGGAACTACTCTATAGTCACACAAAAGCAGAGATTCAGGCTTGGCCTTTCTTGTCTTTCCCTGTCTCGGCTGTCATGAACGCAAAGAAGATTCACTAGTATAGGTGCTGAGCCCCATTCCAGCTTCTGCTTCTTCCAGTCAGTAAAATCCATGAAAGAGGTGGTGTAGGGCTTTGGTAGCCAATATCTATTGCTGGACACTAAGATTGCTCCTGGCAGCTGGCACCAGCACAACGGCAACCAACCCCAGCTAATCCAGAGTGCAGCAGCACCAGTGGAAAACTATCCTAGACCAGGAAGACAGGTCTTCTGCTCTCCCCTGAGTTTCTCAGTCTCAGTCACTGTTCAGCAGAGACATGAGCCCTTCCAGTCCGGCAGAAGCTCTTCCATTTCAGCAAAAGCCAAATGTGATGTTTTGTAGATGTGCAGAGGCTACTACCATCATCATTCCTACTCAAGATTGGTTTTTCTGATCCCATTTTTGTCCCTCTGCCTGGTATGTTCTCAGCTGGTTAGTACCATTGTCCTCCCTCTCTTTGCCCAAAACGTTATATTCCTCTTCTACTTGAAACCCATGGTCTGGACATACTGTACATGAGATGGTGCTTCCCAGCTACTCCATGCCAGACCCTGCCACCAGTGAAAGAAGTGAAAGAAAAATACCACTTTTCATTGTAAATCCAGCCCTGATCTTCAGTGGCTTGAAAGCCATGTAGTTCAAAATTGCATTGGATAGATAATTAAAATAATTTTTTTTTGTGTGTAGAAGGAGGAGACTCAGTACAATGTCAGATGCCTATTTCCACTTTCTGGGCTGGGGTGGCTCTCAGCCCTCTAATTGTTCAGAGTTGGTGTCAGTGCATAAACCAGGCACTGTGGAAGTCCCAACCAGCCCTGTCTACAAAAAGTGTTCTGAAAAGAAAACAGGCAGGGCACTCAAAAGGAGTGTTTTCAAGCTGCATAACAGGATTGTCACAACTCATTGTGACTAATTTCAAGCTGACACCTGAGAGCATCTGGCAATCAGGTGATTCGTCCTTTCTATTTTTTAACCAGGCTGCAAGCAACTAACGTTGTTTCTCATACAAAACTAACAATATGCTAACCCTGTTTTTGCCTCCATCACCATTTGATAGAGCATCAAAAAGCAATCAGCTCTAGGTAGGGTTGGCAGTTTGCCTATTTCTCTTGGTAAACGCACTCCAAAGCATGTGTTTGGGGTACTTTAAAAGTAAATTTGTCTTCTTGTGTCTAGGGAAGTCTTTTCACAGGGGAGACCAGAAAACAGTGGCTGTGTCTGGTTTCATCCTATGATTCCCACAGAGAGTACCATTATGAGGAAGCTGGTACATACTTGTAACCCCACCATTTGTTGCACAAATATTTCAGCTAAGTGTGCTAAATACTAGACAGGTGGTAGCTAGCAGTGATTCCTCTATAGCTCTTATTGGTAGGACCTAAATACACCGAACGAGCTGATCCAAGTTCTGCCCTTGCTCTTGTAGTCATGTTTAACATGAAAAGTATTAACAACTGAAATTGTATTTGCTGGGCTTCTCAGCTCCTCTGCTTCGACTTGGCATATCTGACCCTCTTCCATCTGTTTTGTGACCCCCTCCTGTTGGAAAACACCCAGACAAAAGCTCTAATTATTGCCTTTATACCAATCTCAGAAACAATCCTCCACCCCCAGCTTTCTTGCTTTGCCTGGTGTGGCTGGACATATTCATTTTGAACACATCACTTTTCTTTCACTTTTTTGTCATCATGTCCTGCTTCCGTGGTTGCTCTTTGAGTTTGTCCTTAAGAAGATCGCTCTCATTCCCCTCTTCCAACTTTCTGCCAAGGTCCCACTGGACTCTATCACCATTGCCTATCTCTTTTTCCTCTCCCTTTTACTTCTGGGTAAATAGAAGGCAGCTTCCATCTCCAAGCTCTGATGCTCAGGTCCTATCCTGTAGCTATGACTGTGAATGGGATGCAGTTCATTCTAGATGGTTTTGATATCTTCATCTGAGCTAGTCACTCTCTTAACAAAGAGACAGGCACATTCAAGGTCCAGTTAACCTGAACTAATTTAGATGTGTGTGCTAAATCAGAATGAGCTATAACCTAAATACACCATTTTTTCTCCACTAGCTGTACAGGAGGGTGAAGGCGACTTGTTCCCATGCAGAACTGTGTAGAAATCTCATAGAGTCAGATAAATCCCATCCAGGGACCCTGGCCACCATCTCGCAGATAGACATAAATCAGTGCTGGCTCTTTGAAGGCTTCTCAGTCTCTTCTTCTCTCTCCTCCATTACATTTCTTAGGCACTAGAAAGGCCATCAATATCACACATCACACAGACCCACAAAAACAAGGCATCAGCGTGGACGTGTCTCCCTGTCCTCATAGCGTGCCTTCATTTACATCTTACATGTTCTTTCTGACTAACATATCCAGAAGAGAGGTCTCCCTACTTATCTCCAGCTGAGTGTCTTACCCTGGATCTCAGCAAGTAGTGTCACTAGATTACTGCTGCCAGCGTCTTCTTTTGTCCTCCTGGACCATGTAAACTGTTTATATGCTTGGAGCACAGATGTCTGCCTCTTTACTCCCACTTTGCTGGTTCTTCAACAGCCTCCAGCCTTGCCCTTTCTCTACAAGTGAGCTAAGTGTCTTTGCAGTGCCATCAGATCTTTCACAATGTTTGATATTTTAAGAAGCCCAGATGCAGTAATCACACTATAACCTTGCAAAGGGAAGCTTTAATACATGACCTCCAACACTAGCACTCAAATAAAAGTAAAAATTTAGACAGTTCACCTTTAAAATCTCATTATTTTATCCATTTTCATAACCAGGGCTGGGAGGGTTAGACTCGTACCTTCCAGTGGGAAATGCCATATTCTTCTGTAAGGGTCAGATATTCAGTGTTTTATTTAAACATGAAATAAATGAACCTTCAAGTAGCACAGAGCAATATTGCTCCACTGAATTCACATTAAAAAATTGTTTAACTGTCCCCCTACTGTAACCCTTACACTTCTGCAGCAATCCATAAAAAAAATATGATGACAACACAAAGATGAAAGATCCTTTTTTTAAGACATGAACTCACTGGTGTTCATCTCTCACAGTTCTGCCACTGGTGTGTGGTGTGGAGTTGCAGGAGGGCTATGAGACATAATTCACTGTTGTTTGTGTAGGTATTTCAGTCCTGGGAGCAGGTTGTGTTTAACCGTGATTTCTGTAGGTTGTTCAGCTTGCTTAGTATCACCACATGAAGGGCTTATCCTTTTAGTTCTTCCTATTAAAACATTTCAGGTTTTTAAACCATCCGTACATGTAGAAAATAAAAGCACTTTGCCTGTCTTCTTCTCTGACATATGTTCTCATGTTTTAAGAAAGCATTTGGTTTCAGGGCATTTCTGAAGTTTATCAATAGGTAACAATAAAGCCACTTCTGAAACATTGTACAAATACCAAATGGTTATTCAAAAATGATTTATGACTGGAAAAACAATCATAAAAGCTGCTTTAGAAAGAAAACAGATTGTTAGCACTCTCTGAAATGGTTTCTCTTTCTACCTCAAGAAGTAATTCATTTAAGATCTTGTTTTAAGGCAAATGAAGGAAATTATTTTTTCCCATTAAGTTTCAGAATGCCCTTTATTGGCATTCAAAAGCCCTGAATGAACAGAACTGATTTGCACTTAGACCGAAAAAAAATAGGTTTAATATGATTAAAAGCATAGGATTTATGGATGCAAAGAAAACTTAGAATAATTTCATTTCCTCCACCATCTATATGTTAAATTGAACCACATACCCAATTACAAGAGCAATAAATACATGTCAGCCTTTGCCAAATGTTTTTTTATGCAATTTGGAGTTATTTTACCTCAACACTTTTCCTGTCCCTCTCAGCACACGCTAAAAGACCGGTAGCACCAGCAGATACTTACCTTGGAAAAGTGAAGACATGCTTCTCTTCAATCCAGATAAATAGGGTAAAAAAGAGTAGGTAGAACTTCATCTTCACAGCATCCGCAATGAAACCAAATACACTTGGAAAGCTGAGGGTTCAGGACCCACATTATTGATTTCAAAAATGTTATTTAAAGAGTGGTTAAAATTTAATACTGTCTCTCACCTCAACCCCAAACTCCTGGTGGCTAAGTCAATATGACAGTGCTCCCTGGGGAGGTCCAGCTCATATTGACGTCGTCCATCTACAAAAGTATAAAGTACATTTTGGACATTTTCATATTGACAACTCACTTTATCATCTCAGCCTTTGTGACATTTCATTGCAGCTACAAACCACAAATATAAGTAAGAACACCAAGCACAAAGTTTTGTGGAGGTCCAGCAGCATGCTCTGCATTCAGCACTCCTATAGCCCATCACATCCAAGCCTGAAGATAAGCGAGAGGAGTGAGAGTGAGGTTCTGCCCAGGGAATTGGTTGAATCACCATTCCTGGATGTATTTAAAAGCCATCTAGATACAGTACTTAAGGATATGGTGTAGTAGTGGTCCTGGTAGAGTTAGATAAAGGTTGGACTTGATGATCTCAAAGGTCTTTTCCAACCATAGTAATTCTATGATTCTGTTATTAAGTCCAGGTAAAAAGTCCTGAGCAGGAAAACTTCTTTTGCTGGCATTTTCTAGCAGAGAAAACAAGGAGGAAGTGGGATGTGGTACCTACTTGCTATTGAGAGTGATTCCTCTAATTCAGGGTGTAGCACTTCAGCTGGTTCTCCATCTTCCACAGCTGGCCTCTACCTTCTTGGTTAACACCCAAGCCATCCAAGGATTTCGGGTTGCTTTGCTTCTCCATGTCCTCTCCTGTGATGTTTTGACATCCATGTATTTTCCATATGTCATACTGGGTTAGTTTTTCAAGAAAAAGTACCAGTGACTCTTCATCTCATTATTATTAATTTTTGCATGCCCCATGGTTTTCCTCTCATATTTCTATCTACAGTTGTCCACACAGGACATGCTGAAAACCTAAATGAACTTGACGTGTCCAGAATAGACAACCTCCATCTACATTCTGTGCTTAAATGGTAAATCCATCTTGGTTAGGACACAGCATAATATCATGGTCCAAGTCCTCTTCTTCCATACACCAACATAACAGTTCCAAGCATGGCACTGATTAGACAAGACCTCAATGGCAGCCTTATTCAGAGGAGAACATCTCCAGCACCAGATCCACCCTAATGTTAGCTCTTGGCTGAGCATGTGATATGGTGCAGAATGAGGGAATCAAATCCGCGGTCTGCTATAAAAGGTTTTTCAGGTGTGTGGTCCTCAGAAACACAACATGGTTTTCTTACAGATGGAATTCATTCCAGAAGAGGACTGAGGACTGAATCAACATACCTGCAGTGGGGGCACCAGGGAGTCTGGGTCTGAGTTTGAATGGGGGAACTAAATTATTTGATGCTGTAGGTGTAGCTTAGGGTTATAGCTACACAGCTGGGTGAAGAAGCCTGGGAGCAAGTTCTGGAGCTAAAGTTAGGTAACATGGATGAGATTGCATCTACCGACCTCCTCCAAAACAGTTTTGGAGTGGTCCAGATTAGCACCAGTGCTCCAGTTTGGCAGGCAATCAGGACTTTGGAGTTCTAATTCAGTCCTGGCTCTTTTTTATTTAAAAGGGCAGACCTGCCCTAAGAAGCCAGACAACTCTGTTTAGATGGCTGAAGTCAACAGAGGTGAATCCCAGTGAGTACCCTGGGGTTAATGTCGCTGTGAAAATAGAACAACGCTGAAAATCCTCAAACTGGAGGTGAGCACAAACTGGACACCAAAGGGAAAGAAAAAATCCCAAAAGGCTCACAGTAAGCTAAACCATGGGCACCTTACCTTGAATTTGTTGTTGCTATTTTATCTTTTCTGGATGTTGTTCAAACAAATAGGAAGTTCTGTGAAGGTACAGAGGCCATTCCCAGCAAGGGCAGCATGCAGCGTCCTATTGCAGGGGTTGATTTTTAAACCATTGATTCAGATGCTCTTCTCTAACATAGGTAAAAGGAAGCTGCCAGCAGAGGATAAAATACAGGAGACAAAATTTCATCATGAAGGCATACCTTCTTCTGGAAATGTCTGATGCACAGATAGGAATTTAAAGAAGAAATTAATCTGCTGATACAGGTGTAACAGAGGAGACTGAAATGTTGACAGACTGGGCTTGCTCTAACAAAGGAAAGAAAAAGATCTTTATGTCTTAAAGTGCTGATCAAGTGGGGAAAAGAACACTTTCTGCTGTCTACCTGAGAAGAAAGTTTCAGACAAATGGTAGGTATAAGACAATTTTGTATGTTGTTTTTACTGTGGGTTCTGCGGCTTGTTGCAGAGAGATGGTTAACATGCTGTTTGAAAGCTGCTGGTTTCCTACTTGCTTTTTGGTTTCCTGGTGTGCACTGGAAATATTTCACACACACAAAAAAAAAAGGAAAAAATGGGTGTTTAAGGAAACTAAAAGCACTAGAGGAAACTCTGAGTAAAGAACAAACCAGAGTCTTGTGGTAGTTAATGTGCTCCACAGGCTAATACACAATAAAGGAAAAGTAAATGTAGGATGAAAGGTCAAAAGATAAACAAAATTTAAAACGGAAGCAAAAACGTATATCCCTGTGCCTCTTTCTTGTCTGAAAGAGAGGGCTGAGGTCAAGGTGGAACACAAGCCCGTTGTCTCTCAAGTGTGTGCTGGACATTGCTTATTTGAATCAATAATTATTCTGCTTTTTTTTTTTTCCTTCCATTAGTGTTTAAACAATGCAGACAACATCCTCCACACCATCTTTGGTCGCTGTCCTTAGCTGACTAAATGGCATCTCCACACACACTACAGCCCCTAGCTCCACCCCAGCACAACCACCCCACTGGCAGCAGCCAAACTGTTTGAATCCGGGTGCCTAAAATGAGGTTCCTGGTCAGTAAGCACCTCAATAAAGTGGGCTGATTTTCAAAAGCATGGAGGTTCCCATTGCAAAGATATTTGTGCCGTGACACACAATTTCTTTGACAGTTCAGTCTCTGAGCAGGTCAGATTTCCTTTCCCAGTACAACCTATTTATATTGTGCTGCTCAGACTTGCTCTAATGAGCAACCAGCTATACACTGATTACCCCCAGAGCCTTGTGAGTTGCTGAGGAGCTCTCTAGCCATGGCTAGGCAGAATACCAGTAAAAAAACCCCAAACTAATGGCATAATAGTAAGGTATGGGAGTGTATTCAGACACCAAAATTAAACATTAACTTCCCCGCTTCCACCCAGCTGTTAGGGGTTATCACTTGTCCTCTGACTTGTGTTAACATTCCCCCTCTCTGCTTTTCTCATCCCCTTAGGAAGAGAGAATCATCTCCTCTGACGTTAGCCCTTCCCAGTGCAGACCGTTATATCTGAGCAAACCATCTCATGCTGCTCGCACAGGTGATGCAGAGAAGTGGACACTTTTAGGGAGCAATTAATCTGTGACCTCCTGTAGACATCTCAGAGGGTAATGAAATGCCTGGTCCTATTCATGGCCACCAGAGCTGGAGTGACTTGCTTGGAGGTAGGCGGCTGCATTTGTTCCAGTGAATCTCGTGGATTCTGTCCATCTCCCTCCCTCAGCACAGACACTTCAGGCTTTTGTTATGGTCAGAGCTGTATGTGGTGTTCTGGGCTACAAAAGTCATAAATTAAGGTATACTTGCTCTACCTACAACAGTAAATTGTTTATTAACCTTCAAAAATTTATGAGAACTTGGGATGTATTTCCCAGATAAGCTGGTAAGAAAAATGTGGTGTTAAAAACCACTGTGATGGGCAGCTATAAAAAAAAAAATTTAGTCAATCAAAACATTTTATTTTGATAATTTCAAACATTTTTTGATTTTTACTCAATTTCAAGGCTTTTTCCTAATTTTGTTGAAAATTAAGTCACATTTCTATGCTCTTTTTTTTTTATGACCTAGAGGAAATAAGATTTAATTTAGGAACTGTTGCAAGGGGAGATTTTAGCCGTACAAATATATTTTTCCCTAATTGGGAAATTCATCAAAACTGATCCTTTCCAGCAACCTCTTTGCTTCTGATGAATCAGCATTCTCTGATGAAGAGCTGGCTGGTCAAAAATTCTGGCTGAGTTCAAAGGTTTTTCTGCACCTGCATTAATTATTCCTCCTACACTGGGTAGACCATGGGCTATGCTGAACTGGTGCCTTCAAGCTTTACAGTAGCAGATGTGACCAGTAATGGGGGACAGTTTGATCTGTGTTGGTTTCTGTTAAATTTTAGAGTAGCTTTGGGACATGAACAGACATTTATTTTAAAAAGGGATGATCAGCTCCTAGTTTTCAGAGCAGATAATTAACAAAGTAGTCTTTTGATTTCTTTGTTGAAAACTGCACGTGTGGAAATTAGGACTGGTAGTATATAAATCCTCCTGGTGCCATAACTATATTGCTTTTTAAAGTATAATCACACTTTAAAGGCAATTCTCAAGAGATATTTCCACTCTTTTGGCTGAACCTGTTGTCCCTCTGCACATTCATATGTAGTAACACCAATGTCCTCTGGATGATGCATAGGTGGCAGACCTCACTCAGACCAGGCTCTGGCACGTCTTTGTGTGCCGGTTTTGGTCAGTGCCCAAAACCATGTCAGCAGAAGTGACCAGGCACCAATGTCCCAAATAAGTCAGGGTATCCATCATTGCTCAAGCAGCCTCTGCACCAGCACATGCTGAGACTCTGGGCTGTGCCTGACCATCAAGCTGGGCTCCAGCAGCTGCTCTTGCTGGTGAAGGAGAGCCAGACTCAAGAACATTGAGGGGTCAAGAGGCATGGAGGATGACAACAAGTCAGAGGAGGAATTGCTTGAACTGCTGCAGCCATGTAGTATCAAGCAGTTGCAGCAATGCCAGTGAATAATCTCCAGTGACTCCCACCAGTGGCACCCTTGATTTTCACCAACCAAGTGCCACGAGATTTCCTCTAAGCTCAAACAGGACCTAAGTGGGGCTATCCTCTTTGATCCCAGGGGTTGCACAGTATCCAGCAGCAATATTTTAAATAAAAAGCCTCATCCTGCACTGAGATTCTCAGATCTGAGTCTGTATTTCAGCATGTGCTGGAGTCCATGCTAGGTTGGTACTGTCTGTCTGCAACAGTAAACCTGTTAAGAAGCACACAGAAGAGGCAGAAAGAGGGGAGGTCAGCTGTTATCAGCAACCACATCCCTCAGATCCTTTTCCCTGTTTGGAATTAACATATTCTGCTATTGTTCTGATCCTAAAAAATCCTCGTTCCCAGTTAACCAGCAACGAGTCCCTCAAGGGATGGATAATCACCACGATGGATCCATATGACTGAATCAGAACACAAAAGCCAAGTGAGTCTGTGCTGTCCTTCTCAGTTCTTTAAATTCAGATTCAAATGCAAAATTAATCTCCTGAAAAATATTTTCAGGCTCTTGCCCCTTATTTTGTGCATTATCACTACTGATGTGGCCAAAGGTACACGGTTAGCATCTTTCCTACATGAAGCAAAGGACAACTAAAATCTGACTAAACTCTGATCTCTGTTGCTTGCTGTGCGATGCCCGACGAGTGCCGTGGCTCATGAGCCACACAAAGATGCAATTAGTTTAACAGCTCCTTATTATGAATGCGGCAGAACAGAATTAGAACTCAATTTACAAGTCTCCCTTTCAAACCCATTCAGCCGTTAAGGCCGCATCATCTTTCAGTTTTCCAAGGCATGTAATTGATAAATGATTTCTCCCTGCACACCTCAACTCCTCATCTTTATTCATGAACCAATTAATCTCCGTAGGACACTGTGATCATTTACATACATGGCCAATGTCACCAACCTCTGTCATTTAATTCCGGCAACAATCTTGCAGCCCATGAAAGCACTAGGAGGGGAAAATCTGTACTATGTCTAAATTTCTGTGCTTCTGTCGTTTCTCCCTCATGGCATTCCTTAACTTAAAAATCAGATGCTACCTGTGCTAGAAAGTGATGGGTTAGACACCACCACATTCCTCTCACCTGGGAGGAGAAAGACCTCTCATCGCTGAGTGAGTGCTGTACAGGCAGCACGTTTCAATAGTGGCTGATAGGTATGAGCAGAGGCTGAAAACACATGTTCACTTTGTGGGTTTGAGTACTCAGTTATGCCAACCTACTTTATTATTTTTTTTTTATTCTACTCTCGTTGCTGTTTAGCTTTCCAGGGTCAGCACAGAGAAAGATGCTGTTGTGTATGTGCTGTTTTGGGGACGTGAGGATGTGTCTGTACCAATTAAACACTTTTCTCATGAACTCTGTTTCCTGAACGTCTGTTATCAACTCCCACCCAAACAACGTGTTGTCTAAGTGATTTGTATTTTCCAATTGCCAGCACTGATCTATTTGCCGGTATCTTAACAAGGAGCACTTGCAAAGCAAGTTTAACTTTGTTAAACAAAGGATGTTGAAGGGACCCACAGGAGCACTCCAAGCAGAGCTACTGAGCACTTGAGAAAGGTGCTCCAAGTATGACCTACAGAGTACACTCCAGCTAAGATGCAAGCGAATGGATGCACACCTGTCCCCCTCTCTATGTACATAGATATTTATGTATATATCAGGAATGCAGCTAGCCCTGGACTCTCTGAGTGCATCAACAGTATTTGTCCCTCTTCTTTGCATTGTTTGCGCTTGCTCACATTGCTTGCATGACATGTGGCAGAATTTAGAAAGTGGACCCTTCCTTCAGGCTTTTGGAGGATGCTGGGATGTGTTTGGAGGATGCCAGGACCTGTTTGAAGATGCTGATGAAGAGAAGCTCCATGGACAAAAGCTCCTGCCTGCTTTTGTTCACTCCTCTCAGCTGGTGTGGTCCCCACCTTGGAGGGTCACATCTCACACTCAGCCCATGCTGATCATCAGTCTGCACAAGCAGGTCCACACTTCAAAAGACTCATCACTGCCCCAGCAGAACAGCTCTTGTGCAAATGCATCCAAATATGCACTTGACTTTTCTTCTATCCACCCAGGGATGGGGAAAGGGAGAGATGAGCTTTCCCACAGTGCACTCTCAGTGTTGCAGTTGCAGACCCTCAGCAAAGCGGTGGCACCATTGTATGGCTGCTCCAGCCCAGCATGATGCAACTGCTCTGGCAGCTGAGGGCATCTCTGCTGAAAGCTTCTGCAATCTGCATCCAAGGCCCATGCTCTGAAAGCCCTGAGATTCCTGTTTGGCTGTCATTTCCAAATCTTTAGGAGATCACTGTAGACTAGAGAGGGATTTCTGTCACAGTGCTGTGGATCCCCCTGCCCAGAGATTGCACGAGAAGTGTGGAGTGAAATGACCTTGTGAGAATTTGTTCCTCTACTAATATCAAAGCTTCTGGATGCTCCTGAATGGATGCCACCAGGTCAGCAGAGTCTGAACTTGTATTAGTAGGTTATTTCCATGTGTTTTAAAGCTTGGCAAGCCAAGGAGGTTTCTGACAGCACAGATGACATTAGCACAGTTCACAATCCCTGAAAACAGCAGAACCTCTGCTCCTAGAATTTGTCTCTAACTGCTAATTTGGGAAGTTTCTAGAGGCATTTGGCTGTTCTATGAGGTCTAATCACCACATGTGTAAAATTGCCCCATGTTGGATCTGAGGATTGTGACTGAAGTATTATGGGGCACTGTAGCCACAGTTCCCTAATGTGAAATGTAATTTGACAGCGCAGCAAGCAGTGGAGGTGGGGATGATGGTGAGGGCCTGCACTCCTCCTCAGACATCTCTCTTGCTTTTCAGTGATGTGGGTAATTGAGCCTTTCACTGGCATATTACTTAACTAGTAACAGGAATGTTTCACTAGCACCCATCAGGGGCAGGTCTTGTGGAGAAGGCATGGAGAGGTTGATGCACCTAAGGCTTATCCACCACCTCTCAGATATGCAGGGTCTTCTGCTCCAGGGCTGCAAAATCAAGGGAGGGAATGTTACCGAGGAGCAGATCAGAAGACATCTCCTCACCTCAGTGACAAACTACACATGCTCTGAGGTGTCCGGTTTGTTTAATTGCAGTGAAAGGCCTGGGCAACTTCAAAGGCTGCTGGAGATGCCTGGCAATGGGACATTGTTTTCCTGCCTGTCTGAATCAAAGCATCACCGTGCATGTCAATCACCTGCTGGAAGATTTCCCGAGTGGATTCGTGCAGTTCCTCTCCATGCTTTGTGTGTTTACAGACATTCATGGCTGTATTCCTTTAGATCCTTAACATATGCACTAAATGAGTGCCTGCCCCGAGGGAGTTCAGTGCTTCTATGCATGATCACTTATGCAGCTTTCTGCTCTTTTCACAAATTTCAGACATATCATTACCTGTGAGCGCATGGCCCGCCTTCCTTGGCTTTAGACAATTTATCACAGATGTGTAATAGCAATAGTAGAAAATCAGAGCATAGGAGAAAAGTAGAGAAATAAAATAGGAGAAAATAAAATAGGAGAAATAAAATAGGAGAATATTAGAGAAGTAGGAGAAAATTAGGTTTTCTGTAAGACACTGTTGCCTCTAAAAAGTGATCAGGGCACAAAAAGTAAATAAGGTGCAGTGAAAAACAATGCTTTAAAAATATAGTCATTGTACTTAATGAGAGCTAAGACTCACAAAGGAACCATTAGGATTCCTTTGGTGACACAGTTTTTCTGATGACAGAAGAGAACCAACACCGAGCACTGACTGAAGTAAAAAATATGAGCAAAATGAGAACATTATCAAGTGAATTCAGTCCTAATTCAGAGTTTGCCCACACTAAGCTATATAAAGTCCACAGATACCACCTTACCAGTACACAGAGTTCCTCTACTTACTGTCTTGCTTAATGAACAGCTTCTTAGGCTTGTGGAGAAATTTTAACTCTGACATTGCTCACCACGCAGCAGGCAATGAGGCTCAGGCATTAAGTGGTGCTACTCTTTGCTGCTCGCCTTGTGAGCAGCCTAGAGGAAAAATACCCCCAAATACTCGCAAAGTCTGTTCTCCAGATGGTGGAGGAGGCTGCCAGAAGTGGCAGAAGATTGAGAGCCGGAGAGTCACAGTAGCAACTCAGCGCATGGGTTTGGAAGATCAGAGGCACCGGGATCCATTTCTCCATCAAGCTGAAAGCAGCAGTAGTTGGGTGCTTGCTGTAGGACCAGCGCTGCTGATGTGCTTTTTGCAGACATCTGCCAGAGACAGGGTCCTGCGTTCCAGGCAGGAGCCAGATCAAAGCTGCTGCTCAGTTAGGCAGTAATGGACACTGAGACCTGAAACTTGTCATCAGAGTCACAGCAGAATTAAGCTGCACTTGGAAGGAGGAGTGATGCCAGGTTGGGGTTTTGGTTCAATTCCATCTCTGGAGGAGGTAGAAATGTGACTTTATCAGTACAAGAAGAGCACAGCAGCCAGCCATACTGCTTGCCATCCCCTTTCTAAGGCCAGAAGCAATGATTTCTAGCCAGGATAGATGATTTACAAGAAGGTGTAAAATCCTCATCATGCATCTAATTATGCTTTACTACACTATGGGGGGATATTTCCTTCTGAGTCCATCTGGTGATCAGACTCTACCCTGAAGCATGTGGATTGATTGCCCTCATGTTTTCTTCTCCTAGTTAATCTAACTGCTGATGCTTTACTTTTATTCATATGAATGTCTAAGCCTTTTTGAAGCATTGAAAATTATGATTAATTGTGCAATGAAAATCAATAATAGAAGTGCTTACAAAGCCAGTTTGATTTGGGAGTGAATCCCAAAGACAGCTGCTTTCTCTAAGAGTGATGGAAAAAGTTGGAGAAAAGCAACAGCAAAAAATTCTAGATCCTGTTTTTTTTTCTGATGTTTGTCATGGGTTTAACCCCTTCAAGCTTTATTACAGGCTCCTGTTACCAGGTCAGGAAAGCAAAACATCAAGTCCTTCAAATAAACAAGAATATCCAATTAAACAGAGGTACATTGAGAAGTGGAAATGTCATCCCATGGAGATATTCAGGTCCATGACAGCTTTATTTTTCAAGGGAAATTATAGAGATAGGGATGAAGATCTGGAAAGGCATTTACTGTAGTATCCCTGCCAACAGCACTTACTTCCTTTTGCATGCTGGCAGGTGCTAGCGTTTTGCCTAGGGTTAAATATCCCAATTTTAATTCATTTCCCAGAGGAATCTCACTCACACCAGTCTCTAAAACTCCAGATAGAGTGACTGCCATCTCGTGGTTAGCTCTCGCTGCTGCACTGGTGCCAGGGCTGGTGCCAGGGCTCATGGCTGGTGCAGAGCTGCAGCCTGGGGCTCAGCGATAGTGTCCCAAAACGTACATGGGGACAGGGGACCAGCAGTAGGGAGGTCTGTGTGGCAGAGTGCCTGGATCCAGTGTTGGGATGCTGAGGAGGAGGAAATGCAGTCCACTTCACAAGACATGCTTCAAATAACAGCATACATCAGCTGGCCCCTCTCCAGATCCTGAGCTAGAGGCAGGTTTTGATCTCCAGGGCCCCTGAAGTCCTTCATCTTACCTATGGGAAATGTATGATGTGTGAAAGTCCTTGCGTCCTTCAGCAAGCTCCTCTAAAAATCCTACCTCCATGCACAAAAACCTGAGTTGCTAAGAGCTGGTGAATGGGAAATGCCTGAAAAATCCCTTCTCTCTGGGGAGATCAAGTGCCTGCTTTCATCTGTGACCAAAGGAAAGGGCCCTCCTCTCACCCTATCATCTCCCATCCATCATCTACTTCATCCTTCACATCCACTACTGAGCCTGGGATCAGGGCATCTTCCTGAGATGTGAAACCTGGAGCAGAGCTGTCTTCAGGCAGGATTACCTGTCCCTTTCAGATCTACACTGTCTATCCTGCTGTAAACAGCCCCTGCAGTTTGCAGACATAGACACATGCATGTAACGCCCATAAAATAGCGTTTGTCATCCCACCTGAGACAAATGCTGTGGTCACAGTTTCCTCTCTTAAGTCAAACAACATAAGGGAAGAGCAGTCGCCTTTTCAGTGCCACCCCTCTTCTATGGCAACCACATGTCCTACATCTGAGAAGAGGAGGAGTAGAGCAGGGGCCATGCTCTGGTAACTCATTCTTGCTGGGCAATAAGCTGGGGTGACATCTCCATTGTAGAACACCTGAGATGTTCTCCTCCTCTGTCAGTGCTGGGAAATACTGTGATCAGATGGAATGGGTCTTAAGACACCGTACCTTTCCCACCCTGTATTAAATACATAAGTACATGAGAGCAGCCAGATCGGATCAGGAACAGGATCTAACCATTAGTACAGAAGACAAGTAGCATGTTTGCATTGAATTCTTAAAGAAGCAAAGTTTATGATTGTATGAGCAAAGGAGGAGAATGACTGCAATTGCATCAAATGGGGCAAATCATAATGGGTCAGGTTGCAGGTCCAACCAGTACAGTGTCTCAGAGCGGCATGACCTAGGAAATAATTCTTCCTGCTTTCTCCTATATGTGGTTTCAATAACAATATGGAAGACACATTCTTAGCTAGCCCACAGGTATTTTTTTTTTAATCTGTCCCTATATCAGCTCTATGACACACTTCCCTGTTAGCACATCCATTACTAAAACAAAGACTACACATTTGGCTTTATAGAACATTTTATTTGGAGAGGCTTCTCACATCATTGAATATTGGTTCTTTATTAAGGCAATTCTGAAGGGGCTGGAGGGGAGAGGCATGGAACGGAGACTGTGTCAACGGGATTGCATTAAGGCAAAATTCCCTCCTTCTGCATTTCACCACAGTAAAATCCATGTAAAGGCCAGAACAGTAAATGACTCATGCCAAGGAAGAGATTCAGTGCAAATATATCCCACTGACTAGCTGTAGACAGGGCTAGGTCCTCAACTGAGGCAAACTGACAGTGCCTTGTTAGCCACAAAGCTCTGCTGATTTAGCACTGTTGAGGATCCTGGCCTGGGTTCAGGAAGCGTTTTGGTATGTGTTTCATATGCAAGCACAGATTTAAATGCTCTCTTGAATTAGGGCCACAGCCCTTTAAGGGCAAACCTGTGAAGTGAAGAGAGCTCCATTTTTATTTGCTACATAAATATGTCATTCTGTGTCCCTTCGGTTTGCTTGTTAATGTATTGCTACCGAGTTTCTTTAACGTGTTTTTCATTTCTATCATATTTTGTGATCTGCTTATATTTTAAGTATATTATGTCATAAAAATGAATTATCCTTTGGGGACTATTTCTTGCAAAGGTTCCAGAGTTTGGGTGTTCTTAGAGGACCAAGTTATGGTATGTTTTTTTCAGTGAGTAGTAATGTACTCTGTGGGCAATGCCACAGACAGCAGAGGCATAACTTGCAGGGGAAAGTACAGTTCAGTTCACATACCAGCAACACATAGCAAACTGCAAACAATTCTCTCTTTCCACAAGAATTTCTACAAGGATCCTACTGTTACAAAAATATAGTCACTAAGACTTATATTGGTTTGAGGAAACCCCTTTTCTAATCCCAGGTGCAAACCAAACTAAAGTATGGCAGAAGTGCTACCAGAAGCATGAAGACATTTTCAGGCAGAGTAAGTATATAACATTTCATAACCCTAAAAGCTGTCTCCACCTCCCAAGACATCCAGGTAACCTCTGACAGAAAGCCCCACTATCCATTAATAAAAGGATATGTATAGGCCTTTCTCTTACAGACTTACTCAGGAATATGAAATGGTTATATCTAGCAAAGTGGAAAATAAGGCAAAGAAATCAAGCACATATTACTGTTCAAAACAAAACATTTCCCAGATACACGTGGACACACAACTTTTGTATGATCTGGAACTCTGTGTAACATTCATGCCTCAAAAGCATGAGCTCCCTGCATATTTCCTTGATACAGAGAAGAGCATCCAGTTTGAGGGAATCAAAAGGGTCACTACCAGGCATCGTTACAAGTCTTTTGTGCTTTAAACTTTATTCATGCCTTTTCCCATAAGGCAAGCAAACACTGTCATCACCATTTTGGGTTTTACTTCAACCAGGTCTTCTGGAAGGGCGTAGACTCTTGCTCCAATTTTTCTCGCCATAGAAATGGCATACCTGCATTGCAAGGGTGAAAAAAAAAATCCACAAAACCAAAACAAAAAAAAAAACCAAAACAAAACAAATCAAATAAACAAAAACACAAACATAAAAAAAACCAAAAAAAAAAATAAAAAAAAAAAAAAAGGGAAAAAAAAGACATTAGTGCAATAGCATTACATTTCTGTTAAGAAGTTTTTTACGTGATCAATACTAGAATGGGCTGGGAACTTTCTTACTGCTCCATCAAAATTAAACTTTTCTATAGGAAAGTAGGAGACAAGTTCACAGAGAACGACACTTCTAGTAAAAGGTAGAGTGTGTTCCCTGATGGTTAGAGCACTGATTACCTGCAGCATGGGAGACTGCAGGTCAAATTCTATTATGAAACATTTAGTCTCCCAGCCCCTGAAAGATTATCCTCACAACCAGCTATTCTGGTCTTGCTCCCCCTCAATCTCTGTGACTCAGCCTTTGCACATAAAATAATTCACAAGCAGAAGACTGCTGTTGGTGGAAAGCAGTGTTATTGGAAATCAACATTCAGGGACTTGTCTTCTGCTTAAATCATACCCAGAATCTGCAAGCTGACCGTCCCATCTGCCTGCTCAGAGTGCACCGTTGCAAGGCTACTGGCTGTTCTCTACTGGGTATGTCTCTATTTTTTAATGAATTAAAGCTAGAAAATCCCATATTCTTCCCACTGCACGGCATATATATTTGTGAAATTCTCCCCAAAATGCAGAGGTGTGTGGGGGGGTGTGTGTGTGTTAGAAAAAGGGAGGGGAAAAGAGGAAAACTTCAGCAAAGGGATGAGAAAATTAAGTATGGAGAGAAGCACATGTAGGATTGTAAAGAAAGAAAGAAAAAAGATGGTAGGAAAGAGATGGAAGGGAAAAAACACTGGGAAAATCTTTGTAAAAATTATGGCGGTTCGGATTGCCTTACAGTCATCCTTTTCTCTTTTGTAGTTGCCACATAGCAAAGGAGAAGCTAAAGTTATGATCAGACCAGGAGGTGATCTGTATAACTCTGAAAGGAAAGGGAGATGCCCCCAGGATTGTCTCTCATCTAGGAAATGATTTGCACTCAGGGGAAAAAAAAAAAAAAATCAATATCCACATCCATAAAATCAGGTTCTCAGGCATGAATCCTGTCCTCCCCCTTCTCTCTTAAATATGCCCTTCTTCCACCTGTATGTGACTAAAGAGGTATCATGACCTCTAATCACTGGTTTCTATGGCTCACTCTTGTTGGCATTGTTCCCTGATCTCTAAAAGAATTTTAAATTTAATAAGAGAAAAGAGGAGCTTGTGGAGCCAAGTTATTTTGATCCCTTCAAGGAAATTATAAAGCAGGAATTATAACATTACACACTTCATTTCCATTGATGGTCTTTTTTACTGCCTATTTCCTAGCCTTCATGCTTCTAACTCTGAAGGTTGAGGTTATGCCAGATGAGAATGATAGCAGAGCAGTTTTCAAAGACAGAGTCGGGCAAGCCTGAGCAGGCAACTTGTCCTAAGTGTCGCTTGGCATGAACATACTTAGCATTATTTAGTTTCTCCTCATCATTCAGGTCCTCCATTTTCAAGAGGTCATATTTGATTGATCCTGGTTGAATGGCATCAATGAGATCCAGGACTGGCATGCTGGTACTGATTTTGCTATCCTGCATAGATGAAAAATACAATTAGATGCAAGAACGGGATGACAGATCTCCCACAAAGCCAGTCTAGGCTCAAGAGCAATGGACAGCTCAGTCAAATACCATTTAGATCTTCACAAAGGGCTGCTTAGCATCATTTGTCATCTAAGGCAGACTAAGAACCCTTTAAAGGATTAATTTTTTTCCCCAATGGATGAGATATTATTAAAGCAAAAGATGGGGTGCTGAGCTAGTGAATTTGCTTCCTGTGGGGAGATGACACCGAAAAGCCTCTACTGATGAGAGGTGTGAGGGGGACCAGCTGTGTGACTCCTTATCTCATTATACGAAGCCTGATGGATCTGTCCTTGCCTGGTGCACACTGCTGATTTACATCCACTGGGTGTTCTCCAGCTTGGGAAGTGTTGTGGATGCATTAGCAAAATTGGAAGCTCTCTAGAATTGGTCCATCTCTGTGTTTATATGATACCTTGCAAAATAGGGCAAGGTACCCCTGAATGGTACTACCAAATTATGAATGTATTGCTGTTGTCCTTTTAAATACTGTTTTAATAATTTGTAATTGCTGTTGTTTAATGATCAACAGCACAACAGTTCTTGCTTAATTCCAGTCGTTGTTCCTGGCTTCTTACTTTGATTTCCTATGTCAAACTGGCATTCAACGTGTTTCCCATTACGTTCATGTCATGTTTTCTGTTACCTTTTCATAATAAACCCCACTGAATAAAATCTGTGTATCTGAACATACCTTTAAACACAGGAATGAAAAATAATGAAATTATGTAGTCAATTGTATCTTAGTGTAGTGTGCATCTATATGCATATATACACCTATATACAGGCAACATGTATAACATACACCCAAACACACCGAATAAGAGATTTGGAAACTTCTAACAAAAAACTGTACCTTGAAACTGGAGATGGTTGAATCCTTCCCGGCTGCAGTCAGTGTTTCATTGACCCAGCTGACAATGATTTCATCATTGACCTTCTCTCCACCACCAATGTCTTCAAGGATATTCAGGGTATACCTTAAGAGGGAATCCAGGATACCTGCATTTGCTCAAAGTCTACTGAAACCTCAGAACCGACCTGTATGTGCATGGCTTGACTGGGGTCACACTAACAGTCCTCTTAGATCTGAAATCCCCCTGCTTCTTACACACTCGTAGTGTATATGAATTATATTATAACATGATAATTAGTCTAATGGGTCTAATTCATACCCAATTCCCTAATTGTTTGTTTGGGAGTGTCCAAAGTTTTTGATACGCAAAATTCCTAAAAGGTCCCTCTTAGTGAATCTTGGTCTAGATGACTCATTCTCATAGTGCTTAAAGAGTAATCTTTAAGGACAGAAAGGAATAGTTGTCCTCATTTACAACTGACCTTCTGCATAAACACAAGTGTGGAATATTTTGCTTTTATGTCAGCATACACCTGAGAAAGACATCCCAAATTGATGGAAAGTAATCATCACATCCCTAGTTTAATACCTGCTTCATAAACCTATATCTTGCTTTATAGACTGAATTTAGTCTGTGTTCAATTCTTAACTACTGGGTCTCTTTACACCCAGTCATGGAGCTCTTAAAAACAAACACAGAGAATTACATTAAAGTGGGGAGAGCTATTGAGTTACATCTGCTTCATGTAGCAGATTACAAAACTTCTGCATCAATTCCTCGTTTCCAGTACATTCTCCCCATTCCCCGATACAGAGACCTTTCAGCTTCTTTTTCTCTCTTCCACGCAATGAACATTTATTCATGCTATACAGATAGTGACAATAATAATCTTCTGCATGAGCTGACTGTAATGCCCTTGCCCAGAAGATAATGTGCCTCTTGATCCCATCCCTAACTAGAGATGAGCACAAGGTTACTCTGTCTTTGCATATAAGTGTAAACAGAAGAGTGAGAAAGCTGTAGCCTGTAAAGCCTTCTCAGTGACAGGATCAGGAAACTATTACAATGCAAACTGAGTATACCAAGACACTGAAGTTTGTGTCTGACTGACATACCTTCTCATCAACTGCCAGACTAAGGCGAGCGTGAGTGTACGGTTTCCTTCATTCAGATCTTGCCCAGCGATGCCAACAAGGGAAAATTTGGCTTGGTTCTTTCCCAGTTCCACTGCATAGTTGCAGTTTTCAAGCTATTAGTGATAGAGTTAATTAGTACATTTCAAAAATATAGAAGAAGAAAAAAAAAAAAGACAGAGAAAAAAAAGAAGACAAGAGACCGTAACTTTAAATTATTTGTAACACCAGATCTTCCTAGGCAAACAGGAGCTTTCTGGCTTTGTGATAATACAGATGTTTGACTACCAGCAGCCAGTTCCATCCCCAAAATACCATGGTAAGCAGTTAACATAGAAGGGAATGTGATATTTCATCATCAGGGCCTGAAAAACAGATTACCCTAGATAATACAAATCTAGCTCATGGGTACCTCCAGTATCATGGCATGGCACTGAGATAAAGGATTAGTGTCCCAGACAATTCTTTAGGTCTCTTAATCACTCTGGCCTAACTGTATTGAATTATTCATCCCAATAGCTGGGAGAAAGCTTTGTATTTAGCAGCAACTCTGTGCTCGGTTCTTGAGGTACCTGGTCAAGAGTGCTTATCATCACTGTCTTCATTTGATGTGGAGAGCAGTGATCCAGACAGCTGCAATTAAGCTGGTGCCATATGACTCACAGTGAAGATGCATTATAATTGGTGACTAAGACAGTAGCAAAAGTGGTCTGCAAATATAGTTTTTAAATACTGACACAAAAGGTGTTGTCTTTTTACTTTACAAATATTGTTCACCTGTCAAGAGAGTCGGTCAAATGTATGTTTCTTTTTCAGGATGAAAAATTATTCACTGACTAGGCAAAAAAAATCAGTTAATGTGCTGTGCCTGGGACTTGAGATCAACAGGGGTGCCCACATGGCTATTTGAAATGTTATAGACATCCTTTGGATATAAGGCATCACTACTGAAGCTATTCCAGCTTTTTGTACCTTCTTCATGTTGCCACCCAGTTTAGGATATGGTGGTTTGTTCACTCTGTTCCAGTCTACTGGCACTTTGATCTTTTCATAGAGCTGGAAGATAACCAAGGCATCTGACAGGTCACTGAAAACGATAAAAAAGATTTGTCATTGTCCAAAGAACAGAGGAAAGGAACCGAAGTAAGCTATTAGTAGACATAAAGTGAGTTACCCGGGGGGGGGGAAAAAAAAAAAAAAAAAGAGAGAATATATTCTTATAGGGTCCAAAAGTTTTTATGCTTTTGTACAAAATTTGCTATCTGTATTTATCATCTGAACGAAATGTAATACCTCCTCTTACCTATATAAGTGATTTACACGTGGATTAACACCCAGGGAGTTCATCCAGTTCCTGAACGTCCTCTCTTCCCTTGTCTCACCTAAAACAACAGATACATCAATCAACAAGCTTGCAAAACACAACACTCCAGTAAAATGTCTTGTGATGAAACCATAACTCAGAATTTACAGCGCAATGAACCATAAACAGGAGACACTGGTTGACATGTGAAATAAGAGCACATGGTGCAGCTTGTAATCTTTCTTCATGCCCTATATATTATAGTGTTTAGGCATATTGGCCTTGAAATGCCTTCAAAACTAGTCTGTGCCTTAGCATGAACAATTTCACTATGAGGCTGAGAAAGAACTTGAAGTTCAGCAAGTGACCCATACAGTGGTGGTCCTGACCCATAACCCAGAGCAAGCAGGCAGCAGGTTTATGCAAGATCTGGTTTTTAAATTTTATTCTTAATTAAGGGAATGCCAGATCAATTCTAATTTCACCTAACAAGCACTGTTAATGGGCCATACTGGTTCAGATATCACATAAACTTTTTTGTCTTTTAATGTATGCCATTCACAGAACAGACCTCCAAAATAGTAGAATCTACATACAGGTGAAGAGCAGCTTCCCTTTCTTGAGGCTGCCTGTGCTAATGGTGCAGTGAATATATGTCTGAAGGACATATGGTTAGGTCAAGATATCAACTCAGAGCTGGGGATACTGTGGCACAGGTGGCCAGAAACATCCTTTACTCGCATTTTCCTTACCTTCAATAGAACTCCAGTCAATGTCCTGGTTCTCTGGCTTATGCAGGGCAGGGTATTTGTTGAACAAGTTGGCAATGAAGGCCAAGTTTAGCTTTGGGTTCCCCCGGACGACATCGGTGGCCGTGACAAACTGCCGGCAGCCCAGCCGCTCCGCCTGCTGCAGCATGCACTCTGCTCGCTGGACATCATCCTTCTCCTGTGCAGGCAGAAAATGGGGTCATCAAGCATCACTCCACTGCCTCGCACTGCACACGTGACCCACGTGAGCGTGTGGAAGTAGGAGTGGGGCTATTCAAGCAGGTCCTTATAGGATTTATAGCTATTTCTTTTCCCACTTCTAGTAACAGCAGGTTTGTGAGATGGGCTTTATCAACAATCTAGCTGTCTCACCATATTGCATTTACAGCTATGTTCCATAGAAAGGGGATAATTTGATGAAATTCCCAAATAAATATATTTGAATATACTTGTTCCATGTTAGTGGTTTTTCAGCGTGGTTCAACGGTTGTTAAAGTTTCAGGGATAATATCTAATTAAAGGTAAACCACATCATTTAATCCTTTGACAGCTTTGATTTCTGAAATACAAGATCATACTGAAATGTTAAAAAGAGTTTGCTCATTCTGGCATCATGGTGCTATTCTGTGCTGGCCAGCTATGGAAGTAACAGGCAGAAAATATCAACTTATCTCATCTTACCCTTAATCCTGACATGTCAATAGTAATAGCTGGAATGCCTTCTTCATCTCCCTTGGGGGCAACTTGGTTCAGCAAATGGTAATAAGCTCTTGAGTCCTGTGACAGAGAAATTAAAGGGACGAAAAATTTCATATAAAGCTCAGGTTTTGCATGCCAGTGCTCCCCTGAACAATGTGCTTGCATGCTTCATTTTTATTACATCAATCATTGGGCTACATAATTAAATTAATTAAGCTGGAACCACTTAGCAGTTCCTACTTTGTGCTGTAATTGCCAGATCTATTCCTTCCCTAAGCCCGTATATATAGGCTGCAGAATGCTCAATACGTGAAACAAAATGCTGTTTGTTGCATTTATAAAAAAGACAGCAACAACAAAGAGCTATTACAATTAACTTAATAAGAAGAATACACCAGAGATAAGAAAACGCATACCTTTATAATGCTGTAGAAGTCAGGATGCTGAGCATTTAATAAAAGAAAATGCAGAAGGAGAAAGCAGATGTTTAAAGCAGATTTCAAAGCGATGCCGGAACAGTTATGGAAGAGAAAACGTGGTTTTCAAGGACAAAAGTTAAAACTGACAACAATATCAGCATTTTTCAGGCAAAAGGGCAAGAACAAGACAAAGACTTAACATGTTGTGTTGTTAATCTTTTGTGAAATGTAATGTTGCTTCCATGTGTGGAAAATCTAAATCTCACTTCAGAAATAACTCAAAGAACTGAAAATAAAGCTATATGTCAGTGCCTAGGGACTTGACTAACTAACCAAACTAATCCTCTTCAAAATATAAAGCAGATTACCCTAATTACTTTAAATATTATCCATCTACATTGCTACCCACCATATCTAGAAAGTGGTTATTTATAACAGAAGTGAGGTGGGGAAGACACACTTAATTAGAGAATGGCTATAAAGGCTGAAGTCTTGGCCTCTTTGAAGTAAACGCGCACCTTATTTTCCAACTGTAAATATGGTAAGTGCAATTTGTCTTTCACTTGCAGGTAGGATTTAATCAATTGCATTATAGTCCTCTTGGCCAGCCTACAGAAAGATGGGAAAGTCTCTGTTCCTTTCCCTTTTCATGGATATTCTCCAGTTGCCTCCACCCTGTGAACCAGAAATCTGTTAAAATAAAAATTGTATTGTCAAATGTGACTCTTAAGACTCTCCTGTTGCCTTCTCTGGTGTATTTTTCTGTCATGGTAAATGACTTCTCATGTTTCAGTCCCTGGTGAAGCCTACAACAAGGCATCTCTGGCTTTTCTCATGCTGTGCTGGGAGTGGGCAGGTTTGGGTCATGGCTGGCAAGGTCAGTGAGGTCCTGGTAGCCAGATCAGACATACTCTCTGATATACCCTCTACAGCCATGGAATGCTAGCTGGGCCTCACACTGTAGATTTAGTGTTTTAAACTCATCAGTGTGCACCACTGAGATTCAATTACATCTGTCTAGGAAGAATGAAGGTCTTACAAAGAAAGCTCTGATGAAATCTACAGCCACAAGCCCATGAAATCCCGAGTACATGAAATATGCTGCATGGAATAGAGACTCATCCTCGCAAATGCCTCCACATCTAGTTATATTATTTTGAATAGTCCCACGGAATTAAAACTTGCAGGTGAGTGCATACAGGGCTATAACAAGGTTTGGGACAGAGGACCACATAACCCAGGTGCTGTACTGAAGGAAAGATCAGGTAGGGGAATCAGAAGAGCCCCATCCTCTTCTGCTACACCTAGTTGCCTGTCTGGATAAGGTCCAGCCTTTTCCAAAACAAAGCCAGGTCAAGAGGCATCTAAGGACATTTAGGAAGGAGAAGAGCAATAGAGGCAGGAGACTGAAAAGCAGTAGATTCTGTATCCTCTGTCCAGAGCCAGCAGCCATTCCTTTCCCAGACATTTGGTGTGCTGGGGCTGGCAGTGATGACTGGGAGGATGGGAGGAGGAGGAATACTACTAAGCAGAAATGTAAACCACACTAAAATGATTTTATGTACCCAGCTCCATGCGTTCAGCAGAGCAGTCTGAGCTGTGTGGATTGTTTCAGTGCACAAACCTTGTTTGGGTGTGGAGCTGCTGTTTTGTTATCGTTAGTCAGTGTTTCTCATACCTTGATATCTGTGCTGAAGTTGTTGACTTTGTTGCATCCTGCGTTTTCCAGGTGATAGTTTGCCCACCTCAACAGCAGTTCCTCCGGAGACAACTTCATCAGATCCTCCAGGCTTTCTCCTTCTCTCAGAAGAGCGATCAAGGCTAAGCAGGGAAAAAAAGAAAAAAAAAATTAATGATGTTGTGAATACTTGTAGAGGAGAATGTATAACTATTTTCTCTCTTACACATTTTGCTACCCTAGTTTCTAAAAGTGAGTGTCCAAAATGTGGCCAAAGTTCAAGCTGAGTTAGCATGATAGAGAACATAAACAGAAAAAGGGTCTCATCAATAAATTGAGGACAAAGCTGTTAGTCGTGGATCTAGTATTGGATCACATAGAAATGCAAGACAATTTCAGTGCAGTCTAAGAACTACATCATTTCCTTGCCTCAGATCTTAATTAAAAGGTTAATAAAATTATAGAATAGTTTGAGTTGGAATGGACCTTTAAAGGTCATCTAGTCCAATCCCTCTGCAGTAAGCAGAGACATCTTCAACTATGTCAGGTTGCTCAGAGCCCCGGACAACCTGACCCTGGAATGTTTCTAGGCACGGGGCATCTACCATCTCTCTGGGCAGCCTGTTCCACTGTTTCACCGCCCTCACTGTAAAACATTTCTTCCTTATATCTAGTTTAAATCTATCCTCTTTTAGTTTAAAACCATTACTACTTGTCCTATTGCAACAGGCCCTGATAAAAAGACCTGTCCCCATCTTTCCTGTGGGCGCCCTTTAAGTATTTAAAGGCTGCAATAAGGTCTCCCTGGAGCCTTCTCTTCTCCAGGCTTAACAATCTCAAACTCTCTCAGCCTTTCTCCACGGGAGAGGTGTTCCAGCCCTCTGATCATTTTTGTGTCCCTCCTCTGGACCTGATCCAACAGATCCATGTTTTCCTTGGACTGAGGTCTTCAGAGATAGATGTTGAGCACAGGGGTAAGATGGGAACGAAAAAATGAACAGAGCCTTTCTACAGCTTAGATGAAAGAAATCTCAGTGACCTTCACACTGAAACTGAATCCACAGAGGTATTCTGAAAAACTTGCACATGACTTCATGGGATCACGGACTAGTAGGGTTAATTGATCTGTCAACTGGAGATGATACCCTATTTACACAGAAAAATAACCATAGTAGTTATGTTCAGAAAAAGAGGGAGTGTCAGGAGGGTAGGATTGACCCTTGCAACTGCAGAATGTTCAGCTGATCTCTGAAGCATGACAGGCTTTAGAACCAGTTCTGAAAAGAACTACTATTAACAATGAAACAAATTATTAATGTGATACAAAGGAAAAGTGTGTCACACTACTCTGATATCCTTCTGATATCTTTGTTATTCCCTGTAAGAAATATGGATTTGCTACATAAAGGAAACAGTAGAGACCTACTGTACCTGGAGTTCCACAGATAACTTGATGTAGGCTTCTATGGAGTTAAATTGAACCAGAAGGGCATAATAGAAGCATTTTAAAGTAGGCTTTATGAAGAGAACAGTGTTAACATTGAGAGAAGCAGGCTGGAAGAAGATGGAGATGATCATGGATTGATTTTTGGATTAATGTTTTCATTTCTTTTGCATCAATTATCTTGGCACAAATACTAGCAATGTGCTAAAAATTAGATAATGATATTCACTAGGTGGCATAGTCAGTACAGAGGATGATCAGGAAATCAGACAGAAAGAACTGGCTAACAGTAATAAAAATGGAATGTAATTTAATAGCACCATGTTCAAAGACAGTCACTAGGGAATGAATATGAATAACTGCTATTAGCTAAAAGCTTACACCAACAGAGGATAAGAACAACTTGAGTGTATCAGATGTCTTCTGAGCTACTCTGAGCCACCATGTGATACGATCAGGGGAAAACCAAACACGATATTCGTGCATCCCAGGTATTTCCCGTAGTGGCTGGGATGTATTACTGCCTTGGTACCCTGTGCTCATGAAAGCTCATTGGAAATGGTGTCCCATATTAAAGAAAGGGGAATTTCACCTGGAACTGTTGTAGAGAAGAGCTATCATGGAAAGAGAGATCCTAATAAGAAATCAAAATTGTCTTGACTTGTCTACCCTTACAAACTGAACTCTGAGAAATGACAGAGAAAATACCAGAAAGTCAAGACTAGCTATTAAGCAAGATAAGGATACCTACAAAGGAATGGGAACTGGGAATTCTGGAATCTGGTGGCTCTGGCTATGAAAGGGATAGAAATGTTCAAGGGGTGAAGCAATAAAAGTAACACCTGCATGGTAACTAGAGAAAAGAAGTGTCACTGTTGGTTAAGTGGGAACAAAACTGCGAGATGAGGTGCTGTGTGGACTGCATCTACACATCCACAGCCTCATGCTGAAGCTATTTCATGGAGAATTTTGGCATTGGCGAGACACATCTGGAGTGCTGTGTCCAGTATGGGGCTCCCCAGTACAAGAGAGACAATGACAAATTACATCAAGTTTAATGGAGGGAGAGCAAGGTGGTTGGTCTGGAGTACATGATATATGAGGAGAGGATGAGAAAACTGGGTTTGTTTAGCCCAGAAAGAGGTCTGAGACAGGGACAAATATTGTCTTCCAACAATTACAGAGGTGCCAGACATGTGTTTTCCCAGTATGCACAGCAAAAGGATGAGAAGTTACAGTCACAAAAATACAGGAAGAGAAATTCCAACTAGATACAAGAAAAAAAATTCGGAGCAAGAGTGGTTGAACTCTGGAATAGGCTGCCCAGAAAGCACAGGAAAAGGCCCTAAGCAACCTCATCTAAACTTGAGACTGGTACTGCTCTAAGCGGGTAACTGGATGGCTGAACCAGAGGACCTCTAGGGTAGACCTCCAGAGTTTCCTTCCGGACAAAATTATTCCGTGATTGTATACTGGTGGTTGCACAAAGACAGAGGAGATGTTGAACAGTTATGAGCAAGAAAAGAGCAAAGCTTCCTGAATTCAGTATAGAATTTCCTTATCTCAGATTTAGTGCCAAAACCCAATATACCTGGGTGTAGACTGTCATTCCTGACCCAGCGAGCATGACATTGGCTCTGCACATAAAGCCTACACACAGCCTTGGACTTTGAAGCTCTGGAACTTGCAAAGAGCAAGGGAAATGAGAGCAGTCAAGAAAACAGGCAACAAATACTTGGAGAAAAAAATGGATAAAGATTTTTTTTTTAAAAGAGCTTTATCCTAAAGACTGTTCAGTGATAACAGTAGAGTACTGAAATGCAGTGTCATACATACCTTCATTCCTGCTGATCTCTATGTCAGCAAAGAGTCCAATTTTGATGACTTGCCATAAAAGACCCAAAACCAGGTAAGGTTTCCCTTCTTTTAAGTCTTCAGCTCCAATGTTAACAACATGGCACCCAATGGCTGAAGCAGAGTTCAGGGCCAGGTTCAGATTTTCCTAGGGAAATAAGAGAACTTCTGAATGATGCCATTAACTGGAGAGCTCAGGATACAGGAAGGGAGCACAGCCAAAACTAGTGACATATGTGAGGAGCTTCATTGTGAATGCATTCATATACATAGAATCATAGAATATTTTGTGTTGGAATGGACCTTTAAAGGTCATCTAGTCCAATCCCTCTGCAGTAAGCAGAGACATCTTCAACTACATCAGGTTGCTCAGAGCCCCAGACAACCTGACGTGGAATGTTTCCAAGGATGAGGCATCTACCACCTCTCTGGGAAACCTGTTCCACTGTTTCACCACCCTCACTGTAAAACATTTCTTCCTTATATCTAGTTTAAATCTACCTTCTTTCACTTTAAACCCATTACCCCTTGTCCTGACACAACTGTCCTTGATAAAAAGACTGTCTCCATTTTTCCTATAGGCACCCTTTAAGTACTGAAAGGCTGAAATAAGGTTTCCCTGGAGCCTTCTCTTCTCCAGGCTGAACACCAACTCTCTCAGCCTTTCTCCACAGGAGAGGTGTTCCAGCCCTCTGATCATTTTTGTGTCCCTCCTCCAGACCTGCTCTAACAGGCCATGTCTTTCTTGTGCTGAGGTCTCCAGGTGGGCTCTCATCAGAATGGAGCAGAGTGGGAGAATCACTTCCTCAACCTGCTGACAATGCTTCTTTTGATGCAGCCTGGGGTGCACATCTGACTAAAGGGTGCAGGGGAATGCAGAATCTCCTGGCAAATTCTGGATCCCAACATGAAGATGGAAAGGACCTCTTTGGCAAAGGTGAAAGACACCACATCATTGGAGCTCGGAGCATACGTCTGCATTCACAATGATGTCCTGGCTCAATCCTGGTTATCAAAGCCAGGCTCTCCTTATAGCTAATGCACAAGAACATGCTCTAGTGCAGACCTAGCTTTGTCAAGCTCTCCTCTGCTCAGTCTTGCACACATGGAGGAACAAGGGAGCTACAAACCAATCATCTGGCAGATATTCCAGGCTCAGCTCTCCCTAAGTACCATGCAAAAGCCCTAATACCTAAGATACAAGTAAGTTTCTAGCTGGCGATGTAACCAAGAAGCACATGGTCATAAGAATCATTACAAATAAACCTGTTGACTTTTTAAACTTGCAGTTCAGGCAGGATCAGAACTGGTTAAACCTTTATATTCTCTGTTTGAACTTCGGAACATAGATTCCTGTTTTGGGAATGTTCAGTGGAAGCACTGGGATTCTGGGATTCATAGTGAGGGGCAGAAAGAAAGCGATGTTTCAGGAACAATATGTTCCTTCAGCATTTCCTTCCCATTTAAAACAAAGGGTGTAGGAAAATCTGACCTGCAGATCTGCACTATTCAAAAGGGTGGCTTGGTAAACAGAGGACAAATAAAGCAGGTAAAGAAGCGTGGAAAATATAAGTTATCACACAGATTTGCAATTTGTCACATGGATTTCATCAGTGCTGGCATGACAGAGAGATTTGATTAGATACAAAATGCAGAGAGAGACATAGTGTAAATTCTCATAAGCTAGAAAAAAATGGAGCATTTCAAATTAATTACTTTTTCTTTACCAGACAGCTGTAAAAGGGTTAAGTTAAACTGGAAGTTATATTGATCAAATCATGTCTGTGTGTGACAGGGATTGATCTTAGCTGCATCACTAAGCTATGGTGCTGACCAAAACGATTAGAACTGAAAAATGTGGTATACAGCATAAAAATTCAATTTAATGGCTTCTGAGCTTACTTGAGCCTGGCTAATGTTCCATCAAATCAGAGTAGCTGAGGGCTAAACTGGGTTAGGTTCATATCTATTCCATA
Source organism: Todiramphus chloris collaris (assembly GCA_025345505.1). Lineage (NCBI taxonomy): Eukaryota > Metazoa > Chordata > Aves > Coraciiformes > Alcedinidae > Todiramphus > Todiramphus chloris. Next base: position 41,597,786 of record JANVCC010000021.1, read on the forward strand.
TATCTATTTATATTCTGTGCCCAGACACATAGAATCTGTTCATATAAAAATGTGTCTCTACATACTGCTGTGTGAGTAACACAATAAACTTTAAATAGGTGAAAATTAGCTTTTCTTTTTTGTCCAATTTTAAAATCATATACATGTGCACATAATAGAAATAAAGAAGGGATTCAGTATTTATGGTGAATAACACGTATTGTAAAAGACAGGCAAAGGCTATGGTCCCATCTCAGGCATGTTGCACACCACAGTTCCTGGGTCACAGTTAATATTACGATGAGGACCTCAAACTGAAACACAGCAGTCATGAATTCAAGTCCATGGCCATGCCTGTGTGACCTTGGATGTGGGGTTCAGCCTTCTGAGAGCTACTCCAACTGAAATTGGTCACCCTATTATCTAGTTGCTTTTGCATTCATATGGCATCTACCACAAAGGTAACTAAAGCTTTGAACTACTACACATTGTACATGGGGTTAAGTGCACATATAAACACAGTTTCTTCAGTCAAATTGCTCATAAGTTTGGGAAAAAACAGAAATACAAGTCTTTATGTTTTTATGATGTGGACCTGAGCATCTCACTTTGCCACAAACAACTTTTCCTGATTGTTTTGGGCAGGACAATGCAGCCTTTGTTCTAAGTGATTATATGAAAGCATCCTAAGGAGAAAAGCAAAGAATCTTGTTGTATTTTACTACCTGTATTGTGAAGGGTGTAAGTTTCTTTTTGTTGATTGTTCTCTCATCAATGGTATCTGGCACTGAAAAGTTGATCATCTTACTGGAAATAAAAGAAAAATTCATCAAGAAATACACTGATAACTATGTGCAAAAAAATACAGATACAGCTTTTGTGACTACACTGTGGGACAAGTCAAAGAGCTGGAGAGTTACAGAACAAATACAGATTGTCAGCCTCTGTTTTTACGTGTATACACAGAGGCACACGCACGATACTCAAGCAATTCTTTAGAGTCACGTGAAGATTGTACTCTAGGTGTGAGGCCAAGAATGCTGCAAGTTGTGAGAGTTTACTGTGCAGAAAATGTCTGTGAAAGGGCTCAATATCTTGTGCCTCTTTGTGTGAACCCCCAAAAGTCTTTGGACAAAAGAAAACCAAGTAACTCCTTAAATTTCACTGAATTTATCTTATTGCAAGGGTCCAGAGGCAAGGAAAAACTCTCATTTAACATAAAAGAAGGTTTACAATTTTAATGATAGAAGAAGCAAAAAACCCTAGCGTTATTAAGGCCCTGCAAAGATTCGTGAGCTTAATGTAAAGTCAGCAGCTTCCATTTAAGCAGAGACGTGAGTTTCTGCAGACTCACAGTTCCCACTTGTGACACAGATAGGTATTATTTACCAAAGCACTATGCCATCACCAACTGCCTGGAAGAGGTCATCTGTTTCTGGATTCATTGGGACCACGTGCTTACAGTCAGGGTCCTTCTCAAGGGCTTTGTTAATCCAGTTGACAAAGGCATACTTTTCTTCCTCTGTGGACACAACATCAAATCCATCAGTTTGCTGTACAATACCTCTACTATTATTTCACTTCCAAAGGCAGAACTCCTGGGGAGAAGACTCTCCTATCAGTGTGAGTGACAAACAAACTCCTACAAGGGAAGAAGGCTCTCAGGACGCAGGCAAATGAACTGAAGACAACAGGCTTGAGCTGGTTAATACTCCTTCCATATTCCTTCCCACTGACTGGGGTTTCCCAGTGTCATGAGGGAGGCATATTACAGAGACAAGTAATGAAGTTCATGTGAATTAACTGTATGCTGCAGTTACCATGCTCTGCTAAGCACCATAATCTGAATGCATACTATCATTCTGCTGAATTGAAATCCCATGTAACTTCTAGTATGTTCAGATAAGTGAATTCTGTACTGTACATTACACCCTCCACAACTGGAATATATAGAAGAGCCTGTCCAAGATTGGACTCTGACAAGGAGCATTTAGAGGGTAACGGGCAAATGTTCCCTATAGTCCAACAGGACTGTAACATAGCTACCCTGTATCAGCAGCAGCTCACACCACCCCCAGTAGCTCAGTGTCCTCTATGCTGAGGTGTGTGGAGACCTTGGAAGCATCCTGCACTCTCCCTTCAGTTCCTCACCCTTGCCCCTGGAGAAGACAGCCAAGGGTGGAACCTGCTCCCTGTGGAGCTGCTCCGGAGTGGGCTGTGCCTAGGAGGCAGCAGAAGCAACCATGGCTGCCCCAAACTTTCAGCTTGGAGAAACAGGAGCTCTGATGGGGTTGTGCCCTCTTTAGAAAAAAGTCAGGAACCCTTTGATTACTGGTGAGTTTAGAGAGACCCTGCCAGACTAGTGGTAAAATATACAAGGAAATGGGCTAGCAACAGCAGGGAACCTGTGCCTTGCCTCACTGGTGTGCAGGGTCAGCAATGGGCCAGGGACTTTGTGTTGCTGCAGCCATGCCAGGAGGATGTTCTCTAGCTGCAATACATTTAAGGTAAGAGAAGCTAAGCTGGGTGGAGCTTCCTCCCATAGCCACAGCTTTGTCCACCCCAGTAAACTGTCTCACACTACTTTTAATAAAGACCCTGCTCCAGTGCCTTGTCACCTTCGCAACTCTTTGCCTTGCTCCAGCCTTGCCTGAACAGCTGCTAAAGCTCACTGAGGCCAGAGCACCTGATTTAGCACCAAGATAAGGTGCAGGTGATCTCCAAGGGCACACTTGTTCCTAGTTGCCATCAGTGTAGGAAAGCTGTACCTACCTGAGTAAGAGTGTTGTGTGCCAGCACTGGACTGCTCAGACGTTCCACCGATAGCACAGATCCCCTCCTTTTTGTTGATTTGTTTTCGGAATGACTTAGCAACATCATCACTCTTCAGGTTTTGGAAAATCTTTCAATCACAAGAGACAATTTTAAAATTTTGGAAAATTAAATCAAGCAAAACAGTGAGTTCTTGGACCAGGAAACATGTCCTCGCTGCTTCATACATAGGGAAGCACAGCTTGCATATTACTTATTGGGTTTCTGTGTAAATATCTGCTGTAGTAGAACAGAATCATGCACAGCTCTTATGTTTTCAAAGTTAACAAAGATCAGCTAAGGAACAGAAATGTATATGGTATGAAACCACGGAGCTAAAATGTGCAGGAGGAAGGCTTCTATGGTTCTGGTTTGAAGAAAGGAGAAGTAAAAATATGTTTCGCCATCCCAAGAGAAATTCCACTATTTTAGCATTTGCTTTTGTCCCAGTTCAGACCAGAAAAAGAAGCTATTTAAACAGAAAAAAAAGTCCCATAAAGTTTCCCATTTCCATCTGCTGAAATTTTTCATAACAATCTTTCCAGAACATAATCTTTTTGCAACTTATAATTAAAAAACTCTATCCTTCTGCATATACCAGACTGAAATATATTAAACCTATTCCATATGCAGCCTCATTCATGTAACTTGTCCCAGTTAATTGCAGGATTTCTAGTTTGGTTATCTCCTGCTCTCATCTTTTCCAGCAAGAGGACTCCTTGGATTAGCTGGGTGCCCATGAGACCCTCTGCCATGCCCTGGGAACCACCTTGAGTATCCCACCTGGCATATTACCTACTGAGATAAATAACAGCTTACTTACAGAAATAAAGTCATCAAAACTGATCCTGCTGTCTCCCGCGGTTGTCAAATTCTGAATGAGTTCTCTGGCTTTATATCCTGGGAGAGGGAGATTAGCTGCCTTTAACACATCTGTTAAATCATTGGCATGGATGAAGCCATTCCCACCAATATCTGCAAAGATTAAAGCAAACATTTAGATTCTACATTAGCCAAATGAAATTTTATGCACATAAAAGCTGTTGGTTTTATTTTACCCAGGGAAGGGTACGTTAAGATTTGTTTTCCTGAAACCAAATATTTTCAACCACTGTGGTGTCATTCATACCCAAGAAAAAATTACCATCATTACATGACAAAAAAAACCATTGCAGTGATTAATTTCTCTTTTAGACACATAGTAGTATCTTAACAAAGTTATGCTTTGATGGATATAATTGACTTTCCAAGGTTTACATATAGACAAATGTGATTTATAGAGGCAGCGTTCTGTCTACAGAACAGCTAAAGAAAAGGGAGTTGATGCAGTACAGAGCTACACCTTACACATGCATATATTCATAGATACATCCTGTGATTATGGCCTGTTTTCCACATCTAGCAGAATCATATGGTCATCCTTAAAATAATAACTTGAGTGTTTCTCTGTCATGGTGCTAACACAGGTAGTCCTGCTGAGCCTGTTGCAAGACCTGGGGTAGGATTTTATGAGAAGATCACCAATACAGGTTAAATAGTCCCTTCTTCTCCACCAGTTCATAAAAGTCTCCACAGATAAAAAAAGGAAACCGATATATAAATATTCTATATTTATAATTGGGTTTTATATATCTCTGTTTTTCCTGTTCTGCAGGCTTTTTCCACAAGCCAGAGGCTGAGGTCATTTCAAAGCAGCATGTGGTTAAGTTGCAATGTGAGTCACTTGTTGCATGCTGCAGACAAGCACTGGGCTCTCAGCATCAGCAGCACAGCTTAATACAGATGGCAAAGAGCATCCTGTCCATTTCTGAAGTCATACAACAAAAAGATCTGTACTTGGAGAGGGAAATGTCTGGGAGAGGAACAAGAGCTTCCCTCCAGGATTTGTCTTGTCAGTTCAACGGGTGTGTGGTGCACAGTCAGTGACCAGATGTTTAAGATTCCCAGCCTGGACTGCTGTGTGCTCTGAAATCAACCAACCATCTCCTGAAGCAGCAAGGACAACTGATTAACACATAATCCTTTCAGGCTGACAGATCTGCTAGTAAAAGTTAAGCAAGCTGTGAGAAGCACGAGGACCTTTCCTTAGAATTTGTGTAGAGAGCGATGGGTCTGTATGACTTTAAGAGAAAAACTGGAGACCTTCAAAGGCTTGGAACACACTTAAAAAATATATGGGGCTTGAAAGGTCATAGTAAAGGGATTACAAATTTTGTAGCCATTTGCACATCTGTCCTCTCCAAACTCTTCCTCCCCAGAGGGGGTACTCGATCTACATCAAAATAAGAACTTTTTGCCTTCCAAAGAATTTGTCAGGAAGAAGCACTATTCTTAGGAAAATCCTTGCGAATATTTCGAACATGGTTTTCTGTACAGCTCTGGAGGTTATTTCATAAACCCTGCTGCTCATTGCCCTGCCATCTCCCTCCAGCAAGAGGCCGTTGCTCTGCAGCGTGCTGATGTAGCTTCACCTCAGAGGCCTGCAGCAGCAGGAAGAGGACTTTCTGTGGTTTCTGTGGCACAGCAGATCAGCACTGGATCAGCAGCTCAGCCTCACGGCTGGTCAGTACATGAGAAAAGAGCTTGCTGCAGCTTCACACTTGAGCAGCGTCTTTCCTGTTTGCTGTACTCACCGACTTTGCCAAAAGCCTCTCGGAGCTCTGCAATCTCCTCCTCCGAGAAGTGTGCTGTTGAAGCCATTTCTTACTTCTCTGAGTGGCAGGTCTGCAAGGAGAAAGCATTTGTTTTTATTTAGAGTTTTTGGGGGTTTGTAATCACGATGAAAAAGAGGGGTTTTCACTTGTATTTTCAAAGTCTCAAGAGCAGCTCCCAGTAGCTGAAAACCCAGTTCCTCTCTGCATCCTGAAACCATTTGAAGGGGTAAAATCCTGCATACACAAGATACAATTCCCTCCTGTTGTTTTGCCAGGCCCTGCTCAAAATGACAACAGTTTTATTTATACTCATTTAATTGGAATTAAATCCTACCTGTATGGATCGTCTGGCTCATAGGTCATAAACAGGTTTTGGGAATGTCTAGTGCATGCAGGCAACTCACGGGGGGTTGTATAAGCGACCCAACCTTGGATGGTCTTAAGGACCTATCTGTGCAAAGACAACCCACGAGGAGCTGTAGATAGCTCAGCCCTGAGCTGTCCATAAGCCACAGACCCAACAGGGCAGTGCTGCACCACGCAAAGAACCAAAACCTAAGCTGAGCCTTGAAATCCCTCAACAAATAATATGCCCTGAGTCTCAATCCAAACCACTACTCTGTTGCCTGATAAAGTAAGATAAAGAGAACCTGGAGGGTTTCAGTGTTGGTTTCAGCCAACAATCTTGTGTATCCAGACAGTATAATCCAATCAGGCATACTCTTGCCCATGGTCACAAAAATCAGGGGGTAAAAGCCCTAAGGTTCAGCTTACAAATTGGGAGTTTCCTCTCCTAGGCTACATCTCACCTTTGTGGAGTCCCTTCCCCTGTGGTCAGGACAAGGTCACATTTTCTAGGATTCAGAGCCCTTACCTGGAGGAGTAAGTGAATCTTTAGCACACTGTAAGTTTGCCAGTGTGAGTCATTAACTGACACACGTATATTTAGCTTTCTAGTTTCCCATAGATAATCCTAGAATGCCTTGGGTTGGAAGGCCCCCTGCAGTGAGCAGGGACATCCTCAACTAGATCAGGTTTCTCAGAGCCCCATCAAGCCTGACCTTGAATGTCTCCAGAGATGGAGCCTCCACCACCTCCCTGGATAACCTGTTCCAGTGTTCCACCACCCTCATAGTAAAGAACTTCTTCCTAACATCCAATCTAAATCTACCCCTCTCTAGTTTAAGAATATTGTCCCTCGTCCTATTGCTACATGACCTTGTAAACAGTCCCCCTCCAGCTTTCTTGTAGGCTCCCTTCAGGTCCTGCAAGGCTGCTATAAGGTCTCCCCCGAGCCTTCTCTTCCCCAGGCTGAAAAAGCCCAACTCCCTCAGACTGTCCTCACAGGAGAGATGCTCCAGCCCTCTGACATCTTTGTGGTCCTCCTCTGGATCCACTCCATCAGGTCTATGTCCTTCTTGTGTTGGTGACTCCAGAGCTGGATACAGTACTCCAGGTGAGGTCTCACCAGAGTAGAGTGTCAGAATCACCTCTTTCAATCTCCAATGTCCAGCTTTTTGTCCACCAGTACCCCCAAGTCTTTTTCCACAGCTCTGCTCTATCACCTCATGCCCCAGCCTGTATTGATAATGAGGAATGTTCCAACCCAGGTGCAGAACCTTGCATTTGGTCCTGTTGAACCTCATGAGGTTCACCTGGGCATATTTCTCCAGCTTGTCCGTGTCCATCTGAATGACATCCCATCCCTCTGGTATATTGACTCCATCATTCAGCTTGGTGTTCTCTGCAAACTTGCTGATGGTGCACTCAATCCCACAGCCTATATAACTGATGAAGATATTAAACAGCACCGGTCCCAGTATGGACCCCTGAGGGTCACCACTTGTCACCAATCTCCACCTGGACATCAAGACATTGACTGCAACCATCCAGACAATTCCTTATCTACTGAACAGTCCACCCATCAAATTCATATCTCTCCAACTTGGGGAGAAGGATGTTGTGGGGGACCACATCAAAGGTTCTGCAGAAGTCCAGACAGATGACATCCATAGATCTTCCCTTGTCCACTGATGTAGTTGTTTCATTGTAGAAAGCCACTAGGTTAGTCAGACAGGACTTGCCCTTAGTGAAGCCATGCTGGCTGTCTTTGATCACCAACTTGTCCTCCATGTGCCTTATCAGAGCTTCTAGGAGAATCTGCTCCATGATCTTCCCAGGCACAGAGGTGAGGCTGGCAGGTCGGTAGTTGCCAGGGTTCTCCTTTCTACCCTTTTTTATAACGGGTGTCCCTTCCCGTCTCCAGGGACTTCACCTGACTGCTAGGACTTTTCAAATATAATGGCGAGTGGCTTGGCGACTACATCAGCCAGTTCCCTCAGGACTCTGGGATACATCTCATCTGGTCCCCTAGGCTTTTGTATGTTCAGGTTCCTCAGGTGGTTGTGAACCTGATCTTCACTTACAGGACAAGAGCTTGCAAGCGTGATGCCTCCTGTGGCTTCAGTAAGAATGCTTTGTCAGTAGGGTCTTCTTGATTGGGTGTCCTGTAGGGCCACCAGCCACAAGGTTCTCCTTGTTGCCTCAGTCTTTAATTCCTACCCGTAAGCTTTTGACTTGCTTGTTGCTATTCTTTAGGGACATCTTGTCACACCCTATCCATTTCTTAACATAGAGGGTAACACCTCCACCTCACCTGTCTCTCCTGTCGCTACCGAACAGCTTGTAGCCATCAATAGCCACACTCCAGTCACAGGATTCACCCCACCAAGTTTCAGTAACGGCTACTATGCTGTAGCCTTCCAGCAGCACAGTAGCTGACAACTCCTCCTGTTTGTTTCCCATTGCTGTCACCTTCTTAGAGAAACACCCCTTAATTCCCTTCATGTGTTTCCCTCGTATTTCCTTGTTGGCTCCTACTATCTCAGGAGCCCCTGGCTCCTCTCCAGGAGACTTTGACTATGCTTTTGTGTCCCCAGCATGCCTCAAGGCAACGCGCTGAAGGCCTTTACTAGCTCTCCCTCCCCCTAACCCTGGTGTGTCGTCCCACAGCTTGTCACAGACCCCCTTCACATCTATTTCAAATGCCTGTCGATCAGCCTTGAAATCTCTTGAGCAAAGACTCTCTTCCCCCGTTGAGAAAGGAGTCTTCTCTTTGACGACACCAAGCCTGGTGCTGTATACACCATTGTCAAAAAACCCAAAATTGTTGCAGTGGCACAAGCCATGGAGCCATGTAGTAATAAACTGGATCCACCTGTTCATTCCAATGTCACTGCCTGCACCTGGAAAAAGAGAAGACAACCTGTGCCCCAGATTCCCTCACCACCCATCCTAAGATCCTAAAGTCTCTTTTAATTGCTCTTGGACTCCCAGTCACAGCTTCCTTTCCACCTACGTGGAAGATCAGTAACGGGTAATAGTCTGAGGACTGTACCAAGGTGTTTCCTAGTGAAGTCCTTAAACTGGGCTCCAGGGAGACAGCAGACTTCCTTATGAGAAGGGTCTACCCAGCATATTGGACCGTCTGTTCCCCTCAGAAGGGAGTCACGTACAACTATAACCCTTCTTTTATTCCTTGTGGATGTTGTGATATGGCTGGCAGGCCGTTCTGACTGTGGACGTACCCTCTGGTGTAGGCTGCCCATCACCCACAACCTCATTTGAATGGGCTTTCTCAACCAGAGCCCCGTATCTGTTTTTCAAAAGCACCCGGGGGGGCGAGGTGGGCAAGGAAGGAGTTCGCCTGCTGCCTTGACCATGAACTTGCCTCCGTTCACTCTTTCCATTTAGTTTTCTGCCTTTGGCCTGACAGGAGCAGGATACAGAGTCCCCCTGACCCTGGCTATTTCCTGACGGGTGCCCCCATTTCTGTTTGAAGGAGGGGAGGGCCTGGCTGCACCAGGATATTTTCTTGTTCAACCTCCCCAGTGCTCCTCAACCTCTCAGCTTCCTCCGGCAGGTCTGGCAGCAAGCTGGGCAGACCGTCCACCCGCTCACAAGGCCCACAGCCCTTCTCACCGCCGCTGCTCGCTGCCGCTGCGGGGCTGCGACACTCCCTGCAGCCCATCACCTGCATGGATGGCTGCAGGTATCCCTGGGAGCTTCGGCCGCCTCCCCACATCTGCTCCCCTGAGTTTGGAGAGCGTGACCTTCTACCAGGTGGAGACCACGGCCCTGAGCTCTTTCCCAGAGGGTGATGACCCTCAGCTGGTGACACCCATCTGCAGAGCTGTCGGAGCTGCGGGTCCTGAGCGCGAGGCAGCCACCACCTCGTGCTGTGCGGGCCGAGCAGCACCGCCCGTGTCGCCATATTTCCATCTCCTGCCATTGCCCCAACAACGCCCCCGGCCGCATCTGCCTCTCAGCCTCACAGGCAGGAGCTGCTGGCTCCCACTGGGTCCCTCCACTGCTCCTCGGGTGTCCCTGACTCTGGGACCCCCTGCCCGCCTCAGTCTAGCGCTTGGCCACACAGCTGACTCTGCCACTGCCTTGCTCTGCACGGGCTGAGTGTGTTTGTGCTTTTAAGTTGTGATAGTGCATTCTTCCGTTGTACCCATGGAAACCTGCTTTAGTGGCCTCTTCAATCTGTGAGTGAAGTTCACATCAGTTGTTTGCTTGAGCCTTGCAGTTAAACCCAGGAGTGAAGTTCAAATAAATCATTTACTTAAACTTTGCGGTCCAGTCTCTTTTTGCCACACTACCTCTGGTAACTCTTGTTTCTTGTGGAGAAAGAAGACAAATTTGTGCTGTTTCTTGTTATTACCCCTTTGGAAACACAACTTGCAATGTGCTTCTTCAGCAGCTCTGGCAAGGAAGCAGCAGCCCTGTCTGCTCCTGCATCTCTGAGTTGGAGCCAGAGCCCCATGGGGGATATTTACACCTCCTACCTAATGAGGATGCTGGTCACCCTTATAGGATGGATGGATGGATGGATGGATGGATGGATGGATGGATGGATGGAGAGAAGCTCATTCACAAGGTGTTCATAGCACCAGTCCAGGCACTGTAGAGGACAACATCGCTTCCTGGCTACAGGGAGAGTTCAGGGACTTGCCCCCCAAGGTACCTAAGTTAGTGCCTGAGGTTGGGTGGCACTTTAAGAATGGGAGGCTGGAAGGAGTTTTCCTGCCTTTTCCTCTCATCAAACTTATAAAGCAGGAGGAGGGATTATACTTTCCAGGTACCTTTCTTAATAATCAGAATGGGAAAGTTTACTTCTGCTGGTCACATCCTTTAATACGCTGCCAGAAGATGCACATTATACTCCTCTGCTTTTTCATGCACCTACTGTCCTTTGCATCTATTAATGAGGAAATTGTTCAGGAGACAGACTCTCTATTATTCTATATTTGTGAGAATGACTCTAGTGTCCTATGTCTCTTTATTAATTAACCAAGCAACTATTTAAATAGGACAGAATGGAAACCTGAGTTGATCCTGGAAAGTGGTTGCTGTAGCTATTGTGTTCAAATGAGTTAAAAAAAAAGAACAGAAATACCTCATTCCCAGACTAAAACCAACATTGTATCCCAGAGGTTTGAATTACAAGCTTCATAGAAAGATATACAGGAATAATTTTAAAAATCACAGATTTGCTGTAGACCTCTACAAAGACACAGAGTTGTGTACAGCCTATATGGGCTTCAGATTTAATGCTCTCCTGAACTCATGCATCGATTCCTTATGTCTGTGAAAACCACTACAGACACTGCTTTGAAATAGCCCAAAGGCATTCTCATGTGATTGTCTTTTTGTCTACTGTCTCCTGGTAGTATCGTGCACCCTTTATCTGCCTCATCACTGTGATTTTAGGGTGAGGACAGCTTCCAGAGAAAAATCTGTTCATTCACTCCAACCTTCATAAGTAGAGAAATGCAGCGTAATCCATAATGCCGTCCCTCCTGAGGCATGAGAAGCCATGTGCAGTTTTCAGCACAACAGAGTTGGTGATTGATATTGAAATACTAATAAAATATTAAAAGTGGTTCTAAACACTGTACTTTCAAGGATTACCTGTAAAAAAATCCATTTAATCCATTAGCAATGAAGGTCATATGTACAGTGGGCAAAATTAGATCCACAGTCTTTGTCCTTCATCCTGGTATCTTTCCTGCCTCTGATTCCTCACTACTAATCTTTTTCTATTGCATTCTGTGTGTTTTTGCAACATGTGAATTACCTTAAATACACCTGGGCAAATGAAAATCTGGCACTATCAGCAAAAAAATTCATACTCTGTTGCAAGATCACCCCTTTCAGTCCAGTCACTTGATCAAGTGGTATAATTTGTGACACAACTTTTAATAGCATTGTTAGTTCTTCATCCTCAACACAAACAGAAAATAAGTTCTAGAGCTTAACAGATAAGAAACACCACAAGTTGTTCCATATAATATTACTTTTGCAAAGAGTTTTCTAAATTTGAGAAAAAAAAATCATCACCAAAATAACATGGACTTTTCTTGATTGCATAAGAAGTTGTGGCCTCTGATCAGTAACTAACTGATCTGTTAAATGCAGAGAATCCTATTAATAGTGCATATGTTTACAGGTGTGGTCATTTATACTAATAATATGTAACAGGATGAAGGGCTCTGCTCTGATTAGCCCTTATGCCATCTTTTTTAGGTCAGTATTATCCACTCTGTTGAAAAGGTGGCTATGCTTAGCTGAGAAATAAGATGAATCTCTGTACCAAGTACAAGAATGGGTCCTCAATCACCCGAGGAGTAGTTGTACTTGGGTGATGGAGGCATCGACACTGCCTACTCCAACACACAACTGACTTTCTTTTGCATTTTCATCCTCTTAGTATCTCTTGGTTTCAGCCTGTCAGCTCCAGCATCAAACATCACCTCGTATCATTGACTAAAACCTGCTCACTGGTCACACAGTAGTGAGATTAGGACAGGCACCCTCTGCCAGCCAGCCCTATGCTGCCTTCTCTTTTGGCAGGTCAAGTGCATCATAACCAACCATCTCTCTGAGAGTTTGACACTGGTGGCCATCGCAGTACATTTACCACATAAAATCCATACCAACAAGAAAAGCCACTACCTCTACACATTACAGGGACGTCTCTAGTCCCAGTTTTTGCAAGGAATTGCAATAACGGAAGGGAAAGAGTTGAAAGCCTTCACTGTGGGTCTTCATCTGCAGCCAGAAGACCTCTGTGAAATTAATGAAAACCCTCAAATTTACACTCAATTAATCAAAACCATAATTTTCAGATTAAACATGTTCAAAAAGCTACTTTTCCGTATAAAACCTGCTTATTTTGCTTAGAATCATATAATCATAGCACCATAGAATGGTAGGGGTTGGAAGGACCTCAGGAAATCATCGAGTCCAACCTCCCTGCTAACGCAGGATCACCCAGGGCAGGCCACACAGGAACAGATCCAGGCAGGTCTTGAAAGTCTCCAGAGAAGGAGACTCCACAACCTCTCTGGGCAGCCTGTTCCAGGCTCCATCACTCTCACAGTAAAGAAGTTTTCCCTCATGCTGAGGTGGAACTTCCTGTGTTTCAGATTGTGACCATTACATCATGTCCTCTCACAGCGAACAACTGAAAAGAGACTGGCCCCTTCTACTTGACACTCACCCTTCAGATATTTGTAAACATTCATAAGATCCCCTCTCAGTCTTCACTCCTCCAGACTGAACAGCCACAGGGCTCCCAGCCTTTCCTCATAAAAAAGATGTTCCAGTCCCTTCATCATCTGTGTAGCTCTCTATTTGACTCTCTCTAGTAGTTCCCTGTCTCTCTTGAACTGGGGAGCCCAGAACTGAACACAATACTCTGGATATGGTGTCACTAGTGCAGAGTGGAGGGGGAGAAGAAACTCCCCTGGCCTGCTGGCCCCACTCTTCTTTATGCACCCCGGGATACCATTGGCCTTCCTGGCCACAAGGGCACATTGCTGTTCCATGGATAACTTATGCTGTAACATGGACATCAAGGTCCCTCTCCATGGGGCTACTTTCCAGTGGCTCTACCCCTAACCTGTACCAGTATATGGTGTTGTTCCTCCCCAGGTGTAGGACTCTACACTTATCCTTATTCATACTTACTTATATCACTGAAAGTAAGTGATGATATCTAGGCATACAGAAATGTAAAATGTTTCTGGAAAACAGTGGGGGAGGTCAGGCCCAAAATTTTTCTTCTGATTTTATCAGCCAAGAACAAAGTCATTTGCTTATATGGGTCAAACACTTCCAGCACTTCACCATTCTCAACACAAACTGAAAATACCTTGGGCATCCCATCAAAAGGACACCCAACAACCGTGGGTGAATAGTTCAATTACTGAAAACCCATAAAACATTGTAATCATATAGTTCACTGGTCTGCTCCAAACCATTTGCAAAATCAGTATGACAAGACAGATGCAGGGAAAAAAAAGCAGAGGGCAGAGGATGATATAGCAGCAAAGGAGAATATGTGGAGATGTCAGGCAATATGAAGAAACTGAAACAGCTTCTTTAAAGGCAATAGCTGTTGAGGAGCTGAGGGAGGTCCCAAGAGAAAATCAGCTGATGAGAACCAGTTGATGTCTCTGACCACAGAGATGTGTGGCAAGAAGCAAAGAGAAAAGCTGGGCATGTGGGAGGCATGGCAAGAGGTAGGGGAATTTGAGGAGAAACAAATGCAAAGAGCTTAGCTGTCAGCACAGATAAGATTTTGAAGGTCAGCAGCAGCTGGAAGGAAGGATCTTGAACTTGGCATGATCTAAGAGCAGTGAAAGAATTGAAGTTCCTTAGAGAAAACAAGATGAAAGTTAGCACATGCTCAAATGTGGAGGCAGGATGCTGAGGAGAGGAAGACAGCTCCACAGGTCAGAGCAGCAAAGACAGTGGAACTGCCAACAAGAAAGAAATGGAGGGTAATAAAAATTCATAAGGAAAATAAAACACTTCTTGAGAAAGACTGCACTTCAGATGGCATCAGGACATCCGGATTACACATTGCCTGAAAGTAACACTTCATTCCTGTTTGCCAAACAGCGTAAGTCCACTATTGCAAAAACAAAACTTAGGTTGTGCAAATACACTTCTTCCTCCCTAGAAGACTGTTGAGTTACAGGTTAATATAAAAAAAGGGAAAATGGTCTCACCTACACTTCAAAGAATCATACCAAACTGATATCAGAGCCTCTGCAAAGCACTCCCATTTCTGCTGTCATTTCCAAATCAGTACATTACAGTTGTGCCATAAAGCCTCCTTTTATTTGACCTTATCCTCAGAAGAACCAACTATTACACCAATGTTTTAAGAGATCTAATAACAAACTGTTTTCAGTCTGGAATATAAGGGAAGAACTAAAATAATCTCAAACCTGAACATTACTGCTAAATTGAAACATTGTGATATTGATATTCTTTCAGCTCTTTCGATTTTGAAGCCATAGTCTAAGAAGCTGCCTAGTTTATATATTACTTGGCAAAGTATGTGCCTACCATGCAATATAAATAATTAATGGAAAAGCCATTAAAATCTAAAGGTTTCCAAGACTTGTATTAAGTGGTTACCTTGTTTCATATTTTCCTCCACTTCTCTGATGTTTAAGCTTTATTGCAAGCAAGGCAGTGGAAACCTTGAAGATGTGAAACCACAGTTTAAAGCTAAGTTGACATCTAGCTGTACCTTTTCCTAAAGCAAAAATGCAAATTTCATTGGTCGACTTTACATTTCACAAATAGATATCCAGTTCAGCAGGAATGACTTAACTGTGAATTTGGTGCAGAGAAAATTGAATAAATTACTAATATGTACTTGCTTTCTAACATCAGGGCTTTATTTTGTTAATGCACTAGTACTTTGTTAATAATACAATAACCCCTCTGGCTGTTGGAGATGATCAGATAAAGGATTGCACGTGTCTTCCCCGTCACATATAAATTTCCCTATTTCTTCTGCTATCTTCCTTCAAACTTGTTTTATTTTTTTCTGAAAGTGATGAAACATGAGGTACTTGCTGTTGCAAAAAAATAGCTGTTAGAGTTGCATGGAGCAGTGTAACACTGTACGACTCTGCACACAGAACTCTGGTTTTACTTTTTTGGAGCTCATAGTTCCTTTTCTCTTTCTTTTCTCCTCCACAAATTCAATTTCCAAATGTTCAGCTTTCCATAAGGGTTGGGGAATATTTCCCCAGCTATTTTCTGCATTAGCCTTTCCTTCCTAGCTGGTATCAAAGAGGCAACAGCAGCAATCTTCCCCTAGTGCACAGCCCATCCTGGACAACAGTATTGAAGTATGTGTTCTACAATATGGAAGGGCTGAGGAGGAGGCAAGAAAAGAGAAGATTTATGAGTTAGGCTCTGATAAATATTTCCCTTATGGAGACAAGTTTTAGTCATTTTCATTCTCACTAAGGGGTGAGAAAAAGAGAAATTATTCAGTGGATCTCACGTTGAAAGAAGAATCAAAGTTATAACCACAACAGCGTGGCCTAGAAGTTCCTCAATTTTAAAGTTTCATCTTGTGCTCATCAGCAAAAATCTTCAACTAAAATGCAACAGGCAAAGCTGTCCTGTTGGCAGTCAGACAAAAAACACATTCTTTTGCATAATCTAGAATAGTTTATATCCTAAATAAACTTCATATTCTCAGCAAACTTGCTATTGCATGCTTCTCTCTCATATATTTATTATTATCTGTTGTTATTCTTATGGTTCTGATCAAAATAAATGCTGTATCCCTGCAGGGGATCCATAGTGCACCCACAGCAAAGTAGGATAGTAGCATTAATGCTAAATTTCCCCAGTATTACAGCCAGTTTGGAGCAGCAATAATTTGAAGTGATAGCTCTGGGGTATCCAGACAGCTTAGACAAATAAAAAAATCACATCTGTGTCCTTTCTTCTTGTTTGGTATCGCAGCCTCCAGACAGATTGTGTGGACATTTTTTTGTGATAGTGGTTTTTTTTTTTCTGCTAATCATGTAAGATAAAATCTAGTCTCCCTATGTCTCTTCCTCGCTGGTGAGTTATTCCAACCAGCTACTCACCACGACTGACAGCAACAGCAAATACCATCAGGTTTTGAACCATGTGTCAATTAGATGCATTTCTTACACAACTTTGAAAATCATTTAAGAGGCACAAATTGCAACATCTTGGAACACATGGGGTAGTTCATAAAACTGTTCATTTTTCAAGTTGTGCGCTTAGTGGTATGAGTATTTCCTTATTTAAATAGCTATGGATACACAACGAGACAAGAGGTTTTTCTAATTTCTTCAAAGATGCTGAGCTAAATTTGAAATCCTAAAGTAGAAAGAAACATACTTGGCTCTAGCAACAATGAGTAGAAAGAAATATACTTGGCTCTAGCAACAATGTGTAACTTGGACTACATCATCTTCAGTCTGAGTGGGATCTTACTGTTTAAATCAGCATACTAAACACAGAGAGGAGTCTTAATGAACTTATGGCAAGTGGTTCCTCCCTGGCACATGATAAAGATTCACAGTTTAGCCCACAATAAATTACAATCTTTGCCTCAAAGGCATTTTAAGAGACTGGTGCCTGCAACAGCAAAATCTCACTGTGTATCCAGGCACTGGAATTATTAGGTTGTTGTACTTCACATATTTTATTTCCTAAACAATTTGAAGAAACATAGAGAAAAGACATTTATCACTGTTTAGAAAGCAACATGGTGATGCCCATGAGTTATTTTCTTAATGTTCCGTTTTATAAAGGAACTTATTTGTCAATGTGATGCCTGAGTCCTAAATCAAATACGAGACAACGGGGTTTCAGAAGAGAAAATCCACAGGGTCTGGAGAGGAATGGAGGTCTCTTTTCAATATACCACTCAGTGGCAGGGAGTGCTAATTCTTCAAGGAAATTAAGACATTGAAGAAGCAGAGCTGTGAACCCATAAATACTCTCCTTATGTGTCTATTACCTGTCAGATACATCCTACCAGGGAGACAGCATATATTTGCATATTATTTTTCAATCAAGAGTCTGTAGAATTTTTCTTAAAAAAGAAAAAAATCGGTCCATTACATTACATTTTTTGTTGGGTCACTTTTCTATCCCTTTACCAAACACAAGCTACCTAGCTTTAAAGTGAAAATATTTTTCTATAGAAAAAGGAATATTTTGATTCCCAAATCCTTTCCAGTGATTTTTTTTTTTTCCTTTTTTTTTTGCCAAAGCCAGTTTTCAAACCGAAACAAACTGACAAAGAGCTTTAGTCATTTAGCAGATATCCTATTTGGTAAGGAAAGTCCTGCCCCACACAGTTCCACCTTCTCTAACTGTGGTGGGGAAGGGGAGAGCATCTACAGGGACTGCTTTGGATACGGGTATGAAGAGCTACCCCCCCTCTGGCCATCACAACTGGGGTGGCAGACAGGTCACAAAGCCATGGGCAGACTGGTAAAAGCCTCTCTTCCCATTCCTGTGAGGCAATCATCTTACTGCAGCAGCCCGATGGCAGGTCAGGTCATGAAGTATTGACTCAGTTCCAAATGTCCCGTGAAAGCCTGTTATCTGATACAACAAAAGGAGAACACAGCCTGTGTTTCCAGCTCCTTAGCAGGAAAAAAACAGTTCCTCTGTGCATGGAAAATAATAAAAATATGTTCCAGCTGTAAAAAGGAGGTGGATATATTGGTTTTAGATACAAATGTATATTTGCATTTGACTGATTCCACCTGGAATCTGTTGCTGGTGCTCCCATGCCAGGAGTTGTTTTCTGTCCTCACTTTTGCAGGATTGCTCACTGATTTAAAGAGGGATTCACAGGGGCTTAACAAGGCCCATCCACCCACCAAACCAGGCCAGAGAACAGAGAGCGTATCTGAACATAGCCCTCCTTTCCAGTTGACCTGCTGCTTGGAACCCCCTCTTGCAGTGGTGCCATGTTGGGACTCACATAAGGTCTCTGGTTGTGCCATGGGAAACCAAAGCAGGAACTGGAGCAGCAGGAGGCACAGTCCTCCTGTGCCCCTTTCCTCTGAAGAATAATTTGGCTTTACGGCATGGTACCTGATGCCCTGCTTCTGGGCACTCCTCTTGGCTCACATGCCACACTCCTTCCTTGTAGCCACTGCCTCCATGTCCAGGACACCCCATTTATCTCACATAGGAGTATCAATTTCCTTCCCATCCTACAGCTTTCCCCATTGATAACTGCAAAGACACACAGAGCGGCCAGTGCAGAGACGCTGTTCTGTCTTGCAGCACACCTGGTTTCAGTATCCTAAATACTGTTCCAGTTTTTTTTTTACAAACATTTTTCATTTGGAAAAATATTTTACGCTTTCCACATTTCAGTGGAGTCTGCTGTTTTGCATGAAAGGGCTAAGAATATGAAAATCAGCTACATTTCTGAATGCACTGTACTCTTCTGATCTCCCCTGTCTCCTTTCTTCCCCTTTACTTGACCTCTTTCTAAAGTTCTTTCATACTTTAGAAAAAAACACACGGTGATGACTTTTACAGTAGTATTTCTATCAAGATAGCTCTGCTCCGTGCTACACAGCTGCATTTTAAGCTGCTTGTGACTGAAATCAGAAGGAAACAGGATTTAAAAAAACCCCTAAAAACAACTGGCAGCATAATACAACATGATGGAGTGCCTGGTAGGTTCTGTAAGCAGGGAAAGAGAAGCAACACCACTAGGCTTGCCTAAGTACAATGAGTATCATACAAACAAACATTTTATAACCATAACAGTATTTAGTCCAAACCCATACTTGGTTTCAGTTGAGGAACCAGATTCAAAAACAGTAACATAATACAGCTGGGTTTTTTTGGCCTGTTGTGTGAATGCTGTCTTCACCTTCTGAGATAAGTAAATCTGGACCTGATGGTCAGGATTGACACTGAAATCACCAGTCTTGCTACCAGCAGGCAGGCGGGAACTTCCCAGTCCCTCCTGGTTCTAGCATCCCCCGGCAATGGACTTTCCCACCACAGAGGGTGTTTCCACATCTTCTGCCCGCTCAGGAGAGCTTCCCCAGACCCATCCTTGACCCCCCATAGACCCTCTGGCCCCATCTTGGGAGAGCAAATTGTTCCTGCGTGACAAAGAAGAAGGGAGGAAGGTGATACATGCTGGAGTTCCTCTACATGAGAGGTTTCAGGGTGTGGTTGCATTTTTTGAAACAAAAAGCCACCTGCTGAGCAACTAGGCGCTCTTCTGGTGGCACAATCTTGCCTGCCATTTGCTGGAGATCACCTTCCCTTGGTGTCTGCAGCAGTGAGGGGTCATCTGGCCAACGCTGCCTGTGACTTTGTCTATGCTAACAAAGATACGAGGTTCCGTTTGCTTGAAAAGTCAAGCTGTTCACAGGTTTAAGGGTCAGTTGTACAGTGTTCAAATCAAACCCACATGCAGAGGAAACTACTGTCTGACAAAAGCAGCAAGTCTACTACTCTTACAGAGTAAAAAGTTCTCCCAAAAGCTTCTGTTCACAATACTACCATCTGAAATGTCTGCAGACTCCTTCAAGTCACAGTTCATCTACAGTCTGAGCTGAAATCCCAAAGAAGACAAGGGACAAGCCTGACCAGCTTCAATAGTCAAGATCTTACAAAGCAAATATGATGTTAGGACCACCCTTTAGCCCTGGTTTAAAAGCAGAATTCCCTACTACAGGGAATCAGCCTCTGTCATTAACCTTATTTATTCTCTGTAGAGTAAAATCGCATTTATAAAAGCTTGGTAGAAATGTCCTAACAGTCAGCCAAGTATATTGTAAACCCTGCAGGCCAAAATACATTAGCTTTATGAATCAATGTTTTTCGTCACTGGTTTTATAATTACCTTCTTACAGGGGCCCACTCTCTAATCTAAACAACGGCTTCTTATTTTATCATACCCTGTCAAACAAACACAGATTCAAAGACTACCACTCTACTCAGTCAAAGACCACTCCACCTAATTAAATCCATCAAACACTTTCCTGAAGGTCAGGAGAAATGCTGTGCACCAGACAACTGAAAAAAGCTTCACGCTAATACAGAACCTGCACTGCTTTTTCATGGCGCCCACAATTTCCTGTGCTGTTAAACTGCTCGTCCGCTCAGTGAGGGCAGCTTGCTAAAAAACACGGTAGGGACCGTGATCTTACCTCCCGGGCTCGAGCACTGGCTCCAAACTGCTGAAGCAACAGCTCGACAGCTGCAAATCCAACAGAAAGGGAAGAACTTCTTTTAAAAACCCAACCTTTTGGCAGGTGGGGGAACTCCAAAGCAGTCTGTCGAAACAGGTTGCTGCGTGACAAGGAAAATTTTCTTTTCCTGCAGAGCAGCTACTCAAGCCCACAAGGGTAAGCCCAAGACTGAGCCCAGAGAGGGAAGTGACTGGTGACAAAACGTCATAGTGAAATAGATTTTGTCTTTATAAGGAAATGTAGCACTCTCTGGTCTTCCTCTTCACCTCATTACTCCTCCAACAGGTCCACTGTACCACTTCCTCCCAGTTTTACCCCTCTGGTTGGGTTCTTTCTCACTAAGCGCATGTAGGAGCGCATGCACGCGCAAAACGCCTTCTCTCTTTGGGGCAGAAAGCAGCCATGTTTTCAACTTGCAGAAGAACAAGGTCTGCAGTCCTCCTGTGTGCTCAATGCAGGGCTGACTGCAAAGCCAGGCTGGGGCACTTGGGGCAGTGTCTCCAGGGATGGAGACTCCTCAGGATCTCTGGACAACCTCTGCCAGTGCTTGACTGTCCTTGCTGTGAAAACATTTTTCCTTGTCTGTGGTTGGAATTTCCCTCGATGGAACTTGTGACCTTTTTATTCTCAGTGCACGCGTCTGACAAAAGGCTGGCTCCATCTACACTATATGCTCTGCTTAGGTAGGTCTAAACACCCAGAAGATCCCTCTCAGCCCTCTCTGCTCTGAGCTGAACAAGTCCAGCACTCTCCACCTTTTTTCAGATCACACGTGCTCCAGTCCATGACCATCCTGATAGCTCCCTACAGTTTGTCAAAGCCTTTCTTGTACAGCAGAGCCTTAATTAGGACACAGTGCTCCTCACACCGATTTCAAGGACGCTTCCCAGCTATACTGAGGGTCAAGCATAAAAGTGCTTGATGGATGCAAACATTATCTGTCTTTCAACTCTGTTTGACGCAGTGTTGTAGAAGCCTTAATGACTGAAAACAGAACATGAATAGATGAAAGTGATTCATCAACCCCATGGGGATTTTAAGAAATGTCCTGCCTTAACAGCAAATTTCCCACCATAAATTTCCCATTCTGCAGCTTTTCTAACAACTTCTGTTCTGACTTTTACCTCTGAAAACAGGCAGCTGGAAAAAAATAACCAAACTGAATGTCTTTAATAAAAAAACTGCCATTCATGATTCATCAGACTGGACCATCAGCTACATGCTGATGTAGAGAGTTTCAGGAAAACCTTCTTATGAACAAATCTCCATAGTTAAGATCCATCCTTGAAACACATGTACGTTCACTGTATTCAGAATTACAGTGACACATGTTCCAGGCATTTTTTATTACTTCCTTCTATTAGAAAAATATCTCCCCTACTCATTATTTAATAGACTGTGCCACAGCTTCTCTTCTTTCTTTTCTAGCATATTTAACACGAGCCTGATGGTTTGTCCCAACTTTTTTCTTAGAGACCCTTCTCAAATCCCTTATCATTTCTGTTGCTCTCCACATCTCCTTGAATGCTGCCATGCTTTCTCTGTGATAGGGAAGAGGGCACCAAATGGATGCATGCCTTAAATCTAACATCTTACTTGCACAGGAAAACTAGGGATGGGTGTTTCCATAAGGAAACATCTCTGATAGCAGAGATATTTGCTAAGCACTGTTAAAAGTCCTTTCTTGAATTATTATAGCTTATGCAGAAGGTAGGTGAGGAACTCAGATTTTCCACCCTTGTGTATGATACTTTATATTCATTTCACTCAGACTGAGCTCAATACTGTGTCATCAGTACACAACATTGATTCATACCAGTACATACAATAGTCACCAGCTGTGCTAAAATGGTGCTCAGACAAGCTTAGAAATGCAAGGACAGCAGGGATGATATTTAAAGTATGATGGATTTCTAAGGCGAGTATAATAAAAATATTTTGCTGTATTTACCACAAGGACCATGAATCCCTTTCCCTTTCTCTGCCTTATTTCAAAACCTACTGGAATGTCACTGTGTATACCTAATAATTCTGTCTCACCAAGTGTTATTAAATGCAAGTAGTCTTTATACACAACCCCAGATGGAGTCCCTGACAAGGCACTATTTGAATTCTGCACTGTGCATCCTTGAAGCTTCACACAAATAGCAATGCTATTGGGCAGCACTGAAATACTGGTTATGGTGCAATAGTTAACTCCTCCAACCTGTACGTGGTTATCTTGTACCTGTGTGATATTCATTTGTGGTACTGCTGACAATATATGATTACATGACAATGATTTCTCTAATGTAATTTCTTACACTGGGCAGGATACTGCAGGCAAGTATAGATTTCCTTGAAGTGCGTGGAATCATTAACTCTTCAACACAAGAGTTGTATTTTGCAATTAAGTATTCTCACAGTTAGCAACAGGCTATCTGGTATTATGATAGGATGTACTTTGATACTGAGTTAAATGTCCATTACTGTCCTGCATTAGAAAAATCGTACACTTGATCTACAGCTCCAGTCTTAGGGCTAAAATCCCAATGCAGCTACTTTGAGATTTACTTGCATGAAAGGCAGAAGAATTAGGGGTGTTCATCCAGTTACTGACAAAGACAATAGGAAACAGCTAAGATGACTGTCCACAAATTAAGTACAATACATTAAATGCACTGTGTCTAATCACTCACAGGGGAAGGACTACAATTATAAACAGACCATGCTCCTGAGCCACAGATGAAGAGGTCATAACCTATCCTTTCCCCTCTGCTGCCACCACTAAAACACTCCAAAACCCTTGACCCTTATCATCCCTGTGCCTGAAGGACCTTCCTTTCTACCTACCTTTTGGAAGGCTGACACTCTCATCCTGCTGCTTGTGCAACACAGCCACGCTTCACTGCAGGTCAGCCAGACCGTGTCACCACATGCTTCAAACCCTTCCACAGCTTTTCTCCTCCTCTCCTGCAGCCTTCGGCTCTTCTCTGCCTCTGTGCCAGCCCCGCAACTCTGAGCAGCAGCACGCATTCACTCCCGCCTCCTTGCCAGCCGATGGGCTCTCACCTTCCTCCCCTTCACCCCCAGGCATCCTGGGGAGCCTTAGGAATAGCAGCAACTGCCCACTTTCTTCCATCATCAAGCTCAGATATTTTATTATAAAGGTAAGTGGCAAGCCTAAAAGCCTGCAGGAACTATTGTTCTGTTTCCATGAATGAATGGGAATTATATTGGGAGGAACTGGGGTATCTGTCTAAGAACAGGTACAGCAGCTTCATCTTACTTGGCAGTGTTGTGTTCTGGCAGCCCAGAGGGGGTTTGCAGGCATCCCCAGCTGAGGAGGGAGTTGACATCTGCTGTAGGTAAGTAGTTTCCTTGTGGAAACTAGGGAAGGGTATGCTTGCAGTGGCCTTTTCTGGCACAACCACCTCTTGGATCTTGCATTTGTGACTGCCTGCTGCAGTCTCCCAAGACCTCTACCTTCCTGCAGGCTGCGTCTGCTTCAGGGAATTAATTTCTCCAAGAGCCATTATTTTGTAAAATGACAGTCGTATAATGTAATGCCTTCATTGCCAGAGCTGATGCAGCCACAGGTTGTGGACGTGTCCTCCACCCAAGAACATACAGAGCATGGGAATGGTGTGGTGGGGAACGGCAACACAGATCTTCCAAGCTGCCAGTAGAAGCTTCCTGCACGCCTTGCAAAGTATCTTTGTTTTAATGACAGCACAGTTTTAAATGAAGCCTTTGAGGGGAACCTCCTGGTCCATAAAAAACCAGGGCTGTCCTGGTTTAAGGTAGAACAGAAACAATTCTGTTCAGTGATTTTCTTTTTCAGCTAGGTCTCTTACGTGACTGCACTTTCTGAAGTTAACAGCATATTTTTGCAGACAGTGTCTGCTTCTAGAAGTGGTAACGCTTGATGTTTATAGTCACTACCAAGAACTGGTGTGTGCAGAAAGGCTTTTGCTTATCCTTTCTCCTACAGAAGCCCAGGTCACTACTTAATCTTGGGTACTGCGTTGTGGTGCCATAAAGTAAAAGGTCATGCCTATGGGGATGAGCGGAAAGGACAGGCAACCCCAAACTGACCAACAAAGTATTCCATTCCATGTATGTCATATTTAGTATAAAGCTGAGGGATTGCAAGGGTTAAGCCCTCTTCTGTGGCCTGTGTCAGAGGAGGACTCTGTTCTGACTTTGATCCCAATCTGTGTGTTCCTTAATCGAGTTCCTGAATTCAGTTCCCATCTCCTGTCTCCCACTCCAGTCTGGACTCTGAGGAAGTTTGATACTGGTTTTGTATATATATACATCTGTATATATTTATTTTTTATTATTACTATTTTCTTTTTATTGTTACTTTTTCATTAGAGCTGGTTTAAGGGGCTTTTTTTTCCAGCCTTTAAGTCTCTCTCCCTTATGCCCTTTCCCTTCCCCCTCTAGGAAGGGAGAAGAGTTAATAGAGACCATCTGTCATTTGTTCAGTGGCCAGCCCAGCCTCAACCCCTGAAAAGGACAAATTGAAATTAATGGAAATTATTTTAAAGTTATCTAATTTAAACAAATCATCTCTTGCTCTTCTATAAGTACAGAGGAATTGATCTAATTCCTACTACAGTTTGATGTGATATGAATCACACCTATATTCCATGTGACCCTGTTCTTGCTCCTGTTAAAGCCAGTGACGCTTCCTGCAGCCACTAGTGAGTTAGGTGCTGAAATACCTGCCTCATTTCTGAAAATGGACCCAGAGAACTTAAATGTTGTTGAAAGGTAAATGAGTCCTTGTGAAGCAGGAGTCATTACTCTGATGGCATGTGCTCAGGTGGGGGAGGTAATCTGAACCGCTGCTGGGACTGTCTATGTTAGCAACGTATCCTGGAATGTCACATGTGATCTCTGCAGGAGGGAGAATAGTAAACACTGGGGACTTTGCAGAATGCGTGTGAAAGTGATACCTTTTACACTGTATTCTTCCTGCATTACATCTGCCAGAAGGAGTCTTGAGAATGCAAAGCAATGGTGGGTGATCCCATTAAACCCATCACAACATGGATACTGGAGTCTTTTGGGGGTGGGATCGTAATATCAAGAAATACCTGTTGGTGCAACAAGAGCATCTCACTCCTTGTCTCAATCTGTTCATGCAGGAAGCAGTGGGCCAGACGTACCCCTTCAGGGCTTCACCTCCAGCTGGAGTCTGCCACTGTGTCCTCCCTCCCTGAGACATGGGATCTCTGACCTCCATGAAAGCACCACTCTCCACACCGGGACCCACCAACCCTCACGGACCTCTAGTATTGGTATTCCCAGTGGTGCCCTGCACAGCTGCTGCATGGAGCCAGAGGAGGAAGGAGAAGGCTTGTATACTGGCATGCCTGGAGATACAGGAATGTAGGAAGAAGTTCTCGCATAGTGAAAAGAATGTTTTTGGTGGGGTCATTCTCAGAAGCAGTGGCTCTTCGAAACACCCTTCCCCCTGGAGCTGGGTACAGGAATGATCATTAGGATTGCATCCTGTTAAACTTAGGTTGGGTGACTGATTTTTATGATTTTAGATGCTCGTGCAGCTTTCAGTTTCCAATTCCCTATCTCTGAAAACTTGTCTTAGAGTCTCCTAAGGAAATCTTTATTTCAGTTTCACTGTCACACTGTCTTATTTAGGAATCAAGATGAGCCACAAAGACCAAATAAACTAGTAGACTGTTTCCACAAAGCAAAGCAAAAGATCACACCTATGGCCTTCTTGGGAGACCTTACAGGGTCCTTCCAGTACTTAAGGGGTGCCTATAAGAAAGATGAGGAGTGACTTTTTTATCAGGGAGTGTAGTAATGGGGTGAGGGATAACAGTTTCAAAATGAAAGAGGGTAAGTTAAGATCAGATATTAGGAAGAAATCCTTTACTGTGAGGGTGGTTGAGGCATTTCAACAGTCTGGCCAGAGAAGCTGTGGATGCACCTTCCTTGGACGTGTTAAAGGCTAGCAGAAGGTGTCCCTGCCCATGGCAGGGAGTTGGAACTACGTGATCTTTAAGGCTTGTTCACACTCAAACCATTCTGTGATTCCATGATTCTATGATTCTTTGATTCTAAGCAGGGAGTACAAACTGCAACCAGCCTAGACAGATTTACACTCCCCATAGCATACGTTCAGGGGTCTAGGAGAGAATAGTGCCTGCTGGCAGAGGAGGAGACAGGGCAGTGATCAGTCGCTTGTCTTGGAGCAGGTTGTTCCCTCAGCAGTAGACAAACACCTCAATGAAAGAAAAAGCTCTGAGTCCATGGATTAGCTTTGGTCTGTCAGACTTGGTACCAAATTCCCAAAGTCATTTGCTTCAAAGAGATCTTTTATAATGAAGTGACTGAGTGTGTCTAAAAGTTTCTTTATGGCCCAGTCCCAAGCTTTTGCGGTAAGAGCTCAGCCTTACTTAAAAGGCATAGGGAACAAGATTAATTTCCTGCAAGCACTCTGAGCTTTGAAGGAGAGACATTTAAGCAAGTGAAAAATGAACCATCAGTGAAAAACAAACAAACAAAAAATACACACAAAAGAAACAAAGAAACAAACAAACACAAAACCAAACCAAAACAAAAGACACAAACAAAGAAAACCCACAACTGTAAAATGAAAGCAGTGATAAATAAATAACAGGAAAGTGTACACTCCACTACAAATTTAATAAGCTACACCCAGCTGTGAATTATTGAGCAGAGCCATCCATTTGCTGCAATGGGGAGTACTAGTGAAATATTGATAACAGTGCATGAACTAACCTTGGGTTTTACTTGGTGGACACGAGAGAAGAAGAAGTGGGGAAAGTCTGGCCACTGTTAACTGACCAAGTGTCCATGGCCAGCCCCTGGGTCTGACTGCAGCGAGAGTAGGGCTCATGCCCCTGGCTTTCCTGGGAAAGCACCTGATTCCCATGTCTGGAACAGAGGCCAGCAGTGACTCCCTCAGCTGATAAACCCCTTTCCAGAAGGAAATGAGTCTGCAAGTGTCATTTGTGCTTTGGCATCAATACTGCCTCTTGTGCACTTATTTTTCTTTTGCACTCCTAGGAAAACCAGTCTTGGTTAGACTGTGACTCAGCCCAAAATCTGTTTCGTAGCTGTTCTGGCTTTTTTTCAGGAAATATTTCATCTTTGTGATGGGGAGAAAAATATGACCTTGGTGGCTCAGCTGGCCAAAGGCTTACAGGAGCAAAAAGCATGGAGAAACAGGTGGAAAAAAAATATTTTATTTTGAATTATAACCATAATGACAGATGTTTTTGCAAAGCTGGGAGGAAAGTCATGATTTTTGAGAATCTGCGTCTGGCAAAAGTTGTCTCATAGTTAACCAATATTCCCATTTATTGTACACTTATAGCCTCAATTTCACACAATTTTTGATGAATATAGCATAGGTGGCTTTGGCACAGTAGCAAAATGGGTTTCCTCAGGACCCTTCCCATGCCCTCTGCATGGGTGCAGGGCTCTGTCACATGCCTGGGGCAGCTGTCACAGCAAAAATAAAGCACTTCTGCTGGAAACCCAGGCACTTTCCATCCCACCGCCAGAATTCCAAGTACCTGTCTTCTGCTGCAAGCTGGAGTGATGGCAGGAAATAACCCCACAATTGTAAATGAAGCTGCTGTCCTGAATGAGTTCTCCACTGCCAGTTTTTTGCCAAGAAAGAAATAATTCCATTTTCTTGGCATCCAGATGGAAATCTGCACTCACACGTAGGACTGAAGAAAATGCCGTGTGCACGCAGGCACACTTGCATGTGTACCTTCTTGAACACTCCATCATTATGTTTTGATTTTATTTGTTTTTTAATGTTGGAAAATTTAACACCCTAGGCTGTTTGCTTTGCTTTGAGCTTATTTTTCTTTCTTTATTTATTTTTCACTCAGCTTCTTTAAAATCTATATTAATGTATCTCTTCTGCTTTTCTCTTTATTCTCCCATTCTACCCTTTGAACATTTTCTACATTTTTTTCCCCTCTTGGTGCTTTTCCACCAACATTCCTCATACTATTTCTAAGTGTGTTCAGCTCAGAAACCCCACTTATTTTTGCAGCCTCTTGCCTGCATTTTCCAAGCCTGGGGGTCAACAGCTCAAAATTCTGCACAGAAGCCGCTGTTCAGAAACTCATATAAGCAGTAATTAGTTCCCAGTCAGGAGAGGAAGTCTGCCTCCCCCAGGAGGAACTTGCTGTGTTTCTACAGCACAACCCAAAAAAGAATCTCAGTACAGAATCTGGAGATTGCCTGAACTGAGGGTGTTTCATTTCCAGCCTTGGCACGGTTGTGTTTGCAGAGCCAGCCCTGCTTCTGGCTCTACAGGAGGGGGGCTTGCCACCATCCTGCAGGTGAAGGATGACAGTCAGCACCAGGCTGACCATGTTCTACTCTGGGTGACAGCAGCCTTGTGCTCAGAAGGAGCACATCCTGAATCAGCTGAAGTTGCAGGATGGGAAAAAAAAAAGAAAAAGATGGGGTGGGGGTTTTTTGGTGAAGGCATTAGTGTGAAAATCAAGCACAGGAGGTATCTGAGGTCAGGCTTTCCACAAAGGTCCTGAATCCAACAAACTCTTCCCTGGTGCATATCTATTCTTGGAAAAGGAATGCTTATGAGGCCACTTTCCCAACAAATCTAGTCCTAGTACTGTTTTTACGTGGTGATTAAGAAAACCTCCAAGTCAGAGACTGTATTTTGTATTAATCCCTTCTATGACATAGGAAAACAAACAAATACGAGGGGAAAAAGCTTGAGAAGGGAGAGATGTTTCTGGCCCTATCTGCCTGCTAGCAATTATGAGCACTGATTACAGCTGGTCTCAGTTGTAATTCTGCTTTAGACCAAGCTCCACAAAACCCCAGCTATGATTCCATCCATATTTTCAGCATCAGCTTTGCTTATCTGAAATAATCAAAGCCAAGCCTTTCTTTGCTTCTTTTTATGTTTTTTCATCTTACTGGTCAGACACCTTCCTTTTGCAGTGGTTGGCACTGATACCTCCTGGAAGAGGACATTGAAGAGATGCGGATATGTGCCACGGGGCAACTGAAGGGTATCCATCCAAAGAAACATTCCTATTCTTGAAGTCTACACAGAGGAGTAGCTGGGCTTTAACAGTAATGGTGACCAAGACTGTGAAGCTTTGCACACCTGAGCAAAAGTTTGAGTCAGCCTGGACAAGTTTTAGCAAACAAAGTACTTAGCATCTGACTAAAATACGGTGAAGAAAACCCTCTGTATTGGGATAGTAGTTGTTAGCGATCACATAGAAGGCACATGTTGCAAAAGAGAAAATTAGACTTTTATTTTGCTGACTGCTTGAAGTGAAAGACCTTTGAGGGAACGCAGACAGATGAAAGATGCACCACTGGAAAGCAAGCACTGAGTGTGAAGTGTCAGGTGCATATCAGGTGGCATGAGTTTGCTCACACAGGTGCTCCTTGTGTTGCTACCAATGGGAATAATACAGGAGCTGCCTGCACTGTTAGGGAACAGGCTGAGCACATCCTCAGATAAGCAGAGGAGTTTCTCATCTCTGCATCCTCATTTAGCTGCTCCATTTTCTGTGCTGCTGTGGCCAATGCACACTGAAAGCTAATGAGGCAAAGTGTGTTTTCAAAGGTCAGAAGATGCAAAAATGCCCCTAAACAACTGTTCTTGAAAAGGAGCATGAAATGTTAGCTTTTGAGTGTTCTCTAAAAGACGGATAAACTTGAAACAAACATTTAATTGCCTTTTTGACACAACATTCAAGAGGCACGGGGGAAACGAAAATGTTAAACACTTCAGTGGCAAATGAAAACTCCACAACTGTATTGATCTTGTGTGTTTGTTTGTCAGTGGTGTCAGGAATTTAGAAAACAAGGCCTTCTGCAGGGCAGAGCCAAGCCCTGTGCTATGCAAGTGACACACACTGGTAATTCCAGCAAGTGCCCTCTTTGCTCTCACAGATCACGACAAAAGAACAGACCCTTGCAGGCAGCTGCCCAGAAATCCCCTGTATGAACAGCCCAAAGAGCTGTGCTTGGCCACGTGGAGCTCTGCATCCCACTAAGTAAATGCACAGACCTGATCCTTGCCGGTCATACCCAAGTCAACAGTGAGGTCCATTTCCCCAGACACTCACTGACCTATGAGGAGCAAGAGCACATTACCCATTCCCTAAACTGAAACTCGAAAGGGACAGCATCACTAGCTTTGCCACACAGTTTCCATCCTGCATTGTACAGCTGAGCCGATGAGCAGCACAGCTTTGGAAATTATCTCAGGCAGATACATTTAGCCCCTTCTTGGGTATTTATCAGTGCCTCAGGCAATGAATAGCAAACTCCATCAACTCTTAGTTCAGCTATTCCCAAACAGCAGGGGCATACACCTCTTAACACATTCAAGATGAAGAAAGCCTCTGCAGATGATACCACTGGCAAGTTTATGTTGTGACCTGGAAGTGGGCACCTGGCCAGTACGGACAACCAAGGCATGGCCATCAGCCCTGTTATCACTTACCCTGGCCAGGCAGCTAAAGTTGTGCCAAGGACAGCGCTGGGATCTCCCTGGTGAGCTGGTGCCAGCCCTACAGTAGCAGGAGCGATAGGGGAAAGCAGGGAGGGAGGGAGGGACTGGAGGAGGGTGGAGCCAAACTCTTCCCAAATAGCTGTGAGCCGTTTGTAGAAGCTTATTCTCTGCCTCGGTCTCCTCTGTACATCCCACACAGGTTAACTGAGGGTGCATGGAGGAGGGATGGGCACCAGGAGTGCCACTTGAGCAGGAGGTTTTCTTGGTGCACTCAGTATTACACAATTTTTTCCTGCAGCTCTGGCACCACACAGGGATAGTGGCATTTTGCATGCTCTGTGGATGTGAAGACCTAGCCAAAGAGGCTGCAATGTAACTCTTCTGCAGATCTCCACTGGCAGGAGTATCTAGATACACATCCAACCTGGGCTTGCCAATTCCATTCTACTGGGCATGTTCCCAGCAAAGCTGGTGGCAAAGATGCACCTGGCAAGTGCTGCCATAGGCACTACGTACAGACTGGCCATGAAGTCCACTCCAAAACTTGCAACTAGGTACCATGAACCACGTTACTGCCCAGGGATGAAAATGGCCTCAGTCACTGTCAAGTGCTGGCCAGAAACCATCCTCCCTAGGCCCTCAAGTTTGCATAAAAGAATGTGTAATGCAGCCAGGGGTTTTTCTTCCAGAATGCTCCCGAGTGCTCAGCCTTTTTTCTCTTCACATGTTTGTGTCTTCTTTGTTCCGAGGGCAGGTTTTTTTACAAGAGCTCCTGGAGCTTCTCAGCGTTGTTGTTCCAGGAATGAAGGAAGATAGAGGATAAGAAAGCAAGCTTCCCCAAAGGGCTTGCACTCTCCCAGATGAGACAGAAAGTGAGGTAAGAGAAACCAGATGAAGACAGAGAGAAGGATGGCTGCTCTACCATCATCATTCAGAGAGCTGCAAAGGGTAAGGGGAGGAAGAAGCAGGAGCATCTTCAGTTTTTTATTTCAATCTCTTTCGATAGCCAGGGCTGAAAGGACAGTGGCACGGGAGAGATGGAATGAGACAGATAAAAAATTAGCACAAACCACCAAATAGCTCAAGGGAAAGAGGATTCAGTGTCAAGAATGGCAGCAGCAGTCTGCCTGCTGGTTAAACTTGCTTTGGCTGGTTTAATGCTCCTTCAGGCATTTCTTTGTCTTTTCCCACCTGGTGAGTTATGAGCTTCACATAAACATCAATGAGTTTCCTACATGACAGTAACTCTTAAATCTTTTTCTAAGCATTAACGTGGAAAGTATCTTAAGTTTTAGGTATAACAAAATACGTTCTTCAGCTCTTCACAGCATTACATATTACATGACTGAGTAGTGTTTAATCAAGTATTTTTTTTTACCTGACAGAAACACTGGACAGCCAAACTACAGCAGAGACAGGCGAAGATCTCACACTGAAGAAAATCCCACCCCTCCCTCTCCCTCCTCTGCATGTGAGCTGTTCCTGCAACTGCAACAGAAAGAGGAAGAAAAACTGAGGGGCGGCACTGATGGCCTGCAATGATCCCCTACAAACCTGACTCATTTTGTGGAGAAGCAAGAGCCATTGTGCTCCCCTGAAGCACACTGATCCTGTAAGTGCACCTTCTACTGCATGCAAGTCATGTTTAAACAAGAGGATTCACTGTTGCCTTTGCAAAGACTAGATTTATTTCAGCATGTTTGCATTTCCGCAGTAGTTTCAGCTGTGTGTTGTAATATCTGTTTCCTCCATGGCTAAAGAGCTGTTCCCTTTAATTTTTAAATAAGTGTATTTCCAGAACCCAGTGAGATTTCTGTACTGTGGTCTTTCTCTACTTAAAGCTCACGGACACCTTTGGCAGGTGCATTTCTGGACACCACCACATGAATGAGGCACTGTGAGAACAGCTGACGTGAACTGTGATGCTCCAACTACTCTATATCCGAGAGTATGTTCCAGCGATGAATGCAAGAGATGTTGACTCATGAATGAGAGAGAAATTACTGTGCACTTAGTAAGATCCTGTGCACCAGCTGCTCTGCAGACTCCCCGCAAAGCTTTGTGGTCTCCCTTCCAGCAGAAATAAAGAACTCATTACTCCACTCTACTCAGTGCTTGTCAGGCCACATATTGTGTTCATTTTTGGTCCATGCTATACAAAAATTAAGTGGACAGGCTGGGAAGGGTCCAGAGAAGGGCCACAAAGATGATGAAATGACTGGGAAGCTGCCATATGAGGAAAGGCTGAGAGAATTAGGTTTGTTCAGCCTGGAGAAAAGGTGGCTTAGGGCAGACCTTATCACGATGTTCCAGTGTTTAAAGAGTGGCTGCAAAGAAGATGGAGACTCCCTTTTTAAAAGAAGTCACATGGAAAAGACAAGAGGGTAATGAGTACAAGTTACTCATGAGGAGATTCTGATAGGACACAAGGACATTTTTTTCCAGTATCAGCAATCAGCCATTGGAATAATCTCTCCAGGGAAGCAGTGGACTCCCCAACATGGGGCACTTTTAAGATTTGTCTGGACAGGGTGCTGGGCCATCTTATCTAGACCATAAAAAATACTTGGCATGGTGGTCAGAGCCTAAGGGGTGGTCAGAGCCTCTCTTCCAGCTACCAGGATTTCTGGTTACCATTGGTTCTACAAAACCATTTGACTAAGGACATGTAGACACTAAAGGCAGAGTAGTCCACAAATACCTGAATTTGAGCTAGCTCAGATGCTGGTGGAGACTGAGCTGCTGCTGATTAATGTATTCTACTTCTCTTATTTTAAAAATTTTTAATACATATGCTCCTTTTTAATACATATGCATCTGAGAGAGATCTCCCATGGTTTGAAATAGTGGTCTAACCATTGGACAATCCTTCCTCTTGCAACTTTCTGCTTGTCTATGTGAGGCGTGTAATTGTGAAAGCAGATGTTGATGAAGTCTGGCCATTGGGATGCAAATGAGAACTGCAGACAAATGTGAATGGTTGGGCACTCAGCTTTGCAGCAAAGGCGGCCAGCAGCAGTTATGTGAAAATCAGTGTAAAATTCCAATCCTCACCTGAGGGCTCCTTTTGAATTTTCTTGAAAAATTGTTTTCTCATCTATGTGTGTAGCAGCCACACGAAAGTACTGAGGCTCACTGGTGTATCACAGCGTTAAGACTTCCCTGTCCTGGCTTTTTGAGGGAACGAACACCCTAAATGAAAAGAAGGCAGAGGAAGGGTGGTATTTCTTAAAAACATGGGAATAATATTGACAAATAATGTGATTCCTTCTGATCCCAGAAATCAGGTGTAAAATGTGTCAGTTATCCTGTTACTTACAGGAGATTGAAGGTGGGTCTGAAGGATCTTTGTAAGGACATTTTCCTTCTCTGATTGACTGTAAATCCCTTTCTCATTTTCTCTGAAGTATCTCTCCTTTGGTATCTCTTTAACCTAGCAATCTCTCTGAGGCAAGCAGATAATACAAGAACTGTGTTTGCAGTATAAGAATAGAGAAACTGATTACTGCCTCATCTTGTAAAGCCATCATCAAGAAGCAAGATGTGCAAAACATTATTTTCTCTTTACAGGGCTTCTTTTTTAAAAAGTTATTTGTCCCAAATGGCCTGTAGATACTGACACCTCCAGTACTACCTAAAACCCAACAACTTTTGCAAATATCAGGCTTCCTATTGACATGAGTATTCAAAGACAACTTCTTTTGAAGAGTTTATGGTTGGTGTTAGTTCTGAGGAACATGCTTCATCAGCATGGGAGACCTGCAGTGGCCAATGACCCCACCTTATCAGGAAGGGAGTAGCACAGTGTTGTTTCCTCTTCCCCAGTGTCCCCTTCCACCATCTATCCATATGATGTCTATGTTAGTACTGCACCACTTCACAGGCAGCAGATGCCCCAGGGCTTATCACTTGATGGCAATGGAGGTCTCTCCCACCAGATACAGGGGACTCTGTTCCCACACTCAAAGATGGCTTCTTTATTGGGGTAACCCCACCAGCCAGCTTGGCAAATCGTTTGGCTTTGGATACCTGGTGGGGAGGATGTTTTCCTCTGATTTTTGGTATTTTTAGCAAGGGGAGCACATCCAAGCTGGGAGTTACTCTGTCTAGCCTTGCAACAGAGCAGTTAGTGAGGACTCTCCTAATAAGCAGGGTCAAGCCAGTGGGAAAGCATGTTCATGGACAAATGGCAAAGTGAGTATTTTAAAATAGAGCTGGTAGGAGAAATTAAGGTTTGGGTTTTTTTTTTATAAATAATGCATAAACTACTTCTTTTAAATTCATAGGCAAAAATAACTGTTCTTTCATTGTTGTTCATTACGTGTCCCTGCTCTCACTCACTGTGCTAATCACAGTTCTGATTAACTTTGCTCATTAAAGCCAAGCTGATCAAGTTGCTAACATGCAAATGACCTCACTGTGTCTACAAGACATAACTCAAGCTATTTCCACTTAATTGTGTGGCCTTTGCTGTTTTCTTTAACCCTCAGTGAAACTGGGTGAACTCTGAGATTCAGAACTCTGCAGCTTCCAGGAACTTCTAGTTTGCTGGTCCTTCCAAAAACCCTGGGTGCATCCTCTTCCCTGGGACCTTAAGGAATACAGTCCAGCTTTCCGATAGTAGCTGCTCAGCACTTTCCAGAGCCTGCTCTACTTTTTCATGTCTTAAACTGGGTAATCTGAAGTCTAAGTTTTATTTGGAAAACTCTGACCTGGATACCTAGGTAATAAAAATGAAGTATAAAGTCATGACACTTGCCTGTACATAAAGACAGCAAACTTATGGGGAGGGGAAGAAGAGAAAAACAGTCTGCCAAAGCTAACTAATAGGAGCCAGTTACATTTTCAAGAGTTTATCACCAATATTTCATGATAAAAACCTCACAAACGGAATTTCCTGTTTCTCTTTACAGAAAGTCAGGCAAGCAAGGACAGGGCAGATGACACCAAGTTGGGCAGGAATGTTGATCTGCTTGAGGGTAGGAAGGCTCTATAGAGGATCTGGACAAGCTGAATCGATGGGCTGAGGCCAATGGTGTGAGGTTCAACAAGGCCAACTGCCGGGTCCTGCACTTGGCTCACAACAAGCCCAGGCAACGCTACAGGCTTAGGGAAGAAGGCTAGAAAGCTGCCCAAGAGAAAAGGAAGTGGGGGTGTTGATCAACAGCTGACTCAGTATGAGCCAGAAGTGTGCCCAGCTGGCCAAGAAGGCAAATAGCATCCCGGCTTGTATCAGAAATACTGTGGCCAGAAGGACAAGGGAAGTGACTGTACCTCTGTGCTTGGCACTGGTGAATGTGAGAGAGCAACTGGAATGTATTGAGCTCTGACTATGGGGGGATGAAGAATTTGTTTAAAGCCTATGGGTATGAATTAAGGGGCAGGCTAATATGGGTGACTCTGTTGTGGGTGTTTACTACAGGCCACTTGATCAGGTAGAGGAAGTTGATGAGGCCTTCTACAGATAGCTGAAAGTAGCCTCATGATCACAGGCCCTGGTTCTCATGGAGGACTTCAACCACCCTGATATTTGCTGGAAAGACCACACAGTGAGGCATACACAGTCCAGGAGGTTCCTGCAGTGAACTGATGATAACTTTCTGACACAAGTGGTGGAAGAGCCAATGAGGAGAGGTGTGCTGCTAAACCTAGTACTAATGAACAAAGAAGGTCTAGTTGGGGATGTGAAGGTTGGTAGCAGCCTTGACTGCAGCGACCATGATGTGGTGGACTTCAGAATCATGCAAGGAAGAAGCAGGGCAATAAGCAGGATTACAACCTTGGACTTCAGGAGAGCTAACTTTGACCTCTTCAAAGACCTACTTGAAGGAATCCCCGGGGTTAGGATTCTAGAAGGTAGGGGGGCCCAAGAAAACTGGTAAATATTTAAACATTACTTCCTCTAAGCAAAAAGATCAGTGCATCCCTATTAGTAAAAAATCAAGTAGAGGAGGCAGGAGACCTACACGGATCATCAAGAAGATGCTGGAAAAACTCAAAATGGAAGAAGGAAGTTTACAGTATGCAGAAAAAGGGACTGGTCACTTGGGAGGAATATAGGAACACTGTCAAGAGTATGCAAGGGTGCAATGATGAAGCCAAGGCCCTCTTAGAATTAAATCTGGCAAAATATATAAAAGACAAGAAGGGTGTCTTCAAGTACCTTAGTAGGAAAGGTGAGACTAGGGAAAATGTGGGCCTGCTGCTGAATGAGGTGGGTGACCTGGTGATGGAGGATACAGAGAAGGCAGAGTTACTGAATGCCTTCTTCGCTTTAGTCTTTACCACTAAGACTGTCCCTCAGGACTCACAGTCCCTGGAGCTAAGAGAGAAAGTCTGGAGGAAGGATGAATCTCCACTGGTCAGTGAGGATTGGGTTAAAGATTATTTAGGCAAGCTCATCACTGACAAATCCTCGGGCCCCAGTGGGATGCACCTACAAGTGCTGAGGGAGCTAGCACTAAGATAGCACTTAGATATTATTGCTAAGCCACTCTCCATCATTTTTGAAAGGTCATGTAGAACAGGAAAGGTGCCTGAAGACTGAAGGAAATCAAATGTCACTCCAGTCTTGAAAAAGTGCAAGAAGGAGGACCCAGGGAACTACAGATCAGTCAGCCTCACCTCCATCCCCAGAAAGGTGATAGAACAGCTCAGTCTGGAGGTTACCTCTAAGCATGTTGAGGAAAAGAAGGTTATCAGGAGTAGTTGACATGGATTCACCAAGAGGAAATCATGCTTGACCGCTATGACAGCTTTCTATGATGGTGTGACTAGCTGGGTAGATGAGGGGACAACAGTGGATGTTGTCTACCTCAGCTTCAGCAAGGCTTTTGATACCGTCTCCCATAACATCTTCATAGGTAAGCTCATGAAGTGTGGGTTAGATGAAGTTGAATTGAGAACTGTCTGAATGACAGAGGTCAAAGGGTTGTGATCAATGGTGCAGCATCTAGTTAAAGGTTTGTACCTACCAGAGTTCTCCAGGGGTCAGTACTGGGTCTAGTCTTGTTGAACATCTTCATCAATGACCTGGGTGAAGGGATAAGAGTGTACCCTCAGCGCATTTGCTGATGATACAAAACTGACAGAGGTGGCTGACACACCAGTAGGCTGTGTTGCCATTCAGACAGACTGGAGAGCTGGGTGGAAGGGAACCTGATGAAGTTCAAGAGGGCAAGTGTAGAGTCCTGCACCTGGGGAGTTAAACCACCATGTACCAATACAGGTTAGGGGTTGACCTGCTGGAAAGCAGCTTCACAGAGAAGCTGGGAGTCCTGGTGGACAACACGTTAACCATGAGCCAGCAGTGTGCTTTTGTGGCCAAGAAGGCCAATGGTATCCAGGGGTGCATTAAGAAGAGTGTGAGCAGCAGGTCAAAGGAGGTTCTTCTCCCCCTATACTCTGCCCTAGTGAGGTCATATATGGAGTGCTCTGTTCTGCATTCCCCAGTTCAAGAGAGAGAGTGAACTACTGGAGAAAGCCCAGCAGAGGCATATAAAGATAATTAGAGGACTGGAATTTCTCTCTTACAAGGAAAGGCTGAGAGACCTGGGTCTGTTTAGCCTGGAGAAGACTGAGAGACAGGGGATTGTATCAATGCTTAGAAATATCTAAAGGGCAGATGTCCAGAGGATGGGGACAGTTTCTTTTCAGTGGTGCCCAGGAACAGCACAAGGGGCAATGGGCACAAACTGGAACACAGGAAGTTCCACCTAAACATGCAGAGACTTCTTTACTGTGAGGGTGATGGAGCACTGGAACAGGCTGCCCAGAGAGGTTGTAGAGTCTCCTTCTCTGCAGACTTTCAAAACTCACCTGGACACGCTCCTGTGCAACCTGATCTAGGTGTATCTGCTTTGGTAGGGGGTTGAACTAGATGATCTCCAGAGGTCCCTGTTTAGCATAGAGAAAAGGAGGCTCAGGGGAGATCTTATGGCTCTCTACAACTACCTGATAGGAGGCTATAGCAAGGTGGGGGGTCAATTTCTGCTCCCAGATAACAAGCGATAGAAGAGGAAATGGATACTGGTTGCACCAGGGAAGCTTTATGTTGGACATTAGGAAAATTTCTTCACTGAAAAGATTGTCAAGCAGTGAAACAGGCTTCCTAAGGAAGCAGTCGAGTTACCATCCCTGGAGGTATTTAAAAGATGTATAAACATGGTGGTTAGGAACATGGTTTAGTGGTGGACTTGGCAGTGCTGGGTTAACAGTTGGACTTGATGATCATAAAGGTCTTTTCCAACCTAAATGATTCTATGATTCTGAACGCTAGAAAAGTTTGCTGGAAGAAGTACAGATGCTTTATAATTTAAAAGTAGGGTAAAAGTTGTACAGTTTGTAAAGAGATCTTGATATATGGCATAAATTATTTATTTGCTTGTAAATGCAAAGAAGCATTTGTCTGGAAGACACACTGAAATCTCATCTTTTGAGTTCTTCCCATATGTAATAGAGGAAAAAATATATTGACAACTTCCTGGAGTTAATCATTCAGAAACTTGTTTATATGAAAATAAGAGAATCTGCCCATCTATCTACATCATCATGAAAC
The DNA here is from genome assembly GCA_025345505.1 of Todiramphus chloris collaris. Classification (NCBI taxonomy): domain Eukaryota; kingdom Metazoa; phylum Chordata; class Aves; order Coraciiformes; family Alcedinidae; genus Todiramphus; species Todiramphus chloris. The sequence continues at coordinate 41,637,407 of JANVCC010000021.1, forward strand.
AAAGTTGTTTCTAAAGCTACTATTTTTAGGTATGTCTTCCGTGATTCAGCTTGAGACTTCTGCTTTAGAGCAGACACTGGGGTTTTCATTTTTCCTTGTTACTTAAGATGATGACCACATAAAACTATTATTAGGAAAAAGAAAATAAAAAAAAGAAGTAACTATGACTTTTTGTCAGGTTTTGTTTGCAGTTAATTCCACTCTTACCCAGCATATTTGCTCCCTTTTACCAGTGCACACAAGAAAATGAAACTTCCTTTGTACTTTTTTCTGCCCTGAGAGGGATAGGCAATTCAATCCCAACATGGCAACAAGCATTGTAAAAAAGGTAACAAAACTGCTTTCATTTCAAGGTTAAACAACATAACAGCACAGTGATGGGAACGGTAATGAGGAAAGAAATTCCACTTTGACAAAAAATACAGCTATTTCTGCTTACAGGAACAAAAACATTTTGTAAAATACTCTTGTCTGCAAAACAAGTATTTTACCAGAGTTTTACAGTGCTTTGTCTTTGGGGAAACCAATTCCAGAATGATGATGACCTCCCTTTCCAAAAACTTTTGGACTTACTGATTCAAGTGTGATGTGAAAGGCATGTGCTGCCACTCTGCTGTCCCAAATAGTATGACACTCGAATTTTAACCATGCTTTTCCATCCTCTGGTATCCAGTTTAAACAGGCTGAGAAGAAAGGGCCATGGATATGTTGGTTGGAAAGGACCTCTGGAGTTCATCTACCCAAATCTCATGCTCAGTGGGTGACATCAACATGTAATACTACAAGGAAGTAAACTTTTCTGATGTAAGAGCACATGTGCTTACTTAGCTCATACATACAAGTGTTACCAGGTAAAATAGTCCACTTTCTGCAGGGCAAGGGCTTGCAAAGAGCAAAATGAAATGTGTTGACCTTCTTCTGAGATTTTCTTTAAAGAAAAAAATCCTACAAGATGACTTCAGTGGCTTCCTGAAACAGTAATAGTCAAGGCTATACATTCACAATCTAATAAAGGTCTAGTAGTGCTAAATACCACAACAGAAAGAGTAAATGTTGAAGGTTCAATAATGAAAACCAACAAAGTTAAATAAATTTTAAACTAGGGAACTATGTTAATTATTGATTCAGAATTAAAGCCTGTAACAAAAAAAAAAAAAAAAAACTAGTTAAAAATAAAAAAAAATAAGAAGAAAAAAATAAGAAGAAAAATTAAAAAAAGAAGTATAAGGATGATCATGATAGAAACACATTAAATATGACCAAAGAAAATTAAAATATAAATTAAGTTTCTTCAAAATGCTGATTGAGTTAACTAGCTATCTTCCCATAAAAGCAAAGGAAGCTGGACTAGCTGTCTTCCTGTGAGAAGGAAATGAATGCACTGTAAATACTAAGGGTCACCAGGTTACTAGGTAGGGCAGAAAGAAAAAAAGAAAGCCTACAGACTGCAGACATTTACACAGGAAGTATTCCCCTCCCCACCACTGAGCATCTGACTCAGGCTTCTGAGCCTGCATGCAGCGGGGCCAACTTCAGGGCTCCTGAGAGCTGGCTGGGGCTGGGGCTCTGCTTGGGCACTCTTCAGAGGGTCTCTGCCCACAGGCAGCACATGGAGACCCTGAAAATGCAAAATGCTGAGAGAGAAGAAGCATATGTTTTCTTTGCTGAGTCCACCATCAATTTAGAAATCCATCCCTCAAGTCCACCTTGGAATGCTATTACCAATTTGTGAATACTCCAGTTGTGTGATCCCTCTGTTGTCAATGTTAAAGGTCAATAGGAGGACTAGGAGCATGATCCTAGCTTCTTCTTGATGAAGATCATTCCATTTTGATAACCCACACTGTTACAATCGGTACTTATCTCATGCAGACCTCAGAAGTGAAATGTGGATTCTCTAATAACAAGGAAGAAACTATAATTTCTGATGAATTATTGTATTTCCATGAGAAAACCCCGCCGGTTATATGTAAAATAAATAAATACATAAATAAACATGTCTGGTTATTTAGCAATGGTAAAGGTTACACACGTGCATGCAGAGGTGCAGAAGACATTTATCTCTGAGTTCCTCCTCTTGATCTCCCAGCATGGGCTCCCAACAGAACCCTGCCTATGGTTCCTCACTGTTCCTTTTTCTGACTTTGAATGGATGATTGAGGGTATGAGCTTTCTGATGACATTGTTTTCTAGCAAAAGCTACCTGAAGTGTGTGCTGCACATGGAAAAATTCAGGAACTGCAGATCTGTCAAGAGAGAGAGTGATGGGGTGGGTGAGAGAAAGTGTTAACGGTGAGGAAGCACTGCATGATGTGGCGGTGTGAGAAAGGGAGTTTCATCTTGTTTTCTAACTCAGGAGTAACATGTATAGCATATTCCATTACTGGAGACTACCACTGTTGCTGAACTCCTCACTCACAATTAGTACATCTTAACAAGTGTTAAGCACTGTCCAAGCAGTCACCAGTGACTGATTACCAATGGAAATCAGTGCCAGACACTGCTGTCACACTCCTTCCCACGTGTCCTGTCACACCAAACACCTGCTCAGATGACTGTGCCACCAGCCAGCTACTGTCATGGCCCCCACCATCACTGGGGGAAGGGTCTAGAACAGAAAATGGAAAAAAGCCTCTTCCCCCCCAAGGGAAAATTCACACAAGCCTTTGAGTGAGATGGTGTTGTAAGCACAGGTTTTGTAACTGTCTTTTATGCTGAAGCAAAAAAAAAAATAAGCCTTGATCTTGTAGACACAAAGGCCACCTTATTCCTCTCATCTGAAAGGAGGAAAAATCCAATCCCACTGAAGCCAGGAGAGGTTTTGTCAGGAACCTCTACAAGAGCAAAATGTAATCCTGCTCGCAGAATACAGGATGCAAAACATCCTTGGGATAGGAAGCCTAAATCACACTCTGGTGTTGGACAGGTAGGGTGTTCAGTCTGGGATCTACATAGTACCCACCACTAGCCCACAGAGACATAGAGACACTGCTGCAGAGCCAGGAGACAGCACTGCAGGAGAGGCTTCCCCTGCTGCGCCCACCAGCAGGTACCAAGCAGAAGGGACCTGACGAAGCCTAAGTGCAGTACCATCATCTACTGTTCCTGGGCTGACCCAGCATCCAACTTGCCAAATGCTTGGCTTCATGCATGTTAGTGAAACTACTAACCCTGACAAAGTCAGTGCTCTGGTGAAGAAAATTAAAAACTTTTGGCAAGGGTTTGTTGGCTTATTCATAGTGCCAGTCATAAAATTCCACATTTACCTCCAAGGGAAGACTGCAACCCAGTATTTCACTGTCAACAGCACAAACGCCTACACAATGTTTCAGTAGGAGGATTCTGATACCCTTCAGGTATCCTTCTAGCCTTCCTCAGGTGTCATCTTCAGTGAACACACCTACATCTGACCAAAGGACTTGGGAGTGCATCTGGATGTCTGGCTGCTCACCCGGGTCATACCCTAACTCCAAACTCAAAGGCAAGCATGAACACCCCCCCCATTCTGCCTTCCACGGGAAAGGGTGCCAGGGTTGGAAGTGAGGTGTCCCACCAGCCCCGAGCACTCATGCAGTGGGTGGCTGAACCACAGTGGTGACACAACCATTGCTACTGTGCAAAGGCGTGACACCAGAGGTCCTGCCCAAACGGCCTTACAGCCTAATGGGGGAGAGAGAGCTTGTGATTCTGCACAGCACTCACGTTAACATGTGCTTCTTCGTTGCAACATTTTGCTTTGAATCTCGCACTACTAAGCACAAAATGATCAAATTGTCGTGTTAAGGGTGGAAGTGAGACAGCAAGCTAGGCTGTTACACCACAAAAATAAATCACTCGGGCACGGTATTGATTCTTGAATGACACACAGATATAAAAATGTAAATGCTTTAGTGTGTTACATAAATAATTCCCCTCCGGCACCTATTACGCATATTGCAGCCATACCTTTAATTTCATTTACGCAGTTTCTTTTGAGGAAAGACATCCAAATTTTTCCCCTCAGCCTATTCCACTCACTTTGTGCAGTGGAGTACATGAAAAGGAAGAACAGAAGCAGAGGCAACAGAGGGAAATTGATTGCTGCCAGCCTGGTAGGGAAATGTTAAGCTCGCAGGCAAGGGACAAACAGCAGAGTCATCTGCAACATGCAAACCAGCTTCTTCATTTTCCACAGTGAGGCAAGGGAAATGCCCTTCAGAAATTCTCAAAACTATTATCGCTAAAAAGAAGTTGTCTTTAGCAGGACCCTGTGGACAAAAAGGAATTTCAAAAATAAATATTGAGTAAATATATCAGCTAAGCAGTTTTTGACACAGAAAACGATGCTGGGTGGTCAGTGTCCATGTAGCACAGATGCAGACTACTCATCGGTCCCTAAATGCAACCTAATGAGATCACTGCCAGCCAACAGAGATGCTAAAACTGCCTCCACCCCAGTGTCCCACTCCTCCCTGTCCTGTCCAGTCCCCCTTCTCTGCCCTGTTCCACATTTCCAAATCACTCCCTACCAACTTTATACCCAGGCAAGATTTCCATCCCGTCGGATCACATGGCATGATTCAAACCGCTTTGAATCACGACTGCAGTGCCGGGTCTCTTTCTGAAATGAGTTCTAATTCCCAGATTAATCTGAAGAGGCTTGGCTCAGCTCGACCCAGTGTGCACGAAGAAGCAGCAGAGCCATCCCACCCGGGCAGGGTACCCGCGGTCAGCGGGGTGCTGCCGCGGCAGGGCAGAGGCAGAGCGCGAACCCCAGAGCAGCGGAGCCCCGTTCCCAGCCCCGTTCGTTCCCAGCCCCGTTCGTTGCCAGCCCCGTTCGTTGCCAGCCCCGCCGGCGAGGCGCGTTACCCGTGCGGGGCTCCGCACCCGCACACCGGCCCCGCTGCCCCGTGCGAACCCCCGCCCAGCCCCCGCCTACCCCAGGCCGCCCGGGGCTCTCCCTGCCGAGCGGCGAGGGAACAAGTTAATTTGCATTTTAAGTTGAATTTTTTTCTTTTTAATCCCCGTGGGCACCAAAGGGGAAACAATCGTATTAATAGTAATAATAATAATATCTATTAATCATAATTAGTAGAGAGTAGTTACCAGCGAGGAGCGGCGCTGCAGCAGGAGATGCCGGGCAGCCGGGGCAAGCGGCCGGGCTGCCGCAGCCCCTCTCCGCCTGCTCCCACCGGCGCCGGGCCGGGCCGGGCCGTGCCGTGCCGAGCCGAGCCGAGCCAAGCCGTGCGGAGCCGAGCCGGGGACACCGCCTGTGCCCCGCCCCCACCCCCCCGTATGGCCACGCCCCGGGACACGCCCCTTTCGTCGGGGCACGGGGTGAGAGCGGACCCCTTCTTACCTCAGGGGCAGAGGTTCGCCCGCTCTGCCGGTGTTCTGCACCCTGTTGTATCTTACTAGTGCTGCTTATACCGCTGTGCGGTTACTGCATTGCTCAAGAAAACAGCATTTTTAAAAGGTTACCTCTGTAAGGAGTTCTGCTCTAAGCTGACGCACAGAACAGATGCTTTTTCCTGATCAATGCTAAGCTGGTTTTGATACCGTGCAGAAGAAAGTTCCTGTTATTTGGCCATGGTTAGAACAGAACACTGTGGTACCGACAGTTCTTTTAATCCACATCTGAAATCGCACAGGGCCGCTCCTTCTTTGCAGTATGTTTGTTGTAAATTTACACCCCCCTCTTTTCTGCCTCTGACTTTGCTTTTATTCCATAGCAAGGTCTCAGGCTGGTGGGGTTCATCACAGACACCTCCTTCCTTTGCTCTGCTCCTGCATATTTCTCCACTACCAGTTTTCTTCTTCCCTTCTTCAACATTGATGAGTCTTGTTGTCTCAACTGTCTGGTGTCTTGAACTTTACACCTACAGTAGTGACCAGAGACATGTTGTTGTGACCACAGTCTTCATACCTCTTGGTTCTACTTTCATTTTAATCTTTACCTAGAATCTCACCAACTAAAATGGTCACTTTCATTTCATGATAAAATAAAATGTTCCCCCTCCCTTTGGCTTGCTTTTATCCTTCCTGTCCCTAGCAGCCTGAACAATTTTCTCTTCCCTGCCAGAAACACTAAAATTTCTTGTGTGTGCTGCATTTATTCCACTGACACCGCCTCATCTCCTGCTGTTCTTTTTAACCACCTTTCTCATCTCCGTAGCTTCAGGTTTCCTCTGGTGCTTTCACCTCTTCTGTCTCTGAGGCAATTGCATGTGCAGTGTACACTTGCTGTCACAGGAGTTTTTCACTTCACTTCACTTCACTTCACTTCTTCACTTCACTTCACTTCACTTCACTTCACGTCACTTCACTTTCACCCTAGGCCTCCATTTTTTTCCAGAACATTTATCTATATTTACATGTGTGCCTTAACCAAGTGTGTATTCTATGTCTTAATTTCTATCAGTGTTGGAAGGAGGCTCAGAGGTTGCCCAGAGGGGTTGTGGGTTCTCTGTCCTGGAGTAAAGCTCTACATAATCTGCTCAGACCTTCTAGTCAGCCCTGCTGTGAGCAGGAGGTTGGATCTCCTGAGATGTCTTCCAAGTTGAATTTTTCTCTATGCTGTGGGCCATGCGGCAGATGCCAGAGGAGGGAAAGACTGGAATGATAATGTACGGTGTATCACCAGGGAAGTTCAGACATAGCTACAGAGTGTCTTGTTCCACTTCTTGAAACTTTCTAAGAACTCCTGCACTGGGGAGTGAGATGAGTTTGTTGTTGTTGGGTTGTTGTGCTTTGTGGGCTTTTTTTAAATATTATAGTCTTCCTTATGTGCCTCCAGTTTCTTGAAAGGATGCTGTCCTCAGCCTCTGGTTAACCACGCCAGATTCCAGTTATTTTCAGGTACTGTTAGATCATCTTGTTGCAATGTTTAACCATTTATTCAAACTCATCATGGCTATATAACCATTTATTCAAACTCAACATGGCTGTAATTGAACTCCAGGTTTCCTTTTCAAAGTTCCCCTCCTTCCTTTCTTCATCGCTTCATTTACCTGTCATTCAAGTCCATTAGCTAAGTATTAAATCTGAACTCAATCCTGCTTATACACTTCAGGTCTGTGTTCATTCTTTTCATCACAATTTGATATAATGTTACACTTCATTAAATTAATCTTGTACACATGAAAAGTTGCACTGAAGTCTCAAGTTTATCTACTTTCAGTTACTGAATTTTTTTTTTTTTCCCAGAGATGTCCTTGCTTCTAGCTCTATGTGACAGTTTTCTTCATCTTTGTAAATCTTCTGTGAACCATTAGTTTCCTGATGGCGCTTTCAGTTTCTCTTCAAAGTCACCTTCATCAATGCTTTCCCTTCTGTGTTTTCCTTCCTTTCCAGTTGTTTAGGACCAAGTGTTACAATGTATGATGTCTTACACGTTTTTAGCCCTAGATCAAAAAAACCCACATCCCAAACGCTGCAATTTAGAATGTAGATGATCTTGAAAATTACTGTGTTAGAGATTTGCTAAACTTGGATACTAATAAGAGGATTTCTGAAACCAAATCAGAGGTTCTTTGATTGAAATCAGCATCATTGTATGCATTCATAAACTAATAGGAAATTAGAAAGAAGCATAAAATTGCTACTTGCAGACTCAGTCTTATAGCAGGGTTAACTGTTACTTTTATTAAATCTGTTTATCCAGAAGAAAACTGTTTCTGGGAGATTTCAGAATACTTGACATGGGGCATTTCTCTATTTTACTGTTTCTCCTTTGGCTCAGAGATTAAAAACTCCATTTACCTCACCTTTTGTGACAGAGGTGCTGAAAAACATTCTTTAATGCAATCATTCTGAAGTTAATGGAATAACTCTTTTACTTTTTTCCTTTATACCACTGCTGATTTATTTCCTGAAACACTAACAATAAGGTGGAAAAGTGTTGAATCAGTCACTATGAGAACAAATGCCCTTTTTGGCCACTTCTCCTATTTTATGATTCTTTTATCACTTGGTTTATCTGAGCAGACATTTATGGCTCAGCACCTTAAACTAGAGATGACTATTTCTTTTGGCTTGCCTTGTCAGATTTTTCTGATTTTTTGAAATATCTTCAGTCATCCATCAGGAAGAAAGGCAAAGCAAAAAATGGTTGAGCAGCCAAAACCGCCTCCTACCCTGTCATTGAAACTGTCTACACCAAGGAAGAATATTGGTAAATTGTATAAAGACAGTTCCTGTAGTGCATAGCTTCAAAATCCATGTATTCTCTAAAGTTAACATAGAAAAAGATAGATTGGAAGTTAAGCTACTAATGCAAAGCAATGTGAATAAGACTGCAGCGTGACCCATATGACCTGCATCTCTTTGGGAGGCTCTTCATGTAAATAGTGGAAGAGTCACTGAGGCAGGTCCTGGAACTTGGGTTCCCGACCAAGTGAGACTTGGAACACTCTCCACTGGATAATAGAGGCATTTCCCCTAGCTCATCCAAAAATATGAGACATAACATGAAAAAATGCTGGTGTCAAGAAAAATCAAATTTTATCACATGGAGTCAGACCACAGGGGAAGTGAGATACAGCTTTGATTCAGACAAAATGAAAAAAAAAAAAAAAAAAAGAGTTTTGGGGGATGATCCTGCTCTTTTGCTCTTTTCAGAATATGCATCTATGTAAAAAGACATGACTTATTTTAAAGGCAACAAGGATTTCAGTATGGCTCAGAAATACCTGGGCATTTTGTGTGCCTGTTTATGTGAATGAAAAGCTCTTTCCAGTTTATATAAAGTAGCAATTGATTAAATATTTAAAGACTAACCTTTAAAAATAAAAGTGAAAAACAATAACATCATCTATCATCAAAACATTTCTAACCTTACTGATAAAAAAAAACGAGCTGGAAACTAGGCAGCAATCTTGAAAACAAATCTGTAGAAAAAGGACCATGGCGTCATGAACAGGTTCACTGACTTCTGTCAAAAATCTCAGGCCCCAGGGTCTGCTGTAGAAGGATAGCACACAGAAATTTTACAAAGTTTTTTTTCACAGATCAGCACAGTAGAATAAAGTGGTGGCATGAAAAGAACAGTGCTGTCCCTATGAACTGGGTTAAAAAGAAAAGAGGAAGATTTTATTTTCTTTCCATCTAGCTTCTGCAATTCTGTAGGAGTATCTAAATAGCTAAAACTCCTCAATCTTCACATAGTCAATAGAGCAGGCAAACAGAAAGAAAATAAATCAAAAATATTTTTATTTTGTTTGAAATAAATGGGAAGTAATTTGACTTTTTGTCTTGTTAGAATACTGTCATACTTTTTGTTATTATCATCATGTCATCTTAATTTAAAAGGAACAACAATAATTTATTAAAAGTAATACTTTTATAACAGTATTAAAAATAGTAAGGAAATTTCAGCTGGAGAAGTAAGGTTGGAGAGTAAGATGACGTAATTATTGGCCCTTTGATATTGTTAAGCCCTTCCAAATATTATTTTGAAAGGCTGGTAAAATCTATGTTTATACAATACATTTCCAGTCTGGCGCTGTCCGAACCCATGTAAATATTTCTGGCTCACTACCAGTGCTGTGCTTCAATGATTTTAACCATTTAAAAAATGATAGATAAACCTTTTATCCTGAAACAAAGTTCTGTTGTGATGCCCCTCCTTGCAGTAGTACATATTAATGATGGATGCTATTTACAGATTATGTATTTAAATAGTAAACCTGACAAGAATCTAAGAGCTGCACAGTAAAGTTTGTTCAAGGGTCATTTATTCAAATGTCACCTGAAAGATATTTATAGAGCAGCGTGGCCATTGATCAGCAAGCAACTCTTCAGCAATGGTAATTCGATCATCTTGGTGGATGGAATTGTTTTGTGCTTCATGAAGTGTGAGACTGAGACCTGGGAGCAGGAGCCCTGTGCTAGGAAGAAAAGATAATGTGGTGTGGCACAAGTGTCTGTTCTCCTGCAGGAGAGTATAGAAAGTGGGGATGTAACACAATGAAGCAGTTGACTGAAAAGGCAGCAGGGAATGCAATGTGCCCAGCACAGGGCTGGAAGCTGTCAAGCAATGTGGTGGAGGGCAAGAAATCCAGTGAGATAAGCCAATGGTCCCAGCTTTCTTTGAGTTGTAGCAGAGAGCTAAAAAGAATAACTTCTTTTTCTGCAGGTCCCTGGAAGTGAGTCACCTTAGCAAAGGGAACAGAGCATCAGCCTTGTGGAACTACACAGGATGAATGAAGATGATTTATTATATATTTCTTTGTTGATAAGAATGTTCAGGACTAAATGACCACTGTCTGCAGAAGTGTTCAGAAACTGGGGACTATCTAAGGAACTGACAGACTTCCAGAAGGAGGTCTTTGGGAGTAGTCCTGGTAGCAAAGTCCAAGCCTATTTCTAGTGTGAGGTATATGAAACAAACCTCTGCCTCAGTGGTGTGGGACACTAGGACTCAGTGCCATCCCATCGCACACTTAGTCATTGAATGGAGTTGAATAAACTAAGTAAAGAGAAGTTACAAGTCTGTCGGTAATCAGTGAAGAGAGGTAATTGATTTCAGTGAGTTCAGCTGGCTGAAGATATGATTTACCCTCTAAAGAGTCTTCCCCCTCTTCTGAAGAGAGGAACTGAATATCCTGGTTTATTATTAAAAGGACCCAGAGCAGGAGCAGACAGGCTTTGGACACACTGGTGCTTCAGCAGAGTGCCTAACAGTAGAAGGATGAATCAGACCTCAGCAGTGCTTCTGCACAAGCTTGATAAATTCTGTGAAGCTGCCTGTGACTCTTGTGAAAGACCCTGCAGTCACTTTTGAGACAATTTCCAGAAAGCTGATTCCCCTGTTCCTCTCACAGTCTGGCCCCAACTAATCTCACTTGTATCATCATACTTTAAACAAGTCCATTCTATGGTGCTTTTTTCAAATGAAAGTTGCCTTCATGTTTGCCCTTTTCCCATTCAGTAAAGTTAGCATGAGGTTTAGGTGATGCAGGGAACACTATGGAGCATGCAGAGGACCATTCACCAAAGGAGCCCCATCTACTTCTCAGGTGAAAGATCTCATTGCATTGTCAAGTGGCATCTTGCAGAATGGATTACAAGGTCTTATCAGCAATACAAATGACCATATTCTACATGCAGCAGGACATCGCTCGTGCATTTTTCAACCTGCCCTTTCCATCCTGCTTGTTATTAGCTAATTCTTGTACTGCATACTGCATGTCATTCAATGCAGTGTGTAGGTGAATTCTATTTGTATTGAAAAAATATAAAAAAAGACTAACGTATTTTGTGACTGGCAGCGCTGAGATGCATAGTCTCAATTCTTGGTGCATTTCCTCTGAACAAGAAAAATCCACATGGGGCATGAGGAATTTGTCACATAGCCTTTTCCTCAAAAAGGATGCCAGAGTATGCCTCATTATAAATGTCTTCTCTTGTCTTCAGCAGGGAGGATTTTTGGACAATACCTAACTAGAGAGATAAAGAGTACAAATGATGAAAACAGAAAAGCAGTGTCCAGCAGTGCTCAAGGGCAAGTGAAGCAGGCAGATGCTTCCCTCAATAATGAGCACGTATCCCACAGTCTGTTGCAATCCCAGCCGAAAGATACATGCTTGTCTGTTCATCAGATTTGACACTGTCAAACAAAAATCAGCTCAAAGACCCCCTTCTTTCAATGCGGTTCCATCCTGGCAGTACACAATCCCAGTCTGACCACATTTTTTCTTGTAACAGTACATTTCCAACACATATGCCTGTTTCCTTAATCAAGATAGTAAAAATGGACAAATACAGTTCTGGCCCAAAAATACAGGTTTGATCTAAGGAGAGGTTTGATTCTCTCTGATGTAAGCTTCGAAGGAGAAAATTCAGCAGAAAGGTGATAGATGCTCTACAGGTCTAGTTCATGAGAATAACAATCCCGCATGTTGGTCTTTATGAAGTGTAACTGAAAGCATTCCTGTCTACTCAAGCAGAAACCATGCCAAACCAAAGTAAAAGGAAAAAACCAGTTTTCCTGTCCAAACTGCTAGGAAAGATTTTATTATTGCTAAAAATCCTAGTGGGATCTGCAGAGAAGGGTCTGCGAGTCCTGGTGGACAACAGGTTAACCATGAGCCAGCAGTGTGCTTTTGTGGCCAAGGAGGCCAATGGTATCCAGGGGTGCATTAAGAAGAGTATGATCAGGAGGTTAGGGTCGTTCTCCTCCCCCTATACTCTGCCCTAGTGAGGTCACATCTGGAGTGCCCTGTTCTGTGTTCCCCAGTTCAAGAGAGAGTGTGAACTACTGGAGAAAGTCCAGCAGAGGGCTATGAAGATAATTAGGGGACTGGAATTTCTCTCTTACAAGGAAAGTCTGAGAGACCTGGGTCTATTTAGCCTGGAGAACAGTGAGAGACAGGGGATCTTATCAATATTTATAAATATCTAAAGGGCAGATGTCAAGAAGATGGGGCCAGTGACAGGGTACGGGGCCACAGGCACAAACTGGAACACAGGAAGTTCCACCTAAACATGCAGATAGGCTTCTTTACTGTGAGGGTGATGGAGCACTGGAACAGGCTGCCCAGAGAGGTTGTAGAGTCTCCTTCTCTGCAGACTTTCAAAACTCACCTGGACATGTTCCTGTGCAACCTGATCTAGGTGAATCTGCTTTGGTAGGGAGGTTGGAGTAGATGGTCCCCAGAGGTCCCTTCCAACCCCTGCCATTCTGTGATTCTCTAATCGATTACTGTGTTAAGAGATTTGTCTGAGTGTGGCAACAGGGGATCTCAAGGATTAGATGGAGAGGGTTTGCAGAACACTTTCATTCAGTCTGTTTTCTAATGTGTGCTTTCCTCTAAGAAGTTCTGTAATGCTTGACAACCTTTTTTTTTGTGTCATACTTTAATGATGCTCCTGATAGCAATAGTGTGGAGGATATTTGGGAAACTTATTTCCATTTTACAGTAAGGAAGCAAGTTGAAGAGGAAAAACTGATGTCTAGGTCCCAGGTGAAAGTACTATTTTGCTTCTTGTACCAGAAGATTGCTCTTAGCCCTCAGGTATATCCTTTAAAGATGCAGTACTCATGTTGCTGTGTTTAATAGTCAATAGCAGTTCTCATTCAAAGTATCTCTTAGCTTTGCAACCTCATCCACAGAAAAGTGGTCTTAAATTTCTTATTGTACCACTGCATGAAAAAGAAGTGCTTAAAATGATTTAAAACTCTTCCGTTAATGTTTAATAGCTGTAGGGATAACTGATTTACATGCTTTTCTTCTACAGTTCCCTCACCTCATAATCTGCATCATTTATTTCTCCTTTTCTTTTGTCTCACTTCCTTTTGCCATTTCCTCTGTACTTTATGGTGTCTCGTTTTCTTTCTGATGTATCCTGTGTAATTTTCATGGCACCTGTGCCTATTGCCAAGTTATATCAGCACCGTACAAAGTAGTTGTCAGATGTGGAAAATGAAAGAAGGTGCTGCTTTTGGTAAAGAACCAGAAATTTAATATTTTGTGATTTCTGTAAATCCGGTTGCTGATTGAAATGTTGTCCATTGGTGGGTCTGAAGCAACTTTAGACACCTAGCTGAACAAGCCAGAGGAAACCTCATCCAAACTCCTGTGTGGGATCCTCTGCTAGAATTTATGCTTCTGCCTTTATGGAGGCACCAAGTCCCTGGCAGCTGGCATGAGGAAATGGTTTTCGAAGCCACCTTTCTTTGAATGTTTTGTAGGCTTCATCCAACTGTTTGCTGCAGGCTTCTATTGGAACAGGAGTTCCTACCTGGATGAGCAAGCTCCTCCGTGGAAGTACATAGTGGATTTCAGCTATGGACTTTAATATCTCAGAATAAATATACCTAGTGAAAGGGTGGATCAGGAATAACTGATTAGAGATTTTGAGAATAATTCTATCTAAATACATTCTGCTTTAAATGAGCCTCAATTTTAAGCAAAGGCTCCAGGTAAATTAACTGTATATATTCCATTCTTTTTTCCATGACCTTGAAATAATTGCTATTATTGTTCCCTTTGCTGTTGTATGATCTAGAAGACCTATTGAAATGTCAGTATTTACAGTGAACTTGCTTGGTATCTGAAAATCTTATGCTGTGATATGTCTGTTTTTGGAAGCTGTGCTAAAAATTATCCCATGTTGTAGTAATATGGTACAAATTTTGTCTGATACCTGTTTATTTTTAGGTTCTTTGGTACTATATGTGTAAGATGTATAATTATCAAATCAGATTATGTCACTTTATTATCCTTTTCTGAAAGTGTGACCAAAATGGAAGCTGGCAAAGACAGAGATGGAAATATCACAACCATCATCACAAGGAAACAGTACTGGGAGTTCTCTTTTTTGGTACTATAAAAAGCTATTATTGATGTTTCAAATTCCTGGCAACAATACACTTATGTAGGTATAGAGAAGAGTATTTATAGATCTTTTCCTCTTTGCTGAAAAGTGTACAGTATATAAATTTCTCAGCTGTATAAATTACCTCCAAAGAATCCAAAACAATGGAGCTACTACCCACTTTACCAGCTGAGATCCTTAAATGACCCCTTGTCTTTATTTTATTCATCTTTCCTAGTGTTTATTAAGATAATTATTTGCTAACATTACTATCATTTTGCTGACTTTTGAGAGGGGAAAGACTACTTCTGTCAAGCTATTTTTAGTAGACAATCAGGTCTTGCCACATACTAAAAAGATTCTTGGTTCACGGTCATCAGTGGTGAAATCTTCTTTGCTGTGCTGCATCCATTCTTCTTTTGATGCAAGCTACTTAAAATATTATAAATTACTTAAAAGTACTGAAATACCACAGCATTGTCCCAACCTTATGAGTGCCACTTCACCTTTTGTGTGCCGCAGAGAGCTCCAGGCTAGCCTTGAGTGGGCTGGCACAGCCATACAGAGAGGTGCAGCTACATGCAGGGACACAGGCTGGGTGTGCAGCAGAGACAGGTCAGTGCAGCCCTGTCTCTCAGCTCCTGCACAACCCTGCACTGCCCTGGTTGTGCTGCATCCTTTTCTGGAGCAGGATGACTTCACTTTTTTTCTAAAGGAGGTCTGAGACACCTTAATACACAGTATATTCCTCTTAAAACTTTATGCAGCATCTAAACACAACGATCTCTGCCGCTTTGCTAAGGCTTCCAACAAGGAAAATAAAGATTTGTCATATTGCTGTTTTTTATATATGGAAGAACTGAGAGACCTGATGCTTTGCTGAGTTTGGGGTTCCATTCCTGAAAATCCACCATGTACAGAAACTCCCACAGCCTGTGTCACTGTGTGCTGCTCCGCTCTACAGCACTAAAGATCTGTATGCAAAGAGAGTTCAGAGTCACGTGTAAATTTGCCCTGCTTTTAAACTTTTATGACCCTGTCAGCAGAGTATCAGAGAATCATAGAATGGTAGTGGTTGGAAAGGACCTCTGAAGATCATCGAGTCCAACCCCCCTGCCAGAGCAGGAACACCCAGGGCAGGTCACACAGGAACAGATCCAGATGGGTCCTGAAAGTCTCTAGAGAAGGAGACTCCCCAACCTCTCTGGGCAGTCTGTTCCAGGCTCTTTCACTCTCACAGTAAAGAAGTTTTTCCTCATGTTGAGTTGGAGCCTCCTGTGTTTCACCTTGCTACCATTACCTCTCATCCTATCACAGGGCAACAACTGAGAAGACACTGACCCCTTCTGCTTGACACCCACCCTGCAGATATTTGTAAACAGTAATAAGATCCTCACTCAGTCTTCTCCAGACTAAACAGCCCCAGGTCTCTCAGCTTTTCCTCATAAGAGAGATGTTCCAGTCCCTTCACCTTCTTCATAGCTCTCTATTGGAGTCTCTCTCATATTTCCCTGTCCCTCTTGAACTGGGTAGAGCAGAACTGAACACAATAGTCCAGAGGTGGTCTCACTAGTGCAGAGTAGAGCGGGGGGGAGAATCTCCCTTGAAGTGCTGGCCACACTCTTCTTTATGCAGCCCAGAATACCATTGCCTCTCCTGGCCACAAGGGCACATTGCTGTTCTATGTAGTAGGACCAAAGCAACCAGTCCACTATCTTTTCCTTGGAGGAATCAAAGAAAGATATCTGTCTGAATGGGGAGTGTTACCGAAGACCCCAACAGCCTTTTGTACACAGAGTCCAGAAGCTACTGTCTCAAGAGCACTCACTGGAGTGGAGAGGTGCTCGTCTTCTCCAGACACACTTGACTGCCTGCCCTTCTGCCTAGGCCCACGAAGGAATTCCAATGCCATCATCTGCTTTAAGTCGAAACAGGACAGTTTTCAGGGTTCAGCTGCCATTTCAGAAGCTCTTACTATTCACACACATAGAAACTGAAATTCTGTGAATTCAAAGAGGACTTGCACATGAAACAGAGCCTTCACAAATCACACAGCTCTGTTAAATGTCTTGTCAGGTTACATCTTCTTGAGGTTATCATATTGCTTAGAAGATGAAAGTGCTTCTAGTTTTGCTTCTACATCCTCAAAGGTAGCTGTTCAAAATCACAAGGAATTGTTGCAGCTGTTTGCTAAATTAGTAAACTTTGTTTCATGTAAGGAACAGATTCTTGAGACTTCCTACCTGTTCATGAATTACACAGTTTGAAACATTTCATCAGCATAACAAATTTGAATGCCATGACAAAGTCCTTCATCTCAGCCTATCTTGTTTATACAACATCTCTTGAATCTTTCACAGCTACTAGTGAGAACACATACACTGGATTTTCAATTCTGCTGCAAGTATTTTTCCTCTTTAGAGACACATTTTGTAGATTTTTGTTTACATCCAGAAGAATTTTCATTTTGGTCTTTAATTTTAATGAAATATTTTAATAAAAAATGCTCTTTTACTCTGACTACAGTCATCTACTACTACCCTGGGAAATCTTCAGCACTGAAGCATTACTTTTCTTGCAAAACAGATTCCAGGAATATAAGAAAATTCTGAACTCCAATGCAGTACATTTTTATTATAATAATCTTCATTATTTACATTGATGTACCTATTTACTATAACACCATATCGTATTGGGACACCTGGACTTAGATTTGATAGAACAGGCAATTTAATAGGTAGTGTGTGTATAGATATACTTTATTGTGTATCTGCCATGGAAATGGTTATTTAAGTCTGATTTACAAGGAACTAGATGCTAGACTATATTTATTAAAGTGTATTTGAGATTATATGTGACAATAGTTAAATATTATCTCAGCATCTCTGTAGTTTGAAACGATGTATATAACAATAACTGTTTACTTTCTGGAGGAGTCATAGTAATGCAGAAGCACTGTTCTCCTACAGAGAACATAAAATTTCCTAGCTTAGAAATGAAAGAAAGAGTTTAATAAAGGAGCAACAAAGTGAAAAAGAGTTTCACTGCCTGGGCACTGGAGACATTTTGGATTCCATGGTTCAGATCCTCTCTGGGGATATTTATGGATATTTTAGGCCTACTTATTCTGTCACCTTCCAAGCTTGTCCCCTTTAATGGATACCTTTGTCTACCTTAACTTACCATTCGATAATTGACTCTTCTTCCCTATAGAGGTACGTGCCGCTTATTTTCCATGTCTTCACTAAAATGATATAAGGCTGAAATTTTACAGTTAAGATATAAAAAATAACCTTCCAAGAGTCATGATTTAACAAGCAAGGCAAATGGCATAGCACAGATACTTAAAAGAAATGAAAAATACTAATTTGCAATATTCAACTTCTTTACCTTTTTGGTTATTTGGAATTTAGTGAGAATCACGGGAAGAATGACAGAAGTGATGAAGACATTTCCGTGCTTCTTCTTTTTACAAGCCTGGGATAGGACACTCACTGCCATGTTACCTGATACCATGAGACCTACATGATTTCGTGGTCTCCCCAGTTCAGGCCCAGGGCTGCGTCTGCCTTGGCAAAGGCTGTCCTTGGACAACATACAGTTGTAGATGCAGGCTGGAGGTGAGCTCTGGAGGTTGTCTAGTCCAAATTCAGAACAGCACTGCTTTAGACCTTCAGATACGTCCCTCAGGAGTGCAGGGTTTTTGAGCTAAGGAGCTAAACCAGTATTTTTCCAGCCTTTCTGAAATGTGATCCTCCCCCTCCCTGCCTTTCTGACTCATCATCTGCATGCAGCCAACTATATAAGACCTTAAAAAGTCAGATGAATAACTGAAATGATGGTGCTTCTAATAGTCAAATGTCTCTTCTGTAAATTTTCACTAATCATTTTGTGGTTTTGATTCATGATTTGAAAAGCACTGCCCTTTCAAAAGCAGGAAATATTATCAGGCTGTTATTTCATGTCTTGTTTAAATGCTGACCAAACAAAATATTTTTCTGATTTCCTTTCGTATGGTTTTAGCAAAAACATTTTTCAAGCATACATTATAGAAATGGAGAATTGAATCTCAAGGAATTAGGATGCAACAGCAGGAACAAAAATAGGGCTTATAAAGGGAAATGCTGGACAGTCTTCGAACTCAGCAGCACTAGGAGCTCTGCTTTGCAATTCCCAATCACAGTGTTTTGAGTGATACAGTAAGTGATTGGCAATTGTATCTCATACCATATCTGCAGCAACGCTTACAGTAATTAGCTATATGTATACAGTACTTATACTAGCAAATCTTATAATATTTATTTCCCAGTTCTTCCAGCATAGTTTCCTGATACTAGAAATACAGAACACTTAAAACTGTGACATGGTTTCTGATGGACAGACATTGCTTTTTCCACTCACCATCCCCTTTCCTTCTCAGGTGGAATTTTTAATAGTAAAACCTTACAAGTCCTGGTGCTCCAGAACAACCCCACCAGAGAAATCCCTAATGACATTCACACACTGAAGTCACAGAAGAAATTTACAGTTTACTTCATTTTGCTGTCACATCTTCAGCTGGGTAAGATATTTTTTATTTACTGAGAGGGTTGCAGCATTTATAAGCACAAACAAGCATTTCTGACCTACATTATTCACTAATTTCCATTCTAATCATGCAATTAACCCAAACCAAAAAGACTTTCTCGTATTAGTAGATGACAGAAGTACTGAAAGTTAATTGTGATGTTTGCTAAAATATCTTGCTGTATTTAATTTTCACTATGTAAGTGTATTAGTCAGCTGCGGCTCATTTTCAATAAGTAGACATTCTAGCTGAAAAGCTTTTGAGAAAGAATGGTCTTGTGGCTTCCATTCTTACCTCTACTGCCTGCCTTTGTACAGCAGTAAAAATAGGTATCATTTTAAACCTTAGTCAATACATTAAAATTTGACTCTCCTCTGGAGATTCTGGAGTGCAGAAGTCCCTTTTTAGGGCATTTTGGAATGCTAACACCTAGCTTCATCCTCCTGGCTTTAGATATTTAATTAAGGCACTCATCTCAACAGCCACACTGAGTGGAGAGAATACCTCTAGATGTCACCTCAGCTCAGGTAAGAGCTGAACCACAGTTCTGGATGCTGAAAATAGGTTAAGTCATAATACTTTTCCACACTAGGGAAAAAACATAGAGACTGAGACACTGTGTAGTGGTTAGAAACAGTCTGAGCTGCAGGGTTGGACTAGATGACCTCCAGAAGTCTCCTTCAGCCTAAAGTATTCTGACCCCATGATTCTTTGTAATTTGTGTTTCTAATTCATCATTCTGTTTTCTTTCCTTGATGGTTGCTTTTATTAGATCTCCAGTATCTGGACATTGCTTCTAATGACACTAGCATTATTCCTAATGACACCAAGAACATCAGGTATAGAAACAACAGAAAATGAAAACAGACCTGCACATCATAGTGCTGTGGGCCATACTTGTGCATTAATTGTATCACTGAATACATCAGGAAGATTCACTGTACCTTCTCTCCCCCTTCTTAATCCTGCCCTATGTGACAGGCTCATTTAAACAAAACCAGTTAATGATAATTGCTTGCCTGAATTAGCTGTGGATAGAGTAGAACCAGATACTGTTTGCAAGCATCTTGATGATAGCCGTGAGTTGAATATCCCCATGCAAAATACAATCATTCTCTCATTTGTATCATGTGTGTCCACATACACTTGATTTGTATGATAAAGAAAGAGAAAATGTATTTCTTAATCATGTATGGTTGTTTTCAGTGTGAAGTGTTGGTGACATAAGAATTAAAATGTAGCTCTGTGGAACCCACCAAATAGAAGCTGTAGAAAAGGAATTATTCATAGAAGACTGTGCTGCTCTTTGTTGCCCTTAATGTTGATGTTCTCTGTGTGTCTAATGCCAGTTTCTTACCCTTTGTAGTTTTACTATCTGGAATTGCTGCAGTGAAGCTCAGTATGGAGAAGGGATTTGGTTCATCTGGTGTTGCAGGAACATATTTAGATTTGGAAGGCTTCCCTTTTACTTCCATGCCTGCTCATCATCATACTGTAGAAACTTCATATCACCCATCCCTGTCTTTCTAGATAAGCCAAGTATTTAAATCATAATTAGAAAAGTATTACATGTACAATTGTGTCTAGAAAGGAAGGTGCACTGTGAGAAACATATACCATTCAATATGTACATGCCATCTTGGTTTATTTATTCATCAAATGTGAATTAGGATATTATATAACTGTGGTCAAGATAGGATATGGTGTGAACGCCCTATAAGTGTCTTGTGGTCCTTAAAATCACAGAAAGCTCAAATGTTGGAACACTGAAGAAAATCAGCTGTCTGCTTTGCCAACTGAATCTTCCACTAAATTTCCACTGAATTTTGAATCTTCTACTAAAATTCCTCAGAATAGAAAATAACTTCATACACCTCTTGTTGTGGAATGAAAATATTCAGAACCAGCCTTAGAAGATCACTCATGTGGCTGCCTTTTGTTTCTCCAGAAATAACCTAAAGTAAAAAAAACCCCATAGACAACAGAGAAGATATTAAAAAATTATTGGATGAGTAAGCAATACAGAAGTATGTCCTGTTCCTTTGACATTCCCCCCCCCCCCCCCCCCCGCCTCCTTCCACCACAACCACCATTCCCCAGGAGTATTGTGAGCAAGAAATATGCATAGCTGGACCCTAATCAGTGATTGTAAAAGGAATAGCAGCGTGGAAGTTCATACTTGGTCCACTCTTTCATATGAAGCTAATGTTGATCAAAGGTTGCTATTACATAGTTAGGTATAGATAATGGTTTCCATGCAGGTAAGCCCAGTTCAGATTTTGAGTGTGTCTGAGTGAATATGAAATACTTTTAAGGGAGCTTTATCAGGCATGCCAATACTTCCTTGTATTTAAGGTTCCTAGGATTTTAGACTGCCACCTGTCCTCCAGACAAAATATATGTTGCAGCTTCATGTTCTGGCCGTGCGTCAAACCACTCTCTTCAGAAGGGAGATGGACCTGAAGCTTACAGCCGAGACAAAAATGATATCAGCTCCATTTCTGGGAATTGCAGAATCATTTTCTTCCCTCTCTCTCCACTGTACAGTACATCTTTCTATTTTTGATGTGTCTATCTCCTTCCCCATGGGAGCCATGCAGACTGTGCATTAAGGCTGGAGTAATTACTTCTTTGCAGTAGTGTGGGCCTCTGCTAAGGTGGAGCTGAGAAACTTTAAGCACCTTCTCCAGCAACAAACCATAGGCATTTTGAGGCCAGGTAATTTCTTTAATTTGCATTTGTGAGTGAGAAACTTGAACTTGAGTGTGGATGCAGTCTTAAAGGATGACGCAAGGTTTTTGACCCAGTTTCTTACCCTTTGTAGTTTTACTATCTGGAATTGCTGCAGTGAAGCTCAGTATGGAGAAGGGCTTTGGTTCGTCTGGTGTTGCAGGAACATATTTAGATTTGGAAGGCTTCCCTTTTACTTCCATGCCTGCTCATCATCATACTGTAGAAACTTCATGTCTTAGACTAAGGATTGACTACAGTGCTTTGTGGAAAGTGATCTGGATTACATCAGAGGAACTGCGAACAGGATAAAATTGTTAAGGAATACAAGATTTCATGTTATTTTATTCTGTTAGACAACCTGGAACTCAGCTGGAGTGATGAGACTGCTTGCTGTGTACTGTTGCCATATCTTTCTAAAAGCGACTTCAGCTCTAAATGGTCTGTTTCACATCCACAAATACACAATTGAATCAAAATCAAAGGCACACTCAGCCCTATGTAAAATCAATGAAGTTAAATGCTGATCCTGTGTTTCCTCCCGTGATAGCTGGTGAGGGATCAGATTCTTCCCCACTGGTAGCAATAAATCATTTTACATGATAATACTTGTCATTGCTTTTAAAAAAAAAAAAAAGGTAACCTTATTCCTAGATTACAAATTGCATCTAGGAGCAATTTTTCAAAACTGTAACATTTTTGCAAGCTGTAGGACTTATAAATACATTTCTATATTTCTTGTAGATACATTTTGATTACAATAGGGAAAAAAAATAGTATTTTTAAATGAGTTCCAAGTCTGGTGTATTTCTAAACATAAACCAAACAAACCAAACAACCCCCCCCAACAACAAACAAAAAACAAAAATCACCCCAAAAAAAACACACCCCCCCCCCAAAAAAAAAAAAAAAAAAAAAAACCAAGAAAAACAACCAAAACCTTGCCTAAATGACTTGATGGTGAAGAGAAGACAGCTTGAAACAGAACTGGGATCAGAGCTCCAACTTCTGATCTGGTACCCTTTAACCACAGTACTGTTCCGTAAGGGCTCAGCTGATGCTTTCTGTTGTTTCACCCATTGTGTCAGTGCAAGTGATACAATATAGAAAAACAGTGAAAGTCAGCTGCCCTTTTAACAAGCAAAACTCAAAAACCCAATCCCTTGATTTTAGTATCATTCACTTGACCAGAAAGATGCAGAATTAAGTGCAACAGATTTTTCATATAATTTGGTTAAAGGACAAAAATCCAGCATTTTTCATGGCTACGTTTTAAGGGTTTTTTTCCGATCTCTGTAACAACTATCGTACTCGTGCCTATTACAAGACAAATATTTTTTATGTTCAAGGACTTTCATCACAGCTCTGTAACACACTTCAAACCCTGATGCACTGATGTCACTGCCTGAGTCTTCCCTGACAGTGGAACACCCATAGCTACAACCTGGACCACACAAAGGAAAGGGATGGTTGTCTTATTTTCCATGGAACTTGCCCAAAACCTGGTGTTTTCATAACCTTCAGCTGGAAGTGCGTTGAATTCATGGTGTGTCTGAAAAGCTGCTCAATATTGTGTGACTTGAGGTTGGAAAGACTGGTAATGGGTTTTCATGGAAGTTGTGTATACAACGCTGTAAAGGCCATTGGAACACAGAGGCAGAAGAGGGATATGCTAAGGGAGAGATGGAAAATTGATGACACGGCCCTACTTTGTACCCAAGCACTCCTATGGACAGACAGACACGCCTGATCCAGTGATGAGAACACAGCACAAAAATGATCTCAAAATAATTGTTGGATAACTTGCATTAGTAACATTAAGGGTAGGGCCCAACACACAGGCCTCCTGCTCCCATGAGCATTGGGCCACAAAGGCTGGTACCTTCTACTGACTTTTCACTCTTGCACCTTCCATGACTGATTACAGCTGTGTAGCTGTAGTAGTCCCCTTTTCTCTCCCCATCACCCGTTCTGCTTTTTATCACACATCACTTCATTCCTATTTATTTGTGGCTGGTAAGGTCTGCTGCAACGTGGTTACAAGGAGTTGAAACCACCTCAGCTGAAGAAGAAATGCTTTTCACCTCCTGGTAAGTGCAACAACCTCTGCATGACTGTGCAGACAGTTTCCCTTCTCCCTTCCTCCTCAGCGATTTCAAGTGAACTCAATGTCATCTTTGTGTGGTTCCCACAGAATGGTAACCCATCTGAACATGTGCAGCACTGAGTCTTCAAGTGCCTCAGGGAGCTGCTAGGAGAATTGAGGTTCCTGTGGACAAAGACCAAGCCAAGGATGGAACTAAGCTTCACTCTAAGCTCAACACACCTGAAATCTGGTTTCTGTGGAGCTGAAGGATGAAAGTAAATTTCTGACTCTTTCCCCACTTGCTACACTAATTATAGTAAAAAAAAAAAACCTCAAACCACTTTGTCTTTGCTTGGATTTTCACTGGAGTCAGTTAATTCAGCGGAACGTTCTCCCAGTGTGAGTACCCAGGCTGCTAGAACTGGGGATAGGCAGCACTGTGGACAGCGAGCGAAGTCAGGGAAATTTAAATGCAGAAGCAGAAATGAATGTAGCAGAAAGAGAACTGAAAGAGGGAAGTTAGAGGTTTAGTAGAACTCATGGGCATTACAGTGAGGAGAGAAGATCTGAAGGAGTTTATCCAAATGATAGAAAGCATTATTCCAACACAGAAAACAGAAATGTGTCACTTGCATGAAGACCGGTGTTTGCTAAGTGTTAAACCTTCACATACAGAGTAGAAAATTGCTTTAGATACCACAGCAGTTTCAGCTGGTCTGAACCACCCCCCACCCTTATTTTGAGAGGAGCAGGAAAAAAAAAAAAGCTCCATGGTACAGAAGGAAAGGAGAATTTTATTTCTCTTTAAAGTTGTTTGTGACTGATGTAGTCCAGAGCATTTGTGCAGGCTGAAGACCCCAGAGCTGAAATTCAAAATAATTTCAAAGCACCATGAAATCCAGGAACTAGCAAGACCCTCAGTAAACAGCAGCCTTTGGCTTTTTCTCCCTGTTTCCTGGCTGCTCACAGCAAGGATAATGAACTCTGGCACTGCAGAGTACAGTAGGTGCACCTGCAAGGGGGGGATGCAGGCACAGATAAACATGGACACGTATGACCTCCTGTTCTCTTGGCTTGGAGTTGGATGGCAGAGCTGCAGTTACACTGTCTACCATGCAAACTACTATTATTATTGTTATTATTATTATATCACGTACAATACTGCTCCACTCTCTGGCTTCCAAGAGACAGCTGGGCTGTGCCAGGCTAGCATGGAAGAAGTGGTATGTCAGTTCATGCATAAATAGATAAGCCTTTAAGGAACAGTAGTAGTCCCGTGTCTTCCAAAGAAAAAACATTCATTAAGATTGAGGTGCTCTAGGGATGTCTTTAAGCAATTTCTTCCCTTATTTTAGTAATGGCTGTAAAGCTTCCCAAGACTAATTAATAGAAAGTGTCTCCAGACTGAAAGAGCTCCAAATGCATTCAGGATTTCTGGACCAGACTCACAGCCTCTTTGCCAAGCTCCAGGGGCAGGAGGCTGTACTCTCTGCATTGCTAACTTGGCAGCAGCAGAAAGGGTTGGCACTTGGTGCGTCTTTCAGAAAACACGAGTAGTAAAAGGAGTTGAGGGAATATAGGAATAGAGGTGGGCAAGCTTGGAGACGTGAGAATGAGAAGCCAGAGCTTGAAATGAATCCATAGTGCAGCTGTGTTCTGCAGGCACTGGAACTGCTGGTGCGTGTAGACATCGCTTCCTTGGGATGAATGTTTGCTCATCTCCAGCTTGGGGTGATGCCTTTGGAGCAGAGAGCAGCAAGAACATGCCAGTGCAACATTGCTCAGGTTAGAACTCAGGGTTCTGCCCCT
The DNA here is from genome assembly GCA_025345505.1 of Todiramphus chloris collaris. Taxonomy (NCBI): domain Eukaryota; kingdom Metazoa; phylum Chordata; class Aves; order Coraciiformes; family Alcedinidae; genus Todiramphus; species Todiramphus chloris. The sequence continues at coordinate 41,662,897 of JANVCC010000021.1, forward strand.
GGTTGTGGGCAAGTTTTGCAGCTGATGTGGCTACAGCCACACTGAGGCATGTTCGCACAGCCTGATGGTGTCCGTAAGTGGTACTGAGGCACCAAAACAGTGACCACCGTACTTTCTCCAGCTGTGCAGAAATCTAAATTGAGTTGTGTGCAACCAGCCCCCTCTAGTGGTACTTTTCCCCATGAAGTTTTCATCCTTTGTGAAAATGGATTGTTGGTTGTTTTTTTTTTTAAATTTATTTTACACATATATCACGATGTGATGAGGCAGTGACATGATCAGAGTTTAAACTGTTTGACTTGCTTGAAGTGTCCTTTAGTCTGCAGAGCAAGGCATGCGGAGCAAGTCTACCTTTTAAAGCTTCTTTGACAGAGTGAAATGAAAACTATGATCAAACCATTCAAATGTGAATAGAGCTGCTGCTTGGGAATACACAGCCTTTCAGTTCAACGCTAATGCTTCTCTCATCTCCTCTGTGAAAGTCTTCAAGCTTCATTTGCCTTCCTCTTCACCCAGGGCACTTCCAAACACACCTTTAAACGCAAAGCTAGTGTTAGATGAGATCCACCCCTTAAAACTATACTTGAGGATTTTACTGGCAGTATTTATTGCAGTGTAACTTAAGGCATCTGACCCACATGCTGGAGTGTAGGCATCATACTTTACATGTGATGGCCTACATACAGAGCTCATGTTTACACAGTTCCTCAAAGAGAGGACTAGAAAAGTTTTAAATTACAGTAAGCTTGTGCTGGGGGCCTCAGTTTCATCTTCCCACTAACTCGGGATTTTGAAATTGTGTATCCTGGAGGAAGAGGACAAAGCTTTGGTGAGGTTAGAAGAAAAACCATTACCTTTATTTTATCAAAAGATCATGAAAAATATAACTGACTTGCACAACATGTTCTGATAGCGTGGCAGTGGCTTATTAGTGGGTGAGAAATGCACAGTGTTCCTGGTTCTCAGATGTGTCCCCATTCAGAGACCAGAGGCTGTAATGCAGCCAAGGCTAAACTTGGTATTTCTTGATGGTTTTGCATTGGGCCGTGCTGCTTTAAACACGCGTGTGCGTGTGTAGGCAAGGAGGTGTGTGTGCACGTACGTGCACAGGCAGGGTTAGAGGGGAAGGAACCTTTTTATTTCAAGACCTTTCTCAGTTTACTGCTCCAGTCAGCTGGAAGGTGGCTTAAGAGCACAAGTAATATGGATGGTGCAGTGAGACAGTCCAAGAGCTCTCCCCTTTGCATGCAGAGGATAAGGTAGCTGTGAGTGACATACACCCACGCACTGATTTTGCACAGCCAGTGGGGAGGATTTGGGCCACAAATAAACAACTGACAGGCATGTCCTCTCCCATGGCTTACAGAGGAAAAGCCGATGATTGAAGGCTGTGTGCTGCATTCCTTGGTTGTGTGGCTGCACCCGGAGCATTTGTAGCTGTAAAATACAGTCAGGTTTCTAGGCCAACACACAGGGCTGGGTGTTGGACCAGCTGGAGAATGCTGTGCAGTAGCCTGGACTGCTCTGGAGTGCGTGTTCCTCCCAGGAAGCGACCTCTTGCTGCAGCCCAGTTGTGTGTTAGGCAAGCACAGGAAAGATGTCTGTGCAGGGAGAGTGCAGTGAAGCTTACATGAAAAACTGCAACAAACTGTGCTTAACAACACTGTAATGTTGCCCCATCAGATTTACAAAAGTCCCAACAGACTTGCTCCTGCTGTTCCGAGCTTTTACTTTTTACTTTTATCCACTCCTCATTTTGTGCTCTCCCTTAAATACTTTCTCAGCTATTCCTGCCACCTGCAACAGCCCTGTCCCTGATGCCATCTACACTGAGTTGCCTCTTGGAGTCCAGCTGAACAAGCATCTCACAATGCTAGGAAAACAGGTTTCTGCTTTATTCATTGAGGCTGGGGGGGAAGGGAGGTGGTGAACATACCACTGCTCTCCTCAGCCTTCCTGCCTGTGAACTGTGCCAAATTGCTTTGGAGATCAAGGAACATCTTTCAGATCAGCCTGATCAACCCTTTCCATTCCTCTCTTGTCGCTCATCTTTGCTTAGGGCAAAGTCTACAGGCAGTGCGGAGAGCAAAATTTAACTGTCTAAATTTTCAGTATCTAGTTGCCCGTGGCTGAGAAGCTCAGGACCAGGCATGATGCCATACCTGCTTGTGGAGACACAAAGCTGACCATTAAATACCAGACTAGCCACCTGGGGTTTCTACAAGCAGCTTACAATTATCACATGTCACTAGAAGCTCAAGCTTATGTGTAATTTCACAATTTCCTGCAGCCCCAGTGCAAGAACCACCACATGGGGTGGGTCATATGCTGTGCCAGAGCCTCTTGCTTGAGTGGCACCCTTGCACCTTCACTGCTCAGCCTCAGCATGACCCTGGGACCTCTTTCTCATTTTGTGATTCCCAGGGGCCAAATGCTGCAGGCACTGCATGTCACAATGCAAATGCAGGGATCAGCACACTTACACCCCCCACCCCCTGGTTCTGATGCCTGCTTAGCAGAGAGGAGGAAGGGGACAAAGAATGTTTCTGCAAAAAGCAGGAAATCCCTTGGTCAGCTTTTATTTCACTAGGGTAGAAAATGATTCAGTGTCAGCAACTTTCCTCTTGTTCCTCCTTCCCCTGGCTCAGGGAGAACTCTGGAAAGAAGTACTGTGTAGTACTAGAGTAGACCCTAGAAGGTTGGAATGTATAGACAGGGTTTTGTACAAGATCCTTGGTCAGTCAGGATGAGTTAGCAGCAAACAGTAGATACCGGCTGCCCCTTGAACCTCCATGCGCAGTGCTTGAAATCATTTATGACACAGAAGAGTAGCAGGAGAAACAGATAAGCTTCATGCCATCTGCTGTCAAATTTAGATGAGGTTCTTCTTTGAGAAATTGCCCTTAGGCACTGATGTGCTTTCACCATTTGTTTTTCTGGTAAGATCTTGTGCACACAAAATACTGGAAGCACCTATGGACTTCATGAATTGGCAAATCGCACCCTAAGGCCAGTCAGATACTGTAGGATCTGAGGATTTCCAATCAATTTATTTTTTCTGAAAAAAATTATGTGGGACTGAGCATCAGGTTCCAGGTGGTGAGCAATTGCATTATGCATCACTCACTTTATATATTCTTTTATTAGTATTATTGTTAGTATTACCTCTTCATAGAATCATAGAATGGTTTGGGTTGGAAGGGACCTTAAAGATTATCTAGTTCCAAACCCCCTGCCATGGCAGGGACACCTTCTGCTAGACCAGGTTGCTCAAGGCCCCATCCAACCTGCATTTGAACACATCCAGTGATGGAGCATATACACCTTCTCTGAACAGACTGTTCCAGTGTCTCTCCACCCTCAGAGTGAAGAATTCCCTTCTTATATCCAATCTAAATCTACCCTCTACCAGTTTCAAACTATTATCCCTCATTCTATCACTACAGGCCCTTGTAAAAAGTCCCTCCCCAGCTTTCTTGTAGACCCCCGTCAGATACTGGTAAGCCACAAGGTCTCCCCAGAACCTTCTGCAGACTGAACAAGCCTGACTTTCTCAGCCTGTCCTCATAGAGAGGTGGTCCAGCTTTCTGATCAACAAGATTCAAAATCTTCATCGATGACCTGGATGAAGGGATAGACTGTACCCTCAGCAAGTTTGCTGTTGACATGAAACTGGGAGAAGAGGCTGATACACTGGAAGGCTGTGCTGCCATTCAGTGAGATCTGGACAGACTGGAGAGCTGGGCAAAGGCAAACCTAACGAGGTTCAGCAAGGATAAGTGTAGAATCCTGCACCTGGGGAGGAACACCATGCACTGACACAGGTTAGGGGTTGACCTGCTGGAAAGCAGCCCATGGAGAAGGACCTTGGTGTCCTGGTGGACAATAACTTATCCATGGAACAGCAACATGCCCTTGTGGCCAAGAAAGCCAATGGTATCCCAGAGTGCATAAAGAAGAGTGAGGCCAGCAGGTCAAGGAAGGTTCTCCTCCCCCTCCACTCTGCACTAGTGACACCATATCCAGAGTATTGTGTTCAGTTCTGGGCTCCCCAGTTCAAGAGGGACAGGAAAATACTAGAGATACTCCAAGAGAGAGCTACAAAGATGATGAAGGGACTGGAACAGCTCTCTTATGAGGAAAGCCCTGGGGCTGTTAAGTCTGGAGAAGTGAAGGCTGAGAGGGGATCTTACTAATGTTTACAAATATCTGAAAGGTGGGTGTCAAATGGAAGGGGTCAGTGTCTTTGCAGTTGTGCCCTGTGATAGGATGAGAGGTAATGGTAGCAAGGTGAAACACGGGACGTTCCAACTCAACATGAGGAAAAACTTTACTGTGAGAGTGACAGAGCCTGGAACAGGCTGCCCAGAGAGGTTGGGGAGTCTCCTTTCCTAGAGACTTTCAAGACCTGCCTGGATCTGTTCCTGTGCAGCCTGCCCTAGGTGTCCCTGCATTGGCAGAGGGATTGGACTCAATGATCTTCAGAGGTACCTCCCACCCCCTGTCATTCTATGATCATCTTTGTGGCCTTCTTCTGGGCCTGCTCCAACGGATCCATGTCCTTCTTGTGTTGGGGGCTCCAGAGCTGGACACAGTAATCCAGAGTAGAGGGGCAGAATTATGTCCCTCTACCTGCTGGCCACACTTTTGGTGCATTCCAGGATACAGTTGAGATTTTCTGAGCTGCATTCATGCATTGTTGGCTCATATTAAGTTTTTCATCAACCAGTGCGCCCAAGTCTTTCTCCTCAGGACTGCTCTCAATCCATACTCAGCCCAGCCTGTACTTGTGCTTGGGATTGCCCCAAGACAGGTACAGGACCTTGCACTTGGCCTTGTTGAACTTCATGAGGTTTGCCCAGGCCTGTCCAGGTCCCTCTGGCTGGCATCTCTTCCCTCCAGCGTGTTGACAGCACCACACAGCCCGGTGTCATCCGCAAACTTGCTGAGGGTGCACTTGATCCCACTGTCCCTGTTGCTGACATAGATGTTAAACAGCACTGGTCCCAGTACCAATCTGTAAGGAACACCGCTCATTACTAGTTGTCAGATGGACATTGAGCTCTTTCAATGTGACCATCCAGCCAATTCCGTATCCACAAAGTGGTCCATCCATCAAATCCATGTCTCTCCAATTTAGAGATCAGGATGTCTTGTGGGACAGTGTCGAAGGCTTTGCACAAGTCTAAGTAGATGGCATCAGTTGCTTTAACCTTGTTCACTGATGCTGTTCTTCTCTCCTTGTGTTGTCTTATTCAATTGTCCTTATCTGATTTTCATGCACATCCCACTGTGGGGGGGAAGGAATGAGAAAGTGTCCACGTGGTGCTTTATAGCCAGCTGGGCTTAAACCATGACACCTCAATAGGATATGGGAAGCAAAAGTGTGAGCTAGATCAGTCTTACACCACCAGAAAGATCTTTTTTCCTATAAGCTTTGACTGGAGTTCTGAATTCCTTGGACTGGGAAGTTATATAAGTGAACAAGGGTCAATGGGAAACAGAGTCATAGTGGAGTTGTGGAAAGGTGTTTCAGGTCAAATTGGAAAAAAAGATGAGTGGTGGAAAGGTACTTGGCAGAGAGGTACTTTCTCCTTTCATGAAGAAAGAGAAGACTCTTAGTAATAGTCAAAGGCTAATTCATGTGGTATGGGCTGGAAAATTAAGAGTGCTTTGGGTTGCTGCTTTGGAGGAACAGGGATACAGCAGGGGAGTACTTGGGCCTGAGTGCCCAGGAGAGAGAGTGGCTGGAGTCAATAAGCTGCAGGCATCAAGGTGCACCTTCTTGGCAGGCAAGGTGTGAAGGAAGGAATGCCGAAGGCTCCAGACAACCACTAGTGGCAGATGCTAGAGGAAGAGAGGAGGAAATGCTAGCGGGAAAAGGTGCAGCTGTGCAAGCTAGGAACCTTTGGGAAGGCAGGAGTGAATAACGTGTCTGCAGGAACTCAAGAGAGGAAAGGATGAGGTAGGATGGCCTGAAGAATTTCCTCATGGAAAGGGAATCTGGGAAGACAAAACCTGTGAGAAAATGCTGGGAAAATATGAGAGTAAAGTCATCGTATTGCATTGGTGAGCTTTTAGCAGATGCTGGGACAAGACCATCATGGAGTCAGTCTTCGGACCCAGCATCAGAGGCCAGAACCAGTAGATGGACCATGTGTGGATTTCCCCATTTCCTAGCGGGAGCGACTGGAAGATTGTCTTGGGGAAGTGTCATGGCCATCTCCATCCAGCACCTGCTGGAGCCACAGTTATGCACATTAGCTCTGTAAAACGGGAACCACATGTGTTAAGTAGCCAAAAAGCAGTTTTGAAATAGGAAGTGTGTAGAATATGCTGGTAGTTATTTCTGCTTTCCCATCAGCCTGTCAAATACAGAAATCCTGGGGGTCAGGGGAGAGAGTTTTTCTTCACTATGAGGAACAGACAGGGCCACTTCGCTTTCTCTGTGGATTTCATCCTTCCTGAGAAAGTCTCTCTCCATCACTACTGTGTCTCTCAAGTTTAGAGAGCAAAGATGCTCCTCTGCTCAGGATGCTGGTCTAGATCTGGGGTTCGCTTCTGTCTGTACCGTCAACTTCCTCAGGGCTGTTTCAGCCTCAGCTCAACTGCATTTTGCTATTCACAAAATGAGGCAAACAATTTTTATCTCCATTGCTCATCATATCATCTCATATTTTCCTGCTGTGGTGACTTCTCCATCTTTTGTTACACTTCTAAGTAGCCCTAGGGCTCTGCTTCAGTTATATGGCCACAAACTATTTTTCTGTCATGAGACAGCATGACATGCTGGCCACCTTAGGGCTGTGCTGGCACAGGAAAATGCTGTGCCAAGGCCTTTTCCTCTGAGAGGAAAAGTGGCTATTGCAGCCAGATGCTACTAGGGTCTGAGTTACGTCAGGGATATGTCCTCTGTACTGCGTTAACACACATACTACTACTCACACTCTTTTGTCTCAGCCATGAAATGTGTAAGAGGACTGAAAACATACCCTATTCCAGCAAAACCATTCCTGTTTTGTTTTAATTTCACCTTCTGAAAGCCCAAGGAAGGGGAACTTGAATTACAATAACTGTTGGACCAAGATGAGAGCACCCAGTTCCCAGTGAGGTAAATAAATTCTCCTTGATGCACAATAGCAGCAGCACGTCAGCAGTCACCAGCTTGCTTTGAAGTGACCACAACACTGCATTCCTTCTGCTCTATGCAAGGAACTGTGATTTATCCCAGGGAATGCTTCTTGGTGTTGTCTCTCCTGAGGCAGCAGGCAGGTCTTTCCCAGGATCTGTCTGTTCTACTTTACAGCACTTTTTCTTTTCTCTAGGCTGACACCACCTCAACACCTTGCTTACCTTTATACAATACGAAAGAACAAACGTATTTTATTGTATTTGTTTTTCATAAGGAGCACATCTCAAAGAAATTCATCTGGGCTGTAATGAGGTACAAACAGTTTCAAAAGCGAATAAAACATGCCTAGCAGAAAAGGAGGTGGTGGCAGTGAAGGTTTGCCTCTCAGTTTCATTGTGCCTTTATGGACAACTGGAAATGCCTTGACTAAAATAGCAGAGAAAGGATTCCAAGAGGAACTGTGGCTGCTGCTGCTCGGGGAAGTACAGCGAGTCAGATGATTTCAGGTAAGTGACACAGGGAGCAGCTGTCACAAAAATCAGTTCAGCTCAGCTCCTATATATTGTCCGTTGTCCAAAGAGTTCTGGGTGCATCCGGATCCTGCATCATTCACAGCATCAGCAACACAGTGCTGAGGTACAAGACAGGCATTTGAAGATGCTTCCAGCTAAGAGCTGACACTGAAATGTGCTCTACAAGCATTCTGCCCTGCTCCCTGAGCTCTCTCTTATAGCAAGCATCTGTCCATCATTCAGGCAGAATTCCCCATTTCCAAATCCCAAGCAGGTGAAAGCAGCAAATTAGAATCAAGCTTATTAGACTAGGGCAATTCTATGTCTGAGGAGGAGGAGACCTGCAGGCAACAGAAAAGTTTTTACTGGAAAGGATCTCCTATTAACGTCTCCATAAAACAACTATTTTTTTACCCAGTTCCTCCTTAATCCCGATTTCAGCACTTTTTATGGGATCCAGGCCATTGCTGTCTGACTTCCTTTGTACTGCACCAGGAAGCACATGCCCAGCCCAGGTCTATGGAATGGGCACTGCCACCACAGATACCCAATGCCATGGATATAGCCTCTGTATCTGGACACTTGGTTACTTTGGTGTCTAATTCTTGCTGCCGCCTTATGTCAGATTTCCCTGTCTAGGTGGTGATCTGCTCCTACCATCTGTGCTTGCACCCACACAGGTACTCTAGAGTTATTTCCACAGATACTTATCATTGGCAACACGAAGGTCATAAAGAATCTGGCTCTTACCAGAACCAGTTGGGAAATTCCCCAACTGCTTCTGTATAAACCAGCTTTTTTTTTTCTCCAAGCAGAAGGGGCTTTGGCACTCTTTCCCCTGTATTTCTAGCATGCTCCAGGAACTTATTTGACCTCCAAATCCCCCTATTGTTCAGACCCACACTTGGCTGAGTTATTAGGGTGGCACTGGATTGAGATTGGTTGCAAATAAATTCATCTTAAGTGGTACAGTGAGGGGAAATCTGCAGTAAGGAGAAAGAAAAAATAATTCCTTTTTCTTCTGCCTTCAGACATGCCCTGTCAAAAGCCCCAAAATAAAAAAAAAAAAACCCTTCAGTAATTTGGTGGGGAAAAATAAACTCAGGGAGATGGCATCATTTTGTGGAAGGTGAGGAATCAGCAGCTACCAAGCTGTAAACTTTCCTGATCAGACAAGTGGTTACACTAACCAATGACAGCCAGAGTTGGTTTTTTTTTTCCTAATTAAATCATGGCAAACTGTTAATTCTAATTAAATCACTGGCAAACTGTTACGATTAAATGTGGCACAATTTTGCCCTGTGACAGCAAATACAAATGAGAAGTTACCATGGACGTAGGGCCACTCACAGCAGGCACGTTGAATCTGGCACCCCCAGTGAACAAAAGCGTAGAGTATTTGAACTTTGCCCATCTTGCACCATATGCCAGTCCTGGGCAAGTTTAATTTACCGATTCAACCCACATTTTTATTTTTAATCTAGCCAAATGTAAAAATATCATCCTCCTTTGTAAGCAGAGTTGGATCCAGAGGAAGGCCACGAAGATGAACAGGGTCTGGAGCACCTCTCCTATTAGGAAAGGCTGAGATCTGGGGTTGTTCAGATTGGAGAAGGCTCTGGGAAGACCATAGTGCAGTCTTTCAGTAATTAAAGGGGGCCTTTAAGAAAGATGGAGACAGTCTTTTTAGCAAGGATAGTTGAGACAGAACAAGGGGTAATGGTTTTAAACTAAAGGAGGGTAGATTTAGACTAGATAAGAATTGGTTTTTTATGGTAAGGATGGTTAAACACTGTCAGAGGTTGCCCAGAGGTGGCAGATGCCCCATTCATGGAAACATTCAAGAGTTGAAGGTGTTCTTGCTCATGCAGGTGGGTTAGAGTAGGTGATCTTTAAAGGTCTCTTCCAACCCAAAGCGTTCTATATGTAAATCTATTTCCTGCCTCTCCTTTCCCTGTTATACTGATTAGATTTCCCTTAATGACCTCCTAATTTTGAAATTTTCACAAGACTTTTCCTCTGTGTCCAGAGAGCAAAGCAATGTGTGATCAAACAGGGTGGTTACATATAGAAAATGAACAGGTTGTGTAGCTTTGTTCAGAATCACCAGGCAAAAGTCCTGGACCAAAAGATACCAACGATTATGTCAATGCTGAACCATGTAAGTACAACTGATATCTTAGACTTCAGGTGTTTTTCAAAGTACTGCTGGCCTACAAGAAAACTATTATGAAACAGCAGTCACAGAGCATGTGTGGGAAGATAGTGATAAATTTCCTTTACAAAAATTAAAGGACATTAAAACAGGCACATCAAGAGGTGAAAGACTTCTGCTGAAGGAGCTCATGTACTCTTGTGTATAAAACCAAATATCTTTTCTTATAAAAGTCATAGATAATTTCTTCTCTTAAAGTGAATAGGTGTCACAGACATCCCTGGAATTATATGGGCCCCATAAAACTACTTAATTACTTGACATACTTGCTTACAGTTGTAACAAGACCTGTATTTGTGAGTCGATACTACACCTGGCAATTAGTATTATTCTAGTATTTACAGTAACAGCTGTATGATGTACCATAATTTCCAAGATCCTGGCTGCAACACACTGTACAACATCTTTTCAAAGAAGAGAGTGCTCCTCAGAGGTGTTCCTGTTGCATCCACATGGCATCATGGAAACCCACTGTTAAGAACGAGCACTGGTCGTCGTTGCTCAGGAAAACAGAACGGCACGACAATTCCCTCTTTCCCTAGCCAAAGAGCCACATCTCCTGTCACTGTGCTCTATGAAACATGTTCAGCTTTCTAGCTAGCAAGCAGCTTATGTTAAACTGGCCCAACTCCTCAGTAAAACAGCCTAACTCTTATGTCTTCTCTCAAAGAACCCCACATGTAGGATTTTACTTCCTACAAAGAAATTCACTGTAGCCATATGGCTTTCTTTTCTTAAAAATTTCTGATAATTTGATCTGCCTTCTCAACTGTTTTAACCTTAAAAAAAAAAAGACAAAAAAAAATTTCAAACTCAGTACTTAACCACAGAGACATGCTCAGGAAGAGCACCGCATTGATTTAAGGAGCTTAGTGAGTCTCAAAACTCAATTCGAAGTGCATGGCTACACCCCAAAGACACCTATAGGGTTTGTAGTACAGAAGTCACCCCTTCCTGTCCAAGCTATTTTATCACCAAATACATGCTTTCGCTTTTACCATGATTGCTTTCTGCTATCCCAGGATAGCAGCTGATAAAGAGCTCTCACCTCAGGAACACTGAGAACGTTTTCTGGGTGCAGCTCTAGTCACCCATGCCTTGTTTCTCACCAAAGAGGTTCAGGATAAATAGCCTCATGTGCCTGTGGTATCTTGTGTTGACACCAACACCCAAGTATGTGGTTTCAGTATGACTCTCCTCCAGACCTAACAGTCAAGAGCACCACTACCCCTTCAAAAGAAGCATAATAAGAGCCTCCGTTATTCCTTCCAACTCATAATCAACCTGTTCACAGCTCACAACTTGGTTCTTACTTTAGCTTCAGCAGTAGAACATTTTAAATAGTTTTACTTTGATTATAGGCGTGCTTATCTTCTTGGGTCCTCTGTTTTCCACCAGCTACTCAAAGTCATTGAGATCTTGCCTTGGACCTGAACTGAGTGGATGTAAAGTATCACCAGTTGGTGCATGAAACTCACTCCCTGACGCTCCCCCTTCTGCGTACCACTACTGTTTAGTAAGACTTGAACATCTGTGAAAAGCACGGCCAGAAACCAGGTCAGCTCTTCTAAATTCATGAGTAATGCCAAAGACTTAATTCAGTCACCCTTCAGGTTATACCACAGAAAGATTATTCAAGTGAGCTCCTTCATAAACAGAAAATCCCTATAGCAAGGCCTTTCATGTGATTCAGTTAGTCGTGCACTCCGATGAGAATTTACTCTTGCATAACATTAAACACAGTCAGCTGCATAAGCAGGCTCTTTCTCATCACCTCTTACCCTACGTCAGCATCCGCTTGGTGATCTTGAGTAAGAGTTGATAATCCTGCTTCCGAGAGTAAGAAGGTAAGCTGGTTTTGCCCACAGAAGAAATAGCAAAGTGGAAGAGTTAGAAGCTTACTAGTGCTGTGAGCGTTAGCGTGGAGGTGAACTTACACACATCCCAGTGACCCACAGCTGATCTTTTCCTGGCTAAAAGCTGGAGCTCACAGGTGAGGAGAGAAAGGATGGGGCACAAAATGAGAAAAAAACAAATTCAAAATATTATGAGCACCCCATGGGAGAGATCAGAACTTGGGTATGTGCTTTCACATTCTGGGGTTTCTCTGTTCAGTCGTACTTCATATACAGCACAAATGGTTGAAGCAGCTGCTGTGGGTTTCTGAAGGCAGGGGCTGCTTCCCCAGCCACTTCCATCAGAATTAATGAGCCAGTCTGGGAAAGAAAGCTGCTTTCAACTTCCAGCACTTCACCTTTAGGCAAGGACTCAGTCTGCAAGCATAAGGGTAGATTTAAACAAGACCATCTCTCCTGCTCACTCACTGCCTCTCCCCACATTGCAGGACGTAACTGCTTTCAGCCAGCTCCAACGCACCAAATGCAGGACAGAGATGAGCATCTCAGCCAAGATGGTGGTACCTCTGTTTAAGAAAGGGCAAAACACCACATGAGGGGCCGGGGGGGAAAGTGAGGAGCAGTAGGACAAACACCAAGGTCAGTGAAGAAGCAGGGAGATGTGCTCCAGGCACCAGACAGATTCCCCTACAGCCTGTAGAAAGGACCCCACTGGAGCACATGGATATTTCCTGAAGGAACTCACTCTCCTGGAGAGCCCACGCAGGAACAGGTTTACCGGCATATGCCTAAAGCTTGCAGACAAGCTTTTTCTGTTGTAGAGCTTTTGAGAGAATGGTTTTGTACTTCACCTTTTTTTTCCTATTTCCAAAACCCAACGCAGGTAAAGATTTCCAACACTCATTTACTATCTACACATTATTCGCAGAGTTACAGAGAGGAATAAATTTTATATGGAAAAAATATAATATTAAAAACCTTGCATACAAGGACAAAACATAGCAACAAAAGGCTGCTCACAGAATTAACATCCAGTCTTTGTCACCAGTTCAGATGAAATTTCTTTAGGGAGTTTTCAGTGATGATAGTAAAGTTCGGTTTGGCTGGGTTTTTTTTTTGTTTGTGTGGATTTTTTTTTACCCCCCATAAAGGAGACATGCATTAAAAATAGTAATGTCTAAAACAACATTATTTAATTCTTCATCAGGCACCTCAAGATTTGGCTTTGAGCATCTTCTGAAATCAGCAGAGGAATCCAGTCTCACGAAGGTGCCAGCGACAGAGTTTCTGAAAGCGTCCTCCGAGCTGCGATCCGCAGACATTTGGGGCAGCCTCCGGACTTGAAGCATGCTTTGTGAAAGCATGTTTTGCACTCTGTTTATACAGACAAGCAGTTAACATCCAGGAATAAATAAATAAATAAAATTTAACAATGAATCAATAGAACACGCTTCAATGAACACAGCTGTCCAGTTCACACAAGTACAAAAGTAAACAGGAGCAGTGCAAAGTCAGGATAACAACTGCCACTGTAATAACTGTGACTAAACATTTTGGTAAGATTCACGGGATTTACAGTGTATGTTGGCAAGATCTGACAGAGCAGCAGTATAGCACTGCCTTCGGGTCTCTTTCATGCAAAGACCCAAAAAATAGCCCCCCCCTCTGCAGCCATAATCCTGTTCAAGCAAGTCACTGGTTTAGCTCTCCAAATTTACTGATGCCAAGACAGCTGCCACGGGCTTTTTTTTCAAAGGTACATGCTATGCTATCCATGTTTAGTTTTTTTTCCTAGAGTATGTCTGAACAGTTTTACACACCAACGTCCCCATGGAAGAAAGAAAAATGTTTTGTATGGAACATACCTGTGCACCTTTTGCATTTGGCAATCTGATACGGAAACAGCAGATCTGCGCTCTGACAGAATTCACAGATAAAACCTTTTGCTTGACAGAGCTACAAGGACAGCAAAAGAGTGGATTTACTTTTAGTCTAAGAAAAATTATTTGGGAAAGTCAGCAGGGATATTCTTCACACTAGCAGCTGCAAGGACACTAAGAGCCCTTGCTTCTTACCTCACAACCATCCACATGGGAGGTGGAGTTCTTCAGGATATCTTTAAGAAGGGGCAGTAACTGCCCTCTTTTGATCTTCACCAGATCATCCAGCGAGAAGAGATGCAGCTCCTCTGTCAGATGGCTGGGGACCTGCTCAAATTGTTTCAGTACACTGCAAAGAAGAAAACCAAACAAAAACAAGTTACAGAAAGTTGTTTTTCCAAGTACATTTGAAGAATAAACCTCTCACTCCTCTAGTCACCCAGGGATCATTCGAGGCAAGTTCATGCTAAATTCTACCTCCCCTCCCAATTTGAGAGCACATTAACAAAAAACGGAGGATATGGGATTTAGAATAACATGACTGCTTGAAATAAGCATTCCTCGGGCATCGGAGTTACCATGTGCAGTTATCCCAGCAATTCTTAAATAAATGTAAATAATGTGTAAAGGGGTCTCACCTATCTCAGGCACAGTAGGTAAAATACCATATAGTATTTAATGTATTAAGCCAGGGTTATTTCTTGGTTTTTTGTAGAAAGAACTTTGGAGGTTTTTATCCTGCATAGGTCACTATTGGATGCAACTATGCTTGTAGTGAGCAGGTGAACATAGAAAATATAGCTATTACTTTTAAAGTATCATCAATATATAAGGTACAGTGAGGATCTTAATGCTTATGTCCATAATGGAATCACAGTTGGTTGTCCAGGAGAGACATTAAAATATGTTGCTATTTAAATTTGGTGAACAACCCACAATTGACACAGAAGATGCTCATGTCACAGAGAGAACAGAACCTACATTTAGAGCTTATTTTGATTATGTCTGTTTCTGTCAGCCATTTTGCAATGAAAGTTTTATCATTCACATGTCTACCTATTAATTATGTGCATAGTTTGGGAAAATTAATACCAAAAAAAAAAAATCTTGACATTTACAGCAACAAGCAAGGTCATTTTTTTGGTATTTATCACTTTTGCTTACTACTTTCATTTGAATGTTTATAAACAAACTAAATCAAACATTATGACAGATTTCTGGAAGAAACTGTTACACCCTCAAGGAAGACATCTGTTAATTTGTTTTAATTTTTTTAAAGAAAACATATCTGACATATACATAAACATCTTTTTAAGGAAGAGCAAGAACCTAAAAAAAGACAGAGGAGGAACAAAATACGCAATGAACAAAAATCATTCAACATTTAAAACCAAATTTCTAAGTATGTTACAAGAAACAGAAAGCTAACACATAAAACCTGTTCTTCACTTAACGTTTGCAATGCAATAGAAGGAAGTTTTGTTACAGAACTTTCTCTAATGATCATATTAATTCATTGAACTGTGCTCAAGTGTTGCTAGAGAAGGTTCTATAAGCACATCAGCTTCATTTTAATAAGGTTCTTTTTCATGCACAATCACAGCCCATACCTTTCACCAAACCTGCAGGTTTTCAAAAGCTTCTTTAAATGAAAAAGCTGTTCTTGTGCCTCCTAAAAGGTGAAGGGGAAAAACAAAACAACTTTTAAATGAAAAGCAATTGCATTTATATGTTCGTAAGCGAGGAACACCACTATTTGAGTCAACAACCCATGTTGGTGTATCAAGCCACACCTAAAAAATAGCAACTTCACAGTCAGCACAAAATTAAACAAATGGATTTTCTAATGCATGAAAGGCCAAGGAATGGAATGCAAAGGCTACTT
Source organism: Todiramphus chloris collaris (assembly GCA_025345505.1). Classification (NCBI taxonomy): domain Eukaryota; kingdom Metazoa; phylum Chordata; class Aves; order Coraciiformes; family Alcedinidae; genus Todiramphus; species Todiramphus chloris. Next base: position 41,678,377 of record JANVCC010000021.1, read on the forward strand.
TTATTCACTGACAAGGGAAGCAACTCCTAATGCTACAAATATCTCCATGTCAGCATACCAAGATGCCAGATCCAAACTTGTGTAAGAACAGAGTCCAGTCTACTGGAAAGAGTCCAGTGGAGAGCTACGAGGGTGATTACGGGACTTGAACATCTCCTCTATGAAAAAAGGCTGAGGGAACTGGGGCTGCTTCGTCTTGAGAGGAGAAGACTGAGAGGGGGATCGTATTAATATCTATAAATATCTGAAGGGTGGGTGTCAAATGGAAGGGGCCAGTCTCTTTGCTGTAGTGCCCAGCAATGGGACAAGGAACAATGGGTATAAACTTGATCATAGAAGGTTCCACCTCAACACGAGGAGGAACTTCTTTACTGTGAGAGTGACGGAGCACTGGAACAGGCTGCCCAGAGAGGCTGTGGAGTCTCCTGCTCTAGAGACTTTCAAAACTCCACCTGGATGCATTCCTGTGTGACATGTCCTAGCTGATCCTGCTTTGGCAGAGGGGTTGGACTCAATTATCTCTACAGAGTCCCTTCCAACTCCTAACATTCTATGATTCTATGAACAAGTAAGTGTCTCCTCAGCCAAGAAGGGGCACACGGCAACTTGTACTCTACAGCAGAGCACACTTCCTGTAGTAGGCACAGCCCTTAGATGAGCCAAGGGTGTTTTCTCTAATGGCCTACAAAATTAAGGAGTCATTCAAAACTTCCGGAGTTTTCAAACAGCCAATTGTCAAGCAGAGGTAAATATTTACTGCAGGAGCCCAGCTCCCCTCCCATGAACTAGAACTGGATACCAGTAAGGAAATGCCTCCTAAAGACAAGAGAGAAAATGAGACCTCTGGCATAGGCTGGAAACTTCTCTCTCCTCCCCCTTCATCTGAGGGGAGAGAGGAAAAGCCCCAGAAGTGGTGATGAAACAAGTCCAAGTGGTGAGAAACCAACTATGCCTCCTTCCCACATACACACATGATAAAGGACAACCTTCCATAAGGAGTTCTTCCCAGAAGTCTAAGACCTACAAAACTCCCAATTAAAAAACCCAAAAATTAAAATAAAATAAAAAATAATAAAAAAAAAAAAAGGCCACACTTACCCTCACCCTGTCCATTTCTTTACTTTTCACGTAGAGGGCTTTGTTAATACATGACACATTGAAAACTGGGTGCTGCCATATGCTGTCCAGTAGGTGTTTAGAGAAGTTGCATACATAATACTTTTTGAAGTCCCACTTCAAAAGTATTCGAGCAGGAATGGAAGACTGGGCATAGCTGTGGCAGCAGTCACAGAAGTATTTCCCCAGGTAGTCACAATAGCGGAGTCTCCTGATATATTCTGAAGGTAGACAGCAATAAAAATCGTTAATATTTCTAATACTTATGGAGCATGCCTCTTGTGTGTATGCCTATTCTGTCTAAAGAACTTGGATCTACCACCAAATGGAAAGACAAGCTGATCTAGAAGTCACATTTGAATAACACTTTTTCATATAAAGAGGTTTGTGGGTTTTCCCCAGCTACCTCAGCATCTCAAGCTTGCTCAAGTTAACATGCCATCATGGACTGTTGACACTTTACAGGACATTACAAATGCAGCTCTTTTGTGAGAAGACCCAGAACAAGTCTTGAAAGCCACTTCAAAGATTTCTTAGGTAAAGTCTGCTTGTCAGACCTGTAAATCACCATGCTTTCAAGTAGTTCTCACAAAGCATCAGAAATGAAACACAAGCAGGGTTTTGTGATCAAGACTTCAAGAATTTTTAAAAAGACACCCCAAAATAGCAAACCCACACATTCCATGAGCTTGCATAAAGCTTCCATGAAGTCTCTAAAAAGAGACTTGAAGATGTGTAAAATGACACAACGGAAGAATTTACTATTGAAAGAAACCATCGGAAGATGGAAGCTTAATTTTTAATAGCCTTTCCTGTTTTGTTGTTCACCATCATGAATTTTTGCTGTGTATGAGAAGGACATCTATCAAATATTGTATTCTGTCTGCAATGAGAAATTGGAAACAGTGGCAAGATCCCACTGCCTGCTTTATTATCAGAGGCACATCCAACAATGGTATTTTTCCTTCTAGTTCAGATAATTTTACAGTTGTGGTACACCTATGTTGGTCAAGCCTTATTACTAGCAATGGATTTATTAAATCCCCCCCCCCCCTTGCATTAATACTTACTGCTTTCTATCGGGGTGCCACAACCAACACATGTGAAGTTTTGGGCAGCCACCACTGCATCTCTCCTGCATACAGAGACAAATAGTTAACAAAACAAACAGTTAACTAAAACTAAACACAGTTTAGTTAACATCATACCAAAATGCAAGAGTGCTACACTGGCACCAGTGAAAACATCCAAACAAGGAGCCGACTTCCTACTCCTCCACATGAGGAATGGGGTTCTGGAGGACATGCTGATTATTATTTTAGTGGGAGTCTCTATTCTGTGGAGAATCTGACACCAATTACTACTTCTGTATATGGCTTGTTGGAAGAATTAAATTCTTTTCCATTTCTTAAGGTGGCATCAATATAAAGGGGGAGCGGAAAATTCACACCTACAACTGAAAAAGTAAGTGGACCTGCAGCCACGCAGGGAACTAGTCGGTTTGCCTACCTTGTGCAATTAACAGCACTTTATGCAGAGCGAGACAGTAGTTTCCCCAAACATCACCTGTTTTCTCCCTGTTTTCTGAAAACCTACTACCTACAAAATACCATCAGGGAAGTGGAGAAACTCTTAAGAATATTCTCCAGGTAGCCACACAAAAATACATTTTTAGGAGTCCAGCTAAGCACACAGCAACATTAATCAGGATGTGCCAAGAGAGGAGAAAAGATGCCATTTGCTTCCGAGCAAAGCTAGTGGCAGACACTGCAGAAGGCTGCACGATGCAGTAGCTCTAACCTTAGGTTCTGTTAAATCACCAAAGCTCCTTTCATCAACTTCAGCAGGTTTTAGACAAACCCCTGTGTTGTACTATTATGACAATGCTCAGACCCCTTAGACTTACTTGACTGAAGGGTGGATATTAAATATAATCTGTGATCTTGGTGGGGCCCAGCCAGAAGATCCTCTTAGTTTCGATATGATCTTTATTTCTTCAGCCAGATTCAAACTGGACTCAAGCTCTCTTGGAATCTCTTCTTTTGGCACAGACTATTGGGAAAGACAGACTTGTGAAGATGAAAAGTTCATCAGCTAACGTATGTTAAATGCTACAAAACATTTCCCTTTATACTCCAGGATATTAAAAGTTCAATTTTCATCCACACATAGTGTTCCCACCCCCCCCCCAGCTAAACTCTCTGATATCGGTCCCAGAAGGAAGTACATCCAGATTGTTCACAACTGCACATCTTAAATCTGCTGAAACTTGCTAAAGAGAGAGGCAATTTTCTAAAACTTAATCTAAAGCGAATTAATAAACTTTAAGCACTCATCCATATTTATTTTCTTTTTGTTTTGTTTTTTTTCTTAAGTGTAGATTCCCCTGTCCCTAACAGTGAAGCAGCTGCAGTGAGACAAGGATTATTCAGGGAACTGAATAAAGAGCCTGCTGTTTTCAGCTCAGACTCACTCTCTGCTTAGATGAGCTTAGGCAACCAGACAGTTGAGCTGCAGGGTCCGTCCGCAACCAGTGTTTTCTGAAAGCCCTGCACAACTCCTGGGCTGTTGCTTCAGCAGAATTGCTGTCTGGTTCAGAAGATCTGAAAGTCAAGCGAGATAGAAATGAAAAACAGCAGCATGTCATCAGCAAGTCCGCTGCCCCTTCTGCATCCCTGAAAAATGTTCTCCCTTCCCTTCTTTCCTATGCCCTTGCTTTGATACACCCAGGCCCTCGCAGAACCACAGCCACCACCCTCCAGCAAGACTCCAGCAACAGAGAAGTGCTCTGCTAAGCCAAGTGACACAGACATTTGCTGTCAAGCAGCATTCCTTCCTCTTCCTTGGGAGGACCACTCCCACATCGTTCCTCAGCCATCAGAGTCAGCAGAAAGCTGGCCCAGCAGAAAAAGCAGTGCCACTGGTAAAGATACACACCATTACCTTTCATCTGGGGTGACAGACAGATTTTCCAGGTCTTCAAGTTCTGCAGTAAAAAGAGAAAATTTTATCAAGCCATCTAAGAAACAAACCTTCATTTACTCAGCACTGCTTTAAATCTACCGTCTGTGTTACCACGGTGGCAATTTCAAATATATTCATCTTTACAACACCCTTGCTGGATGCAGAAAATAACCTCAGTCCTGGTTGTAAAGGCAGCATAAGAAGTCTTATCTCCTCTGCAGATCTCTGACATCCACTGAGGAAAAGTAACAACTATGCATCATATCATCACCATCAGCCTCCCTTTGAGCTCAGGCAGAATCAGTGAGGAGAGATTAAGTGTCTGCTAGTCCAGGTCCAGCCAGAAGACACTAGACATCAAAACTAATATATAGAACCAATAGAGTGCGTATTAAATTCTTCTAACACTGACAGGTATTTGGAAACACCCATAACAAACATGCCAACTAGTGCTGTAACAGGTGAGCTGAATGGAATTAAAGCACAGACTTCTTCATTATGTTATATAGATAAAATACGCTTATGCAGACAAGGTGTTCGTATTAGGAAGAGTCAGTTTTAGCCATGCATATTTTTCTCAATACAGAGGCTTCCCCATTTGTACTTGTCTAAAAAACTCTACCAGAAATGCTGTTTCAGGGTCTAGTTTTTCATTCTTAGATTAAGTAAAGAGGAGGTGAAAAAAGTCAATCTCTAAAACTACAGAAAGCAGTAAAAAAAGTATTTGTTAACAGGAAAAAATAAGACAGAGGATAAATGTTTCTCAGGCTACTTTTACAAGCTTCCAGTTCTGCCTATGTGAAAAACAGAAGCGGACCAAAAAAACAGAACCTGACCAAAGAAACTCAGGATGTCCTGAAGAGAAGTAGAGCACCAGTGACTATAAGGGGACACAGACATTCTGCTGAAGCAGAGGGGGGGTTATCTAAAACCTAACCAAACTCTTAATTAGGAAAAGACAATATCCTAAGTTCTCTCAAACAACATTGCTATAGTGGGCTAATGTGCCAGTTTCATGTTTTGCTCACCCACATGCACTGGGTTTAATGCTTAGACATAACTTCAGTCTTGCATGGCAAGGTTTTGTTAGCAGGGGACAGCTACAGGGTGGCTTCTGTGAGAAGCTGCTAGAAGTCTTTCCTATGTCTGACAGAGTCAATGCCAGCCAGATCCAAGACAGACCTGCCGCTGGCCAAAGCCAAGCCCATCAGCAACAGTGGCAGCACCTCTGTGATAATATATTTAATAAGGGGAAAAAACCTGATGAGCAACATTAGCTGCAGCCTGAGAGGAATGAGAATATGCAAGAGAAACAACTCTGCAGACTGCAAGGTCATTGAAGAGAGGGAGTAGGTGCTCCAGGTGCTGGAGCAGATTCCGCTGCACACCATGGTGAAGGCACACCATGGTGAAGGCACACCATGGTGAAGGCACACCATGGTGAAGGCACACCATGGTGAAGGCACACCATGGTGAAGACCACGGTGAGGCCAGCTGTTCCCTCTGAAGAGGAAGGGGATGCAGAGACAATGTGTGATGAACTGACCACAACACCTGTTCCCCGTCTCCCTGCGCCAGTGACAGGGAAGAGGTAGAGAAAGTGAGGTTGAGCCCAGGAAGAAGGGGGAAGAAGATGTTTTTAAGATTTGGTTTTATTTCTCATTATCCTACTCTGATTTGACTGGTAATAAATTAATTTAATTTCCCCAAGTCAAGTGCGACTTGCTCAAAACAGTAATTATGGTGATCTCTGTGTTCTTACCTCAACCCACGAGCCTTTCATTATATTTTCCCTTCCCTTCCCTGTCCTGCTGAGGAGGGGGGTGACAGATCAACTTTGGTGGGCACCTGGCATCCAGCCAGCTTCAACCCATCACAGCATGAACCAGAGAAGATACTCTTTTGTAGAAAGGAAATCCTGCACCACTCTGGATTTCTGGATGTGTTCCCATAAAGAGTCACACATACATCATTCTTTCTATTTTCTCATGATATTTCTCCTGCAATAACATCCAAGTCAAACAATTTTCCAAATGATGCCATGGATCCAACTCAACAACAATAGGGCTACTCCTGCAGTTATAATTTTAAAGCCTTACCAATAATTACATATTCATCCTCTGAGTCACTGTGGCAACAAAATCTGGTAACCTCCTGATGTGATGGTAGGTGCACTGGGGAGCTGACGGGCAGCAAAGCACATCCTGTCCAGAATAAAGACAACACCAGTGTAACTTTTCCAATTTACAGAGTAGTAGCAGTTGTATTTTTGTCTGTCTTCACTTACTACGACTTTAGCACACAACCTGTATTTACAGAGCAGTTTTATTTATTTTAGCACACACAGAAATGAGCCTGTCATACATGTATCTCAGTTTCGTGGAAAGAAGCTTCTAGAGACTAAACCAAAGGCTTTTATACTAGCAATGGTCTCTCCCCACGTCACAAGCAAGTACATCTTTTTTTTTTCCCCAGAAGTTACGTCATTTAGACTTTAGACTTAAGTTCCATCGCCAAGATCCAAGTCAAGAGACCAGAAACTACTTAAAAATGCATATGCTGACTCAAGGGTTTTAGTGCCAGGAGCATTTATTAATCTTGCCACAAACTACATGCGAATGAATATTCTGGGCAGCATGACTCAAATCAGCTGCATGGCCCGCTCTGCATACTGCAGAAGTTGGCACAGAAGGAAAGAGCTGAGCTTCAAATCCTGGGAAAAAAATAGCAATACCCAAATTCATTTAGTATTTTCTTGCATAAAAATACACAGCAAAAGCTGTCGGACAAGGTTGCATTATAGACAAAGTACCTCACCTTCATAACCGCTGTCTGAAGAGTCAACAGAAGAATCAGACTTCTTCACTCCAGGGTAAGAAGATAACTCTGAATCAGTGTGGTAGCTGCCATCTGATCCACTTGCTTCCTCCACACCCCAGGACTCTGCTTGTTGGCTTAGGATATTACATTTCATTTTCTCTAGCGATGCTATAATCATATCTGCAACTAAAAAGTGCGCGTTTTCCTGGACACAAGATAAGAATGCTCATTAGTACACAGCATATTTTATAAATTACACTGCATCTTAAGTAACTAGAATTTTTCCCTGTACTTTTTCAACTCCAGAAATGAAAACGTAAGGATACGTCACCTTTCATTTAAATAAAACAAAAAACCCAAACCAAACAACCCAAGGGCGACTTGGAGACAACATGCAAAAGGCAGCTGCCCAGCTAATTGTCTCTCCCTTAATTAAAACATACAATTTACTTTTATCTTACCCACCTATTAGATAAAAAGAAACTTGATTACATGCTTAATTGATGAATATGTATGCATTTTAGGGACACGGTCTTCTAGTTACGCTGCATTATTTGGGGTGCAAGTGCGGTCCATGTAACCTGTTTAATAGTATTTCACTTCAAGTCACCGTGCAGAAGCAGAGCCAGAAGTGGCAAGTTTGGAAGGGTCTGTAGGTCTTCAGGTGGCAGACAGTAAAGAAGCTAGTAAAATGCTTTCATGTGGCAGTAAAGTAGGCAACATGCAGTGAGACAGTTTACACAGTCAACTCAAGGCTGCACAGAAAGTCTGCGATAAGGGCAAGTGGGAACCTGGCTCCCCTGGGGTTTGCATTGACTTAAATAAAAGACAGACATTTCAAAGCTTCACTGTAGAGTTTCCCTGGCAGATAACACCTCCTCATATGTGTCCTTTGCCATTTCTCCTGTCCAAGTCGCCCATACTCTGGGAAAAAGGAATTTTTTAAAGCCACCTCTGGCACCACTGAGATGCAGAGACAAACCTGGGGCTCCCTGCCCTCACGTCACTGCTGGATCTGTTGCTTCCCGTGGTCTAACAGAGCATCCCACCAGCCCTATCAGCCTACTGCTGCTGGCCTTTCCCAGCCTAGGTCAGCTCAAATGAGGATGCACCATGGACACACAGGTGCACTCAGATGTTCAACTAAACATGTTTGCATTGTGCAAAGCTAAACCTCCATCTAAAAACCACAGCAGTATCTAAGGCTAATTGTTCTGCACTCAGAATCTCTACAAGTGGTTTATGCTCAGAAAATTGTACCACTCAACATCAGTATTCATGACATTCCCTTAAACCTGTATGGGAAGCATGAAGAAAAGACATCAGTGTTTAGAAAAAGCTAAATATTAAGGAACACCACAGATATCACTGCTTTCTTATTGTCCACAGCCAAATACATTTACAAGAGATTAATCTCGACATCAGAGAGACCACAAATCCCCAGGGGTGTCTGAGGAGCCTTATCTTTTCCCTAACACTGATTAGCATCACTTTGTGCACAGTTTCTCCAGAGATAACTTTCAGCAAGCTTCAGGACATACCATTAGCAAAGGGAGGAACTAAACAGCCTTTTCCCTTTGGGGAGATAGAGAGATCTCCCACTTGGACGACACAAAAAGCCTGTGTGGTGCTGGTTAACACCAAGTTAGTTGCAGAGCACAGCATGTCCTGCTGACAAAAGTGTATCTGAGAGAGTTGTGTTGCAAAAAGATGGAACAGGACACAGGCACTCCTGTACTCAGCATGACCATCTCTCAGCTTTTTGACCTGCCTCCCAGTAGGACTGTCACCCTAGGAAGCAGTCCCAGCTCAGCTGTGACATACCAACATCCTCATTTCTCTTCCTTCCCAGTTGAATCAGTGGAAAGCCCCTCTTGATTATCCAGTCCATCTCCTTCCTAGCACACAACTACAACTCTCAGACTTGCTGACCCTACATGTACCTTACTTTTCAGTTTCAAAGAGACTATTTCACAACCTAAGAGTGTTTTGAGTTTTGGTGTGGTTTGTTTTTTGTTTGGTTGTTGCTGATTGGGTTTTGTGTTGGGTTTTATTTATTTATTTTAAAGGCAGATTCGCCCACAATGAGCTGAGCTCTTCCTATCTTTTCCCCTCTAATTACATCAGTCCCCAGTCCTTTGCACAGGAGAAATAGCTGACGTGGTCTTGCCTCACTGGATAGTTCTCAGACTGTGGCTCCTTATCCAGGTATCTACTCACTGGACTCCTGGTGACTGAAAGCCAATTACTTTGGTTTTGGTTCCCACATTCCCACACCTTTCACAAAAGGCAACGTGAAAAGCTAGTTCACAAGTTTGCTAGTTTTTGGGGGGTGATTTATTGGGTGATTTGGGGGTTTGGTTTGGTTGGATTATTTTATATTTTTTATGCACCTTAGGGATGCTGAGAACTTCAAATCAAAAGCAGAACTTGCCACTACAGTAAAGCCAGTTTTGTGTACAAAGATGATTACCTCCTGGCCACAGGACATGGGACTACGTGCACATCCACAGTCCAGCAAAAAAAAAAAAAAAAAAAAAAATCCCCTTTTATAGGCACTTTTAAACCTCTTTTGTATTAAATCTTACTCATTGCAATAACTAATTATAATACTAACTCCTCTTTTACAGTTACAAAAGATTAACATTTAGTACATAGAGTAATGTGTTGCAGCATTATCTTCTCATCTTTATCTCCACTTAGAAGCTCAAATGGGCTGCCTATCTGGCAACACAACTAAGACCCTTCAGGCCCCTTATGAAAGTTACAATCATGAAAAACTGCTTAAATTACTGCAGGTTACTATGCTTGTTATTCATATTGTAATTCCTTCAGAGCAAGCTCACACACAGACACACATCAATCATAAGCACACAGTAAAAAAAAAAACAAAAAAAAACATCCCAAAACAAAACCAGAACAACCTCTCCCTATCTCCCGATAGTAAAAGCATGAGGTAAATCTCATCCATATGCATGTAGCTGCAACAAACTCTATGCAACATATTGTAAGGTAACTTTGAAGTGACTAAAATAATCTTAAAGTCTGGTCTCAAAGCGGGTGTGGGGAAAACAATGGAACAAAAAGCCAAAATGTATAGTGTTCTACAATATTACCATTTTAGAGTAATTAAAATAACTAACTGATTTAGAGTAAAAATAAATGAAGAAATTGGCATTGTGGGTGAACCTGCAAACCTAAAGAGGGGAACAAGAGGGAAAATACAGTATTTCCAAAGATTAGTCCGTCAGAAAGTTCTGTTATTGAGAAACACCTCCTGTCATTTGATTTTGCCTCTGTAATAAAAGGAAAAAACCATGACAGTAGTCTTTGTTGTCCTCACCTTCTCCACATCTTCTGGAAGCATACAGATGTCCTGCAAGGAACGATTCAATGGTATAACACTTACATTCAAAGGAGAACCTGTGGGTACAACAAGAATGCATTAGTTATTTCTTTCTCTGAAGCTTCCAGGATGTGCACAGGGTGACTTGCAGAAAGCAAAGCAAACTTTTTGTCCCAAAACTGGACACCACTGAAGCTAGAGTTTGTGGTGGAAATTAAAGAGAAGCAGAGAGAAATGCGAGGACCACTTTGGCATTTGAACTGCTCTGGTAACCTGAAGCATGAGTATCAACTACGAGGAAAACACAGGTTAAATGCCAAGCAAGTTTGGAAAACAACTTTGCTGTTACGTTGCCCTATCTTGATGACATCTCCCTCTTCAATGCAACCCATGCTGCACAGCTATATGTACAAACTGGAGCAGAGACATTAGCTGTAGCACTTCCTGCTTCCCAGAACAGCAGTTTTGTTTTCCTGGCATTTGCTGCTGAGTACAATGAGCACGTGAAACAAAATTCATCTCTTTTTTACCCATTAAGAGCTTTTGACTATGCAGCAAAGCACGAAGCTGGTTTTCCACAGAGGTACCATGGATTTCCTTTTTTTATATACAAATACATATATGTCACAATCTTCTTCCCCAGAGAACTGAAGGTGTGAGATCATGTCCTCATGTTTTCTTTTCAAAGCACTTAGAACCACAGCTACAAGAAATTTGCTAGAAGGGTGACAAAGATTTTATATATATATATGTATATAAAATGCCTATGGATGTACACACTAATTTTATATGAAAGGAAATTACTCCCGATTTTTACACTGACTGGTGTTTGTTTACTACCTCTTTTTTGACCTTATAACCAAGCAATTTCTGTTTCATTGTGGTGACGTTTACAGGGTAAACTAGATCATGTCTACATGCTACCATCAGACATGCCATTTAAAGCTGCTGCAGATAACATGGCTTAGTCAAAGGCTCTTTATAAAAGAAATTTGGGGGGGGGAAGAAGGGACATAGAAAATTTAAACAAATTCAGGACTGGCAATTTTTAAGAGTCATAGAATGGATAGAAAAGTCCCACAAAATATGAGTTTAAATAATTAAAACATTTTTTCCAACTACAGGGCACTGATTTTCAAGCCTAGTTTAGATTCTTTATATTGCCTTATTTATAGAAGCCACATTACACTGCCCTGAGTGTCAGTGACATCAGGCTGGAAAGTCAATACTGTGCTCAAGCATAGCAACACAAAGTAGTGGTCTTGTACAGAATTACTAATACCTCCATTGTGTACAAAGGAAAGGCTGACAATCTGACTTTTCAAAACAGATTTAATCACCTAATTAGGTTACTTTCATGCCTATTCGAGGATTTATCTTACTGGATAAGCAGTGTTCTGGGAGTATACTAAGTGCTAAACGTGCTAAAAAGCCTACATTCTCATCAGTGAAGATGACAAACATTACCCTCTGAACTAAAAATGTTAAGCAGAAATAAGGAAGTATGGAAAATTATTCCTTTCTCTTTAAAATACGAGATGAAAATAGAATTTTGAAATCTAACGGGAGCTTTCTCTTTTACTTACCTCTAGCATCCTACCTGTATCCTTAAGTGATAAGAACATAATGCAGGAAGGAGAGCACAAGGAAGGATCCCAGTGCATCTAGCAATGGAATGCAGCTCTGGGTATGATGCAAAAAATGATCTGGTTGCCCTTCTCTTGAGCACTATAGCCTGGAGGCTGCTAGGGCTGGGGAAAAAGCCCTCAAGAGCCACAGAAGGAAGTGACCTTGATGCACACAGAGGTTAAACACAAGAACAAGCCCTGTGAACTGCCAGTGACACAGCCACAACAAAGTCCCCAGAAAACACTGAATTCAGTCACATGCTCTTCATTATCAATGACAGAGCCTTTTCACAAGGTTGCATGAGGCCACCAGAGAATGGCCCTTAAAAGTATGAACAAGACCTAATAGGAGTCTCACAGGACCAGCAGAAAATAAACAAATAAATAAATCTGATTTAAGTCCTCTCTGTTATCCTCCTCACATTTTGTGCATCCCTCACCAACTCTTCTGCAAGAAACAAAGGTGAAAAACCCCCATCTACCTGTGACAGCAATAGAAAGGATGGCAAGTCAGGAGATGCTCTTGTGTAATTCCTGACTTCAAATGAGGAATTTTATTTCTTCTTTCTCAGTTTGTCATTTGATTTTTCCCCATCCTCGTAGTCCTGCACAATGCAGGGGAGAAGGAGATCTCACTTCCCCTGCCCCAGACTTCCCACTGCAGAGTTACACAGCTGGAAGCAACAAGGAATGATGAAATGCAGAATTTTTCCACTTTGAACAGAACAGACTAGAGTTTAATGCAGACAGAGCCCACCACATTGCACAGTGTCTAACAGGATCCTGGCACCTGTGAGGAGCATTTGTTAGTAAAACCAAGGGCACTACTTCAGTCACCTGGCTGCTGTATCCTTCCATTTGCTTTCTAAAGAGTCAGCAGCATTACTGACCCAATGCAAGCTTATGACACATCCTACTCATACCAAAAGATTGAGTCACACACGATTTATTTGTTCTTACACACATGCCTCACGGTCCCTGCTGACACCAAGAGCCTGAGTTGTGTCTTCCAGACCTGGCTACCTAGACCTGTGCGACTGGCCCCAGCCAGCTCCAGCAGCTACGCATGGTTTCCTTCTCCCCGACGGGCACTTCTCAAATACATGGGGCCAACAAAACACCCAGCAGATAGAAACAATCATAATCATCACGATACTAACTGGTGTCAAAGTTGTTAGTATTAAGGTCTCCCAGTCCTGCAATGGCATGTGCCTGTGAGATCTTGCTGACAGCGTGAGGTGTTGGAGGTCTGAGCTAACAGCTAGGAAGGACCAGAGCTTGAAAGCAGAACCCAACAGAATGTCACCACTAGGACTACTGATGACCAAAAAGAGAAAGAAAAAAAGCCCACCCAAAAAACAGCCTTTGCTATTTTTAATTAATAAAAAGGCAGGATGAGCGCTCCCTGCTTTTTGCCTTATTTCCAGTAGAAAATCAGGCCTCAGTTGCACCATCTTTCCAAGGCTTAGTATCTAGTAAGAATAAGTCCTTAGATACCTGTAATACCCTTTATAAGTAAAATAAAAATACTTTGTCTCAGTATAACAAAGGCTGCTCATATCAACGTTAGGTATTAAACACAAGAGGATGGTTCTGTTGTCCCAGGTAAGGGGCAGGAGCCCTGACACACCTCTTGGATGCACATGCAGCCCTGAGGCCAAGGCAGAGGCTCCACCAGCCATCCCGAGGACACTGTGCTGGACATCTCCACTGAACAGGTCTTCGCCTACAGGCATGTGCTGCCCTAAGACCCCTGCCACTGCAGGAACAGGAGGCATCCTGACACACATGGGGTTATGTGTCTCTGAGACAGCAGGCACACTTAGAAAAGGAAAGAGGAAAAATAGTACCACTCTGGCACAAGCCAATTTAGTCATAAAAAGAATGGATGTTAATGCCCTGCCTCCAAAATCCCAGAATGAAAGGATCCCTTTTCTTCCAGCTCACGTCAAACACAAGATGCCCCAAGGAGCCAGCACACACCAATGAATCACTACCAAGCACCCAGATCCACACTATCCGCTTTCAGGAGAAGGGGAATGGTGAAGACAAGATGAAATGTGTGGAAGTTTCATACAGTGGGTGTTCTACGTTGCTCACAGCTCAGCAATTTTTACATGTTACCAAGCGTAGAGTATTACAGACGCATTTCTGCATCACAAGACAGATGACTACTCCAAGTCAGAGTGTCTTCCGTTTCACCAAGTCCAACGCTGTGGTCCTTTCTCTTTCTATCCTCTTTCCTGTTCTGAATGACAGCATTTGTCTAATTCACAATCACCATAAACTAGGCCCATTTCAATTACATTTGTCTTCCCTAGAACAAAAATCTTAAAACATAGATGGACGTGTAAAGTTACCTGTTTGATTGACTGGCTCTGACTGGGAAAGTCCACTGGGAGATCTGCTGTCACTGTTGCTGATGGGCGCAGGCTCCAAATCACCAGGGTATTTCAACACATCTACTGGCTTACCAACGGTTGAAGCGGAAAGAAGCCTTGTGAAAGTCAAGTCTTGCTCAGGGGAGGTACAATGTTCTTTTCTAGAATGCACAACAGCTGATGTGACAGTGCCTCCTGTTAACGTCACCTGGGTAAAGCAGTCCCGCTTCAGAGGGCACACGTCCGAAAGAGTGAAACCATTCAAAGAGGAAGCAGCAGGATCCCCATCGGAGTAGCGGGGACAAAAGAAAGTATCCAGTGGACGTTTAGAGGAATTGCAGTCCGTGTTATCCCAACACGCCCGGTGCCTTGTAAACCGAATGTCTGTTTGGGTACAGGCAGTATGGTGATGTCCAGAATCGCTGTCGTCATTGCTGTCGCCGTCGCTGCTTTCTTCCCAACGTTCCACGTCGCTGTCCAGATGCTCAGCTCCCTGCATTGTGGTCTGCTCAGGCACCAAAGAGGGCTTCAAACCGGATGCATTTAAAACAGACACAAGAATGTCTTTGATAGCTTCGGCACTGTCTCGGTACGATCCAAATCTTCCAGCATGTCCAATCACAGCTGGCCTCGAGTATTCGTCTGTTCAGAAAAGGGAAGAAACCAAGCAGTTAGGAAATAATCCTAAAACAATTTTAAAAAGTAATTTACAACATGAATAAAATGCACATTACTTTTATGAATAAGAAGAAAGGGAAGAACTGAATTCACTACCACTCCCTGCTGCCTCTTCCTAAAGAAAGTTCTTGCTTTCAGCAGTCAGGAAGCATTCTCTTGTTGATAAGGCTAGGTAATAAACCAACTGTGAAGTATGCTGCTGCTAGCCAAACACTATTAGTTAGGACTTTAATGGTGACCAATTATCAGCATGCTGAAAAACATCATTGTTCTAAAAAACCTGGATGGGGTACAGGTACCAGTACAGGTACTGTTTCTATTGCCAGTGAAATAGAAGCTCACAGTATAGCAAAACATACAGCCTATCAATACAGTAGGAAGGCAAAAACAAACAAACCCACACTTAGTAAAAAAAAGGTCACATGCTTGTGTGTTTCAGTTAGGCACTGCTCATGTGGAAAAGGCTAAAGTAACCTTCAGTCCATTATTCATACGGGTGGCAACGTTTACGTGGACCCATAAAGCAAATTAGCTGTCTCAGCAAATTCATTATAATGTCTCTGAAGGAATCAACAGCACTGCCTGCCAAGGTCCTATGTGACCTACCGCAAAACTCGTTCAACAGAAAATGAAAGACTGCTTTAAGTGGCAAACGTGGCAACGTTAGCGCAATGTAGAAGTGTGCTCTGCAACCATTAGCTATTCAAGAATAAACTGCAGTCCTATACCTTCAACAAAAAGCCTTCCAAGGAATTGCCATCATCCAAGCAATGAGAGATTAGACACAAAGTCTTATGTTCCAGAAGGAGCTATCGGCCACATCACAACAACAACATTAACAAAATCATCTGTAAAAACTCTAAGAATAGATACAATCAAAAAGTATTCATTTCCAGAGCACAGAACTCTTAGGTAGGACCACAAGGAATGTTAAACAACACTGGTAAAAAAAAAAAGCATCAAGTCTTGCAGACTGCAGACTTTGCCCAGAGGCTGATCTCCTGGGACATATCTCAATGGAAAACAATAAACATCTCCAGGAGTCATTCACCTAGAAGACAGCATGCACTCAAACTGCATGATAAGGAAGTTTACTAATGAAGGTATCAAAACCACTCCACGTACTTTGGAAAAGCAAGTATATATAAAGAACAGTCTTCATCAAAAGAAAGATGGAAAAAAAAAAAAACCCTATTAAGAACATCATGTATAAGCTATGCTGCAAGAGCTGCTAGCAATGCTGTCCTCATAAAGCCAGGTCAAAATTAGCATGAGTTCATCAGTGATAGCGACCAGGCACCCACCACTTGTGAGGACAAAGCTCTCGTAGAAATAGCAGCAAGGCTGAGTATTTTACTGGCTTCACTTGCAAAGAAGCACCTGGCCAATGTGGTCAGTCATGGCAATGTAGGGCAGGAATGGTAAAATAAAAGCTTTCAGACAAACATTTCATTTTTTTCAGGGGGGGGGGGGGGGGGGTGTGTGAGAGAAAAAAAAAAAAAGGCAATTTTAGTCTACTAACATTTCAGCATCTTTTCTGTGCAAGACAAAACATTCATTCTTACTGTCAACTCTTCTGCTCTGCTTTCTTATTGCAAAACCCATCCCAACAACCTTGCCATCCCCTCTCAGTCTTCATCATCGCTACTACTCCAGCGTGATAATCAGCACAATTATATGAACAAATTTGACTTGTGCAACTACCAGAAATAGGCTACTCCCAACAACAAAAATACATTCTCAAGTTCAGTTTTACAGCTCATACTCATGTGAGTAATTATGGTAATCCATTAAAATCTGATAACCTATTTCTTGAATGAACAAGAAGTTAACCTGACAAGGATCATCTGAACAGTTCAAGTATTTTACTGCTGAGCACTCAAAATGCCAGTGTAACTAAAACGGACAAACTACCACTTAAAAAGCAAAAAAAAAACCCCAAAAAAACCAAACTGTACTTTCAAATTGTATAATGTACTTTGAAGTTGTCCCATCTTCAAAGCCAATAAGCGAGGTTCCCACTCCAGCCAGATTATACTTGCTTAGAACACAAAGACATGGCTTTTGCTCGCACTACAAGCGCTGGTAAAACTCTCCAGAGGGACAAGTTTTAGAACAAACTGGCATACCTGAGAGAACGGAGATTTGAGGCGTTGGTGCAAGGCAGCTAATCCTCGCTGAGGGGTTTGAAGAATACACTGACTCAGTGAAAGCCACCTTTAGGCTTTCGTGGTTTAGCTAGAACAAGAACACACAGGCAGTCAATTTTGTTACAACAGTACTCTGGCAATAACCCCAGTCTCACAGTCATTCCAGCAGGTAGAACACGATGGTAAGGCCTGCTGACAGTCACCTAACCACTGCCTGTATTTCCGTCTGGCTGAAAATCTCCCCAGAAGCAAGCATCATCTGAAGAGCACTTCGCATCTCAACTCTGCATCTCGCCTTTCACCCCAGATGGGAGGTGACCAAAAGAAACTCTCCACAGTAGGAGAATTAAATATGCACAGAAGACATTTAGAGGATATAAAGCTGAACCAGATGTCTATATCTGTTAAAATAACAGCAGTGAAGTGGAAAAGAATTCAAGGAACCACCAATCTGCAGCTGGAAGCACATGCCTATTAACATGTAAACAAGCCACAAGCTAAATCTACAAGGCCCTGGCTCCACGAGCACCTGATGCATGTGCTGCTTGATCTCCCAGCCGTATCGACTGGGAACAAGTGGTCACATAATCACATGTGCCTAAATTGATAGAATATAGTACATGTGGTTCACGTCAGCAACGTGGCTGGCCCAGCATAAAGCAAGAAGCAACGCAAATAGCTAATACTTGACCCAGCATACAGCTGCCAGCATAAGCTTACAAAAATTCTGAAAGCCTTTGAACTGACTGAGCACGTTTGTACCAGATCAGCATTTCACTTTGTGAGGTCGTAATGCTTGTATTTCTAACCCCCACCTCGGATTTACCATATTGTCAACCCAGCGAAAGCTGAACCAGGTCAAGCAGTGTAGCACAGATACCAGGGGGCTAACTCCAACAAGGGATTAAGATACACTCAGGACAGCAAAGCAACAGGTCTCCTCCCCAAGCTCACAAATTCCTTGTGAGGGTCAGATGTTCATCTCCCTCTCCACTGCCTCAAATATGTGATGGATCTGCAGAGCACATTACAGAAGCGAGGGAAATAAAAAGGGTGCCTTGCTCAGGCAGGTGCATCATTGAAAGGCACTTAACCAAGGTGTACCTTGTGCCTTCCCCCCCACTCACAGACAGCAGTGAGATATCGTCACACAGAAACATCCCCAGGATGCCTCTCGCCCTCCCCTTCACCCTGTGATCCCATACAAAGAGAAGGGAGTTAAAAGATGAGCTGTCCTTCGCTACACCGTGTTGACCTCTAGGTTCCCCACATGGTCCCAAAGGAGAGGGAGGCAACTCAGAGACCTAGCCCAGATACCCTTCAGACTCACAGAAAGCAGAAGACATTAAAATCCACAAGGAATTTCTCCTTTAACTGAAGAATAACATTCTGGGCCAAAAATAGTATGCTGAATGTCAAATATTTAGTCTTTGTACAGTGTGTAGTAAAAATACTCTTTCCAGTATCTGATGGTGCATTTTCTTCCCCCCTCTGCACTCCATGTGCAGTCATGTAGAAAGGTTTTATAGTTATAAATATCATATTGTTAATACTACTGGATAAAGTATTTCTTACAGTAACTCATTATTTCTTTTATACAAAAAAAAAAGTTTACGTAACAGCAGTTAATGGGCTCTACTTCTTAGGATGCAAGTATCAACCACCTGACACCAGGGTGCAAGTAATTTATCAGAAAGGATGAATACCGAGTGCTAACTTTAAAGATTTTTATCTTCTTTTCTTTTTTTAACAACCATCCCATCTCTTAGATCAGGAGCAACCAGCGTTCTAAGAATTTGGATAAACAACCTGAGAGCAAACGGAAGTCTTTAATGATTTAAACTGCATCGTGGATTGGGAAAGAGCTAGTTCAGTATTTAACTATCAAACTAAAAGAAAAACAAGCAAACTAAACTCCACCAAACAAACAAAAAACAGCCCCCCCCCCCCAAAAAAAAAAAAAACACACACCAAAACAACCAACCAACAGGAAAAAAATTAAGGGAATTATAAAGAAATATGACATCAGAGGTGCATTAAAAGTACAACATGTTGCTATAACCAATAAAAACCACCGGCAGCCTGACATCTTTCACAGCACAAATGATTCATCCCACACCCCACACCCCCCCAATATTGGGACTGTCTTTCCAAAATTATCTCCGTAATGAAAGCATTTAAAAATATTTACCACAACCACTGACAAATAGCACTGAGCCAAAACTTAGATGCCTTCCTTGCCTTACTTTTTTGGAGCGGGGGTGCTTGAAGACTTCTGTGCGGCTGTAGCTGGGTAGAGCTACTGCATGGAGAGACATGATGGGAAAACATTCATTTTTCGGTCTTCTTAAGTACCTGGAAGTAACAGAAAAAGAATTACAATCACGAACACGCTAACCGCGATTCTCCATGTGTTTTGCAGACTCTACGTTTAATATTCTGGGCTGTTTTCGGTCTTTGCACGCTTAAAACCTCACCGAAAAGCAGCAGAGCTCAGCAACAAAGGAAATCTGTGTTAGAAAAAGCGGTTTTGTTTGTTCGGTTGGGTTTTTTTTTTTGTTAGAAAAGCAAACCAACAACACAAATAAGGCTACCACAGAGCTACGAGGAAAGATATTGCTCTGTGGTACCCCGCAGATGGTTGTAAAAGAGACGGAGCGCACTCCGCAGCAAGGAAGCTCCGGCCGGGTAGCAAAGCGGCTGCTCCTCTCGCCCCGTGCCTGGCACCGGCGATGAATAAAAGCCGGCGTTGTTCCTCCCGGCACGGCGCTGGAAAGCCGCGCAGCCCTCCACACGGCAGCGCTCAGCCAGCCGGACACCTCTGCAAAGGCTTGGAGCCGGCGAGAGGCATCGCCACGTAACGCAGAACACACGCCCCACAAGACAACCACAACCCGGCCGGGCAGCCTCCCACCCTGGACCCACCTGCAGCCGCGGCACCCGGCTCCTCCCCGCCGAGGTTCAACGTGGGTCCCGCCACCTCCCGCGCTGCTGCTGCTGCAGGAGCAGCAGCGGCGACGGCGGCAGCGGGCACCGGCCCTCCCGGTGCGGGGGAGCGGAGCTCCGCCCCGGGGCGGGGCCAAGGGCGGTGCTGCCGGGGGACACCAGCCCGCAGTCTCGGGGAGGGGAGGGGCGGCACGGCGGGGCACGGCCGGCCCAGGGGCGGGAGAGGGTCCGACGGCCGGCGCGTAAGCGCTCTGGCTCTCGGTAACTGAGGGGCGGCCCCAGCGCCGCGGCATCTACAAAAGCCAGCAACACCGAACGGCCGTAAACCCACCTTGGAGAAAACAAAACGCGACAAAAGCAACCCAAACAACGACAAAAATCGGCTCTGCGGGGCGGCTCTGGACTCTGCGTTTGTCTGGTGCGGAGAAAAGGAGGCTGAAGGGTCACCTTGTTGCTCTTTGCAGCTTCCTGAGGCGGGGAGGCGGCGAGGGAAGGGCTGATCTCTTCTCGCTGGGACCCGGTGATAGTATTTGCGTGGGAATGGTTGCAAGCCGCCCCAGGACTGGATCTTAGGAAGCGTTTCTTTACCAAGAGAGCGGTCAAACACCGCTTTGGTACAGGCTTCCTGGAGAGGTGGTCGATGCCCAAGCCTGTCCGTGTTGAAAAGGCATCTGGACAACGCCCTTAATAACACGCTTCAACTTTTAGTCGGCCCTGAATTGGTCAGGCAGTTGGATTGATGGTTGATCATCTTCTGATCCTTGTAGGTCTCTTCCCCTTGAAACATTCTATTCTATTCTATTCTATAATCAAGATAAGTCAATTAGGAGTGAATGAGTGAAGGGAGGGTCTTTCCTCAGTCGGCTGGGGGATTGCTGAGGCTGCAGGCAACACCCACAGACACACCTCAGGTATTCCTCTCTGCTGGAGGATTAGCAAACTGTTGTCATACTAGAAGTGACAACGATGTGTTCTCACTTAGCTTTAAAATGGAATTGAGCCATCTACCAGGCTGGTGTCTGAGTCAGCTTGCTTAGCAGGCTCAAAACTAGCAAATTGCAGTTCTCTAGTAGCCAGTTTGAGCTAAAAATAAAGTGAAGGAATGCTGAGCTGTATTCGTGGAGCTTAAAAAAAAATTGCTGATTGTCCATAAAATGCAAAAAAACATCTGTAGGAACTTAAGAAATGGCAAACCATGAGGAAGTAGAAAGGAGGTAGAATCCAGATGGTATGGTGCAGAAGTAGAAGCAGTAAACAGAATGCAAAACAGAGCTGCATTTGAAAATGTGGATTTCAGATGTTCTTGAGTAATTGCCTCCCTTTTTAAGCACAGATGATGACTTCTTGGCCAGTAAATAGGGTAGTGGATTTGGGCTGTAGAAACTTAGGCGTAGCTGCTGGCCAAGCTGCACTATTGTCTAACTTTGATCTGGACGTTATCCTATGGTGTGTGTTTCAAATTCCCAGCTATAAAATGGTAATTTCATATGGCTATGTG
This sequence comes from Todiramphus chloris collaris, assembly GCA_025345505.1. Taxonomy (NCBI): domain Eukaryota; kingdom Metazoa; phylum Chordata; class Aves; order Coraciiformes; family Alcedinidae; genus Todiramphus; species Todiramphus chloris. The sequence goes on from JANVCC010000021.1 coordinate 41,699,904, forward strand.
TGAAGATAAATTCTGCTTTTGAGAAACATGCCTGCTCTGGTGGGGAAGAACAAGTAGTAAAGTGGGAAAGGCTATAAATTTATGCACAGTTCTCATGGATTTCTTATTAAAGTCATGCAAATATTAGTGAGTTTATGCTTCATTCCTATAAAGTTTTCAAACATTCTTACAGGAAAAATTAAATACAGATGTAAAATACTAAATCTATCTGAAAGCAATACTGCACAATATGAGTGTGGGAGCATTGAAAAGATTTTCATCTCCATTTGGTGCTTTTTCTTCTCTCCATTCTGCTCTCTTTACGTAAATGTGTATTGTCAGGAACCTGTGTGCTGTGAGTGAAAGCTTCTTTACGTTTTGCAGATTTCACTGACAGAAATACTAGAAAACTGGACAGAATCACAAGGAAAAAGAGAAAAGAAATACCCACCTGTTTTTAAAGTTGACAAGGTGGAAAATTCATCAAGACCAGAGTGTACTACAGATAATGTTGCAGAATGACTGAATTCTGCCTTCTGTAAAGAATCATTATGCCAAATTCTCCAGGAAAGAGCTACCTGGAGCAGGCTTAAAGTTAAAAATATCAGCAGTAATCTAAAAGAATGAAATATAAAAATCATTGCATGTAAAATGAAGATAATTATAAGGATAGGTTAACTATCCCAAGCCAAAAACACATCCAGGAAATTGGTGGTCAGCTGACCCTCTAAAGAATTCCAGACATGCTGATTTACAGGCATCCAGTCAAAATACAAAACATGTCCGAGAATGCTGCTATCCTGGCAGAGGATGACAGCTTGTCCTCGGCTTTCCACCCAGCTCCTGAGTGAGAGAATGGTTATTAGAAGACAGAATCAAGTGTGTGTCCACACATCCTTTTAACCAGTGGAAATCACTGAGCAGAGAAAGGGACAGAGAGGAACTGATCTCGGGGGGAGTAGAGCTGCACTCAGTAGGCCAAGGAAATAGAAATTAAAAGGCCTTGCAGTTTTCCATTAAAACCAAGATGTCAAGGCTTTCCAGTATTGTCCATATCAAGGCAGGTGGGAAAGCTTGTACATGTACATGCATATTTAAGTAACTTCTGGTTTTAGCCAGTTGCGTAGCTCAGGATGTAACTCCTCGTGAGTACAACTGAAAAAAAGCCAATAACTTAGAATCATCATTTGCATAGCAATTTCTGAAGTGAAGCCTGTGGGGAAGTGTGGATTAAGTAGAAAAAGGGAGAAGGGTGAATCACACAGGAGGTTAAAGACACAGGAAATGAAGACATTTAAGAAGTCACTCTCAACTGCATTCAGTTCTCTTCAAGTGAGGTAAATAAAGAGCTCGTACGCTGCTTGCTGAGGACAGTGGAGTTCCTTGTCACGAATGTGTGACAGAGAGAGAAGAGAAAGTGTTGACATGGACCACATTGCTCCATATCCCATCTAAGTAGATACATCATGTATTCTCTCAGATGGCAAAATTGAAGTTCTTGTCTCATAGCTACATGTCCAACATCTACTATGCATTTTATTGCTCCTCAGTTGCCAGTGCCACTGGAATTTAGACTATACAGTAAATAATAAGTACAAATATTACAGCTTATTATTGAATTTCATCATTTGACAGCTCAATGTACAGCACAGCTCCACAAGACTGATAAAGATAAGCAAGTGTGTGTGTATGTGAGAAGAAAAGGCAGATGGGGGTGAAATATGGGGCTGATTGCTTGGAAAACCAGCTTTGTCATAAAAGGAAATGGACCAAGGAGCTACAGCTGTATCACTAGACTAGTGACTTGTAGAAAGATGTTTTTTCCTTTTGCCCAGTACAGATGCTGAATAACCTTGTACTAGGAAAGAATTTGTTCTTCTGACAAAATTTCTGTAGTAAATCAAATTATTTCATCTGCATTAAATAACTCAGGAAGGCATCAAAAAAAAAATGTTGAGAACTGTAGTTACAAATGGAGACAGTAAAAGATCAAGCAGGATTAGTCACTGCAAATCATCAAAGTTGGCGAGCCTGAGAGACACCAGTCTTCCTCCAGTCTTTGCTGGGAAAACTATGTGAATCAAATGAAAATGTGAAGTTAGCGCACCAAATTTACACTAAGGTCTCTCCTTCATTTAAACAGAATGGGAACATGGCATGGCTCTTTTTAATTCAAATGTTCAGCACTCAATAGCTAAGTGAGAAATGTTTTATTTCCAGAATCACAAGTTTGACTTCTGACGTCTGTACTACGTAACTGCTGTGTTGGAGAGCTGCATGATCAGGAAGTGACGCTTCATCTGTTCTGGTGAGAAGCAGTTCCCATGCAATGTGCTGGAAGAAGTGAGTATTTTCACAGGATGTCCCGCTCTGCAAAATGTTAGAGTAGCTGCAAGAGAGGTCCACTTGTCAGAGGCAGACCCTCCAAAGCTTCCATAGCATAAAGTTGGAGAGAATCCTGTAGTGTCTTCTCATGCCATTTCCTAAGCCTGCAAGGCTGCTGCATGAAGGTCTATTTCTGAGGTAAATCCTGGTGACATTTGTTGTTTATTATGGAAGAAAGAAAAAAAAAAAAAAAAAAAAAAAAAAAATTAAAAAAAGGCATGAAAACATAATGAAAATAAATTACTGCTGAATGATTGAGCAGCAGAAGCAAGAAAAGTGACATCAGATTACAAAATATTTTCAGTTGCTTCAAGATACTTGCTGTTGCCTCTGTTCTCAAGTTTCTAGTTCAATAACCACATGGAAAAGTACAAAAAATGTGTACCGCTTCAACAAAAAATTTCTTTATTCCTCCAAGCATTTTGTCTTCACAGCAGATGGTAACTACAGTCACTACATTTCATCGTGGTTAACAAGGTTGATGGAAGTGCAGATGTTTGCAGTTCATCATCTTTGAAATAGATGACTAGTCATTCGCTTACTTCTGCCTTCCTTTTTTAAACAGGAGTTCTGCTATTTAGACATCCACTGTTCTTTCAACTGTAACATGAACCAATCCGTATCCTGAGGTTATTTTATTAACTTCTGCTTCTCGGTATCTGCAACACTGAATTGTTTAACTAAAAAAAAAATCTTGTAATAGCAGTTGAACTTTTTCTTCGGGACAGACTTGTATTTGTTAATTAGACCTACTTACGAACTGGTGTGGTGTTTGTATTGCAGGCAGAGCCAAAAGTCTGGTTTTTCAGATAACCGTTCACACACGGAGTCCCCTGAAAATGCTGAGGAGTGTACGGAGGCACAGTTGTCCACCCAGGCAAGCCTGGTGGGAGCAATCCAGTCAACAATTCCTTCCCAGAGAAGTTTTCTTGTTCTGATAGAACAGACTTATTCATATAATGGATGCATTCTGCTCACACTCTATTCTGGTGACAGAGAACACAGAAATATCAAGATGCTCTTTCAGCGAGGGGAACTTGTAGACTGTTGAGTGCTTAAAAGAAAGGCAATGCTTACAGTGAGAGGTAATATCTTTTATTAGACCAGATGATGCAGTGGTGCAGAACAGGCTGGCTTTCATGAAGACAAGAAGCCCTTCATCTTACTGAGGGTGGTGGCCCAGTTCATGGAGCCTGAATTCCATCCAAGGCTGGGGTTCCATGAGATGAGAAACTGGGTCCTAGAGCACAAAGCACCAGATCAAAACCACAGCTTGATGCAAAGTGATACAAACTCATAATACTAGCTGAAGTGTAATACATATTTTGCAGAGACAATGTTGTCCAAGCAGATTTTGAACTGGATTGGATATCATCTGCCAGCCTCCAGGACCACACGACTAGTGCAAACACTGTCTCCTATGCTCTAATATCACAGAGGTGGTATTGTGTGCTTGCAATTCATATGGACAATGTTTATACACTTAGTTGATGCTGTAGCACAAATCAGGTACCAATGAATGGGAACACGCAGTCTAAACAAGAAGTGCTTGTTTTAAATTACCTGATATTTGTGAAAGGTGTTCCATTCTAAACATAGAGGAAATATGCACACACTCACACACACACACTGAAATCCTGTGATACTTCTCAGTGAAGTGCTGGTTAAAATAAATAAATAAAAAAAACCCCAGTAATATGCTGAAACTTCGTACTTCTAATTCAAAATGGAAAAAACATTGACTTTAGGAATGATGTAAAAAGCTGGAGTTTGGCATGAAACAAAAGAAACACATTTAGTAAAATTTATGCCTGTTATTGATACTTTCCTACATGGGAAAAATAATCAAAACGTCTACAAATACAGAGGGGAAAATGCAGTAGAACAGTATTATGAGCATTGTTATGGAGCTAAATTCCTCCTACATAGACATGTTCATGGGATCTAGGCTAATGAATGTGCTCCTGTCTGCCTTGAATGACAATGAAATGCTGCTGGAGGAGACAAAGAAGGAAAAAATCCAGAAATATCAAGGAATTCAGAGTTACAGAAGGGTTATCTCAGGGAGGAACTGTATGAATACACCTGCATTTAAGGTTTTTCAGCCTTACTTTCACTTCAGCCTGTATTTTTGCCAGTAGGAGAAGGATAAAATCTGTTAGCTCCCATCACAGGGAAAAACTGGTCCACCCACGTGGTTTCAATCACAGGGATTCATTGATAATTGGCCACTGTTTTATTAACATCACCTGATGATCAGTGTGCTAAACATGCTAGGATCAGTATCAGAAATACAACAGATAAACCAGAATATTAACAAACACCTACAAACGCTTTAACACCCGTCTGTGAATAACCCCCCAAATTTCAACCCCTTCCATGTGCACAGAGCTACAGGTACCCATAATTCATGTAGCCCATGTTGACAACTCATGTTGCTAGGGCAGGTTTCTCTTCCTTCACCACAAACTTGAATGCTTTGTTTATTTAGACTTCTGAAGCTGACTCCCTGTTTGTTTTCTTTTTTTTTTTTTTTTAGAAGTCTCTAAGTAATTTCCTGGTTACTATTTAATCCGTCTGATGGCCATCTCTTAAACAAACTTCATTATTGTTATTTTGCTTTTTAGTGTGAACCCACACTGGGGCAAATTCCCTTGCAGGTGGTTTTGGGGAATCTGTTCACTCACACTTTTCCCACTTGCATCCTGTCACATCAGCAGCTGTTACCCACCCCACAACATCAAGATGGGCACTGTGCACATTGGACCCCATCTCCTAGATGAGGAACCACACATCTCACCCAAAACCTCCATCCTCACTTCTGAGCTGGTCGTCTTCAGCCAGGCTAGTGCTCGTGCATATCTAGGATGCGACTCAGTTCTAAGAGGAAGCAGTTAAAATGGATCAGCAATCTACACAGTAGACGTCTAAATTAGGGTCCCAACTCCAGACATTAAAGAATGAATACTTTGTTTAAACCTTTTTTCTTCTTTTCTTGGGTTTTTTTGGGTTTTTTTAGAAAGTAGAAATGAGTCTGACCTGGCTTGTCATGCATGGGTAAAGCTAACTGCAAAGAAGTGTGTGAGCTACAGGATTTCTATAACAGCTACGTGAGGGATTTGGGTTTTGGCTTTAAAGTGTGCTGCACATAGTTGAGTGTGTGCCAGAGGTTTGTAAGCCAGCACTTGTTCACATGCTATTGTGGCTCCTTTCATTTCCTTGCGACACTCACCATCTCAGAGCCTAGTTTCACGTTTGGTGGTAGCTCTGCGTTGGCTGCTTCACCAGCTGAATTCTCACCTCTCCGTTCATGACTACTTGTTCCCATCGCCTCCCTTAACCACCCTTGCAGCAGCTCACACAGCTAGATGCTGAATCAAGCAATGGAACAGAGACAACTTGGAATGATTCAGGAATAAGGTTGTTTTCCAGCCAGATCAGTTTACCACACAGCTACACACACACTCCCCCCCCTTATTTGCCTCAGTAAAGCGATAACACAGGCCTGAGAATTTGCAAGGGGAATGGGAGCTCCACAAGGCACTTTTGCCATTCAAAACAATGTCTGCGTAACCATGTCCTCTGAGGCCATAAATTAACTTAAACGAATGGGAAAATCTTGCTAGGGAGAGAGATGTCTCAGGTGCTGCACACCTGCTAGTGAAGCTCCAGCCGTGCCTGCAGATACACAGTGTTTTTCACCTCCGGAACATTTGGGAGGGTGGCTGGAGAGGTCTGGCCCTGTATGGCTCTCTGGCTTTCAGGAAGAGTGGAGACCGTCTTATCGGGGCTCAGATGCTAAAGTAAATCCTGGGAGTGCTCAGCCAAATGCTGGAAAGCTGGTTCATGTGCTCTGGAAAAAGAGGATATAATGGTATATAGCAAACAACCTCTGCAGCAGCCACACGCTTGCGTAAGCGACCCAGTGCCTGAGGATTTGCTGTGGAACTGCTTCTTCCAAGACACAGTTTATAACTGCTCCCTCAGTATTTACTCTTGTTTAACCCCATTAAAACCATTGGAGAGCTGAGACATAATTCAAAATCATCACATGACCTGTAAAAGGCAAATCGCTTTTTTTTTTTTAATCTATCTCTGACACTTTCTCTTAAATCCAGAGCTAAATATCAGTGGATAAATATTTAGCAGCAGCCACCTTCTGTTTTTCTCCCTTAAATATACATATCATCCTCCCTTAAATATGGATGACATTTTTTTTGCTAATTTAAGCAGGTCATATGTATTATTTTCTTTCAGATATTCTCTCTATCAAAACAGAAGCATTTCCATGAAATCATGGCAATTTTGCTAATGAATTACTTGCCTTTTTTTTTTTTTGTTGAAGGAAGAATGACAAGGAATGACAAAATTTAAATTTAACAGTATTGAGATAAAATATTAAATAGTACTGTACATAGTACCACATTTACTTTATTTTTCTTATACTGCATAAATGAGAATATCAGCTGTTTCTAATATTGTTGCATGAGGCTACAATACATTTCCAGGATATTAAAGCCAGCTGGTTTTTGGGCCAGGTCTGTAACTGAAAAAAAAATTGCTGAAATATTAGATGGGTACAGTTAAACTGAAAAAAAGAAATCCTACTGTGCATGAAGCTTATACCGGTGAAGTCAAATCCTAACACACACCACCTATTTCAGACTCTAAAAATGACAGAACCATTTACATACTGACCTGGAATAAACTAAATTTAAGAATGTAAGAAAAAAAGGTTTCAGACTAGCCCACTATAGTGTGTATTTTCACTGTGTGTTAAAACGGTGTGAGTCTTACTAGATACTACTGCAATAGTGTCCTACCACCCTCCTTGGCTGCTTCAAGGTACCCTTCTGGGCAGCTTTTCAAAACCACCAGCAGAAACCTGTGCTAGCAGGACTTGAGCTGGCAAAATCCTTTGGTCCAGATAAAATCTGAAGTGCCTGAAAGATGTAGGACAACCGGTTTTGAGAAAGGCAGTTTATTTCACGACACAGAATAAGAGAATCCAACTGTCTACTTAGTTGCCAATTAGACACCAATTTGTAAATCCACAGTGGGCGGTGGGTGGCAGAAATTGGAAAAGTAAAATGCCGGGTGTGCCCAGGTTGCCAGAAGGGTTTGAGCTTGAAGTTCTTTTCAAGCACAGGCTTGCCTCAGAGCTTCACTGTGTGCACACAAGTACAGAATTTATCCTGGCTCTGGAGTCTGCTGGAAACAGAATTCAAATAGATCTAAACTCTCATTAAGAAGATCTGCACAAATGGCTAAAAGCCAAACCATATCAGCTCTTCATTTCACAGCATCAACCATCAGTCAGGTTTCCAATGAGTTTCATGTTGCAGGGGCTGTGGAACATGTGCAAATAAAAATGGATAAGGATCGGGGGAAACTTCACTCAAAATATGTGTCTTGCAGCCTTTTTCCCTCCTTACTTACATCAGTTTGAGGCATGTATGGGTTGACTGAGAAAGTTAGACCTGTAGGGGCTGTGGTACTGCAAAAGCAGCACCACTATACAGGGAAGAAAGCTTTGTGAAGGAAAGCTTGAGGTTATGTTTTCGTCAGAGCAGTTAACATTTAGAGTGTGTGAATTATGTTGGAGCTTGGACTATTGATAGTATCTTGTAGAATCACAACATCACAGAAAGTTGGGGTCAGAAGTGTCCTTTAAAGATCATCTAGTCCAACCACCTTGACATGGGCAGGGACACTTCCACTGGACCAGGTTGCTCAAAACCCCATCCAACATGGTCTTGAACACTTCCAGAGGGGAGCATCCACAGCTGCCCTGGGCAACCTGTGCCAGTGTCTTGCCACCCTCACAGCGAAGAATTTCTTCCTTGTTTTCAATCTAAAATTGCTTTCTTTCAGTTTAAAACCTTTGCCCCTTGTCCTGTCACTACAGACCCTGGTGAAAAAAATCTTTCTTTCTTAAACCTCCTTTAAGTACTGAAGGGCTTCAGTAAGGTCTTCCCAGAGACTTTTCCAGGCCAGACAACCTCAACTCTCTCAGCTTTTCTCCATAGGTGAGGTGTTCCAGCCCTCTCCAGTTTCTAGCTCTCCTCTGGACCTGATTTAACAGGTCTATTTCTTTCTTACACTGAGGACCCCAGAGCTGGACACAGTACTCCAGGTGGGGTTTTATGAGAGCAGAGTAGAGGGGCAGAATCACCTCCTTCAACCTGCTTGTCATGCTGCTTTTCATGCATCCCAGGATACAGTTGGCCTTCTGGGCTGTGACTGTACATTGTTGGCTCATGTCCAACTTTTCATCCACCAGTACCCTCAAGTCCTTCTCTGCAAGTCTGCTCTCAATCCATCCATCCATCCATCCATCCATCCATCCATCCATCCATCCATCCATCCTCCAGTCTGGACTGATACTGGAGATTGCCCTGACCAAGATGACCTTGGACCTGGCCTTGCTGAAACTTGTGAGGTTCATGCAGGCCCATTCCTTGCCCGTGATCTTTGTACTCCATTGACTTTAGTGAAGTTTTCACACAGTTTTTAAAAATCAGCTTCATAATAAAGGTAAATTACCACACCAGATAATGGAAGCTGTTTACTGGGTGCGGGGACACACCACCTCTCTATGCAGGGCGTGGTTATGTTTGCAACTAAACAGTGTGTTCTCTAAAATGAGCTGTTAGCAGTTACTAAGAAGCTCCAAATTTTGGAAGAGACAAGGTTGAAGGGAAAGGCAAGTTTCCTGTGAAACTGGCATTGGCTGGGGAGTAAACAGGCAACCTTTTGCATTTGCGGTCTTTTATCAGTTCTTAGAAATATACTGCAATGTATTGAATACATTAAAAACAGTGGGTTTGAGTCAATAACGGAAAGCTTTTGAATTTACAAATTCACAGCTAATTTCCACCTGGGTAGGACTATTTGAAAAAATGTTTTAATTTGGCTGCCCATCTGAACAGCTGAAAAAACAAGGGCAACAGCCGTACATTATTTGTCAAAATTGTAAATGGTAATAATTCAGCTTTGCGCTTCGATGTCTGAAAGAGGTCATGTTCTCAGGTACAGTTCTTCCTGAGAAGGCTGCTGGTTTGCTGAGTGCAGTGCCTTACCCCTTGGAAGAGGTCTCGCACACTGCGCTTACCTTGGAGTGGAGGGCCTTCAGCACCTGGGGCTGGGTTCCTCTAACCTGTGTGTGCTTGGTCTCCTAAATGAAGATGGCAAGAGAAACAAAAATTCATTGGAAATCCCCAAAACACAACAAACTGAGTCTGTAGCTTAACTGTTGGAGTATTCACACGAGGGAGGGGATATTGGGAGCCAGCCCTTGCTTTGAAATGTACGCAGTGTAAAGTACTTATGCCAAGAAATCCTCTATTGGAGATATGTTGGCCTCTGCTGTATTAATGGCTGAGCAGAGGAGACAATGGACAGCCTTGATTACCTGCAGGAGTGTTAATCTGACATCATTATACAATGAATTTGGTGAAATACAGTGTGCTATTTGAGCACATTACTACTATTCTGTCTTTATAATGCTGACCCGTTGTGGTGGATGGGAGCCTGCTGTCCATACCCTTGTTTTTCTTAGTTATCTTTCAAGGCTGAAATAGTCCACAGACTCCTCAAAGAAAATTAGTGATCTAGTTAGAATGTAGAGATCTTGATAGTCGTAAATGAGCCCAAAGACTTGACTTAGCTGTGAAAAGAAAAGCTGCTGGGTTTCGTTATGACCTCAGTGACCATTGAAGTCCATGAAGCTGGATGAAGCCCTGGCAGATGTCCGTGTTGCTTGAAGAGACAGGCATTGCAGTGGTGTCAGAAACATGGGAGGATTTCATAGGTCAACAAACATCCCTGAAATACAATTCAGAAATGACAGATTCCCCCCTATGATAGAAAAATCATCGGTAGGCAGGAGCTATGAAAGTGAAAAGTAGTAAGTATGGAGGGATTATTTCAAATGGAAAACAGATATCCTTTCTTGCAATCTCACAGGCATCAAGCCAAGGCATGGTTCTTCTCTCAATGAAATCAGTGGATTTTATTTTTTTTTTTTCTCTATTTGAATACCACAAGTAAATGCAAGGTTTGTTCTCTTGCTTCAGGCATAGTGTTTGCTGCATCTTCTTCTGCTTGTTTCTTCTATTCACTTTCTATTCTCTGTTTAAATGGTTTATATCTGTTTCCTTTCTTCCCTTTGCTTGACATTTTGATTCCTTTTTATAAAAGCTAATGACATATGGGAGCATACAAAAGAGTCACTCTGACTTTAGGGGATCTGAGCCTTGGCTTATGAATCTTGCTGCACTGAATGAAATGACTATTCTGCAGAGAGCTGCCAAGGCTGGCATTGTGGGGTGGTTTGGTAATCATGCTCTTGGCCAAAGCTTCCTGCTATTTTGGTACAGCAGTGGTGAGCCAGCCACAGCAGACCAATATTTCAGGGCATGAAGTTGACGTATATTGAGATAAGAGACCAACCTCGTGGTTTCCTGTGCAAATGTCCCCCCTCTCTCCTACCTCACACCCCATGGAAAAATCCCACTCTTGCGCACGCAAGACAGGAACCTCTGGCCACCTCGAGACCTGCTGGCTTCTCTGATATCCTCTGCACTCCCACCAGTTGTCGCTGATGGCCAAAGACAGAAGGGCTGATAGGCTCTATGGGAACAAAAGCTATCGTGCAATACTGAATGGTTCCCACTACCAGCTGAGATTCTAAATGAAGCAAATCACTGGGAGTAATTAATAATGGAGGCACTATCAGTGATGTGAGCTGCTTCTTGTTGTGGAGCTAAATGAGTGCAGAGACCCCCATCAATTCTCAGCATTGAGATACGTGTTAATAGCTGAGAAAGAACAAACTGGATTTAAGGAGTTGATATTAAGGTGTTTTAAGCATGTATAGCAATGAAAGGAGGAATTAATCTTTTAATATTAAAATGAACTAGATAGCTATTTAAAATAGGATTTCCAATTACTGCATTCCCAGAAAAAGGATAATGAGTTCTCCAAAAGGCTTGCTGTTCTATTTTTGACATGATCCACTTTGTACAGGTCAAATTGACTTAGGTGATCTCAACACTCTGTGCAATAAAAAGCACTGGGATCCTGAGACTAGAAGGTATGCAGTGTTTCTGATTTTATTTAGGAAAAGTACTGACGTAATCAGAAAGCTCATAAAGGGAACGTTGTTCAACACCTTACCCAGAGTTGCAGATAAGTTGGTTGTAGGTGCAAATGCCTGAAGTCCGTGGGATTAAAGTTAGATGCTTAGACCATCCATGTGAAAAAGCATAAAAGCAAATTGTACAAAAGAACTGTCAAAACATCACAGAGCTTTTTCCTTAGGGTTTTTGTGTGGTCTTGAGGAGGGGATAGTGTTTATTTTTGGAGACCCAGTATGTGGCTCCCAATGCCATCTGATTTCTTTCAGTGTTAGCAAGAAAAACAGTTTCTAGCTCCTGGAAAAAAAATAAAACTCAGGTAGTTAATGCTAAAAGTAGAATTGTTGTGTGTCATAAAATGCCTTTGCTTTTTCTACAATCTCCTAGTTTAACAGGCTGTCTGAAATAACTTTGGTTTATTGTTGCAAGGCAGGGGATGTGGCAGTATAATAGTATGCCCAAAAGCTGTTTCAGGGCCATCTCTGAACTAAACTGATACCCTCTTCAGACTCAGCTGAGGGCCAGATGTCAGCTCCTGGGAGGGAAGGAAAAGAGGGAGCTGACCGTGATAGCCACAGATGAGGCAGATTTAACCATCACAAAACAGTCACTTTTTATTTCACGCTGTGTCCACTTGCTTTGGTGTGTGTGGGGCTGGGAGTGCAGGGCTGTGGACTCTCACCCCATGTCATGTCTGTGTGCAGACTTCCCAAAATTGAAGTTTCAAAGCTGAGGAAGGGGAAACATCTACGGATGAATTTTTATAGAGACATCATTGTTTTTACGCTATTAAATAGCAGCAAATGTCTTTCAAATCTGCAAATATTGCTCTCTCTACTTCACGGTATTTTATTTGTTGCCCTACATTTCCTTCCATATTCTACATACCTTCTGTATTAGGATGAAAACTTTTGTTTTCATCAAAAATATTGGTCTCTGCTTTTTCAAAAACAGACATTGGATATTCCTGCTCCCTGGGGTGACTACTGGAATCCAGATCTTGATGGTACTGGTGGGGCCACTTCACCAGGCAAGCATTTGGATGAACCTGTGCTGGGTGGAATGCCAGAGACTGCAGTTTGGTGTTAGGTTTATGCCGCAGTTACAAAAGAATCAGAGGCTGTGCAGTGACCTGTGCTATTGAAAAAAAAAACAAACCCACCTTGGTTTGCTTTCAGGTGCTTATAGCATCACCGCATGTGTTGGAAACGAGTAGATCTGCATCGCGTTTTCCTGTTGAAACACCCAGAAACACGCGCAGCCGGAGTGTAAGCATCACCTTCCCCACACCGGGTGGCTCCAGGTGTCAACCGAAAAGCTTTACCGAATCCCTGAGGACGTCAGGCTGCCAGCGGGTACTCGCCCGAATAGACCGAGCCGCAGTTAGTTCCTCAAGGACGGGCAGGGCCGGTGCCGGGCGGGTTTGGCTGGCGGCGGGGAGAGCGCCCAGCAGGGGGAGGCAGAGCCCGCCCGGACCGCTCCGCTCCCCGCCCGGACCGCGCCCGCCCCGGCTCCCTCTGCCCGGTCCAGCCGGGGATGGAGGCACTTCAGTGCTCCTCCGGTGAAGAGCATCAGTCCCTGAAAGGTCTCCCGAGAAATGTCTGTCTCCATCAGCCCCAGCGTTTTGAGGCTGATGCTTCCCTCTCAAAGGTAACCCGGGTGTGGGAAGGGCGTGGAAGTGCTGGGGGTAGCGATGCTCTGTCGTGTCCTGCGAACCAACCTGCCTTCAGAAGGTAGGGCTTTCAACTCAGCTTCCTCCCGTGGTGGGCCAAGACTGTCGGGTCTGTTTAAACCATCGTGGAGACCTTTTCTGATCGGTGAGAAAGAGGGATATTGTTGCTCAACCTCACTTTTGCCAGCCAGTACCATACTTAAGACCACGTTGTCCCATGCCAGCTTAGCTGATTTCTTTATACACAAAGATCTGCAGGAAGCCACTTGTCTTAAGAAGTTTTTGAATCTTTCATCTGCAAGGTAAGAAATGAGACACTTACAACAACTACACTTTGTAAAGGCCAGCTAATAGCCTTTTTCCACTTCAGAGAAAAGGAGGAGGTATGAAGCTTGAGATTCGGTACTAATATGGTCTGATACTGCAAGGGTGAATATACAAAAGCCCATGAGTAAGCAGTGGAATAATGAGCCATTGTGCTGATATTACTGGCAGGTAGGAAAGAAATGAGGTCACCTATGTCTCTTACCTGCCCTGGCACAGCTTGCTGGCATCATTGCCTGTTCTCAGTTAAACCTGTTGGTCACATGTAAAACTGGAGTGTTTGCAGCAAATATTACTCCCTCCAAATTTAGACTGCTTATCTTACCAAAATATGTAGGAATCAGTGGCGAGTGTGTTAAACTGCCTCATGATATCCTTATCAATACTGATTTTCAAGGGAAAAAAAGTTCACGCAAAACTCAGATGGAGTAAAGAATATCCATAGGTAAATAGCAGACAAACACTTTTTCTGAGCTGACAATGGTGTCATATCTTGACAAACATGGGGAGTATTTCCCCTTTTTATGGGATTATAAGGACAAGCAGCATTCAGATCTTCCAAATCTGGTGTCCGCATGACGCTTAAGGCTTAAAAATGATGCACCTGGCCCTAACAGAGAAAACCAGAACTCCTTATTTAGACTTATAGTCTCCCTTTTGCTGTTAATGGAGGATAATAGGTACCTCTGAAGCAATATCTAGAATGACCATGTTCAAGGAGGACCCAAAGGAAAAGAATAGATGTTAGGAAACACTCATCACCTCCCCTTTCTGCAGTGTAAGGATCTAAGTCCCCATGTCCCTGTGAGGAAGGTTTTCCCATTTTAAAAAGGAGCGACATAAATAGAGAGATGTAGGTGGTGGCTGGGGATGTTGTCTGACTAGTTGAGGAGTAAACATCCATTTTAAGTTCTCTTCCTGCTTAAATGCAGCGCCCAGGGATATCTGCTAATGTTCATGTTAATGCTGTTGTCCTGATCAGCAGGGTGAAGCCGCCAAACTACGGTCCCTTGCTGAAAAAACGCAGACAAAGTTTGACTTCAGGTCAGTAATCATTTAAGGACTGCTTACACACAACACCTCAGCCCCTTGCTTGGGTTGGATGGGACTGTGGTCAAAATAGCCCACCCTCCTACAGGTGCCAGTGGAAATACTGTTTAAGCATCTGCCCTGGGGCAGTGTCATTTAACTTCCTCAGGCTAAGCCACACCCCGAGTCAAAATAGATAAAATCAGTATAAAAACTACGTGTGGAGCAGGCTGTGCTGTAGATCCAGCTTATAAATTTGCCTTGGCTCAGACCCAGGTGTGAAGGAAGTGGCGAGAGTGACGTTTTTAGGCAAATAAGAAAATGGCCATCCTGTGGTTAAACACCTTTGTTGCCTTGTTCGTATGAACAGAGCTGAGCTCAGTATTTAACAAGCCCTGTTATGTTGTGACTAGTAAAAAAGGCACATTTTTACATATCCTATGGGAAATAAATCCATTTATCATTTGCAGATTCAGGAGAAGTAAACAGGGATAAAGATTAGTTTATCCCTGTGCCAGTCTCACATATGAAAAATTATCCCTTATGCTGCATTTTCATTATTTAAGCCAATTTTTGCTGACAATAAGAAATGCAGGCTATTTCTTGTTGCAAGATAGTGCATAAACCCAGCACAATTTACTGTTCTTATTTAATGTAAATTTTTCATTCTTTGCTTTCACTTCATTGCCTCAAGTTCCACCTGTTTCCACCCCTGAGAAATCCAAAACCACCCCATGCTTCTGGGTGGTGTATGTATGTATACAGTACATTTATTTATATGTTCACGTATCCTTCTATTGACTAACATTTGGATGGTTTGGCTGATTATCTGTGGAAATGCCAAATTGTGTGAGAAATCTAAATTGAGGTATATTTGGCCTGGTTTCCACAGCTGAAGCTGAGCAGCAAGAAGTCTCTGATCATATAAGAGCTGGAGAAAGCAGGAGTGGAGGATTCATGCAATACACCGAGGCTTATGAGCTTGACTGAGCATGCTCTCCGTGGTGTTGTACCAAGATGCTGAAGCTCATTTCTCACAGAGCTAACCTCAGGGCAACATGGTTTATCAGCTTGTCTTTACACCACAGCAGCTGTATGCCCTCCTCATCCAAGAAGAGCTACATTTGCAGATGCAGTTGTGCATCTAAACCAGTAAAACTGTCAGTAGCTGAGCTGTCAATGCATGTAATCAAGTGCAGTTAATCCTCAAAACAGATAAATCACCCAGGGGTGCACAACAGCCGACAACTTCTGCTAGTAAGACTAACAGCAAAATATGCACTTCCTTAGTTCAAACTTGTTTTCATACACAAGCTTTCATCTCCATCAGTGCCTTCTGCACCACACACTATTCAGCCAATGCGTTCAGTGGGCCCCAGACCATTTCCTTCCAGCTGTGACCTAAATGAACTGTTCTTTCGATAGTCAAGGAGGTCCTGCCTCTTCCAGCTCTTCCTGTCTGTGTCCCAACATCTGAGATCAATCCCGTTTAAGTGCTTCAGAACACAGTATTATATAAAGGAGGTCTGTCTGAGATCTGCTTCTCCTCCTTCCTCCTTGCCATTTCCATAGGCTGCCTCAGACACAGCATAAAGTCTTACTAACAGCTCTGGGCCTGACACGCAGGCACTTGAGCCTAAGACCAGCATAATCAGAGGGTCCTCATCCCTTATAGATGCACCCAAATAGAAGCCACCAGCGCCAAATAGCTGTGGGTCTTCCAGTGGGGTCTCCTTCAAAAATGTTAGGAGTCTTTGGCAGAGTATGGGCTTGATTTAGGTGCTTAATTCTGTTTATTGAACTTAATTCCAGACAAGTGGGAATGTGTTTAAGGTAACTTAGTCTTTACATGGGGAAAGGTATTGCTTTGCTTTCCATAAGATAAGGTCAGCATAAATGTTTCAAATTGACACAGTTCATGGTGCATTATCTCTCAGATTCAGAAGACACGCAAAGGTGTGTCCATATTTCACTGGGCATAAATTCACACTGCTGCATGACCAAGCAGTATGCAGCTCAGAAGGTAATGATCAAGAAGCTGTGTACACGTTGAAATATCCAGGTCATACTACAGGAAATTGAGGGGAGAACAACACAGTTCCTCAGCCACAATTTCCCTTTTCAGCACTGTGTCTCTCTGCCCCCTCCACTGAGCAATGCAGCAGCTTGTGTGACTGGACTGCAGAGTGGATTAATGACATGATTTAAGCTACAGAATAATAAAAAAAAGTTTATTTTTAAACTGAGAGCATTGAACTGATCGTGTTTGCAGCACAGTCCCCTAAACAGCTGCCTTGGCACAACTGAGGGGAGTGTGAGTTGTAGTGGGTGGGAAGGAAGGAAGGAAGGAAGGAAGGAAGGAAGGAAGGAAGGAAGGAAGG
>JANVCC010000021.1:41716823-41755989 GCA_025345505.1 Todiramphus chloris collaris
GGAAGGAAGGAAGGAAGGAAGGAAGGAAGGAAGGAAGGAAGGAAGGGGAGAGAAGGGCAACTTTTTTACCCCATTTCCCACTGGCACAGATTACTTTCCAGACCAAGACCCTCAATTTCTTAGGGGTCTGATGCCTCTAAACTCTCACTCCATAACCCCACAACCTCCTTATTGTGAATTTGAGATTTGCTGAATGACACAGCCCTACCAGAACAAGCCGTTGCTTTCCGTTCTGTAAGAGGAGTATTTTGAAGGGAGGGCAGAGAGAAAGATGACCTGAGCCACTGCATTCCTGTTACTCTCAGCTGTTCCAGTGCCCTTGAAGGGGAGTGCAGGGGGGCGGGGATGCGGCAGCTCCCTGCAGCTGAACCCAAGTCATTGGAAAGCTGAGATTGTAGCTTGTGCACTGGTGACACTGGAGGCAGCCCAAGGGAGGAGAAGCAGTCTGTAAAGCCCTGTCAGTTCCTTGCCTTCTGTTCCATGCTCAACACAATCAATTTTAAAAAACAGACGGGTCCAGAAAGCCTTGTGCTCACATTCCTTCACTTCAAGAAAAGCAACTCTGCTGTAGTTGCACCACATGTTATCCTTCAGCCTGGCCTTTTCAGAGCACTACAAGATGCTCTCAGAATGTGTAAGGGAAATGACTGAACAGGGAGTTACAAATAGAGGATCAAGCTATGTGCACTAAATCCTGAGTGCTGATGCTAAACACATTTTTCCTTAAATGGATCTCATCTGACTTTGCTGCCTGCAGGCACAGCTCTGAGGGTGAAATTCAGGTATTAGGCAAAGTCGAGGATGCAACAATAAACTTCATTCATGCTAGTGAGAATCATGTGGTTAAGCCACTCTCCAAAGTCACCCTCAGTAATTAAGAAGCGTACTTAGCCTGTAATGGAGAGTTAATGGATTAAAGTGATGCCTTATTGCACAGTGGTTTGACTGTGCACAGTAGCTTTCATCCTAAAACACTTAAAAATCCCTGTGCTCAGGCTTGTTGCTATTGCAATCACTGCTGAAATTACGACTGACTGTCCATCAGTCTTGCAGAGGGATCTCATGCTGCCCAGCATCACCAAATGGACCTCCCTTCAGGGAACCTTGCTCCCCCAGCCCCATCAGAGCTCATGCCTGAATGAAGAGTGGTACTTTCATGCCAGTCCTTGTTCCTCAGGCAGATTACCTGTTTTGCATACATTTGCATAAACAGCCCTTGAAGTAGGGATTAAATGAGTTTTCTTCCCTTCTGGGTGAGTCTTAACCCTTGGACTACAGCTACTATGCTCAGTCTTGTTTGCCCTCTTGTTGCTGTCTCCTTCGAGCTGTTAGTCTTTTCTGCAAAGTAGGACAGCTTCAGAGGACAAAGCACCCAGGTGGGTGGGGAAATATGGGTCTGAACCTTCTGGCACTGCTCCTGTTGGAACGAGTTCAGGCTCCAGATTCAGGACTGTGCTTTCTTATCCAAGGCCCAGGGTCCTGTAGATAAGGTGTTGAAGCACTGAAGATTAGAGCGCTTGAGGGCCATTGTGGTTCTCGCTCCAGGTTAGTAGGGGCTTTGGCATCCTTATCTTCTGTCTTCTTGGAATTAGTCCCCAAAGCACACAGTGAAGCAGGAATCCATTTCATCTGATAAAGAATAATCTGATTTCTACTTGAAGCTATAGTTCCAAAAACTCTGTGTCATAATTGAGCCTTTTTACAAATCAAAAAAGACAAAGCACGAAGTAACTGCATTTTTTTAAGCTAAGAAATCTGTATGTTCCAAGCTTATCTTCAGCTGAGAAAATCTGTAAGAGGAAGATTTTATGTGCCAGTGTCTTAAACCAGACAAACACTATTCTGTATTTATTATTCTGTCTATATTTAACATTCCTGTATAAATTACTCTGGGATAATAAGAAGTTTGGAATCCGGCAGTGGTCACAGAAGCCCCCAGCACCTTCTGAAAATGAGACTAAATTAAACTTAACAGCTCATTTATCCTCAGTATTATCTACCCATTTTGAATGACACTTAATGTTGAGACAATGGAACTATACACTAGATGGTTGGACAGAATGATTTCTTTCACTTTGCAAGATATCTTCCAGGCCCATGTGCCTCCATCCACATTTCTGAAGCAGATCAGAAGTGCTTGGAAGGCCCAGCCTAGGACCATGGACCAAAGGTTTGACCTGTTGAGGAAGATGTATCTCTGATGAAAAAAAATCAGTGATTTATTTGTGCTCAAGTACAGGCTACAGTTTCAAATACAATTTACTACCTGATCTGAAAGTCTTACCGTGCAGTATTTTATTGTCATAAATTGTATTCTAAAAGCTTTGGTAGGTCAGCAACTTGCTGTGCACTGTTATGACCCCAATAACAACCAGAATTTATTAATAATGGAGTTCAGTAAAGCTGACAAGGAATAACCAGGTCCCATTTGGATTTACTAGTCTTCCAGCAAAGTTTTTAATCAGTTAATTTATGCATTATCAGTTTAATCCTTTGAAGTCTTACTAGACATAAATGGATATGGACATACAGTATGTCTTTATCTACCAGTTTAATGAATTGGCATTCTGAAACCCTAGTTTTAAAATGTCCCTTATTTCCCTCATAGAAAAAATAGGACTCTCACCAAGGATTTGCAAGCAGCTGTCCAGATTTTTTTGTTATTTCTCCTTCACCTTGTCTTTTACAATGAATTCAAGAAATATCACACATCCAGGGAACTGGGTAATTCTGAACTTAACCAGATCACTTTGGCTGTTTGCTGCTACTGTCATTCATGAAAAACAGTGATGTGATTCATGGATGGTACCACTGAATTCAACTGAGTGATTCTGGGCAACAAGATAAATCCAGGGGAGTGTAGCAGACTTTACCCAGGGATTGTCTCCTCTTCAGGACAGAGGCAATGTCTAGCTAGACAGCAAATACTGTCTGCATCTCAACTGGCAACTCCAGGCACTGCTGTAATACATATTAATAACGATTTTGTTGAAAGATCTTATTGTAGTCTTTGATTTGCTTTGGCCCAGCCACATGAAAGGACATCCAAGTAAGAACAAAGAGTACAGATGATGGCCAGGGACAGAGTCAGCTCGTTAGGAGCATCTGGGGCCAAGAGTTGAGGTCCCCAGTAAACCAGTCTGGCATCTGATCTCCATGGTTAATGTGAAAAGACTGTTAAAAACTGCAGGAGAAGATCTGGAGAAATTTAAAAGAACTGAGAAAAAAAAAACCAAAACAAAAAAACCCTGAAATAAGGCAAACAAAAAACTTCTCTTTTTAGCATCTCAAAAATAAAATTAAGAGATGAGAGCATTTTACTGCATAAGTACCTTGATTTAGAGAAAACACAGGACTCTTTAGGAGGGCAAGTCTTAACATAAACAAATGGCTGTAATTTAACTCATTTAAAACTAGAAGTAAAGTTTAAAAATGAGGCAGGGATATTTATATGAAGGACTCTCACTGCTGCAACAAGGCATGAAGGAAAGAGATGGATGACTCTTTGGGGTCTTAAGTGAAGTCTAAAGTGTGAATTGTTTGTCTTTTATGACACATAAAACACTTTCCAGGATTTCAAACGTAAAGTTTAAAATGGATTCAAACAGGGGATCTTTTGTGCTTTGTGCTTTAGTGTATTTCATTCACTATCCCACATATCTGTGAGTTATGTTACAGTGAAAGCTCTTTGTTGTTTCGTTCGCAAAGACCTTTCCAGAAATAAGGGTCTTCCTGATTGAAGTTTCACTCAAACAGAAAGTTTTTGTGAAAACCTTAGACATTTTTTGATTTAAAACCAAACCAAACCCAAAACCTTCACTGAAATGTTCCCAACCAGCTCTAATGAAATAATCTCATCTCAACATCTTCACTTTTCAGTCAAGCAGCACACTGAAGTGGATTTTATCATAATTTATGTTTTGTGTATTTTTTCCCCTACCATAATCTATTATTTGTATAGTAAATGCCATCTTAATGTATCACCTTGGGTTATATTCAACATCCTGACTTTTCCTAACTTGCTTGGTTTAAGATCGGAGTTCCTGCTAATTCTCCAGCTAATTCTCCTGGTAATTCACACAGATGTGGAATACCAGCTGAAGCTCTCTGCTTTCCTTCATCCAGCATTTGAATCAGGAATAATATGCAGTATCTTGATTACCTTTCTGAGATTAAAGAAAAACCAAACAACAAAAAACAAAGCTGCTTTTCAGAAAGACAGTACAGAACAAGGATGCTAAGGGTCAGAAAAGTGATGAATTTTGTTGGAAGAGGTGTCAAGCCATGCCTACAAGAGGAACATTGCTTTTCAGCAGCTGCACTGACAAGGCTACATAGACTGTGCAGCTGGGAGATGACTTAAATTGCAGCAATCCATCATGTTGTGGTTTCACAGACAGGCCAGTTCCCGCAGGACCCAACAGATCAGCCCTGCTCTATAGCTTGTCTGCAGAGATAGAAAAGGATTCCCACCAGCCCCTGACCTCCAGAGTCATGCAGGGGCCAAAGCTCTAGTGATCACAGAGCAAGGAGTCCATAGGAAAATGTCCAGCTAAAAATATACCAGGAAGCTTGGAGAATAAGCAGCTGAACTGAAGTTTGATGCTGCAAATAAAACCCCTGGTATATGTATGGAGCACATACACTTAGGGCATTATGTAGGAGAAGGGAGGTTGTTTTCCTTTGAACTGATCCTGCTCTGATCGTTACCATGCTCGGTTTGGCTCAGCAGGTAGAAGGTATGTTGGCACTAAGTAAAAAAAGAGTTCCTACTTTGAGAAGCAACAACTCTCTAGCTGATTTTAATAGCTACTACATGTCACTCTAACTGAAGGCAGCTTTTGGGCTATCCCAACTTACTGTGGTGACAAGGACACTTTGTATTTTTGGTGCTTATGCAGTGTATTTTTTATCCAAGAGATTTTGCATCAGGGCAGTTCCAGATGCACAGTCACAGGTCTGGGGATATGAATCATAGAATCATAGAATGGTTTGGGTTGCAAGAGACCTTAAAGATCATCTAATTCCTAGCTCCCTGCCATGGGCAGGGACACCTCCCACTAGACCAGGTTGCTCAGAGCCCCATCCAACCTGGCCTGGAACACTTTCAGAGATGGGACATCCATGGCTTCTCTGGACAACCTGTGCCAGTGTCTCACCACCCTCACACTGAAGAGCTTCTTCCTTATATCTAATCTAAATCTCTTTCAGTTTGAAACCATTACCCCTTGTCCTATCACTACACTCCCTGATGAAGTCCCTCCCTGTCTTTCTTGTAGGCTCCATTTAAGTACTGGAAGGCTGCTTTAAGGTCTCCCCAGAGCCTTTCCTTCTTCAAGCTGAACAACCCCAACTCACCCAGCCTTTCTTCATAGGAGAGGTGTTCCAGCACTCCAATCATCTTTGTGGTTCTCCTCTAGACCCACTTGAGTAGGTCTGTGTCTTTCTTATGTTGGGAGATCCAGAGCTGAAAACAGTACTCCAGGTAGGGTCTCAGAAGAGTGAAGTAGAGAGTTGCCTCCTTCAACCTGCTGGTCACACTTCTTTCTATGCAGCCCAGGATATGGTTGGCTTTCTGGGTTGCAAGCACAAATTCAGTTTTTCAACCACCAGTATTCTCAAGTCCTTCTCCTCAGGGCTGCTCTTAATTCATTCTCTGCCCAGCCTGTGTTTGTGTGTGGGATTGCCTTCACCCATGTGCGGGATCTCGCAGTTGGCCTTGTTGCACTTCACGAGGTTTGTGCAGGCCCACCTCTCAAGCCTGTCAAGAAACAAGAACGAGTCCAGGGTACACCATGTCATTCAGAAGAAATGGTCACAGTGGTCTTAAATGTCATTACTGCTGAGTGTGGATAACCTGTCTTTTCTGTGGGTGTTACTGTAATGCCTCTTGCAGCACATCTGTGCTGTTTCTTTGGAGAAAGGTGGTGCTGCAGCACTATCCTACTCTGTGAAGGCATCTTCCAAAACCAGGATCCCACCCTCACCACTATGGTGGAACCACCAAAGACTGGACAGCTAAGAAAAGGCCATGCACACAGTGCTAAGAAACATAACAAGAGGTTACAAATTAAAATAGCTATTAAAAGACAACAACACACAAAAAAAAATTAAATCACACTAGTTCTTCAAATAATTTTAGCAAAAGGAGAAACACAACAAGAATGATGTCAGTAGTGTATTATATTTGCCCTCGGTGCAGAGCAGACTTTCTGACAGACATGGTAATAGAGTTTATCTATAATCAGCAAGATCTGCCCAGACAACCCCTCCACAGGTCCCTCCATTCTGAAAACAATTCAAATAAACCAGTTCCCTCACTTTGCTAATTGAAAGAAGAGAGTCTGGGTTTTGTTTTGTTTTTCTTTTTCTGAGGATATTCAACATATCTTTGCACTTTAATGAACTTCAAAATCATTTTTGGGTTTCTCAGATGGGAGGATGCAGGTTGGAGCCAGGTGAAGAATGCAAATCACCCAGCTCCTCCGTCAACATCTTATTCTGGTTCCTAGCAGTACTTTTGATAATGCCTTCTCTGAACCAGAGCCTGAGCCTGCACAGCTATACCTTATGTGCACAGCTATACCTTATGTCCATATAAATGTACCTAAATGTCCTGGATACCTGGCACAGTGGAAGTCCAGAAAAGCTGTTTCCAAAGGGATACCTGCTTCTTGCTGGGTATCCTATTTTGTTCTGTCTTAGTTTTCTGCTGCATTGGGAAGCTGAACTGTTTGGATGTGGGATGAGGTGAGAGGCAAAATTAGTAAAGGGATGGGACAGGAGCATGTGGTCAAAAGTTATGAGGTGCATATCTTTCAACTCATGTATGTTTTATGTGTACATATATATATCTCACTAATTATATCAGCATTAATGCTCAGTCATGAGCAAGTAAGAAGGTAGGTGTTCTAGGTCCACATCAACATCCACAACCACAGAAAAGGCTGTGAAAGGTGTCAGCAGCATCCTAATTGATTTTAGATTCTCATAGAAATGGAATTTCCTGTGCAATTTAATCCACTTTTTTTTTTCCCCTCAGGTATTTTACTGATAGTTTGTGATACTAGAGCAGCCCTGCCAGCATTAGAATTAGAATCTCCTCTGATTTTCACAGCACCCTGGTTATGTATAGATCATGTCACATAAGCAAAACTAGAAAAAAAAAATGAGGAACACCATATCCTGATGTAACAGGGTCACAGCAAGAAATATAATTATAACTGGAATGAGATGGCAGTGGTGGGTTTATTGCATTGGAGAGATGTGGTCTTTTATTAGGTTTGGATTCTCAGCATTGAACCTGCCCAGACCGAAGAGCATCTATAAATATGTAGGCAGGTGTTAGCCATGAGGTGGAGGAATATTTTTCTTGTACAGCACCAGCATAAATATCAGGATGAGAGATCTATTTAACACAGTGGCCAAAGGTAGAACTAGTTTCTTTCTCTTTGACTCACTTCAGATGGTTTGATTTCAGCCCTCAGTTCATATAGTCACAACTCTGCTGAAGAAAATGCAGATGCATAGATGTACCTCGAGGAAAGACCACAGATCAACATCTCATCATAAAAATGACCAGGTGAGATCACCTGGTCTGCAGAGCCATCCAGAGCAGCCACAGATTCCTCTTCCTCATAGCCTATAAGAGAGGACCATCACTCTAATGACAGCGTCCTTGTGATAAGAAATTGCTTTGCATTGTTCTTGCCACTTTCTTTTTTCTATTTTTTTTTTTTTTTTTCCCTGGCACCACAGGTTTGTGGCTTCTCTCCTATGGCCTGGTTATGTATCATCCAAAATTTTCTTGCTGCTGCTGTTTTGACTCTGAGCACAACAGATCTAGCCCAAAGCCAGGGCTGGCCCTAGCTCCTTCATGATCCCACGTAGCCTTCATGGGGATAATCCCTCAGCTACAATCTCAGGAAGGCAGCACACTGCTTGGTCAGCAAGCCTTGCATGCAAGTCTGCATTACTGATGAGCCAAAAATGTCTCTGCTGTTTTGGGAGGGGTGGGGAGTGGAAAACTGTGTGCTTGGCAGATAGCCAAGTCACATTTCAGCTCCAGGAAAGCTTTCCTCTAATGTCAGTCCCAGGCAGGTGCCTAGCTTGCTTGCAGAATGGAACCAGTTCTCCTGCCCCTTTCAGTTGTGTCACCTGTGGCTGAGAAGGATCTCACTTCTCCACCCTGGGGGTCTGCCAAACCCCCTTTCCAGAGGGGACACACATCTGCATGGAGGTGTGCATCTGGCTGCAGCCAACACATCTGGCCAGTGGCACTTCTTCACAGCTGTATTTGTAGCCAGGAGAGGACATCCTGGCACCTCTTGGGGAGACTGAGCAGCTGTGGACATCCCAGGTGAGCATCCAGCCAGCACAAGACCACACCAAATTTTGTTCTTCTGCTGTTTGCGTCCACTGAGCCTTGACAGAGCTTAACACTCAGTTACACCTTTTGTAAATATTTAAATATATATTTGTATCTCAGTGGTTTTACTGCTGGAGCCACGAAAGCTAGTCATACAAAAATAACCACCAGAGTTCCTTCTGTCATGTTATCCTCAGGCAGTATGGCATGAAACCTGTGAAACAGAAGCCATGGATGAGGCTGCCTGCTAGAGACATTGCCTGATAAGGCATCTGTAACCCAGGAAAGAAATGGCCTGTGAGGGGGAAGGCTTTGGATGGGTCACTATGAACTGGGTAAGTAGACCATGCTTGTCCTTTGGGCACAATGTGAAGGATAAGGCTTTAAAACATGATGTCAAGATGTAGTATGGCCTGGAGATGTCAAGGTTGAAGCCTCAGCAGAGGTCCTGGAAATGCTCATCCAGCTTCAGCAGGCAGGGGATTGAGCATGCTGTGCCAAAGGGCTCTGTGCTGATGAGGTGGTTGTTGCAAGAATAAAGCTCCCAGATGATCCCAGCATAAGAAAGCGTTTCCTTCTGAATTTAGGGCAAGTATTGTGTAAGGACCTTACAGAAAAACTGAGATGGAAAAAACCTTTCCAAAAAACTGAAGTGGGGATGCCTGCCATTCCTACAGTTTGCAGATGGGAAAACCTAGACTATGGATAGGTAGCTTCCTGGGAAAAAACGAACAGAAGAAGCAAACATACTCGCTCCTTCAGTAGGACTTCTGAATGAATGACCTTGAGTTATCTTTGCTGGAGGCCACTTCCATTCCACCCAGACTCCCCTGTTGCAGCTCTGTGCATTTTAATTCAAACAGCTGTTCATGTTTAAGCAGTACCTCTAAAACCAAGGGATCCTATGTTTCTTCTTCACAGAGAAACAATTTCAAGCACCATAGAAATGTGAAAAGATCCACTGGAAATGCATTTCAAGGAAGGTTTAGCTTACTTGAAAGAATAGCTAAAATTACCCTCCATACTCTGCCTTTTGTCATCTAAATATATTATCCTATGCAATCAATAGGGGATAAATACTGGGCTGCATAAGGCACAGTACGTGGTACTGCTCCAATACGTGTAGAGTGTAAAGCAAATAAAGTGGTTGTAACCAGAAAGAAGACCAAGAGCAAGGAGAGCTGATCACAAGAGGAACTGTTAATGGAAATTCTTGATTTTTTTGTTTTGGTTTGGTTTGGTTTTTTTGTTTGTTTTGATTGTTGTTGTTGCTAACAGTGACATAGCTGCTACTGCTACTGCAGCATCATTAGCCATAGTTACCCAGGCAGATCAATCTGTCATGACTGCAACTTATAAAACATTGGTTCCAAGGAGCTGATATGATACATTTTTGTAGGATGCAATTTTTCTGTGTAGTTCTCAAATGTAAGCTTCTTTTTCAAATGAGAAAACAATGGAGACGTGGTTGAATACAGCTTAATTTTCTCTATGCTTTCAACTAAAATTGTCAAAAAGTATTCCATAGTAATTCATTACTTCACAGAAATGAGAGTAACTCAGCATAGTTTTTATTATTTTGAAGGTGGTGATAAAGCTGCACAAGGAATATCTGACAATGTAAAAAATTAACTAAGTTCAAATGATTTGAATTTCAACAGTGTCATCAACGGCTTCTGATACTAGAGATGTTAACTTTAGAAGATGCCTCTCTAGTTACAGATTAGAAGAAGAGAGAATTTTATTTTCTTCTAACTGATAAAGCCTCTCATATAATATTATGAAGCAACGTAATTTGATCTTAAAAGAAGTTTGACAACATTTATGAAGACCTTTTCATGATTCCAAGAATTTTAGAACTGCAGGAGATATTTCATTTTTACTACCTTTAGACACATGGAAATGTCAAGGTATATCTCTAGATGATGGTTATTCGCCATACAGCTGTACTGAAAGGATTAAAAAAATATTTTTCTAGCTCTTTAAACAAATAAAGAAATTCTTTCTTTATCTCATAAAATGTTAGATAGCAATTTCCCAGTTGCACTTTTCCATTCTTGAAGGATCACTTAGGTGATGTTGACAGAGGGGTATTATCACAAGTTTAACATTTCTTTCACAGCGTGCCATTTTTATGATAACCTTAAAATTAAATGACCTCATGATGTATGTGCTGAAGTTAATTACCTAATGCATTCATTGAGAGGCAAGTCACAACATATAATTTGTACTTCCTCTGTCATAAGCATAGCTTTTGTCTAAAAGACTTGTTAGTGAAGAAAAAAAAAAAAAAAAGCAGTATTTTGTCACATACCCAAATACTTGATTTCAGCTTTTAATTTCAGTCTTCAGTCTGACTAAGATGCTTTCTCTGAAAAAAAAAATATCCACTGACTCTCAGGACACTGTTCTCCTGAGTGGCTTTAATCTGACAGAAAGCTGGATGTGACATATTAGCATAAGACTTAACTGTGTAGCAAAAGCCTCAGCTTGAACGTGTTTCAGGAGCCTTGTAATAGGAATTAGGATGAATCCTGCTTCTCTCATGATCTTAAACCTCTCAGAACTCATGATGCCATTCCTACTTCAGACGCAGAGCCACACGGAGTATTTTTCACAAGTGAACTTTTTAAAAACTGCATGAACATAAGGCTTCAAACTAAAATAATTCCAGTTTTTCTGGGAAGAGTTACATTAACTGGTTTCAAGACAGAGGGTAAGTTGAAATTTCGAAAGGGGTTGTTGTCAATTGTAAATGATGACCTGAAGGACACAGTAATTTAGTTGGGTATTGGACAGTATTAAAAATGGATTCTTGAGAGACATCCATGATTAAAGGGAAAATATCATCTTCCTAAAGTATCCCAAAGCGGGCATAGTTCACTTACAAGAGGTGACCACCTGTGCCATGAAAGACCTGCACTCACCCACACTCCCAAATGAGCCCAAAACCTTCTCCAAAGCCCTCATCCCTGCTCTCTGCTCACTTTCACAGCAGTTTCTCATCAGAAAGGGTTAAAGGTGGAGAAGGGTTGCAGCAAGGGTTGGGTGAACCCCTTTGTCAGGATGTGGGTGGCCCAAAGCCACCGGACGCTGATGTGGTGGGATCTCAAAGTGGTTGGCAGGAGCGCCGGCTCGCTTCCTATGCTGTGCTGCTCACTGAGCTGCAGCGATTCAACTGCTTGCTGCTGCCAGAGCAGATCCCAACATAAAAAGAGAAGTGAGGCTTTCTGAGTGTGTTTCTGCACTGTAGGGTGGCACTTGGGTATGCAGCCGGGTTCTCTGCTGTGTGCCATCAGCTTCTGCCCTGCCTGAGCAGATTTTTCTCATAGCGGGGCAAAAAAAAGGAGATATCAATAAAGTGCTATTTCTAAACAAAGCTTGGCAGGGAACTCGGGATAAGGTACAGTGCCGCACTTAATCTTTTTTCCACAAGAATAGATTTGAAGTTAATGACCCCTGAAGCACATTTATTGGCTCTGTAAGAACAAGCAAAACATCCTTCTTTTTTTTTCTGTATTTGGGGACAAGAAAGGAGGTTCGCAGCATTGATTACTTCTATTTTACCACTTGGGAGTCCATTCTGTGATTCACAGGAGAATATTTACATGATTTTCCTGATTTAGGAAATATACTTTAGGTTGCAGGGACAGGAAGCAACTACAGCGAATATTTTAGCAGAAGCTGTGGGTTGTTGGCATTGCCGCAAGCACAGGTCTGTCTACAGGCAAGGGCTGTGCTGTTTTCAGTATGACTTTGTCTTGATGTTGACATGTGACCTGTCCGACCAAGCCAAAGTGTGATAAGACTTGCAACGTGATTTAGCAGTGCAGGAAGAAGGAAAACAATGATTGTTTTTGAGAGTGTCAGGAAAAGAAATCTAGCTCTGCTGAACCTTTTTTTTTTTTTTTAAATTGTTTTCCAGAGTAACTCAAGCTTTAAAAAAAAAGAGCTTGTTCTGAGTATGAATTTTTCCTGTGGGTAAGTATCTGGATATACATAAAACTGGGTCAGTGGTTCCCACCCTTTCCAAGCCATGTCTGCAGTTACTGGATTTCTGCCAAACTTTTTAACATCCTTCATTGCCTTCAGGTGAAAGAACTATGGTAAATCAGACCTGTATAGCACTGTCACTTCCAGCAGCAGTCATGCTGCAAGCACAACTGTCTTGGCGACTACTCAGATAGTTTTTACTGATCTACAGTTGCTGAGACGTGGCTGAAAGCTTGGCCTCCAGTCTTCACATCTGTCAGGGTGATTTAAAAATATATATAGTCAAAGCTATGAATGCTAAATGATGGGTACTTACAGAACCCAGCGAACAGTCAGAACAAAATGTTGATATCTCTTTAAACTGCCAGATCTGGTCACTCAATGACCTTGGAGTGCATTGATGACATACTTTGAGGCTTCTACAGAAATAACCTCAACTGCAGTTCAGGGACATTTTGCTAATATTTCTCTGAACAACAAAGAGTAGTTTTTCTGCCCAACACTGCTCATACTTGTTACCAGCTGAGGTTGTCATCTTTCCCATTAAAATTCTTTGGGCTCATTACACCCCAGGAAAGATGGGCAACATTCACAAGAAAAAGCACTTGCCAAAGGACAAAGTCGTCTTAGCAACAGTGTTCTTGCAAAAAACAAGTCATAAGGGTGTGTGTCTATGTATGTGTATATATATCTGTCTAATGAAGAGATAACCATAACTACTAACAGTACTGGAGGATAACAGCAGGTATATCACAGCCTGTAGAGCTGAACTTTGTGTTTCCCCTGACAAAACCAGTATTATTTTAGGGGGAAAAAAAAAAACCCCACCAAAGTTTGGGAAAATGTATGTTCCACATCACCACTTGGATCAGTTCTTCCATCATTGTTACTTCATTCCCCCGCGTGACTTCTGTTCTGGCTCATTCAATAAGATCACCCAAATAAGAGGATGCACCCATGTAACATGTAACATGAAACAGTCTTGGAAGGACAAAGAAAATTTGCCTTTTTACAGCCCCCACCCCATGGCCTTTTCCCCACTCTGGCAGACCACGTGGACTCCCCTGCTGAAGGACCAGTCCCTTATCCTGTGTGTACCATTGGCTTCATATACAAGGGAAAGCCAGACTGATCTCCAACACAACAGATCCCTCTCATCATGCCGGTATTGGGTTCATAGCTCTTCAGACAGACAAAGAGCTTCCTATAAACCTTTGAATGCATGATTTGAAACATAATGCTGGCAGCAAAAGCCAGGATGTGGGAAGCAGAACCATGGGACACAGGCACCGTGCTCTTCTGTTTAACCAGTAGGTCACTTCCTATTAACAGTAGGGTTACGTCCTACAGGCAAAGCCATAAATCATTCTGCCTATCAGCCACCAAGTTGAGAAAGCCACCTCTGAGTTTAGAAATAAAGTCTTAAGCTATGCCACCTATTGCTCCATGCCCTATTCATTATGCTTTTATCTGTGGAATTTGTGTTTTTTAGCCAAGCTCATAAAAATGTCCTGGATGATCAAAGCTCTACTTTGATCTGCAACCTCTTCCTTTGTCTTGAGGCACCAGCCTCAAACACCTCAAGGACATCTGCTAATGAGCCTGAAATGAGTCTGCCCTTGGCTGCACTTAGCAGAGCTGGGTGGGTCAGAACAAGCAACCCTCAAGCCAGTTTGTGCAGTAGCACACTGGACAGTTTTTCATTTGCCTTAACCACAGCAGGGGCTCTCAAGTGTTGAAAGATATCTTGTCTCCAACATGACCTATCTGAAAGAGAATGACTTGTCCCAGAATTTTATCAGCTATTTTCACTTCAGTCCTGACTGAAAACTCCGATAACTGTGATAGGAAACAGCTCTCTGTCCAGCAAATCGTGGAAAAACACCTTCATTAGTGCCAGACTCACCTCAGACTATCCACTTTCCCAGCAGTGACTTCGGTGGTACTTAGGCACAGATTTCTGCTACTCTTCAGCTTGGTTTGATGGAGAAAGCTTGGACTTTGGCAAACCTTTAACATGGGCCAGTGTGTACCCTGCATGTATGGATGCTCTGTCTTAGCTGCCTCTATTGCTGTCCTGGAAGCCTGTCACATGGTGATGAGAAAGGCATGATCTTTCTAGGAAGCATCCTGACATTGCCTGACAGGGATAACTAGGACTTGTAGATACCTTAATCTGAGCTCTCTTTTGCATGTGAGTTCTTGCTGTTAAGCCTGATGCACATTATGAGTGTGCTTGGATGGGGTGTGAGGGAGCACACCAGGTTTTTCTGGATTGGCCAGTTCAAGGGGTTTAGGTTTGCAAAAAACTGCTGGGTTTTCCTGCAATCTGTCACCACCCCAGTATCTCCCTGTGATGGCCTGAAGAATACATGGTCCTCAGAAGTAACTGAGCTGAGGACTTGTCAAAGAGACAAGGGTTGCTCTATAGAAATGACTGGTTCTCACGCTATTTAATGCTGTAAATAATAAGCAGATTTCTGGTGTAATATGATGGTTTTGATCAGTCTGTGTGGCAAACCATTAATTTAATCCTATTCCTTTTGGTATCTCTGTGTGTGCATTTACACTCCGCTGAGTAGCAGCTTCAACTCCTGCTGGACGTGAATCCATTATACAGATCCCAAGTGCAAGATTGACTGCTGGAATCTAACATCTTATTGTTTGAGCTGTTAGATGGTATTAGGAAGTAGATAAAAGGCCCAAGTGGATATAAGTAGGTTTCCTCTAATAACATATATCATGTTTAGAGGGGAAATAATAATAAAATTGGAGATATCTGAATCTGATTGGTAAAACAATACAGGACCAGTTTATACACATACATACATATATATATACACACAGATATACATACAGGTACTACATTGTTGGGGGCTTAGATATATGTACATATGTATACATTTGTATGTGTGTACATATACATGATGCATATATGCATTTATATTTAGGAAGAATTTCTTCCCCATGAGGGTGGTGAGACACTGGAACAGGTTGCCCAGAGAGGTGGTGGAAGCCCCATCCTTGGGAGTTTTTAAGCCCAGGCTGGATGGGGCTCTGGATGGGCCTCCCTGCTCTAGTGGGAGGTGTCCCTGCCCATGGCAGGGGGGTTGGAACGAGATGATCTTTAAGGCCCCTTCCAACCCTGACAATTCTGTGATTCTATATTTATGGGGGAGTGTGTTTGTTCTGCTGCAGTTGTTCAGGAGGTGCTGGTGAGCAAGCTCAGCTTTTGCAGCATCCCACCCTGTGTAACTGGGAGTGGTTGGCGGAGTGCCCGGCTAAGGATGCTGGACCACTCCAGTGTGGCTCCAGCCTGCAGCTGGGCAGCTGCAAGCGTAAGTGGGTCAAGCCCTGTCTGTTTGATTCGGCCTCTGAGGCATGCCCTGAGCTGCAGCATCTGAAGGGCCTAGTGATCTCTATTTCCAGAAAGCTCATGGGACAATATCCAGATGTCTCCATTGGAGACAGGTGTCTTTTCCAGCCAGTGGAGAACAATGAACACTCCCATGGCACAATTCCTGACCTACCTTAGGGTGAAATGACTCACTTTCTAAAAGTATGCGGTTCTCGACAATAAATAAATGGGAAGTGAGGGTGACTCGCTCAAATGGTGACTACTTACACTTACACTGGATTTGGCTATGTTTAATCGGATGATGGAGAAGTCTGCGGTGTTCCCTAAAGAACCACGGGCTTTCTGCAGAGATGTGTCTCGAGAGAACAGCTGAAGCAGGGCATTGTTCTTTTGGGGATGCAAAACAGGTAAAGCCAGCCTGACCATTTCATCTCTGCGCCCACAGAATTACATCATTTTAACCAGAAACAAAGCATTTTATGTTTAATTTTATTCTTCATTCATATGCTTAATCCACTGGTAGACAGACTCTACTAATCCTCCTGTCAGCGAGGGCTTTGTGGGGTTTATGTTGTCTAAGATGACATATCCTAGCAACACCAGAATTATACTAACTGCAGTGAAACAGGGAAGATGCAGGAATGTCCAAGATACTGGACATTCACTGTCACCTGATTAATACAGCTGCTCTCAGTGAGGTTTCAAACAGCCCAGTGGCCCAAAGATGCATCCTAACAGTGGCATGATCAAATGAGGTATAGACCATTTCTTACAGTCACATTTTCGGATCCTTAAAATCCCCTTTAATGTGATGTTAATTGGTAGAGACACTGTAATATGCTTACACAGGAAACTGTCAAAGTTGTATCTAAAAGGGAGAGATGGCACTGCTTCTATTTCTCTGAAGGTTGAAGAGATGCTCCACTCTCCCATACTGGTTGCTGGGTATCTCTTGGCATGTGAGTTCACAGAGGAAGTTTACATTTTAATAACAACATTTTTCTCCCCTTGTTTTATTTTTTTTTTGTTTTCCTTGATCCTTGAAGCATAAAAGGAAAACCAAACAGAGTCCCACAACAGAAGCCATATCCAATATGATGCAGCAGCTGGGGCAGCACTTTTATCTACAATATCCCTGGATTAGATTCTAAATATGTTCCTGTGTGATACTGAAAGACATCAGTGAAAATTCAGTCCACAAAAAATTCCATATTTTTAAACAAACAACCAACCACCACCAACAAAACCCATCAGAGAAGGGTTCTTCACACTGATTATGAAGACTCCCTGTTGGACTGTAGCTCGGATGGACAGCACCTTTCCTAGTGTCTCTTAAAACTAGGCCCTGGTTTAACTTTTTGTCTCGGATTTCCGGGAGGAAAAACTTTCATGCTATCACAAATTATTTAAATCCCCTTTTCCACTCCAGCCCAAGCTCATTCATCTCACTCATTTTGCAAAGGGACCACGTAATTCATCTACTTCCTTTAATGCCAGCCCAGCTTTAAAGCAGGACAGGCAGACTCTCATGCTTCCTGGTGTGACATTTGGTCTGTTCACTGCTAACCCCCAGGCATCCCTCTAAAAATGTGTGTCACAGTCCTGGTCTCCTGGTGCCTCCTTTCTTTTGGGTGGTACCAGTCCTCCCCCATCCCCAGGGCAGTGTAGGAGGGAGCTTGCCCTCCCTTACCCAAAGGATTTTGGTACCCCTTGGTTTGGCCTCCTGTTTTGCCATCCTTCCACTAATGCTGGTAGCTCCACAGGGCCTACTCATTATGATGGAGCTCCCCCACTTTCTCCTTCTTTCCCTGCTCCCTGGCATTATTTTCTTATTCACTTACAGTCCGTAAAAATGATGCCAGCATCATCTGGGGCTGTGGCCAGAGCTAAGACAGAAGTATTCATCTGCTGGGAGGCAATAACTCTACCACCAAAGAGCTGCTTTAAAGCAGATCGTTAGGGTCGGCAGATCAATGGGCTGTGCCCATGGTTGCCTGTAAGACACCACATAATTCTGGAACTGATTGTTTACTTTGGCATCCTCAGATGGCTGCACTGGGGCAGAGACTTGTCCTGTAGTTGAACAAAGGGGTTTGCTTTGCTTTGAAAAAAAAAAAAAAGAAAAAAATTCTTCTGAAAAACAAAACAACAAACAAGCAAGCAACACAAAACCAAAACAACAAAACCATTCAAGAATGGTTACATGCTTATGAGACTATATTTCCTATATTTTTTTATTTTAAAAGATCATTTTAAAAGTCTTGAACCATTACGCAAGAAGACATGAAAACGCAAATTAAATAGACCCCAAAGGCTCAGAAACCAGAAGGCAAATTGAGAGAACCTGCCATTTATTTAAAAAATACACTAAAAACCAAAGCAAAACAAAAACCAAACAAGCAAAAGAACAACAACAGCAACAATGACAACAAAACCTCTAAACAAATGAAAACCTTTCATGCTTTTCGAGCCACTTTCCTACTACTCAAGGATCTGATATGTGTGGTTTACAATCCTGAGCCTGACAATATTGCTACACTCAAAAAACTTCTCAGAAGTAGAAACTTTCTGACGTACTCCTTTGTTGAGCCCCTGCCTGCCCCACACCAGGCAACATACATTTTCCAGAAGTGCCTCCTCTCCCTGTCACAGAATTATGCTTTTTGCAATTCCTCACCTCTGGCTCCCTTCTCTTTCCTGGCGGTGTGAGATGCTGAGTGCTCACACCACTCCTAACAGTTTCCCATTTTCTCTGCACTTGCTCTTTTGTTTCTGCTGTTGTTTGCTTGGACTTCTCCCTAGGATGTAGCTGAAAAGAAACAGCCAGTTCAGAATGATGCTAAAACAACCCAAAAGGGGAAGGGATGCCACCAGCTCAGAGAGCCTGGGAAGCTTCTGTGGCAATTGCAGGCGATCCCCAGTGCCCTTACAATCTTCTCACTCCCTGCCACAGCAGCTACATCCTCCTCCTCTTCTTCATCTCCTTGCACTATCACCTGCCTCACTGGGCCTCAGGGACAAGGTAGGCAGCACCCTGCTGTCCCCATCAGGCTGCTGAAGGGGTCAGAGTGTTGGGAAGAAGGACTAGGGCATTGGAGACCCTCCTGGGAGGCAGTGCTGGGGCAGCTGGGTCCCTTCTTGTGTTGCCATTTCTGGACGCAACACACCTGTAAATATTTTCCTGGCTTTCCAAAGGAGTGGCTTTGGTGATATCGAGGTCTCTTTCTGTAACCAGTCAAACTGCACTGGCAAAGAAGCGTTCAGGAAGGTGGGAAGAGGTGCTGGCCCTGCGTGACAAGCTGTCTCACCCTCGGCACTGCCCGAATTATCATTTGATAGATGCTATGAATTTAATTGCTATGGCACTGCACTGGCTTCTTAAAGCGTTTGTTGCAAGTTTTACAGCAGTGCTCCTGCCAACGCACGCTTATCACCAAAATGCTGCTTTCCTCTGATTTTCTGCTTTTCAAAGGAGAGCAAGAATGTCCTGCTGTGAGTGGGAGCAGGCATGAAAAGCCCCAGATTACTTCCTGAAATGAGGTTTGAGGACAAAACCAGATCTGACTACGCATTATGATGGAGCTGGCTTCTTAGCACAAGATTTCCACAACTAAGCGTACAAAGTGTGCTTTGTAAGGCCAAGGTGAAGGTAGTCTTAAGGTGATACTGCTTAAAAGCACATCCCCACTGCTCCAGACAAGTCCAGATCAAATGAATTTCATTAATGCAGCAGTCAGCAGTAAGGGAGGTTGGAACTGCACGTTCATCTTCCATTCAAATGGAAGTCCACCGCTATTTCCATTTCAGCACTTGAAAAACATCTGAATTACTCCCTGGTATATTCAGGGCAGGACACTGGAGCTCTAAAAAAAAAAGACATTTGATAAATGCTTCCAAGCTTATTGCCCATAATGGCAAAAAAACGTTCGATCATCTCTACAAACCTCTGCCTGAGATGAATTGCACACTACTCCTGTGCCCTCAGCTCATCCCCTCACTCTCACTCTGCTCAGGGGCAGTGGCTCCAAGCAACCGTACATGCTTCATGCAGATGTAGATCTTGTATATTTGGGTAAGACTCCCCTTATCTGTATTGAGCTAGTTTTTTTTTTCCCAGGGTCTTTTCTTGAAAGAAGGCTGTTGTTTAGCTGCTGCTCACCACACCAGGAGGCACCTTACTTCAGTGCTGGGAGGTTTTCTGCCTAGGTATTGAGCAGAGTACTTTGAAATCTCTGGAAGTCAAAGGCGCCAACCAACTACAGTGTTATTTTCTAACTAAAATGCCTGAAAGGAACTAAAATATCATCCCTCTCTGCACTGCAGATCTATTTAATATTCCTCCTTTATCTGCAAGCAGAACTTCTACTGACATTAATTGGAGCTTTATATGCAAAATACAGTAAATAGCAGAGTCCTCAACGCAAGCACAAGAAGAAGAAAACAAAGCAATATCAACCAAACTTGCATGGTAGGCACCCAAGATCAGGGGTCACCATTGAAAACTTTGGATGTGATCTTTCTACGCATTGTTTTCTTCCTGTGACTGGCATTTGCAGTACCATATCGATAAATTCATGGAAAGCAATTTGAATGTCTGTTTCATCCAGATATAATAGAGCAATAGATAATGGCTTGTGAATACACACTTAAGCTTATCCTAGTAGAAGGTCCCCATAGATGAGAGTTTTGAATGCATGCCTGACACTCGAAAGAGCATCCTGTGTGATGTTGCTCGTGTTGACTCATGGTCTCGTCAAGTATGCACATATATGGAGAAAGATGCCAGGTCATGATAGTGTGCATCATTATCATCAGCGCACAACCAGGGTGACTGTTGTGTGTAAAAATAGCAGGAAAACATGACTCCACTTGCAGGCCAGTGAATCAGGAGCTGTGTGCCAGGGGGACGGGGAAGTGGCCATGCTGGCATGCCATGCAGAGACTGCTTTGAGGACCTCTGAGCTGTAGTGGAGGAGGGCCTTCAAGGCATAATGAGTTCCTGAAGGCAGCTCTGCAGTCTCCAGCTGTTGAACACCCCTGACATGTTGAAGCAAAGTCCTCTGTGTGAAATGCAGACAGGCTCTGTGTCAGTCTTTGTGAAAGATAAGAGGTGTTCTGGTAGGTGCATTAGCGAGGAGCACCAAACCCCTTCCCTTAAATGGCAATCTTGGCCTCCTCTCTCACCCTGAGCTGGAAGGAGCAAGGCTGTTATTCCTGAGCCCTCAGCAGCCTGTGTGTTTGGTAGGGGGAGGAGGAGTGATGTTTATTCTTGTAGCAGATTGCCACAGGGTCATTTTCTCTCTCTGTGCTTTACCAACACATAGACTTTGCCCTTGAAATCCATGGGCCCTTCCTGGTGGACCCCTGCTTGCCAACTGCACGGTGAGCCACAGTGAGGGTGGTCATCTGCTGTCCCTATCTCTGCTGCGTCTCTCCCATGTAGTGGTTTCTGCTGGGCATGTGTGCAGAGGAAGATGGGCTCCAGCTGGGTTAACAGGCTAAACCACACCAGACCTGAAGGCTGCACGGTGGAGAACCACCACCATGGTTCAGATGCAGCCTGGGTATACCAGGGATGTTTTTGAGATGTCATGTCCTTCCCTGAGATGGAGGAGTCATGGTAATGCAGCTACAGCCATTTGCAATGCATGTTTTGCTTTGCTCTGGTTGGTTAAGTAGGCTATTTTGCCTTCATCCCTTTTGGTGGAGGACCTGTACCATGACTGCTGCTGGATGACATCTGCAGAGCTGATCCTTTCTGACAAACAAGCACTGCTGCAGTCATGGTGTCCTGTCTCCAAGAAAACTCCCTGGAAGCTTTTCAGTATCTCCTAATCCTGCCTCCATCCCAGCAGCCAGCACAGCCCTAATCTGATGAGGGAAGCAGGTTTTGCAACTACAGGGCAATAAGGGCATGCCTGAAGTGCTTGTGTACTTGTCCAGGAAACACCGTGATTGTGAACAAGTCTGTCCTTCTTTATTTGGGGAAAAAATAGATGGAGAGAAAGCCAATTTTGTTTTTCTTTTTTTTTTTTCTTTTTTTTTCTTGGGGCGGGGGGGGCTGTTAGTTTCATAATATTGCTCCCATGCCCCCAGGGGTGAAAGAAGCACCTTTTTTTTCTCGGATAAGAAGGTAGGCAGAAATGTTCTTCAGAGGGACACACAGAGTCAGGATTTCCCTAACCGGACCAGTCTGGTTCAGCCTGGGCTAGATAAAGGTTTGCTTTGAAATGGCTTGGAAGGCTATGGAAAAATCCCACTTCCTACAGGGAAAACTCCCATCAGCTTCAGATAGAGTTTTGCTTAAATGAAGCCACCAGGATATGCTCCAAAGAAGATGAATGTTGTATGCAAACACATTATATAGCATCTGTGAGACACAGAGTGGCTTTCTTCTACCCTGCGACAGACACAGTAGCTGCACAGCAGGACATGAAGACCCACAGTTCCCTGACCTATGTGACAGATCGTGCTAAAATGCCTGCTGCGATTATTGTGCCTCTCATGGGAATGTAACTGAACTGGAAAAGCCAGTCTAAATCTGCCAGCACCAAGGAGCCATGAGCCTCTGGGAGCAACCAACATGGGGAGAAGCATCTTGGGAGGGAGTGTACAGCTGATGGAGGATAAGAGCTGGGGGAGCAGGGAAGTGTCACGATTCCAGTGCTTACTCTGTGGGCAAACCTGGCCTCTGTGATGCTCCGTATGTCAGCTCTGAGCTGCCCAGTTTTGGTGAAGGACTTGCTGGGTTCTCTAGCCCCAGGCATCACCCCACTGAAGTCATTACTGTGCCAGTACAGGATGGGATGTGGCCAAAAGGCTGGCTCTGAAAGGTCCCTGGGAAGAGTCACATCCCTCACACCTTGCCATGGGACATCTGTGGTATCTTAGTACATACAAGCCCCATACCATTGCCTTGGTGAAGACCACAGCTCTTCCCAACGATTCACAGTCATTACTGTAAAAGGCAACTCTTCTACCTGATCCAAGACAACATGGTGCTAGTGCTCTATGGAGGGGGAGAGAAAATGTTTAAATAACTCTGAGGATTGCTTAGTGTCAAATACATTTTTGGCCCTGTTGGAGGAAAGACCTTTCGCACAGCTTTCCACAACCCTCCTTTCCTGGGCTGGCTGTGGTTGGAGGTGAGCAGTGCCCCCCAAGCACTGCCATGAGGAAGTAGAGGAGAGACCCACCAGACGTCCAAAGCGATCTTCCTCCCTGTCCTAT
The DNA here is from genome assembly GCA_025345505.1 of Todiramphus chloris collaris. Lineage (NCBI taxonomy): Eukaryota > Metazoa > Chordata > Aves > Coraciiformes > Alcedinidae > Todiramphus > Todiramphus chloris. Next base: position 41,739,773 of record JANVCC010000021.1, read on the forward strand.
CATAGGTTGTATTCCTCTTCCCTTCATCACCTTGTCTAGGAAGGAGAGGAGCTGAAAATTCCTGTTAGATGCTTTTTTTAGCTTGGAAGGGGGATCATCTGGCTGTGGAACTGTGGTTGCCCTCTTTCTTCACCAGCCCTGGGGTGGAGGGTGCAGAACCCCAGGAGCTAAGGGGATGAGCTGGGTAGCATGGGCTTGATGGAATGTAAAGTTTATATTTGGGCAAAAATATTGCATAGAATTGTTGGTTGTGTGGGAGCTACTACCAGAGCTGGGTCTGGGACAGAGGAAGTGGGTGCACAGCATAGGATGGTGGGAGAGTGGATTGGAGAGGGTTTTGAGAGAAGAGCAGGTATTGGGACAAGTGTATTAGGTGACCAGGAAAACAATTGCCTTTTGGTATTTCTGTCAATTCCTTACTGGTCTCTTAAAATTAATTACCATGTGTAAGAGTGAGCCAACATAGGGACAGCAATGTGCCAAGCCCTTCATACACGTGCACACGTGTTTTCCAGACACTTTAGGAATAATCTGATGGTACCTTAGTCTTCAGAGAGGACAAAACCCCTCTCATCTCTCATTTCTCATTTACAAGTGACCATCAATAGATGTGGTAGGCTCAACAGGCAAGGGCAAGAGCTTTTCTTGCAATTTCAGCTAATAGATTGATCAAGATAGGCAATATAAATGTAAGGTGGGGAGGAATAATCTGGGAAAGGAGGAACAAAAGATACCCTCACAAGATGAAAAACGGGTTGTCTTCAAAAGACAACTGGCCCTCACTAGACATTGGCAGCTGCAGAAGGGAGAAAATCCAGCAAGATAAAAACCTGCAAAGGGTGAAAGGGCGTAGGATGATAGCTGGCACTGGAAGCTATCAATAAATACTTGGACCTTTCTAATGGGTGGCAGGTATAAGCAGGTTGTTTCAGAGTGTATTTCATGTTCTTACTATAGTCAATATTGGGCTCTACATGCAAGCCGGGAAACCTTGAAGCTCTGTCTACCCTGCTAGTCAAAGCTAAAGGGATGGTGAGAGCTGGAGACATAGAGAGAGAATTGGGATGAAGCAGATGGCAGCATATAAAATGAGATCATCTGTGTCTTACAAGTACCTTATTTTCTCCTTTGCTTATAGACGTGTCACTTCAGATACAGACATCTCTCCACAAAGAACCATCTCATGGGCAATCCATCCATCTGGCATATACACCAGGAAGAGAAACTGAGGAGCAAGTTCAGTGAGGAGATAGGTCACTTGGGGACCAGTTCAATAAAGGACCTAAATGCTTGGTCAGGTTTTAAAGAAAGCAGCATCTCCATTACATTTAGTGTGGAAGGCCACTGCAAAAGCTCATGCCAGCAACAATGCAAGGAGGACTTCCAGCCCCAGCTGCACAGGAGGTTCTGGGGAATTCTCTGCTACAGGATGGTGGGTGTTCTCTGGCATGTGTTCAGCATGTTCAAAATGCACTGCTGCTGTATGCAACACTTCAGTCAGCCAAGGAAGTTTGGAAATTACGGACAGACTCTAAAGGCTGAGGTGCTCCCAGGATGAGTGGAGACTGACCAGTTGTTTCCAGCATGGATGCACTGAGTTTTGGTGGCAAAGGACAGTTTTAGACATCTGTGTCTCCTCTGAATCTGTCACTTGGTGGATACTAACAATGCAATAAGAGGGAGTCCAATCTTTGCATTCTGATCCTGTTCTCCACCAATGTCCCAATTTTCACTTTATGTGTCTTTGACAAGTAGATGAGAACATGTTTCTGCAGTAGCTTGCAGAATTTAGGGGTTCTCAACAAGCAGATCTTAATTTGTACTGAGCTAAAATTAGATGAGATTAGATCTGTGCTGTTTTGCCATTTAATGAATATAAATAAAGACCCAATTTCTTGATCTTTCGCCCATATGCAACTAATAGTAGGAAGGAAAAGGGAGCTCTTGATGAGTGACTTGAGGGTAAAGAAATAATGATGAACAAAGCAGACTCTCAGAAAGGTGCCTTTCAGTGGATGAGCTGGGACATGACCTGTTGTAACCAGTAGACCCCTCTGCTAAAATGATTATAGATCCAGTTTAGTTTACATCTATAGCAATGTAAATTCATGGAGATTATTGGAGTTCAGTTAGTGGAAGTGAGCAAGAACTGAGCCCTTTAAGTATCCTATATCTACATAATCCTTTTATCTGACAGAAGCATAATAATATCATGGCATATTCTCACTTTTTCTGTGTTTGTTGAGCAGATGATAATACGTTCCCATAGCAGCCTGCAAAATTTAGGTATGAACCCTTGATTCAGCTTCAGCTGTGACTGAAGTTGTTTCGACATGGGCACATAATGATTTAATAAGCAGATCAGAACATCTCAGCTTGTTGAATTAACTTGTGGTTGGCCTTAGAGAGGAAGGGCAAAAGGCAAGAAAAAGGCAAAGTTATCTGTCATATCACATAATTCTTCACTGAACCACTACTTTGAACAAATATCTAGATATGAGATTGTTTGTCCTGGTTTCAGTTCTGCTTCAAAAAAAGACTTAATAAAAAAAAAAAATCAGGTTCAAATGCAGCTTGAGAAAAACTCAAGCTTTTTTTTTTTTTTCTTCATTTTTTTTGGTCAAGCTACAGGCTCAAGATTCTCAGTTCTGAGATTTTCTTGTTATGCAATATAAAAATTCTATGTATAATATTATAATATATACATTTATATTAATGTATGCCAAACACAGTGCAACAAGTGTCCTCTTTTTGGAAGTGCCAAGACATTACAAGGAACCACCTTTGACTGCCCAGCTAACACATTACCTGTGAGGGACAGGTTGCTGCTGGAAGTGGTCTCAGTGCTTGGAGCTGGAAACATCCTGAAGCTCGGCAAGAAGTCCTCTGGTTGGAGATCCCTGAGGTTGAAGTATGGCCTCCATGCATCACTACTCAACCCCTCCAGCCCCACTGAGCACTATGGAACCTGTCCAAGGGTCACTTCTGCCACAGGCATGAGGTCCTGGGGAAAAGCTAAAGCTGACAGTAGCTCCCATGTGTAACTCATGTTACTCCCATGTGTAACTCACGTTACTCCCATGTGTAAGGTTTACCTCCCAGAGTTCAGAAATGGCTCAATAAAACAAAGTAACTGGTTATATTTTCTTCTTCTCTGCGTGTTTAATAAAAATCCCAACCAAACAAACCCAAAACCAAGCAAAGGATGAACAAGGCTCGGAAAGCCTTTCATGGCCTGTCTGGGTATCCTTACTGCAGGGGAGGTGATGCTTCCTCCTGTCTGATAGCAAATATTTACAGGGCTGCATTCAGCCAGAGGTAGTCCTTAGCCAAAATTCAGCCAGCTGAAGGTATTTTAAGCAGGGTCATTTTTAATTAATCGTAAAAGCTGAAAAATGCTTGGAAAACTGAAGCTAAACAGAAAACTAAGATCAGATAAGTTTGAGACGATGGTTGGAAATACAAATAGGTGACCAAGGGTTAAAAAGAAACACAGAAATAATTTCCTTATGGCACAAGTGTACACAGCAAACCAAGAAAATTCAGAGTCAAGAATCAACTTACCAGAAAACAATCTAAACAAAACAGGGTACTGTATGGAAACTTACAGCTAAGTCACCTAATCAATCTTACCTCTGCCCTCCTAGTGGGACTTGGCACTCCCTGTGCTTATGAATTATAAATACAGCAGTGTTTATTACAGATCAATGCCTTTGGTCCAAGAAACATTAAACGAGTTGTTAATCAAAACAGACTGTTCCTCTCTTTCTTTGTGTCCTGTATATGCAATGCTAAGCCAGACTGAGGCAGTTTTAACAACTTATTTGGAGATTTTAATGTTTTATAAAAATCCAGATTTTTAAAAATCCCCAAACTGTGTGGATAAAATAAATCTGATGGGGGGGCTACAAGATATTTCAGACAGCAATGTTGGTCTCTCACATGGCATCAGTGCAAGTGGAGGTGCTAAGCTGGCAGGAGCTTTCTCACCCAGCCTGGTAGCTCCTTGTTCTTCCCTAAACCATTTTTTTCTATCTTCTCCACCTGCCCAAACACCCAGTCTGACTTCCTCACCTCAAAAATGAAAGGATTTAGAAAAAAAAAGTCAATTACTACAAACTTCAATCCATTTCCTTGTGTGGCTCACTGCATGGCTGCACAGATAACTCTAGGAGGAGGGCAGAATAAATAGGACTGAGCAAGCTGTCACTGACACTGGAAGGAAAGTCACTTTTGTCACTGTAATGGCTCTTTTCAACATTGCAGCTAAAAGCAACCATTACAGGCTTTTAAGGTTGGAAAGTAACTGGAATTCCCCTGTCCCTTCGTGATGCTTGATGTGCTTTGCATCAAATACAGGAGCAGATCACATCACGTGACTTCAGCCTTGCTGTTTGTCTACCTGAGGGTTGAACTTTGCTATTCTTCCTCCTCATGAGCTATCAAATGAGCATTGAGAGGTGGCTGTAGATGAAGAATACCTGGGTGAATGATTTGGTAAAACATCATTCAAACTCCAGCCACCCCTAGTGTTGCTAGATCCCTACAATAGTTCCTGTAAAGCTGAACGTGGGCAAGACTCTTCCTCACACGAGCGTATTATTTGTTTCTCACTCCTGTAGTTCCTGTCTTGAGAGCTGCCCCAAGAACCCTGATTCCCAGAGGACAGGAGGTGCACCATGGCTCAGGCCCAGCTCTGCAGAGGACAAAGCATCCTGCATTCCTTACAGCCGACTTGCATTACGACACCCAAAAGGTAATAAAGCTCCAATGTGTTGTCACACACTGGAGATATTGCAAGGTTGGCATACAGTTCTGGTGTGAGAAAGATAAAGAGTTTGAGAGCTGCATGCAACTGCAAGATGTAGGGAGGCAGAAACACTTGAAATTGTTCTGCTCCTTTCTGGCAGTACTTGATTCATGTGGTGTGTGGCAGATTTTCCACAGATGCATTGTATTGTAGTGGAATCTCACCAAAATTTCTACTTCATGACTAAGCCCTTTAGTTCTCTTTAAATCTATAATTTCCTTCCTTGAAGTTATTTACTGCTTGTATCTGATCCTAGTGAGGAGGTATTTTATGTGTCTTGCGTGTTTGCTATACTTAAGTTTTCAAAGATCCATGAACTACTGGAACTATTTCTTCTGGAATGCCTTTAGCTTAAGTTTCAAGCTTATCTTTTTGTTCAGTATGGACATCATCACAAAAAGCAAGTTTATGACCGTCTTGGACCTTGAAAAATGTGCTGAGCAATAATAAAAATAACCCTTTTATGCCTTTTCTCCATCCTACAGGCTGCCATACAAAAAATGAGGGAATTACATTCTTTATTAGTAAGGGTTATTGAACCACTGTTATATTTTGTATAGACAGGAATATGGAAATGATGTTCTACATCTCAGAGCTGGAAGCAATATTGTTGATTCTAGCCAACAACAGCATCAGCATTATTTTCTCTATTTCTTGCTTGTTTGTCTGGAGGCAAACTTGCCACTGGAGGCAAACAAAAATCGAGTCTTTTTCTCAAAGCACCTGACAGCTAGTACTTCAAGGACATTTTTATCAGTAGGAACATGTAAGGAAGAGCCTAACCAGTCACACCTCATACCTTTGCAGTAACAGCACTAATTAAAAATGTATATATCCAACCATCCAAAGGATGATAGAAGATGACTGCTTTTAAACAGCCAAATTTCTGCCATCATTTTCAATTTCTAGTGCATTCAGCTATAACCAAGCATCTGCATAATCCAGCTTTCGCAAGGTGCTGAACATTGGAACATCTATTTCTATTACATCTTTTAAACTGTCTCATTGGAAACAAGTGGGTTCTGAGTCATTTTCATTGAGGAATTAAATGCTACATTGCTGTCTCTGTTAAAAATTAACAAGAGATTATCAGTACCCAGGCTCACATTTCTATTGTTCTGAATATATCTGTATTCATAATCTACATTACTGATAAAAGGCTCAGACAGTGGAATCAAATATTATGGAAATACAAACGCTAAACATTTTTTCCATGTATTTTGGCAGTAATGACTCAGAGCTGAACTGTTATCTCTAGATGTCTCCCTGCAGCTCTGCTGTGTTAAAAATCCTACTCCCCGACCTCTGTCTTCTGCAGAAGGTGTTCAGCTCACAGACATCTACTCTGCTGGGACCAGTGGGACATCACATGCCTCAGGAGCTCTGGAGGTGGATATGTAATGAGAAAGGAATTATTGAAGGGAGCGATGTGTGGACTATCATGTCCTTGTGTGACTGTGATAGCCAAGTAGTAGACAAGAATTACATAATGCCTTGCAGTCCTGGTAGGCAGCAGCTCTGCAAGGGGGCTTATCTGTATAGATGCATTCTGCAGAACACAGGATTGCTGCAGACTTGGCTCCAGTTATGATTTGGTTTGGTTTTTTTTTTCTTTCAAACTAGACACTTGTCCTTTGCTAATAGCTGCAGATTGAATGGTTTCCTAAAATTTTACCTAAAATTAATTGCTCTGGGACTACATAAAGCACAAATCTCTTTGAACTCGTATTGCACAGTCCTTGCTACTACACTTGTTATACCTCCTTACTTATTATACTTCCCATTTGTGCTTGAAGATTCTCATCTTAAGTGTCAAGGTGCACCAAGAGTCTTAGTGCAACAGATTAGATCCTAAGCATAACTGCTGTATGATTTAGCTTTCATCATCTTCCTATGACCCACTTTTGGAGCATATGCCTACACTGCATTCAGAGCCATAAGTGCAATGCAGATGCACCGAACTGACCTTGAATGGAAGTGCTGAAGTGCTAAGAATAGCTTAGGTGTCTGCAATCACCCAGCTACCGCAGCAGCCCGCCCAAGCCAAATGACTTGGATCCTTGAATGAGACTGTGGATTCTACTCAGTGGCCTCAGTAGAGGTGGACAGGGAAGAGCTTTCTCCTTCCATGAAGGAGAGAATTTACTTTCTGACATACCTACGTCAATGTAAGATGCTCGTCAACACAGGAAACCTTCTCACTGATGATGTGGGAGATAGGTCTCAATCTCTTGCTTCTGACTCAAGCACAGTAGAGTCCTGACTGTTGTTCCAAGATGAATTATTCAATGACTTTGGTCCAGTTGTCCTGAGGCAGCCTGAACTGCAAATTTTCTTCTTGCCACAATCCTGTTTTTTCTTTCTCAAGGAAAAGATTTTGGTTTTGACAAATTGACACATGTTCATAAGAGGCTTCTTCCCAAACATTCCTGAAGCTGACCACTCTCAAACACTGCCAGTCTACATGGAAATTCAGTGTCAGGATACCACAAACTGCATATGCTTTAAGGGAAGCTGGTCACTGCAACATTCAAGTGGGACATCCCAGAGATGAGTTCTGCCACTTATTCTGTGTCTTTGGGTAATTAATTTCAGGACAGTGGGAACAAAATACAGAAATGATTGATAATTCCTGCTTAAGGCTCTTCCAGATTCCTCTCTATAAGACGAGACCTCCATTCCTCACTGGGTTGCTAGCAAGAACTCTAATATTACAGTGGAGGTAAAGGGGAAAAGGTAGCTGAATTCCTAAGGTAGATAAATACAGTAAGTAAAACCAGGACATGAGTAACCTGTAAAGTATTCTTGAGATTGTGGCTGTCTGAGGAGATGCTTCAGTTCTAGCCCTGGACTTGTATTTTATTTAGGAAGAAATTTTACAAGGGAGGCAAAATAACATGTCTAGAGTCAGATACTTTTGAATAGCCAGTCTAGATCTATAGTAATAGGTGGTTGAGACCATGGGAGGAAAGAGAGAGCCCTGTTGGATATGGTGTTAGAAAATGACAACAACAACAAGCAGCTGAAGAAACCCAATGCCCAATGCCCAGTAAAACATAGTGGAAATACTATTATGTGCACTGGCAAACATCACCATAACCTTTACAATTCCTTGCCTAGGAGATCATGGTGTTTTGGACATGCAACGACAAGGCTGAATCAGAAGGCTCACTGTTTGCTGTTGATATATGATGAGAAGAGAGACCCTTGCTGCAGAGTTGCTTTTTAGCAATAGATTATTAATTTCCAGCTCCTATCAGAACATAATACTGGCTTTGCTAGATGAGATATCAAGTCCATCTAGATCACTGTCTCATCTCCACCAATGTCTGTCAGTAGATACCTGTGAGAGAACATAAGAACAGGGCAAATATAAATGATATTTCTGGTCAATAATCTTTCAGGTATTTCCAATTCAGACACTTCCTGAGAGGGAAGGTTTTATATATTACATGCATAATATTATTTTAAAAATAAGTATATATATTTACTAACTGTTGATGAATTTCTCTTCCATGAGTTTATCCAGACATTTGCAGACAAAAATACAATAGAGAGCTTGATCATTAGCCTACTTTCAGATATCCATACTGAAAGAATCTGCTAAAAGTACCTTCACTTTTCTGGAAGAGTAACTGAGCTTCTGTGAAACTGTGAAAAGCTTTAAAAGAGGTAAAAAGTGTTTCCAAAGAGACAGATAAAAGAATCAGTGATACTGTGTGAGGTTTTTGCTACTGCTGTTGTTTAGGATATGGGAAAGAGGATATCTGCAACTGAAAAGGAAAAAACAAGCCAGTTGTACAAAGCTTGTACAAAATGGAGCCAGGGCTGCACTTAGGCCATGACTGGTGCAATTCTCGGTTAGCTGAAGGAGCTCAGCTCTGATGCACTTCATAACGTAAGAGAATTGTATTGGTGCACATCTGCTGTGACTTAATGCTCTTATTATTTAGTGATTACTGGAACACAGAAAGTGAACTTCCCATCCCTTCTTTTCTTCTCACTGATAGATTTCTGTCCATCTGTGTGATTAACATAAATCTTAGGGTACGGTACAATGTTTTGTCCCAAGATGATAATTTCTACAGATTTCTCTTATTTCCTATTCCCTGTTTACTCTTTTTGTTCATATCCTTGTAGTATTCTCATTGTTATTCATTTTTTCTTACATGCATTAAAAATAGATTCTCAGTGACCATAGTGGGAAGTGATATACAAACGCAGGTACAGGGTATTCAGGTTTTACTTCCCTTACTTTTCTGGTGCATTTTATCTTTTCTTTAAGTGTTTTTTAATCAGAAGATCCCATTTCATAGCATCCTATCTATTAATATAAAGCTGCTTCCAAAAGCTCTTTAGCTTGTATTCATTTCAGCAGTTGGTTTGCACTTTATCAGTGCTATTAGCTCTCAGCAATTCCCCAGAACTTTCAGTCAAATGTCCACGTAAACGTAGTAGAAAATAGAAGTAAAACAAATCCCTTGCATACATAATAAAAATTTTATAGGAAATCTAAAAATAAAAAGATTTATATTAACAATGGCACTGTCTGTTGTTGTTCGTCCAATGCTTTCCATGGTGAGCTCCTGTTCTCTGTTGCTTATAACTTTGCCAAATGGTAACAATTGGGAATAAAAATTTCCCTGCTGGGCATCCGCTCGCTTAGTTGAAATTTAAGTGCATAAATAAAACAGTTCAATCACTTCCAAGAATGTGGCTAGAAAATATGTATTGTTTTGATGATGTTAATTTCTGTCTTTCATTTGGAAAATCTTGTTGGCCCCCATGCTTTATAGGAGGGACATGAAACTAACTGTAAATGACTTTTGTATATTTTGTATCTCCAGAAATATGAAACCAAGTATGTCCAAGTTAGAGACCTTTTAGGGAAAAAAATGCAGTTAACACATGCTTCATAGATCTCTACCACAGCTGTGAGCTAAATACCTTGGAGAGTCTTCTGAGCTGGACACCATTCCTTCTGGACTGTGTAATTGCAACTCTGGGCTTCATGGCCTTGGGTCCTGTTTTTCTGGCCTCTCAGTGTCCTTCTTTTTCAGCCTGGTGGGAATGAGGAGAGAGAATTTGTTTGGTTTCAATATAGGAAAGATGGGAGCTAGAGCTTGGAGACGGGTGAGCAGTTTTGGACAAGGGTAGAGGAAGAATGGGAAATCAGGAGAGATTTGGTCTGGTCAAGAAAATGTAGGAGTCTAGGGCCAGAAAAGGAGTCAGGAATGGGAATAGATGAGGCTGTGAGAGCTGGGAGCAGAAGAGGTTGAATTTGAGAAGGGCTGGGGAGGAATAAGTGTGGCTGCTCACATGCAATCCCCTGCAAAGCCCAGGGGAAATCTATGAAAAGGGCCATAGACCTTGTGTAGTCTGCAGATAGTTTTGACTCTTGCCTGTCCTCTCTAGGACAGGGCAGATGTCCTACAGACCTCTGCTACTTGGTGAGCCAGTCAGCTCCAAGCCTGGTGCTAACCCTTCCTGGTGAAGGCAAAATCAGGAGGCATGGAATCAGTATTTTCAGGTTTTCTAAAAAAGGAAAAATAAACAGGTTTTCTGCTCTCCCTCCTTCTGCCCTAAGCATTATTTTAGGAGAATGTGTTATTCTTGTTGCAAAATCAGATATTCAAAAGGTAGGAACTTCTGGAGTTAATTTAATCTCTGTGACTTTAATTTAGCTGTTGGCTCAGGCTTTATCTTACAATCTTTGTTCATAAAAAAGAATTAATGGCTACACTGGAAAGCTGCAGTTGCCTCAGGGCCAGTGATTATGATCTGATTATGTTCAATATGGGCAAGTACTGCACAGTGGCCGCCAATAGTGTATGTGTATTGGTTATCCTGAAAATTAAATTCCTGATATTATTATAATTTGGTATATTATGAGAAAAATGTACGGGAAGTAAAATATAGGTATAAAAATTAAAATAAGTATGGGAATTTATTTCAGAGAAAAAATTTCCATTTTCAAATGGGAAAACATCAAATTCCCCCCTTTGCCAAGGAGCGGCTAAACATAGTCATGATTCAGTGGCAGAAGGAAATCAGCTGTTGAAAAGACATAATTTCTATAGCGAACACAAAAGAACTATCCAAAGAAGTAAGAAACGATTAAATGTTTAAAATAGGTGAGTAAAGATTTCATAAAAGAATCTGCAACTGATGGCTAAGGATAATATGAAAGCATTCAATTATTTAGAACAATAATGATGTTTTAGGCTCATCACTAGAAACTGATGCATATAAAACTTATACCAGTGATGCAGAACAGGCAGAAATATTTGTTAAAAAAATAATTTGTTCAGAATCAAGCAAGATTGTGCTTGCATACTAGCAGAGTCATACACAACTTTCGAAGCATCAGCAATTACAGATGTTCAGAAAACACCTTGGAATCGGAAATAAATTCCAGAAGACCAGGCAAACACAAAGTCTGTGCCAGAATTCAGAGGGTGTGACAAGCCAGTAATTATAGGCTTGTTAACTTGACATCAGTTGTAGGCAAAAGGGCAGAAAAAATGACATAGGGCTTCAAAGGAACTGACATCTACAAATATAATTATTACCCATCAATATAGATTAATGAAAATGAGTTCTTGTAAAGCAAGCCTGATTCCATGCTTGAGGGATTTGTATAGTTGGCTTAATACTGGATGGTGTTCTGTTAAAAACCTGAGCGCTAGCCAATTTTCAGAGTTTTTGTTGCAGATATGTCGCAAATGTGAGACACACCTGGTAATTAGCCTTTAAATACATGCCTGTCTTAAAGTCAGTCTTCTCCATTTATCTGGTTAAATATCCACAGCCTGACCAAAGTCAGTATATATGTGAGGCACTAGGTAATTTGGAGATGCTGTGAATTAGTGCCTACCATATGTAAGTATCTCCAACACGGCTCAGAAAAGGTACTGTAAGTTTTCTGTGCATTTTTTTTCCACTTCCTGAATCCCAGTTTTAATAAACTGGGGTGACCAAAATCAGGCACATTTGGCATGATCATCCACCCAGAGACGTGTGGAGCCATGTAGCTTGTCACATAAGAGGTGCTGCTGCAGTAGGACTTGCTGGCCTGAAGGACAGCTAAGTGGCCATAGATGAAGGGCGTGAAGAGTTTGCTGCTGGTTTGTGTGAGCTTGAGCTGTGCTGTATATACACACAGAAAGGTGATGTATGACTTCAGAACAAAGCTTCTGAAATTGTTTATGAAACATGCCTCACTGAGGTGGACTGTAATTACAGAGAGGGGAATCTCATCAAAGCAGTAGGCATTTGCATTACGGTTGCAATCATCCTAACAATTTCCCAGCTTAATATGTTGGAAAAATCAATTGCTTCATTGCAAGCACAGAGAATGCAGAATGTTTAGGGGGAAAAAAAAATAAATAAAAAAAATCAGCAAAATGCTGGTTGCAATCTCTAATTTCTATGTCTACTTTTTCTGTAAAAATAATCTCTATTCCTTGCCTATCTCTCATGAAAAACTTGCATATTTTTCTTGACCAGCACTTTCTTTCTTTTTTTTTTTTTTTTCTTCAGAGTACAAAGAACATTTGTTTCACTTTGTTTGCTAGGTGTTTTCATCCTTTCTAAACAGCATTCTGTGCTCCCATGAAACAGATAAAGGATATACCCTTTGCCATCTATATGCCCAAATGAATTCAGGAAAAGGTAGCAAGATCCTGGAAAGTTGTTTGTTTGTTTGTTTATTTTTCTCAGTGACTTCTGCTGTTTCTCTGTCATTTATTAGAACCACTGAGTAATCTGCATTACTGTTTGGGTGTTTTAATAATAGCAGTGTTTTCAGTGCTATACGCAACACATGGAAAAAACATCCCCATTCTAACTGCTACATGTAATGTAGGCTGTGCAGGCTGCTCTGTGTTTTACATATTAACAGAGATGTACAGATCACAGACTGGGGGGATGGGTGGAAAATTGCTTTTCCTTCCCCTTCTCTCCACGTATGCTTTGCTTAGCTCTGCCATTTCAGTGTTCAGCTCTTATTGTTAAAAATAGAGTGTGAGGCATAAATTCTAAGAAAACACTTGAAGGCACAAGGTGAGGGAGGTGGCTCAAACAAAACTGGGGGAGAACAGAAATGGACATTCAGCTACATGTCCTGAAATGGATGCATGTTGAGAATATAAGGACATGTGGCTTTACGGATGGATTCTGCATAAAGCTGAACACCTTCCACTCCCATCAGCTTCTGCAGCAAGGAAGGACCTCCTGGAACACCCCCAGGTGCCATACTGTTGTGAGAAATTGGTCAGAGCACAATGCACTCCTGGGAACCTTCTTGGCCACCACTACATGCAGGATGCGAAACTCTGCAGCTGAGTTGCCTTTATTTTGCCCTGCCCCAGCGCAGGCTGTAACTCCACCTGCCAGTGAGAAGGAAAGCAGTTCCTGCTGAGTGTGCTGTCCAGTCCAACAATGTTTATCTGGAGGAAGAAGAAGAGATAAAGGGAGGAGTTCTGCCACACTGCGAGAACCTGAACTGACCCCATGTCAACAATTTTTGAGCTGTCTTATGTAGTCAGTCTTACTAGAAACACTGTATACTATTTCTTCCCAAGAGGAATCTATTATTGCCATTGTGCTTCTTGATATTATGCCTCTTACTTCATTGTATGCATTCAGTTGCCAAACATGCAAGCCTCTGTGTATGAAATATGATTTGATACTTAAAATGCAAGAGGTTCTGGCCAGTAGCTGTCTTCTTGCACAGTGTAGTGCTACGAGGTCTTTGTTTGAGGGAGATCTTCATCATTTCTTGCTTTTCTAAAGATAAGTGAAAATTGCCCTAAACAACAGTTACTTTGGGATCTTCTTTGGCAAAGACTGAATGCTTTCATATAATGGTGTGGTTTGGAAAGGGACAGGGACAAGGGACAAGTCTCATGAGAGGGTTTGGAGGAGTGCTGAATTTCTAACAGGCTTCATCTGAGCACTGGCCCTGCCTGTGGCTCTCATCCAGCTCCTTTTTTGTCTGGTCAGTGGTACCTAGCGCATGAGGTTTTGGAGTGGTGGAAAGTTCACAGGCCCATATTGCAATTGCAGGACCCAGACCTCATTGGAAGGCAGAGGGAGTCTGCTTCTGTGAGGATCCTGCTCACCCCTCAGATGCTGCAAGCTGGTGATGCGTTACTGGGAAGTGCTTTCTATTGCAGGTGTAGCAGCAAAGCAACAATGTAAAAAGCAGTTCTCATCTCTTCTCAGGTATGCTGAAGCATACCCTGTGCTTCCCGGTCCACCCCATGCTGGTCTCCAGTGATCCAGTTTACCAGCTGGGAACTAATGTTAAGTGACTGCTCACAGGATGGAGGGTTTCTTATGTGCTGGAAGATGATGACTGCTCTAAACCAAGTGGTGTATTCTATAGCTAACTGGGTGTGAAATTATTCTAAAATTCTGCTTATAAGCTTCATAAGTATAGAGTTATTGTACTTGTTGTAGATGTGTAAGTGATTTATGATGAAATATGCTGAGTCTTTGATTTTCTCTCAAATAAACCATCAAGTGCTATGTTTCTTGGTAGTTATGTCAAAATTATTGTTGTTGGGATGTTTAATATGAATTGCTATATGCCTTGATCTTTATGGAAAGGGTGAGGACAGATTGTAAACTTTGTTCTTGACTCTTTGCTGTTCTTTTTTCAAAAGCTGTCCTATAGTACTTGCAGACAAATGGAAAATGTGGATTTGAGTTGGTTTTGAGCAGACCAGAACCTGCAAGATGCTACTGGGTGCTCTAGTACCAGGTATGAACGAGAAAAGAATTGAAGGCTGCTCTTAGATATGCATTTTTTTTTCTAAGTCATACAGACAATATTTCTTGAAATATAGAGTATACTGGGCATCCCTTCCTAGTCCAGAGCTTCCCTTGGCTGTGTAACAGAGCAACATTCCTCCATGAGACAAAACTTGTCTATCTGTAACACATACAGCTTCACTTCAATGAAAAGTGTTTGAAACTAAGTGATTAAAACTGAGGGGCCTGACTCAAGACAGATGAGTGGTTTGCAACCACCAGGCTGGTGCTGGTTCGAGGCTCTTACTGAGTTGCCAGATTTCTCAAGAACTTATTTATACCAGAGATGTGGGTTATATAGCTTGCAGGGAAAATATTTGGGCTTGCATTCAGGTAGAGCTTTCATTTCCACTGCTGCTCTTGGCTTTTAGGCCTTCACTTTCTCCTTATATACCACAGTTGCTTACCAGGCAATATATAGTTCTCTTTGGTCCCACTGTTTTTGCTGTTCTTAATAGGGACATGAAGCATTCTACCTGCTCTCTTTCCCATAATCATGAACCCAGGTCTTACAAAATCTTTGCCTTGTGTGCTCCACCTAGAAACCAGGTTTCAACTGCCTGGATGATGTCTTCTGTCTTCTTGCCTTTTCTGGATTTTGCAACAGGCTCTGTATTTCTGTTTCAATTCCATGTGTCTGTGCTAAGAGCCTGCTGCAGGTAGGAAATTATGTTTACATAGTTTGTATTTTTGCAACTGTCATATAAACTGTAGTATTTCAACGGCACACACTGGAGGCATTGTAGGGATGCCAAGGGTGTCTCTGTAAATGCTGCCTCATTGCTAGTGACACTAACCAGTTGTCTCCTCTATTTTTTATTACAAGACCGGTTATTTCTTTCTCTGATGGCTTTTTCCCCTACCAGATGCTGTTTCAAATTTTCACAAAGGCAAATTCCTGCAAGACATTCCTTTCTCAGCTTAGGTATGTCTGTTTTACTGACCGTGGTGCAAACACTTACCGGTTCATCCTGTTTCAAGAGCGAGGCTCCCACCCCAGTTACAATCCTACGAATCTCTGCTGAAGTTGTATTTCAGCAGTAGATTCAAAGGTAAGTGTGGATGTAATTACCGCTCTATCACTTAGAGTGTTTCAAGGTCATCTGAGAAACCTAGAAGAAACTCTGCCAGTTTACAACTGCTAATAGACTTTGAACTAAATTAATATGACAGGTATGGACATGTTACTGTGTTGCCTTTAAACATTTAGTCAGTTCAAGGGATTCAGGGATACTCCGTTTCATTTTGGTTTTAGTTTACCCTTAGGTTTATTTTTATAACCTCTTAGCTGAGACCTGAGCTTTTGGTCATGATGTCTTTCAGCTTCTGTCCCCCTGCATCTATGTCTGTACAGCAGCATCACTACCATGCCAGTGAACCTGGCCAATACGTCCAGTGCCTTTTGGGATCAATCTTGTGGCAATTGACCCCCACCAACTATCACTCAGTGTGGGGGGGGTCTCATGACATAGTGAGGGAAGATGCTTTCCTGATCTCCCACTAGTCACTGGGACTAAGAAGTGCTTCTCTGTCTGTAGCAATTAAATAATTCTGCCCCCATATGTAATGAACTTGCTCAGGTCTATGC
>JANVCC010000021.1:41756089-41900419 GCA_025345505.1 Todiramphus chloris collaris
TAGGCTCCGCGTTCTGCTGGTGTGTGCTATGAACCACTTGTCTTAGGCGTGCTGAGAGCAGGTTCAGGAGTCTGTGCTTTAACTGAAAGGAGCATCTATTAACCTGCGCCATCCAAAGCTTCAGTCTGTGTGCTTTTTCTCTCAGGATTCATCTAATAATTTGTTTGCCCTGGTGCTGTTACTGTCATGCTACCAAGGATGTATAATGTGGCCTTTCTGAGCTGTCTTGTGCAGCACCAAATGTTGGGAGCCTTGCATGCCGAGTTATGCCCACTTTCCATTTGGTGTCTGACCATAGTGATTGTGTGTTGTTTCTGCCCCCGCACCAGCCAGCTTTTCCAACTGGGATATTCACATGAAGAAAGCCTTGGTGTCCCCTGACTATGTGTGAGCTATGCCATGCTATTGACTTTTCAAGCTTGCCTTAGAGCATATGGAATGTGAAGTAAGCATCTGTATGTTGAAGTAAGGTGAGGTTATCCTGCTCTGTGCTGTGAAAGTACCATGTCTAGTACAGGACAGGTGCTCCTCACTGAGGTCATGCGATACCTCAGGAGGCTCTGGCTCCCTGCACATAAGCCCTCAGCCTGATCTTCACAAGTCTTGTAGGCCTTGTTATTTCCCTCTCTTCTGCCAGATTAGAGTTGTAGAAACTCACGCTGAGACTCCAAGACTCATGGTCTCCCTCAGCTACTGCACTTTCTATTCATCTCTGACAGGATTTTTCTTGTCACAGCCATTATGTGTGATCCGGTTTGCAGAGCAGTCATCTCTGCAGTCTTTTCCTTCTGCTACAACTGTAAGTATTCCTGCTGCATTCCTTCTCTGCTACACTTGCGCCTGCTTGCTGAAGAGCATCCACTGTTTTCTTTTTCTTCCAGAGTTAATTTTTAAGCTGCTCTAGGTCTCATGGAAGAGTCAGACAAATGCAAATACCGTCACACAGGAACTGGGGAGATTGAATAGCTGGGGGCAAGGAATAGGAGGGCTGCTTGCAATGACAGCTTGCCACTAGCTCAGTTTAGATACCCTACCTACTTTGTAATCCAACCAAAGTCAATATATGGAGTGTGGCCTTTTATATACATCTGCATGTACAGGAAAACAGTGCTACTGTGACTGATGTTTTCTTTTTTTGTAGTGCTTCCAATTTCTAATCCTTTGTATCTATAGGAACAGAGTTAGATCTGGCACAGTACTCAGAGAGAGAAAGTCAAGGCAGTACAGCTTCAGTGCTGTATTTTTTTTTGTTCTCCATAATCTTGATAATATTAGCAGCCTTCAAAGTGCTACTTCCAGGAGTTTCTACACAGTATCTGATAAACAGGTAATGCCCACATTACATTCACCTCAGCCACTCAGATCAAAAAGCAGTTTGAAACAGACTTGCTTCCTGATTATTGGTGTGCCCTCACGTTGCTGTAAGGGAGAACCTAAACCTTTAACCCCTGCTGGACCATGCGGCAGGGTAACCCCAGCCTCTCTATAGCTTAGATGTGGTTATGTTGGTATCTTAGGGCAGAATGCTGTGCTGTCTTGTATGCCTCTGCCCAGGCCCTTCGTGCGAGCCCAACGGGGCAGTGGAGGTGGCATGCTGTGCCTGCCTGCATGAAGGGGAGCCTGAATGCTCCTCAGCACCTTCAGCGCCTCCTGCAAAGGAGGACAAGTTGTCCTTCCAATGAGGCTGATGAAGGTATTACTGGCAGCGTTCCCTGTGTGAGATCCTGCAAATCAAATCCCAGGATTAGTGGTATGGTGTGAAGACAATGAAGAGCAGAAGAACCATTTTGTTTTTAATCAAAATCAGCACTAAAAATAATATTTTTCTTACCAGAAGTGGAGAAGGAACATGGTGTCCCATTGGTGAGAAAACTTATCAAACCTTACCAAAAGACAGGCCTGCTACCTGCCTGTAGAGAGGTGATGCTGGAAGACGAATTCTGTAGATATGCTGTGTGAATGTTTAGTTTTATTCTACTAGCTTCAAAATAATTTTGCATGATGTTAGTATTAAATTACACAGGAAATCTGTGCAAAGTCATTTACTGAGTTATAAAACCTACGATATTTCATACTTAGCTCTAAGTGTGAAAGAATATAGTACCTGGTTCATTAAATTTACTTTTAAAGAAATTTCCATTACAGGGGAAGCTTAGCAGTTGCTCTTCTTCACAGTTCACTCATCTTGAACTACTGCTCATCAACACTTTTCTTTAAATCACTGAAAAGATGTAGCTATTCATCTGTTTCTTTATGTTTTCCAGCAGCACTGCAAAGATTGCAAGCAAGCTGGAATTATCCAAACCATTCTGTAACTAGTGGAAATTTGTGGAAAAAACCCCTTATCTTAAAAACCCACCATCAAGTTTTGTCAAAAGTAATGTGATATCTGGGCACAACTGTTGATTTGGTAACTGTTGATTTCCTCTTCGGCTAGAGGCTGTTGCAAGGAATGGTGTCAAGAACCGTGCTCTGGTGCACCCAAACTTTTTTGCAGATTTGTAGGACACTGAATTTGTCATGATGAAACCCAAGATCTCCACATCAACCATGAATAAGTAGCAATTATAGATGTGAAGGGAGTTTGGACTGGTGTTTAAGAGACTATATTATAGGTGAAGTATAAATGTACTTCTAGTAAAATAATCCCCCTCCTACCCATGTAACCTTACAGCTCTTTCCTTAATGTAAGGCAGACTCTTTAACAATGCTGTGCTGTCTGCAACACCTCTGCAGTGACGCAATACATATAAAATTTAACTGAAAAATGCTGATACTGAGAGTGTATCTTAATCGTAAAGAACAAGTTTTTAATGGATATTATGATGCTCTCATATGAAAAGATCTGCCTCTAACACCCTTTCTCCCTTTTAATTAGTGCTGTTTCTCTTTGTGACTGCTAAACTCGCTGCAATCTCTCCTGTTTTTCAGAAACCCAGAGTTACTTCCTTGAGGCAATTCTGTCTTCCTCGTCCCTGTAGCGCGCATTGGTTGAACTTCCTGGAGCCGGGATAAACTTTGGTTTCATGTCAGCCATCGATCACAACACAGGGCAACTGAGTGAAACATAACGGCCCGTGAAGTACAGGTCATGGGCGATGACGTCCAAGTCCTTTTTTTAGCGAACTCCGTAAGCCCTGTGGGACCAGGAGGCCTCTCTCTCTCCCACTCCTGGACTCAGCTTCGCAAAGCTGCAGAAAAGAAGGCGAAAATAAACCAAACCTCGCCTCCTCAAAAAGGTTATTCTATTGTAAACCGGAACCGATCATGGTTCCCGTGCTTGCTTGGTCCCTCAGAATGACACCTTGGAGGGTCTGTCTTTGGCAGGCTGTCCCAGAGGCCGTGCACACGCCTGAACCAGCCCCTGTGGGAGAAGCAAGTCACAGAACAGCCTTCCGCAGGGCAGATGCTCCTCAGGGCCTGGGTCAGTGGCAACAGCCACCGCAGCTTTTAACGTTCAGACGAGGCCTGCCGCCCCAGCACCCGCACGCTTACCCGCACCGCGGCTTCGCGCCACCCAGCCGCAAACCGCGCGTGGGCAGCGTGGCGAACAGCTTCGGCGGCTGCCGGGGGAGAAGGGGACGAAGCCGGTGGCGGGCAGGCGTCCCTGACTTAGCCTTTGCAAGGGAAGGCGGTGGGGGAGGTTGGTGCGCAAAGCGAGGCGGAGCGCAGCGATCCCCCCCCCCCCTTCCCGCGCTCCCAACTGCAGTCGGCGGCGGCAGGAGCGGCGGGAGGGCTGGGGGCGCGCCGCGCCGCGCCGCGCGCAGCAGCCAGGTGGCGCCACGACGCCCCACCCACCTCGCGCACGGGCCGCGGGGGCGCTGAGGAGGGGCGGGCCGGGGGGGCGGGGCGGAGGGCGGACATGCGCAGTGGGCGCGCCTCGCCCGGCCCGTTCGCCTCCGCCTCCTGCCTGAGCTGCCGCTCCCCCCTCCCCCTCACGGCGGCGGTGCCGCCACCACAGCCAGCGGGAGGAGGAGGAGGAGGAGGAAGGGAGCGAGGGAGACAGGTCCGGTGGCCCTCTCGGGTACCCTCAGCGGCGAGGCGGGCGAGGGGAAAGATGGCGACGCTGGGAGGCGAATCGCAGCCCTTCCCCGCCGCTGCTCTGGCGGCGGCAACGGCCGGGGTGGGCGGCGGCGGCGGCGGCGGGTCGCTGGGTTTGCAGGCGCCGCTGAATCGCGGTCTGGAGCGGGCGCTGGAGGAGGCGGCACACTCCGGGGGGCTCAACCTGAGCGGCAGGAAGCTGAAGGAGTTCCCGCGCAGCGCCGCCGCCCTCAGCCACGACCTCTCCGATACGGTGCGGGCAGGTGAGGCCAGGCGAGGAACCGGGTGCGCGGAGGGGAAGGGACTGCCGGCGCCGGTATCTGCCTGAGGGGGCGGGGAGGAAAAGGAGAAGGTGGGTTCCCGGGGATTAAATCGACAGGGGAACCACCGTCCCCCTCCCTCTTCGCCCTCTCTGGTATCCTAGTGCCCCTCACCTCCCTGTGAGGAGGACTCTTCGCTTCCTACCCTTTCGCTCAGCCTTCGTGGAATGAGGCATTCGCCCACCCCTGGGCCTGTCCCCACACGGAAACCGAGCCTTCTCCCATGGATCCTATGTGTTCTTTACCCGCCTGGCCCCCCCCCCCCCCCCCGCCTTGGTATATGAGGTAGGTGTTTGCTCCCATATGGCTTGGTCGCTACACACCCTCTTTTCCCCCCTCCCCTCTGCATTTAGTGAGGCAGAGCTGGCTCTCCCGTGCCATACTGCGGGAGTGTGTGTGTGTGGGATTCTTGCTCACACCTGTCTTCTATCCCCCTCTGGGGAATGTGCATCTCTGTGCCACCTTTTCCTGACCGATGAGGTTTGCGGTGGCAGCCAGCCCACCTTTGAATAGGTTTCATGAGGAATGCATACGCTTGCCAGGTTGGGTACTTGCTCATTCCATCCCACTGCACGTAGGTGGACCCACGGAGGGGATGCATGTCTGTATATAACCACATTAGAACACTCTGGCACCTCTGAAGATCTTGCCTATTTGCACACCACATATGAAGACATGTTCATAGAACCACTGTTGCTCTGCGGCTACCCCAGAAAACATGCTACCTTTCACAAATACCACTTGTCTGACACTGGGGTTGATATCCACACTTATATCCTTAAGGTCACGTAGCCATAGTTCCAGCTCTGTATGCCGTGCTATCTTCCAAGGCAAATGTGGAGAGAAATCCCTGTCTTCACAAGCACTGTACATATTCTACAGAGGGGAACACCATCTTTACATAAATCTGCAGAGGGGACAGACCTGACAACCCTGCAGTCAGGAGTGGTCAGGGGACGTGTATCTAGTCTGCATTTACTTTGCCCTCACACCCTCCTCCCAACGTGAATAAAAGCACACTTGTTTCTCATCTAAGGAGGCAGACATCCACAGAGGGTCATATCTGTTTTCCTGCCTCTGTTTGTGCCAGGGGTTGCAAGCTAACACATTCTATATGTAGCATGTCTAGGTAGAACAGTACAAACCTGTGCTAGAAGAATATATTAGTGTATTCATAAGATCCTTAGTGTACCACCTCCACATGCCCTTCTGTGTCCCCCACTTACCTGCTGAAGATACTTGTGTTGTAACAGCAAAGGAGCAGACAAGTAGTCACTTGTTCTTGTCCCACAAAACAGCAGGTGTTATACCCGTGTGCAAACATGTGATAACATGAATCTAAATTCTCAACTACTCCTGCAGATGATGGTATTTACACCTTCTTGTATGTGGAGACGCGTGTGCCAGCTGCTTACTTATCACAGCTATAAGGACAGAGTAAGGTCTCAGATATGTGGTAGATGTCATATGTAATGGTTATTTAGCTCTGTCACTTGTTTGCTGTTGCTGAATGGATTTCACAGTGAGCACCTATATCATCATATCAGTAAATGAGAAATATGAAAGAAACTTGATGAATGAAACTACCATGAACTGGTAGCATGAATTGCCATGCTAACCATTAACAGACTTAGTAACAAATGTGATCGTGAAAGGGATAAGGCATGATAGTGGAACTGTTTGCAGTTAGAATGGCTTTGAGCTTGTCTCCCCAGACAAGATGTTTTATCTCTCTTACTTTTAAAAGTTGTAGCCTAATGAAGACATGCAGTGATATGAGATGACTGGTTTGGAAGGCTATAAAGTTAGCTTGTTTGGTTTGACTTAATATTGATCCAAACTGCTGTAAAACAAAATTATGTGCTAGGAAGAAAATTCCTTCATTGGTAGTGGTTACCTGTTAGTATTTATATATTGTGTATGTATGTTCTGTACGAGCATGAGCTGTGTGTTGTATGTATAGGTACTACATGCTTGTTATTTGCTTTCTTGTTCTAATAAGTTTCCTATTTAGAGGAGAGCTCAGGAAATAAAATAGTCTTTGCCTTCAGGCATTAATGTGCTTTTGTCAGAATTTACATGGAAGACGACATTCTACATGAAATTAAATGTAGAATTTGATTTCTTTTTTGTTTGTTTGGTATAAACAGCAGTGTAGAGCAGCCCATGTCTCAGTCTTGTAACAACAGCAGCCCTTTTTTCATTGTCTTCCTTTAGGAGAACCATATGTTAATCTATAGCTACTTTATATTTTTGTTTATAACAGGATGTTGTAACTGTTTAATGGGAATTGTTTGCTCTGTGCTTTCAGTTGTGTGTTGATATATTTTTGGGGGGGGGGGGGGGGGGGGGAATCTGTGTTCCTTTTCACTTGTTACATTACATAAGTAATATAAACAGAAGAGATGCTTGGCTTAAGCCCAGATTTTTGAAACTCTTGGGGCAAACTACTGATGGGAATTTTCTCTCTCGTTTCCTCTCCATAAATGTGCATGGTATAAAAACAGTACTTTCTCTACAGTACTTGGAATATGTCCTGCAATGAGTAACTTTTACTTCTGGATTTGATGTGCTGCAATGTCACTGACGCCTTGAAGTTTTGATGTTTGGGGTAGGGATAGTCTTTCACTGTTAAAACTTTCTTTTGCTAAAGAGGGCTGATCTCACTGAAAAATAGTGTTAGTCCTCAATTTAGAGAAGACTAGTCTGGGGAATTGAGTTTAGAGATCTGAAGAGCAGGGGATTTCCAGAAAACTGAATCCATGTCTTCATCTTGACAGTGTCTTAATGTAAGATACTGACAGTATTTTTGGATTCAGAAAGTGATTGTGTACAGCTACTCACAAAATATCAGGCTTGTTTTCTAGAAAAGTTCTGAGTGCTTCAGGTAAGTCTGTGAAAGACAGAGGTATTAAACCCTAAATTCTCTTTATACATTTATTTTTTTCCCCTCAATTTAGATTTTATATAGCAATTGATGCCCTTATGAAAGGGACATAGCTTAGCTGCCTTTAATAACTGGGACTGAACTGTTTGACTTTTCCAGTTCTTACTGCACTTATAATCCGTAGTAACTGTAGAGACATAACTGTACTTGTCACTTTTTATTTGTGAAGCTTCTTGGTATGCTTTTTCTTCCGAGACTTCTTTTTTTGCATTGAATACATGTTGTTTACCGAGACATGATAGGATGCATCTTCCTTAGTCTTTGAAAGTTTTGCTCAAGAACCAAGTGACCTGGTTAGATGAACTTTCAGACAGTGTCTTTTCACACAGAAGGGAGTTTGGATGGTGTGCAGTACTGTTAGAAGAAAATAAAACCTCTACGTAAAACATCTTGGGTTTAGTCAGATGTTTTAAACCACATCAGTGTGGATGCATTGCAAAAACCATTTCAAAAATAATAAATGCTATTCTTATCGCTTTTATTACAGGCTAGGTTATGCAGAAGACAGTGGCACAGTAATCATATAGTTCTTAAGTAATTGTATGCAATTATATTCCTCAAAACCACTGGGAATGCTGGAAGCATGTTAGATTATAAAAGAGGAAGGAAAAGCCCCAAAGCTGTTACTTAAATGTGTAACCATAGCTACCTGTATCACTTCAACCTCTTTCTGTAGGCTTTGATGGTATTTCTGAAGACAGATCCCCTGAAACTTTTCTGGTGAATACTTGTTTCATCCATTTCTATTGTGTGAGTTAGGTACATGAGGAAGGTTTATCTGCTGCTGCTCGTGATGACCTGTGTGAGAAGCAAATTTTCTTTCTTTTTTTTTTATTTTTTTTAATTTTTTTTTATTCGGGTGTTACATTGTTTGAAAAGGAATACAAATTGAAGTACTTGAATGATAGCTTGGACAGTGTGAAATTCTGGAAAGAATATGTATTCAGTATTTGTACTTTAGAGTGCTCACTAGACAAAAGAACTGCTACCTGCTGTTTTTTAAAATGTTTATAAATGGACTGTGCTCTCCAGATGAGGAGGTGAAGACATCTGAGCCTGCCTGGCAGCATCTTTGACAGAGTTGGTTGGACTGATAACCATGGATGCGTTTTCAGGATGGTCCTAAAATCACAGTAGCACCTGAGCAGCTATCTGAGGACCTGTAGAGTTTTAATTTTTTTTTTTTTTTAGGGGATACGTTTGTTTGAATTTGACATCTAAGTGCTTCCCGTGGGCGCATGTAAAGAAAAGAAAAACAAACCCACAAATTTACAAGTTGTTTTCCATCACAGTTAAGTCCAGAAATGCATTTGATTGTACCCAGCAGCTGGAAGTTCTTTCTGCCTGTCTTTCTGAAACAATTATTTCTTGGCTTGGGGATTGATTCTGGTTGAGGTGAAGAATGTTCCTTTCAGTCTTCCTTGCTATTAATAAAAAAAAAGCATTTCCCCCACTCCTTTTTTTTTTAAATAGGCAACTGTGTATATTAAATTACCATAATTCATT
This sequence comes from Todiramphus chloris collaris, assembly GCA_025345505.1. Lineage (NCBI taxonomy): Eukaryota > Metazoa > Chordata > Aves > Coraciiformes > Alcedinidae > Todiramphus > Todiramphus chloris. The sequence continues at coordinate 41,764,904 of JANVCC010000021.1, forward strand.
CTCACTGATTTTTTTCCAAGTTCTTTATTAATGTAATCCTTCACTTCTGGGAATTCTTTTAATTATAGCAATAGATGTGCAGTTGGTTCCACTTATTATACATGCAGGTTGTACTGGGAAGGATGTCACAGATACAGACTAGTTTCTACTACTGCTCACTTTCATGAACTAAAAGTGGCTGTAAAATGGACTCTTCTTTAGAACTCTTATTATTTGATCGCTAGGGAAGAAGAGAAATTTGATATGCCTCTCTTTTTAAGAATTCTCTCTGGTAAGTGCTACTTCAAATAGGTTATAATTCATCATCTTGATTTCATATTTTGATTACATTGCGGTTTTTTTTTTGGATGAGGCTTCTTGAGAACTTTTCATTTTGCTCATTTTATCCAAACTCATATCAATAAAAATAACATTGTTAATTATAAATCAGAATAAAAGAGTAGAATGCTGTTTCTTCTTTGTTTCATAGTCAGTCCCTTCCTACAGTCTTCCTGTGTTTATTTGAACATTTCTAACCTTACTTATTGTGTCTCTTACACAAATAACATCCTAACTGTATTAGGAGAGGGAGAGAGGAGGAAGTATATTTGTTTATTCTCACAAATGAATATTACCCCAAAGCCAAAATTTATGGGATGTAACTCTTTTTTGAGATTACAATATGTCTTTATATCAAGGATAAATCCAGTTTGTATTCATTATTACATATCTAACAGTACAAATGCAATTTCAGGCTGTAACTTCATAAGGTGGTTTGTGTGGGCATCTCTGTATTAACATATTCTAGTTTCTTCCCCCCCCCCGATAAGCAATGCTTTGTGACAGAGCTTTGGTCCTTTTTTTTTTTTTTTCCTTCCCCAAGCCTAAGTGTATCTTTGGGGATCATATAAACATCAAGGCTATTGACTCCTGTTGAAAAGAGTCTATTAGTTCTTTGCTATATAGAGTCTTGTCAGTTGTGCTTCTGAAAATTACCTCTTTTGTCTGGACATTTGTGCCCCCATAGTTGAAATGCAGTCAGTGACTTTGCAGGTGCTGTTAGGCTCCTCTCAGTGCAAAGTAGAGTGAATGATCTCAGAGTGCCTTTTGTTGCATGAAACAAATTAGGAGTACTCCTTTGCCTGGTTACTGTTTCAGAATGTGGCTTGAGCAGATTTATGGCTTTGTACCGCTGACTCTGCCTGTGTGTATGTATGTGTGTCCAACTCTTTCCCCAGTGTGGTTTTTCTTTTGTTGTTTCTTTTTTGTCTAGTTTGATTTGTTTGTAGAGAAGTTTCAAAACCTAGTGCAAGACCTAAGAGGTAGGAGAGGTGACATCCTAAAAATCACATGAAACCTCTCAGTTTCAGCAGGAATAAGCTCAGTTTTTGAACGTTTACCATTAAAGTTAACTTCCAGTTTCGAGTGTCTGTTTTTTAAACAGCTCTACCTAGAATTTTGGCCACGCTGTGCGTGTAAATGGAAGGAAACTGATTGCTTTTGTGAAAATGTTACTTTGTGTGCCCTTGGTCCAGCTACCTTGGAAAAGACTGACTCAGAGCTCCCAAAGTGCTGTTAAGATAGTAAAGGTGTTACAGGTTGCTTTTCATATGCTTCTAGCTGAACAACTTTGTTTCTGAAGATCCACTTGCATGTGATCGCAGGCCTTGTGGGAGGTAGAAGCCAAATACCCCTACATGGTTTGTGAGCCTCCTTTTCTTCCTTCCCCTGGTCTGCTTCTTTTATGTGCTTGGCACAAAAGACATCTTGGTTTAGACATCTGTAAAACAGTAGAGACAGTGTGAGTCTTAATACAGTTACCATACGTAGAGTTTTGAAAACAAGAAATACTTTTGTGAGGGGAGGAGACCGGGATAGAATCGTCTGTGAATTAATATTTGCGCAGTAGAGCTACGACAGGGAAGAGGAAGGAGGCAAATGCCAATGTAGTATAGGTTTGAACAAGAAAATGCATGTAAAGAAGATGCTATTTAAAAGCAAAAGTGTCAGAGAAACTGAGTGAAAAGCTATGAAGTACTGAGTGAAAATCTATGAGGTGGTGGAAGTAAAAGAAGGGAAAGGATTATAAGCAGGAATGTGAGCTGTATATTCTTGGTTGAGTATAATGGCTTGGAATACTCTGATATCTGTGAAACTGAGGAAAGATGGATTTCTTGAACAGCTACATTAATAATGAAGATTAGAATTTTGTGAACAGAGAATTAGCTAAACATGGAGAAAATTATTTGACTCCAGTATACATGACCTTTACAGGCTTTGATACAAATAACAGTTTAAAATTCATGCTTTGAAGGATTAACTGTTGAATTTGAGTATGGGAAGCTTAGTATGCATTTGCCTGCAGTAGGCAAAGCCAACGGTATTTTTGCTGCTTACAGAGTTGCAAGAGCAACCAAGTGAAGGACTGATGTTTTGTGTATCAGAATGACCATTCTAGGGAGGATGAGTAACTTCCCCAGGTCCAGACTGTTCATTCTGCCAGCCGTGTTCTTGCTGGCTCTGTTGGTAAGTATTTACTAGATTTGTGTACATTCCCAAGCTGGTTAGATCCCTAATTCACAATTAAAATCAATTATGATTTAAATGTCACTGCTGAAGCCAGAGAGGCTTCCTTAACGTGTTCTATTGTTCTCCCATGTATCAAACTGAAAGAGCCAGAAATGTTATCAATGTATTCATCATGCAGATCACTCTCAAAGGTGGAAAAGGGTGTTAGGTCTCCTGACTACTCTCTGCTGACCATATTTTCAAAGGTATGATACACACATCAGAGTAGTTCTCTGGAAAGGTGCTGAGGAGTTAAGCTTTTGGAGGAATAATTATTTTTCAGTATATTTGTGGGTAGATGTGTCCTTGTGGGAGGAGTTCTGTTCTAAAATTCTAATTCTTCTCCCCAGCCTCTTTTCCCTTAAGGGTGTCCTGCTGGCCAGCATGCCTTTTTATCCCTTTCTTTCCTTGTATGGTTCAGAACACTATAATATCTGTAAGCCTCTTAACTATTTAAAAATAGAAGTAACAATAACAGTCTTTCATCCTTGTATCTCAGTCCATAGGAGAAAGATTTTTTTCAAGAAAAAAAGAAAGGCAGAACTTGTGAGGGAGACGATCTTGGCAGAGCCAAATGAAGCTTAGTTTTGCATTTAATTTGGAGCCTGAGGTTTGCACTCACTTTTGAAGCTGCATGAAAAGTTTCATGTTCAGCTGAGCTTGTGGGAATTCTGATGCCTTTAGTTAAAATCTAGCTGAGATCTTCACTGTGCCAGTCTGAGGTATCTCTTCTAGGTATGGTTACAGAAGTTACTGGAAGTAACTGGACGTTTTGAATGTCAGAATAGAGTTCTTGAATGGATCTTTATGAGAAGCAGAACAAGAGCCAAACAGCTGACCACCACATTAACAGTGACCTGTGCTGCTGAATGAATAAGGTTTTTATGTTGAATTTCTGTAGCTGGATGATTTTACGACTTGGTGCGAGTTGCAGTGATTGTAATACTGAGTCTGGATGATGTGAACTTTACAGGTGGCTTCCTTTTTCTTAGTCTGGAAATGCTCTTTGTAGAATGGAGGGAATTATTTGTACTGAACAAATATGAAAATACCTCAGAAGATACTTGTCTGTTACCTTTTCTGGTTTTGAATAGATTAATTTATCGACATACACCAATTGCTTGTCTAGATAAATTACAAATGTTGTAAGGATTATAAATGTTTTGTCTCCCTACAATTGTGTTTGTGCTATTCCTGATAGTAGTTCCTTTTTGAAGTGGATGTTGCCAATACCAAGGTAGTCTTGAAACACCTGCTTTAAAACCAGAACTTTTATTTCCTTCCAGATCTACAGTACTGTAAATTGCAAGATTAGTAACAGATTTAATTGGTAGTTTTTGGAATTAACTATATAGACTAGTTAGGTGTTTACTACTAATGCAGCCCTGTAAATACCTCTTTCTGATAGAGACACTTCTGGGACAGCTGGACTTAATATGTGGGTGGAGGATTTAAGGTAAATAATTTTTTGAATTAAGCAAATTAATCAAAACCAATAATCTTGGAAATATATTTAAACATGGCATGTGCCTTTATTTCTTTATACTGTAGATTATAATAGAAAGTAGAATGTTTCAGAAGTAGCAAAGTAACTACAAATGACAATTTCACTTTGATTTTATGTGTGACTACAGACGTGCCAGGTTTTTTAACATCTGAAGTCTGCATCTGTGGTTGCATTATTTGCAGTATCATCAGTCGTTTGTAGAACTACATTAGACATGCAAAAAGTAAAACTGAAAAAAAAAAACCACCTCAAACCAGATGAGAAATAAAAAACCCCTCCACATATAAGTATGAAGAGAGAAGCATGAATGACAAGTGGGATCTGTTGTTTGGTGAGCAGAAGTAAACAGCTTCATAAAATGTGCATGCAAAGATAAATGGGTCATCTCTGATAGAGAACTTTGGGAAAATTGGCAAGAAATAGAGTAGAAAAAGAAAATTGAATCAGAGATAACTTCAAGGAAAGAAGTGGGTCAGAATACACCCTTAGATGAGGCTTACAGGAAGTGAGGGAAGATACCCAAAATACAACAGTTCATGTATATTAAGAACTTTGTGTCAGAACTGAAGTGGTATTGAAGACAGTGAAATTGCTATAATGGTAAGCAAAATGATTATTATGAAAACTACTTCTTTGAGAATTGTTTGACCTTTTAACCATTATCAATTTAGTCACAGGAAAAATAGGGGGTAAAGGGTAAAGCTATTGAATACTTGACAGGTTGCACCATTGCCATTGTTCTATTACTGTATTTTGAGGGTGGTGAGGCCTAGCTGAATTTTTCAATTCCTTTTAAGATAAGGCAAGCGTAGTAACAACAAAGCTGTCCACTTATTCAGTGAGGAAGGAGGAAGAACATAGTGTCATTCATATGTTATATAATTAAAAAACGAAGATTTCTGAGATGGGATTTCTGGTCAGAGATGAAAGGATCCTTCTCGGCAGTTGCGAGGGGCAAGGGGAAGATGCCCTGGTTATTCAAACAGCAGCTGTGATAGGTTAAGGGGAGAAGATTAAACCCAGGTTTCCCACACTTGTTGTGTGTTGTGTTGCTAGGGTTTATTTTTAATTTTTTTTTTTTTTTTGAGCTCATCTCAATTCAAGAAAACTGAGATGCTGTTTCTTTTTGCCTTCCACTCTGTACGATGTCATTTCCCTACCCGGTAAGTTTTGCCCGTGATCCCTGTTCCAAGATTTGAATTTCAGTCTGGCTGAATGCCTACTCTTTGCCTGCGTTTCTTTTACCAGCCAGTTCAGATTGCTTTGTGTTAGTGACTTGGGTTTTTTTTTTTTTTTTCTCTTCTCACTTACACACATCCTGTCACTTGCTGGTTTTACCAGACGTGGTATTTTCCCCTGCTTAGTAGTGTTTTTGAAGACAGATGTATGACTAAAAATTTGTCTGTGGAGTTTTATGTTTCCATCCTTTGTCTTATTTTAAAATCTATCAGTACTGCTACCTCGTTCATATACAGTATCAACATACTTTCTCATTGCTTGTTGTTCTTGATTATTTTTTTTTTAATCTTTCATTGAAAAATTGTTTTGGTTTCTTAGTTAAAATGGGAAGAAACTAATGAGGTGCTTTACCAAATTACAGCTGTACTATAATGGATGTTTCAATTAATTGTCTGAAGTTTCAGATTGAATGGAAAACTTAGTTTGACAATGTGTAGTTTCATCCATTATTTTTCTGAGATATTTTAGGGGCATGAAAGAGGCTACTGATTCTGAAATTGCTTGATTTTCATTTAAAAAATTGGCACATTTCTTCCCTGTCTTTGAAACTACCCTCTTTTATTTCCATGTGCATGCTCAAATTCAAGGTGAAAAGTGAAGATCATCTATAGCATACTCTTGGAAGCAACTCTTTGGTGCAGTGCTATGGAACTTGTGGTTTGAATGAAATGATGAGCTAATAAAAAATATCCAGTAACTTCAATTATTTTTTTTTTTTTTGCAAGGAAATTTAGAGATAAAACAGCCACTGTCTTAGTATATTCTCTTCTATCATGGTATTGCAACTATTACAGCTATGTTGAAGTGCATTATATGTAACTTTGACATTTAGCCAACCAATCAGGAACTTCTAAGTGTAGAGAAAGTAGTCTTTTGAATTTCTTGTGTTTTTACTAACTTAAAAGCCTTTTATGTCATTGCATTGAGTGTTTATATAATGAGTTAGAGAGCTGACTTCTAGTTTGAATTGGTCCTAGAATAGACTTTGTTCTGTGTTTCTCTTAAAACTTACCTTGCAAACTTTCCTCCTCTCAGTGAGTTATTTCCTTGCTCTATAACAATGCAGGTTATCCCTGGTTTTACAGATTGAAAACCTGAGGAATAGAAGTTCTGCATAGGTTAATCCAGATCACAGAACAGATCAAGGACAAAACTGTGAAAGGAATACAGCTTTGGTTCCCTGGCTTTGACTTAAAAGTAAATCAAGACCGGTGTAAGATATCTTGAAGAACGGATACTGAGGCATTTGAGTTGAAGCTTTGTTCTGGAACATGTTGGGATAGTACTAAAGATGTAAATCTTGAAGATTTTGTTATGGTGTTAAGTTCTGGCAGTGATTTTAAGTATATTAACACAAAGAAGAAACAAAGAGCTCACTTTATAGTAGCATCTGGCACAGAAGCACGATAGTGTAATTCTGCAATATTCAGTCTCTAAAAGAATATCGCTGTAGATTTACAATCAGTTAAGAATCAAGTAATACGAAAAAGTATTAACTTTACAAAAAAAAAACCCCAACAAAAACTCAGTATTTTGGCAAGAAGTGCTGTACTCCTGTCAGTTTTCATATCTTTGTACATTTGGCTTCCTAGAGAAATGAAAAGGTTGTTTTTGGCATGGTGCCCAAAGCTAAAAATGGCTTCTGGAATCTTGTAGCTCAGTTTGGTGTTGAACAGTTCTGTGTGGTAGTAACATAACTGCAGTAATTGGTTGCCTCACTAAAGCATTTTAGTTATGCATTTAAATGGTAAGCTGTGGGAGATGTGTCCATGTGATACTTCCAACATCCAGTTTATCAGAAAAATGTAAGCCATGTTTATCTATGAAGCAATGGTAGCTTGAAGAAAAAGAGGCTGCTCAGGGAGGTTGTGGAGTCTCCTCCTCTGGAGACATTCAAAACCCATCTGGATGTGTTCCTGTGTGACCTACTCTAGGTGATCCTGCTCTGGCAGGGGGGTTGGACTAGATGGTCTTTCAAGGTCCCTTCCAACCCCTAACATTCTGTGATTCTGTGAGCTTGAACACTCCCCAACACCCCCTCTACCCCCTGCTCCCCTGCCAAGATACAAGGAAACCAGTTACTTACTATATGTGCATATGTACTTATAATAAATGTAGGCTTTTGAATTATTTCTGAATAGTTTGGATGGTTACATAATCAGGAGTTTGAAATAGTCGGGAGGGTAATGAGAGGCTAACTATTTAAATCTGAAAAAATCTTACACCAGTAAAAAGTCTGAAAAGCAGAAGGCTCATGAAAAGGCTGGATATTTCTTCCCTCTACATCCCTCCCAAATCTGTTAGCTTTTTCCCACTTTTTTTTTTTTAACGGGAGCAAGTAGGAATAATGCATGGTGCTGCAGGAAAGTGTATTTTCTGTCTAGAATTTGTATAAAAATACAATTTTTTTTTTAATGTGAAGTTAATGTGGACATATTCTGTGTTAGAACGAGTGTTGCTGTAGACATAGCTGATAAACATCCATAAAACATTGTACAATCTCCTGAGAAATCAGTATTGTTTTTTTTTTTTTATGTTCCATATTATCAGTTAAGGCTTTGTTAACACAGTATTCTTGAAACATGGCCAAAATAAAATGAGTTCTGATCAACTTTGTGATCACACAAATTTGAGATGGCCGGACTAGTGAATGACTCTGCAAAGACTATTAATTCTCAATCAGTTTGAGAGCTACCTACCTCCAAAATTGCTGTTTCTAAAATGAAATGCTTTTGTTCTAAACCATTTATGAAAAAGGATCATTCCAGGTCGGCTTCAGTAGGATACCTGTGATTAGTCTGCAGAAAGGTTGAATTTTGCTTGCCTCGAGTAATTAGAAACCTTGCCAGTTGTCCTAAGTGCAGCTGTCCCTCTAAACCAGAATCTTTTGTTTCATGCATTGATGGCAAATTAGTCTAAGCTGTTTACACTTCCTTACAACCTCTAGCCAAATCATTTTATAGAATTTTTGCTATTAAAAAATGAATTTTGATATGGTGCTTGTTGAAGATAAATCACCTTCTCAGTTGAACAATATTTGAAGGAATTAGTCTCTAAAAATTTTCCTTCCTTGTCTCTAACAAAACCATCTTATTTTTCAATGTTCTCAGCATAGAAAAAATAAAAATATTTGCAGTTAGGAGGTATTCTACTTGTAATTGATTCAGATTGGAAAAAGAAGTATCTTTTGTGCCCAGTCTTAGTGCATTTACATCATGTGATTGTGTATATTAAATATATTAAAAGCACTATATATTAAAAAAGAAAAAAAAAGGTTCACCTGCTTTCCTTTATGCATGATACAGCTCTACTTTTTATAGTTTTTTAAATCCTTCCTTGCTGCATGAAATAGGTATAGCCGGAGGATAGGCCAGTCAAGATGAGTGAAAGAAGTTAGGACATGGGGAGAAATATATTACTGTATTGGTAATTATTGTGATTAAGTTATTAAGTTAAGGTTATGTGAGCATAACCACTATATGTCTTTCCTGTGGAATAGTGTAATTAAATCCATGGGAAGCAGTGTTACAAAAAAAGGAAATGTTAAAGAGCAATAAACTGTTAAGGTGTTTTTGCTTTATTAACAGAAACTGTTTTGGATTTTTTTTTTTTTTTAAGGAATTTATCTAATACTTCAATGATAATCACTTCTGTAGTTTTTTACCAGATGTATCTCACCTTATTTCATGCTGCCCTCTTCATTCTGGGGCTAGTGGACTATCCTTGTTGAAGCATGGAATAATTGATAAGTCTTAGTACTAAAAGAGACTTTTATGTTGATACAGTTTGACCCTCTGCTTAATACTGGCTATAAGTTTCCCTGACTATGTCTTGGTATCTAGATCAGAAATTTACGTCTCATATTTACTGCCTTGATTTTAAAGTACTCCAGGGATGTTAAATTGTACGTTTCCTTTGGAAATAAATAAAAGAAATTACGCATGCCTACTTTATATTCTGTCTTCAACTTCTGGTAATTTGTCCTTTTTTTCTTTACTAGATCAGCTTTTCCAGTATATCAGACTTTCACTCTTCTGCAGTTGTTCCTAAATTCATTTTTACCTTTGTCTTTTAAAAGCCTAAGGGCTTTGACTGATGAGGGGTAATTCCCATTGCTTTAAGATGCTGCTGGAGTTGCCCATCTGGCTTCCTGCTGAAAGGTGCTGCCCATCTAACTAGGATGACAAGACTAAATGGTGATGAAACAGGGCAGGCTCTGAATTGTGGTGTTAAGGAGCTGGCACCATGATTCCACCTGCTGCCCGTGTTCCAGGGAAGGTAACAACCAGCAGAGGAGTGGAGGGCAGAGTTGAGTCTGCTAATATCTTGCATTGCTGCAGTGAGAGTTGCAGGGACTTGAGTCAGTCCTAAACAGATGAACCTTTGGTGTTCTGCTGTGAAATGTGATAAATGTGATTTCAGATCCCAAATCTTGTAATTTCAGGAAACCTTGTTGGTCTTTCACTTGGTTCTTAACTCAACAAATGGATGCGGCAGTTTGTGAGGTACTTTGCAAATAACTGTCAGTGGGGTAACGTGTGTTCAGCTTACTTATCAATAGTTGCTGCTAATGCACCCAACTTTCGTGATAGTCATTTGCACCTTAGAGTTAGTGGGAGCTCGTGATTGTCATCATGTCATTGCTTCCCAAGGCTATAATTACCTTCTTCCATGTTGTATGTTTTTCATATGACAGAGTTAAATATGAGCTTGATTGTGCCTAACCATGTGCTCCAGGCCTTCACGTGTCTGTGACTTGGCCTTGCTGTTACTTATAGCACCAGTAACATCAATCACTTGCAGATTTTATCAGCAATAGCTTTGTATTCTAGGAGGAAATTCTTGAAAATCTTGCCTGATGTTGAGTCGTGAAGAAATACAGCTAAAAATTTTCCTCATATGAGATGCTTAATGACTTCCTTGAGGATATTGTTCAGTTTCTCTGAGTAGATGCTGGATTACCACTCTACAAGCAAATAAAAATGACTGAAATTCTGGTATGAACAAATCAAAAGGGCTTTTCTAGGAGACAGTATATTCATATGAGGGTATAGAATATAATTTGTTTCAGAAGTGTACAAATTGTAGCTTCTGATTGCTATTTTTAAAAATATCAAAGTGTCATTTGGTCTTTTGTTTGTTTTGGGTTTTTTTTTCCCCTTTCCCTGGAAATAATTTTACATCCGTGTCTCCTTTGGTGTTTTGCTATATGAATTAGGGACATAAAAATGAAGGTTGCTTCTAATGTTGAAGAAGATTTTAAATCAAATACAGGAAAAGTTGCTTTTTAATCAAGAATTCCTCCTTGAATATCTGTTCCAGAAGGGACTGCTTGACAATTCTGTTTATAGAAACAGGATGTTTTGGTTTTATGAAATGTGGATTTCTTGGGAACTCATTTTGAGAAAGTGCTTGTCTGCCTCCACCCTTGGTGGAATGCAGATGACATCAGATTTTTTTATGTACTGGTGCTACAGCCAGTACATAAAGACCAGTTTTAGGAGTGTCAGTGACATAAAAGGAATTGCATGCTAAGCAGCCTTACTATTTAAGGTAAATTGGTGGTATGGATGTGCAAGTGATAGTATCAAAGGCAATAGAGTAGTAGGTGGTTTGGGTTTTTACCTGTGCCATTTAAAATATTCAAAATTATTGTTGTATAGGTTCCACTTTAGGTCATTTTGTGATCTTTCTAAAACATATCCCTTTACCTGTCTTTCTTGGATGTCAAAGTTGTGTTGTTCACTTCTTTTGGATCTCTTATCTGTGTTTTTTTTCTCACTTGTGATTATTTTGGTTCAACTGGCATTTGATTTCAGTGGCAATTTTTCCCTTTGGAAACTTTTGATTAAGATCTAATTACAACTTCACAAAAACAGCTTCTTTAAACAAAGTATTTTTAAGTAAAATAAGTATCATTTAAAATATGCAGTTAATTTAGTAAAAAACTTATTCTAACTTTCTGTCTAAATTTGATGGGATCATAGGATAATGCAGGATGGAAGGGATCCTTGAAACTCATCTAGTCCAGTCACCACGCAAAGCTAGGTCAAGTATGAACCTATTCAGTCTGTTCTTGCCAGCTGAAGCATATTTCATTTAGCTGAAGCATTCCCAAGTACCTTGAACTCTCAGGTACTCCTTTTGTGAATTCCCAACATTTTCTTCATGAAGAAATATCTGAGATGGTTGAAATTTGTTTACAACCTTGCTTTTCATCTATGCAAAATATACTACTTGGACACCTTTTGTCTTCTGATATGTTTACTCCTAAACCTACTTGTAAAGCTTGGCTCCAGTTGTGTGCTGACATAAATTCTGCCTTGCTTTGCATCTATTATCAGACTCAGCCTCTCATGGTTTGTCTAGGGAATTCTGATGAAATGACTTGGGTTAATGTCTTTTGGAAGTGCTTTTCCAACACTTTAAAAGACAATGTGGTGGTCTTGGTTATTGTTTTAAACTGTATTCTGGGTACGTTGGGGTTTCTCTGTATGAAAGATGTTCATGAGGAACTTACAGCACTGAAGACTGAAATGCTTAGTAAGAATATTAGAAGACAGATTTGTTTAGGTTGAGAGAGTGGTGTTTTTTTCCTTAAGTTCTGATGCAACTATGAATGCCCATGTTTAAAATTACTGAACTGTTTAAGTGGTATGGTGGTAAATTTTACTTATTTGTTCTGGGTTAACCCCAATAGGCAACTAAGCCCCACACAGCTTCTCAATCACCCCTCCATAGCGGGACAGAGAAGAGAATCGGAAGAGTAAAAGTGTGAAAACTCATGGGTTGAGATAATGACAATTTAATAGGTAAAGTAAATGCTGCACGTGCAAGCAAAGCAAAATAATTTGTGATTTTGGGGGGGATTTTTTTGACAATCTGGTGTGCAAATGCAGGTAGTGTGAAAGGCCTAACTGGAGGTATTGACAAAATCCCTTCTGAATGATGTACGTGGGATTTTCCCTGTTGCGAATTTTTAAAGCAAACTACACTTTATAGGACCAGGTTATAGCAGTGTAAGGTAGCTTACTGTCATCTTTTATCTGCATAAACCTCAGCACAGGTTTATTCAACTTATATTCTTGGCAAGGTCTCCTGTCAACGCTGCTGTTTAGCCTGCTGTCAGCATCTGAGTTCATTTAGTTCAAAAGTAGTTTCAGTATGTCTGTGTCACTGTGACTGTGGTAGTATAGATGTCTGTATAGAATGTAACTTTGCAATTATAGAGTCTTGCTCACCGGCTGGCATGTATGGTCATGCATGCTATGCCTTGCTTTAAGTTCTTACTTTTGGACTGTCTTGGGGAAAGTAGTACTATATTGGTAATTAGTAAAATATTAGGAGAATTTGTTCTTACTTTCCAGTATCTGCATGTTAGAAAATGATCTTCTGATATTTATAGTAACTGCAATGTATTTTCATTTTAGTGTCACTACTATATAACTTCATTAAATATGGTTTTAATATGTGAAAGATCTCCTCCCTAATTAGAGGAGCAGAGTACATGATAGAGGACTAATACTTCATACACTTTTCTTGAGGTTTCTTCTGTTTAGTTTCTTTAGCAAATCACCAGAAACGGCAGCTGTGGAAAGCAAGACAGCTTCTGAATTTAGTTAGATGAAAATCTGCACAACAACTCATCTGTGAAACAATGATACCAAACTACTGTTAAGATTCAGCCATATAGTAGTGTAAAATGGTTTAGGTAATGAAATACACTGAGGGGTATTCTATTCGGCATCACCATTGTTGTGTGCGATTTTGCCACTTCTTTTTGGTATGATACTGTTGGTTTGAAGAGCATTAACATATTTCATCAAGTGATGTCTCAATGTAATTCTTGTAAAAGTCTCTTCCATTAATCGAAATGCGGTTATCACTATGTTTTCTACCTCATAAAATATTTAATGCAACATTTATCAGTATTTCTAATATTTATTCCCATAATCCCAAAGGCTATAAACTTTCTGAATGGTAGATTTCAACGGCTGTGAACCTTCGTGCTATAACTGGAGAAGCTGCTGAGAAAAGGAACAGGCAGCAGGTTTGGTGGGAGGTGACAGATTTCTAAATAATATTTAAATAACATAACCTCTCCAAAGACAACATTTTTTTGTGCTTTCCATTAGCATTTATGGCTTAAGGATTAGAAACAAGGAATAGATGTGGTACGTTAGGCCACTGGCAAAACAGTAGCAAATGGACTTATGATATTACTGTCTTAGCTGCATGGGGTGGTTTTCAACATGGATATGATTAGATCTCCTTTAACTGTCTCTTATATTGACCTCATAAATAAAGTAAGCTGTAACTTTTAAAGAAAAAGGAAGTACAGTGAGGATAGTAATGTAGTTTATATCCTACTATACTGTATTTATGCAGTCTGGTAGCACATACGTATTTTCCTTTTTTGTGTTCCTCAATTTCATTTAAAATGTTTGTCAGTCATTGTACCTGGCAGTAAAATAACAGGAGGCAGTCAGTGTTTAAATAATGTAACTTAACTGCATCATCTGAGATGTTTTTTAGGGACTTTCCACTGGATTTTCACTGTGGTAATAGGTAGTTTTTTAGACAGCTTCTTTTTTAAGAAGAAGCTTTGTCTCGCAGTTTCTTTTACAACTACTCTGTAAACACTGAAATACAAATACACCTCTAGGCAACATTGCTGCAGTTTACTAATTTGGGGGGGGTACTGGTCTCTTCTCACAAGTAACTAGTGACAGAACAAGAGGGAATGGCCTCAAGCTGCACCAGGGGAGGTTTAAACTGGACATGAGGAAAAATTTTTTTCAGTGTAAGAGTTGAGGCATTGGAACAGGCTGCCAAGGGAGATGATTGAGTCACCATCCCTGAATGTGATTAAAAAGCCATATAGATGTGGTGCTTGGGGATGTGGCTTAGTGGTGGCCTTGGTAGAGTAGGGCTAATGGTTGGACTTGATGATCTTAAAAGTCTTTTTCAACCTAGATGATTTTATGATTCTCATCTGTTGTGTTCAGCAGTGTTTAGGTGGTTAACCTAGTATGGTACAATACATACACCTGTACTGTATGTGAGAGTAAGATGGTAAGGCTAAATCTTAGGATACCTGTTGGAAATTTGCTTCTCCCCTTTTTTTGCTTTAACTTCCATTTTGCAGTAATGAAACGAGTTAATTCACAAACGAGTTGAGTCTTAGTGCAAATACCTACTGGCCTCCCTTTGACACTAAGGAAAAATGAAGGGAACAGAAGACTGAACCCACCTTCTCTTTTTGCAGAAAAGTGTTCTGAGGTGTAACCCTTTGAAAAGCAGGTTCTGTAAGAACTTTGCTTGCTCTTTCAGTTGTGCAAGAAAGCGGATCTGTAATTCCGAATGGTTATCTAATAAAGGAAATGTTATGAAAATGAATGTATAATGACCATGGTTTAATTACTTTTGTTTTCAACGGCCTGTGTTACTTGCAAGTGAAACTTGAAAAAAGTTTTTAATACCAAATAGTAACTTTCAGCTCCTAACAGGAGGACATTGCACTGACCATGTAAATACCTTCTTCCATGAACTGAATCTGTTAATTTATGATGTATGGAAAAATCTTTTGCTCTTTTTACGTGCCTTTTTTTGTATGGAGAGAGCCAAATGACCTCTAATTGCCTACGTGGTATCTTGCTTCAAGTGAATGAGATAAATATGAAAATTAAAGATGAACAATTCAAGTTAACAAAATAAATACCAATAGCCGTATGGGGGATACCATAGCCCCAGTATGTATCTGGCCAATGATCTACAGGATTACGTACATTTAGCAAATGACAAGAGTTGCTGTGTAAGCATATTTCCCCGAATGCTGCTTTTAATTTCAGAATAAATTGGCCTGTTTGTGCTTGGTTTTATGTTCTAGTGAAAGTTTACTTTGCGAGGGCTAGTTGAGTGAAAATTTCTGAAGGTTACCAGATCAGTATTCCTTGATGAGACTGTCTGACCCATGTACGTGTTTCATATTTCCTTGCAAGACTTTAAGGAAAAATTAATTTATAGATCACTGTTACTGATCCTTGTTTGATTTGTGCCTGTCTGCCTGTCTTTTACTCAAGTATTTGCCTTTCTTAGCCTTTGTAGGGGAGGGTAGCCCTTACTTGCCAGATAAAGCCACAGTTAAGCTGTGAGAATGCATTTCCTTAACAAACTATTCCCCGGAGTAACTAGTCACATAAAAACACATTTGGTTTTAGTTTCATAATTATATGCAGGCAAAATATGTCAAATTATGCTGGCTATTGAAATTACTGCTTACCAGAGTTTTGTACAAAGCAGTTTCTCAAAGAAGGACGTACTGGAATAAAGAACTGCCTCAGCCATTGTGCATTGTATTTTGTTTGCAGGGGTGTGCAAGCACATGTCCATAGACATGCAAGAGAATTATGTATGCACTTTTAGACACTTCAGAAATATGGAGTGAAAATTGGGATTTTCTTTTTTTTGTAGCTGGGAGAAAAAAGAGACACATTTTTATGTCTGTAATTCGAAAATCAGACATCTTTCTAGTGTAGTAACGGGAGCTTTTCAGGATCAGTTTTAAGAACAAAATTTGTGATTTATGCAAAGTTTATTCAAAGAAGTTGTGTAGATATTAAATTCTGAACTTGGTTGCTACTCAGAATGCATACTTCTGCATCGTCACACTTCGGCATTCTGTTCCTCTGTAGTATTAAAAGTCAGTATTTTAAGTGGATTTAATAGAATTGAGTGGTTTTAATGCGTATAAACACTAATGAAAAAAGAATTGTACCTTCTCTGGGCTTCATTTGTGTCATAATTGCATTCTTTAAAAATCATTCTTCAGCCACTAACTCTTCCTCTTAGATGACAGTGGATTAGTGTCACTGTGTTATCTGAAGCAAGACGTATTAATCCCTTATTCAAGATTTAAATCTATGAATCCTATAGAAAAACTGTTTAGGAGCTGAAGCAGGTCTGTCATCTGTTAAATTTCAGGTCTAATTTTTATGATGTTTGCTTTGGTGGAGTTTTTTTAAGCATTAAATTCTGAGACAGGTGTATTGGATGGAAATACCAGTGAAAGTTGAGTTAGTTGCACAGTTAGGGTTTTTGTTTGTTTGTTTGGATAGAACTGTTACCAGATAAAGAGGTTTGTCTGTGTATACTTTGGCAATTAGCACAGTTTGTAAGAGTGGATATTGAAAGCAAAATGGTGCTGGGATGCCAGTCACCTTATTGTTACAAATTTAAAAGGATTTTGTTTTTTAATCGTTCTAATCTCATAGATTGACTGTCCTTTTAGGAGTGCATTTTCAAGTTTTATTGGCCCTGGAAGTTGATGTGTTCTCTGCAGCGTGTGTTCTAGAACGGTAAATTGAGATGCTAAAGAAGACTTGATCTTTTGGATTGTTGATCTAAACTAGAATGTTGCTTAGACACACTCAGTATATTTTCAACAATCTGAGTTATTTTCTGGCACTCTTTAGGAGAACAGGATACCTATAAAAGATGCTACGTTCCAAGGATCACGTCAAGCATACCAAATAAATAAATAAAAGAATCACTTACTACTCTACCAAAACAGGACATTAGTACCTCTGTCTCTGCTTTGAGGGCCAGAATGCCTAGAATAATTATGATCATATATTGCACTTTGGAAGATGATTGGATCCAATGCTTTTAGAGCTGCACTTCAGTGACTGACATTTGTCCATTGTCCAAATTTTTGTTTTAATATCTAGTACTGTTTGGGTTGACTTTCTGTCTTTGCTGTTAGTGAATTCATAATGAGGTAATAAATTCAGTTTTTTTCCAGTTCAGAAGACTTTAAATAAAGCTGACTTTGTTTTGAAAGTTTAGTTTACAAGATAAGATAAGCTAACATTTGATTATTTAATAGAATTCCCCAAATACCATATTAGCTAGAACAGAGACTTAGATTTACTTTTTTTTTTGTAATAAATTGGACACAGGTAAAAAGTTAATCTCCATTAGTAAAATTATCATGCATAATCAAACTGTATTATAATAATATTTTTAAAAGAAATACTTGGAGCCTAGTTGTTGCTTTAAAGGGATAGACATACTTCTAAGCCTTGTAATTTTGGAGGGATGAATTTTTGGTCCAATGCTATGTGGAAATACGTGTAACAAGTTATTTGATATGTTGCAATAACCTTTTAATTATCATCTTCTTTTAGTGTAGCTGTTCCTGCTTTTTTTTTTTTTTTTTAGGTGATGTGATAAAATCTCTGTTGCAGCCCCATGGAGGGAGAGATAGGGCAGGAGGGGGACCCCAAATAATACCCTGTCCAGGCCAGGTGGTGCCAGCAAATGGAGAGAACAGACTGAATAGACTTAAGCACCAGCAACTAACTGGAGTGGATTGCAGGTTACAGGGTCTATCATGCCAGGGACTGGAGAGGCTGGAGGGAGTGAAACCAAGTGCTGGCCACTGTAGTGGGACCAGGGTTCAGAGGCCCATGTGTCTGTGGTGCCAGTGGCTGGAGCAGGTGTGGGGTGTGCAGGTGTATGAATGCTGACAAAGGTCAATCCAGACTAGTTGGTGAATAGGTGCAGTGATGTGGGCGTGTGTGTGTGTGTGTCTGTCTGTCTCTCTCTCTCTAAGGGCAAGTCCACAGGAGCAGCTGGATCTTGAAGGATCAGGGAAGTCCTGGCCAGCTGCCAAAGTGACTGTAGGGTCTGAGTGTCTCTACAGGTGAGACCTGTGTATGTGTGCACCTTTCTAAGGGCGAGACCACAGCGGGGTTGGCTGTTGGGGGACCAGGGGAGTCCTGGCCAGCTCCGTGTGTGACTGCACATGGACCTCAAGGGCCTCTTATGCACAGATGCCAACAATTGGGAAGACTGTCTGAACTATGCTGGTGGAGGGATACACTTCATGCACATGTATGTGTATGTATACATGTGTGTATATATATATATACGTGTGTATATATATACACACACGCACATACATACATTCTCAGTAGCAGACTTCCATCCTGTTCAGTCCAAATGGGAGCAAGATGATGCTATTGGTGCTGCCTGTAGTTGTGC
This sequence comes from Todiramphus chloris collaris, assembly GCA_025345505.1. Taxonomy (NCBI): domain Eukaryota; kingdom Metazoa; phylum Chordata; class Aves; order Coraciiformes; family Alcedinidae; genus Todiramphus; species Todiramphus chloris. Next base: position 41,783,244 of record JANVCC010000021.1, read on the forward strand.
GAGTTCTCTGTGTATGGCAACATCATCTGTGAGGACAGTTATGTACATATGTATATGTAATGCATATGTGTGCTTTGTGTGCATCCGCCTACTGGGAATACATTTTCCATCTGGCTACTGGTTGGACCTGGGGGCATGGAGCTGCGGTAGCTTCGCTTCTCTCAGTTGTCTGAGCAGACTAGCTACTTTCCCTAATACCTTTTCATTATGTTATACTGACTGTGATGTTTTGGTATTGATGTTTTCTAAGGGTATCTTAATATGGAAATTGTTATTAAAGATACAAACTATTTGATGGTTCCTCTTCTGTATTGTGTTTATTTAAAAAAAAAAAAAAGCAAGCCTTCTGCAGTAATTGAGTGAAAACAGTGTCTTGCATAGACACTCAACACTTGTAATAAAAAAGTTCAGGCATAAGTGAATGTCTTGACATGTAAAATTACTCAGTATGAAGAGACTCTGATTTTTGCTAACTTCTGTTACACATTCACTTTGAAGTGATTAATTTCGTTTAAAAAAAAGCGACATTTAGTCTTCAGTATTACAGCTCTGTTTTGTATCAGTAAGCAGGAAGCGTGAGCATGAACTCCCTGTTGTGTTTTAAAGCAGGAGACAAACAACGTCACTTCGGTATGTGACACCCCTTCCACCACCATTATAGTGTTTTCAGATGGGATTGTGTTATTTGTGACAAGATATACCAGATAGCAATTCAGCCTTTCCAGGGCTGTACCTTACTTATGTAATTTTCAGTCTTTGTTTTTCAGATACCATGTAACAAAGTATAACAAGGGTGACTAAAAATCAGGGTAATAAAATGCTGATACCCGTGTGTCTTTAACTGTGGTGGCTGTATAGGCTTAAAGTCTCTTTAGACAGTCCTGATGTTCTGGAGCTGCAGGAATGGGGTCCACTGCAGTAGCCAGAGCTGTGGCTTTGTAAAATCAAGATGTGTGTAGACTACTCAATTTGAAAGATAAGCCTTTGGTGTAGATTAGGGTAGGAAAAACATTAAAAAAAAAAAAAAAGTTATTGTATATATAATATTCAGGTGTGTGTAGAAGTTCACTCGGGTATTTCTTAAAAATTCCTACTGAAACAAAGGTATGCAAAACCTTTCCCTCTGAACTTCTGTTGCTGAACTTTCTGTGAAAGAGACACTTTTTGTTACTGTTTTGGATCTGTTGGAATTGGAGGTGGAAGAGATCTTGCACTAATTTTTCACTTTGGGCAGTATCTCTGTAACAGTAGTTTCAAAATTGAAAGTTGTTAATGACATAAAAGCTTGAGAGTGTTATTCCACCCAAAGTGTTCACAGGTCCTTGACATGAAACCTGGGATTTCCTGAAAGAACATCCTCTTTCCTTTATGACTACTAAAAATACAGGCAATAGCCAGAAACAAAACCCAACTCTGAGTGTTAAACTGTTTTCCAAAGGAAAGCAAGACTGCCTAATCCAGAGATTGTAGAATGATTTTTGTTGCTATTGTTTTTGCTTAAGAACCAGACTTAAGGCAGTAAGCAAGCAAATAGTTTCTGGCAGTGAAAGACATCTGTTAATTTGAAGGTAAGAGGTGGTAATATGGGCTCATTATGGTCCACGGATGCAGAATGTGACACAAAATTGCCTGTTTTTGATAAATGATGAAATCAGACTCTCACAGAGAATTCTGTGAAGGACTGGTTCTGAGAATGATTGTTTGTGCAGTGGTGGTTGAACCTTCCTAAAAATGGCTCAAGTTCCTGGTAGTGTCAGCTGTAAAACATCTGGAACATCTTTAACTGGAGTGGCTGTCTTTGCGGTCTGTTACCCTCCCAATGACTGAATGTAATTTGTGCATAAATGATGAAGTTACATGAATTTTATCTGGAATATTAGTGGTAGTGTTTGTCCCTTCTAGAATGTAATTGATTCCTTTAAGTTCCTGATTAATAGCCAAGAATCAGTAAATACAGCTACATTTAGTGTATGTTAAGAGTACAAAAGATTAGTGTTGTATCTGTGCCAGACTTAAGAGCTGAAAGAACTTTTCATTAACCTCAGAACTCATGTGACCTGTTTGTTGTTGTTATTCCTAGTAACAAAAGAGGGTAATTTCAGCAGTAATTTTGTCAGAATTATTTATATAGCAGTAAGGAAGCTTGAGGGAGCAGAGACATTTGAGGAAGGCACATGGCTTTTGTGAGAGAAGCAGGAGGAACTTTGCATAATGTAATCAGATTAATTTCACCAAGGATGATTTTTAAATAGGGGGTGAATACATTATGTTTTCAAAGTGGAGATCAGCAAATGAAACAGATTGGTCCAAGTTTCCTGTATCAGAAGGAGCTTAAGAAACTTGCTATTCGGGACTGTGAGATAGAGTACCGAGTTATGACTAGCTTTTGAATTCTCCAAGTGTTCTTATATATATATGCATTTATACACTGCAGTTTTATATTACATCATGAAGCACTTTTTTTTTTCTTTAAGAAAAGAGTAACTTATTTTTCTTTTATAATTCTGAGTATTTTCTGTTCACAGCTCATAAATGTTTGTATTACTGTGGTTGAATGTTACACATGTTTTTTTTCCCCATCATGACCTCTTGTCCACTCGCATTCTCTGCACGTGTGTAAAACCAGCCAATCATAAATATAACACTATTTGCATGTGCGTTCAGATCATTAATTTCAGTTTATCACTTTGGCCAAAACTCAGAATATTTGTTAGATGCTTGTCTGGAGTGATATCCTACATGATATTCTCAAGGTTAAAGAAGATGACAAGCCATTTGACTATTGGCTTGACTTTCTGTAATCTCACCATATTAAAATCTCCCTTGCACTTCCTTAGTTAATTTAAGTTCTGAAATGGTTTTAAGAGCACGTTCATCTTGTTGTCAGCAGGGAATTTGTCATTCATGTTCCACAAATTTCTTAGCGAACTGTGGTATTTTTAAAAGTAATTTTCTTTTCTGAGGTGGCAAAGCTTAGATGAATATTGCTGAGTTCAAAACTGTACAAGACATTTTATGGCTGCTGCTGATAACTGATCCATATTGAACAGAGTAGATATTCACCTAAAAGATTTAGTTAGTTTGTTTTACTAGAAGTATTTTATTTATAATGAAAGTAATTTAATTTGACCGTACAAAGAGAGAAGTGTCTTGGTACCACGGTATCATTAATATAACAAGTTCATCTTTCTGGGTATTTTTTCACTCTTTGTATGAGTATTCTAGACTCTCAACAATGACACTTGATTTACCTGGTTTATATTCAAATACAGAACTGCTCTGTGTTAATTTAGAAGTAAAGCATATTTTTACAACATGTTTGGAAGCATTTCAGGTGGGCTTTTTATTTGAGAACTGTAAACAAGCTTAAAATTCTTTTCTTGCTTGCTTTCTTTTGATCGTGGCTTATCAGGACTTCTTCTGTGCCTCAATAACTGAGATGCTTAGTTTGCAAGGTTTTGAACAAAATGAAGGTAGGAAGGAAGGTAGGTTCTTGCGGGTTTTGCTGAGGTCCCTGACAGTGGCAGTGCAGAACTGTCTGAAAGGAATGTGAATGAAGGTGGGACCACTGGGGAAAGAGGAAAAAGCAAATAAAGATGTACATTAAAAAAGACAACAAAATATTCAAAAAACATAGTAAATTATTATCTGGTGGCTGGCCATAATGAATAGACTAACCACAGTATAGAAACAGTTTCTGGATTATGTTGAAAGCCAAGGCTAAAATAAACTGATTTTTTTGATATGCGATTATTCTGTGTGATCTAAATTCTCAGTAGAACAGAGCCTTTTTTGTTACTGCATATAACTGCTATTTTAGAGCACACCAGAAAAGCAGAGCAAAAACCATTGTTAAATGAATGCCTAGCCTTTGTTTGTATATAAAGCCATGGAAATAACTTTTTAATTTTGAAAGGAATAGTGAATAAAATATAATGACATTAAAACTTTGGGGCCTTATTTAGAAATGTGGTGAAAATTATCTGTTGGAACTAATAGTGAAAGCTAAGAAAGGATGTTGCTGTTTATTTCCTAGCTTTATATATCAGTAGGCATAGCAAAAATATCTATCGTGGCAGTAGACTATGGTCTACACCATTACTGTTAACACACCTGCACCAGTGCAAACTATGAATCTGAACTTTTCCAATGTAGCCATATTTTTTGTATCTTAACATTTACATTTAGTAGATACTGTGCAATGTAACTCTTCAGTCTGCAGCAAAAATAAAAATAAACGGAAAGTGTCTTGGATTCTTCAGACAAAATTTGGCTTCCTATCCTGGTGTTTAGAACAGTGTGTACAGTAAGGAGAGATTTTCTGTCTCTCTTTTTCACCCCTTCCCTGGCACTTTCAGCAGTATTATGTGCACTTTTTGCTTCCTCTGAATCCTTTTATAGCCTGTCTGCATGATAATTTTTCCCTTAAGAAAATAAGATGTAGTCTTAGAACATACATCTGAGGTAAGATAGACAAATCTGTCTTTCCCCATTAGTCTGGCTTTGCTGGCTTGCATTACTTATTAAATATGGATAATGCTACTTCCCGTGCACTTGAAGCAAATAATGTGTGGTGTCTTTGAAAAATTAATTTAAAGTCAGTCAGATAGATGCTGAGTCTCCAATCACTGTCTTGTAAAATAGACACGACAGAAATTTTTAGTTGGTAGAAGTCTGGTAAAGAGCAAGTGTGATAAAGGGGGGATACAGAGCTATGGCAGGAGTTGTATCTTGCTGATGTGTTTTCATAAGAGCAAGTGCTGGAGTGAGTAGGGAAAGGTGGAAGAAAGATTGGAACTAGAAGTGGGAGAAAGATGAGTTGTATTATAGTAGGAAAAAGTAGCATTGCCCCTCACCACCAGCTCTCTTAAGAGTCTGATATAATTTGCAGCTACTAAAGCCATCATTAAGTTTTTCTTCTTGCCTCTTATTTTTTTCGTGTGTGTGTGTTTTTGTTGTTTGTTTGGTGGTTTTTTGTGTTTGTTTGTTTTGGTGTTTGGGGTTTTTTTAATGACTACAGTATACTGAAAATGTATTTATTTAATCATGCTTAAATGATTTTAAATAAAAAATAGACTCAAGTAATACAATAAAAATGCTAAAATATTGGTGAAATCATAATTAAGCTGTCTCAAAAGCTTGTTGCTTTTTGAGGTCATGGGTGTGAGGATATCTGATGTGCCTATTCAGCTAAGCAGATAATGTCTGGAGAAATAGTGACAAGGTGCAGAATTAAGCCAGCTTAATCTGTCTGAATCAACTGGTCCTAAAACCAGCAGAGGTGGCCAATGAACCAGCAAAGGTGTCCAGTGAAGCAGTTATCCTTGTTGCAAAACCTGAGGTGATTCACTGGAAGAAATTCTCTGGAAGGCTAGGAAAACAGGAGGAGGAGCTGTTGAATAAAGGCCCTTAGGATGTATCAGAGTGTCAATTTGGGGACTGCACAAAAGAATTTTGAGATGGTACAGATCTGATAGGGAATGTTTAAGTCAGGGACCAGAGGTGGAGAAGAAAGGTATCAAAGTGGAGTGGGGAGTGATGAGTATGGGGAAAAAGGAGAGAAGGAAGGGAAGCAACTGGTTGCTACATTTGCCTGGTGAAGCCCTGTTGGCTTGATCACCACAGCTTATCCTATGCTATTGAACTTATATTTATTTATGTATGTATTTACTTATTTGTTTTATTTTCTGTGCATGCCTTTCTAGAATGTGTGTGAGATCTGCCAACAGACTTCAAGCTGGACTAGCCAGCCATCAGGATGAGGGTCTAGGGTAGATGGTAGAGTGATCGAAGTTCTCTGAGGTAGCTGCTAGAGACACTAGTGAAGCCTTTTTTATTTCTGATCATTGATCCTTAGGAACAGGAAGGACCTGTCTGTGCTGGGTTTGTGTGGGTGGTCAGTTCACTACTGTCCTGTTAATCTGTGTGTTTGAGGTGAGATGTATTATCTACAGGGTAAGTTTCTGTCCCTTTGGAGTTACAGCTCCACCTTGCCACTTGGAAAGGTGTTAGGGAGCATCAGCTCTTATTCACCAGACCAGCAGAGGAGGGAATCCCCAAGTCCCTCAGTATACTATATTTGGCTTCCTCTAAGAAATAAAGTTTTTTTCTTCTTCTTCAATTTTTAGTTGTTTGTGAGGGGTCCTTTGCAGTGTCTGATGCTGTCCTCAGGGCAAGTTTCCTGTATCAGGATTGTACCAAACAGCAAAGAACAAAATTTTTTTGTTTTCTGGTATTCAAAAAATGGTCAACACCCTGAACTCTGTTAGAATTTGATATGCCCTTTGAGTAATTATCACCCCTGAAAGTTAAGGTACTTTCACTTTTGGATTTTAATGCGTGCAGTCCTAACAGCTTTCTCTCCATAACAGTGAAGAACACTTAACTGATTTAGGTGTACACTATCTTTTTAGCACAACAGGTAAATATTCTGAAGTGTTTTGGTTTTTTTGAGTAGTCCTGTTATTGCTGTAAAACAACTTGATGGAAACAAATAGAAAATGATATTGAGGGGGAGAGACATTGAGGGATTTTTAGGCAAGAGCATATGAGAAACTATTCCAAAACTGCTTTACCACTGTCACTGAAGAGAGTAAATTGTTAAATGTCTAAACATGAGTACATAGGAAGTGGGCTTTACGGTTACTCACATTCCTAGCCCATACTTCTCAACCATCTCTAGAAGTTCTGTTAATATAAAACTTGTTTTTTGATGAAAACTGTGGGAAATAAGTTTTTTGTTGTGTATGAGTGTCGTCCTTGCAGTCCCGGTTCATTTGTCCCTTCACCCTAAGGATGCCAACTGATGAACTGAGCCATCCAAAGGGAGTAACCTGACATATGAAGTACCATGTATGTCGGGGAAAAGAAAATCTGCAAGATGTAATTGGATATGGGGTTTTTAAATAGTTTTAATAGTTTTTATACTTGGATTCTTCAGGGGCAACTTGGAAAATGAGTTTTCTCTGAAGAGGAAATAGCAGTGGTTATTTCATATTCTTACCTTACATAGTCCTACACACTTCTGAAAATAGGAGAAATTCTTCATGTGAGAAAAGCTTGCCTCCACACTATGGAATAGGAGTAGTAGTATAGTATGAATTTCAGAAGGCATTGCTGCCTGTTTTTAATGTAACAAAGCTTTTTAGATTGACAGTCATTATTAGTTTTGTTAATAAAGACAATGCCTGAAGTGGACAGCTTCTATAACATGATTTTTATCTCAGAAGTCTGGACAGTTTGTTTTCTACCAGCTTTATGTAAACCAGTATTCTTAGAAAGCTGATTCTGAATTCTTAGAATACTCAGTTCTTAGTCATCTGCTCCTTCTCTAGCTTAAAATTTTAATACCCTCCTGCTCCATTTTACAGTTTACTTTCTCTTTGTTGACTGTTGGCTTATCCTGCAGTAATGAAGAGAGATTAACTCATTTGTCATCTTCAGATTCATTAAATAACATTTTTGTTGTACACTGTGAATAGATAGTATGTGTGGCATCAGGTTGCTTCCTCTGATTTTAGAGGCTCCTTAATAACCAAAATGATACAACTTTGCCAAGTACTATTGCAAGGCATGTGAGTTTTAGCAGCTCTAGTTAAGACATAAGACATTTTTTGTTGTGGGCTTGACAGAGAGAGTAAATGTGATCCGTAAACATTATAGAAGTATCTGTCTGCCAAGATAAATCGCCTCTTCCTTGCACCTTACTGATTTAAGCAAACTTGTAACAACAATGGCATGTTTTACAATAATTTGCTGCTTGCAACTCAAAGGCAAAGCTTTCAGAGAACTTGTTTGGAACCACTTCTGATGGATGGTTGTGTTCTATTTTGTATCTATGAGAGTATCCTTCTTTAGTCTTGGAAGCACTTTTCATGGGTTTGTCAAAAGGAAAAAGAAAGCAATAAATATTTTGGTGCTAGTATCAAGTAGGTTGAAATTATGAGTGTTCCTGGCTCTGTATGAAATGTAACTTCATTGTTTGGTATGTTTTACCAGCAGTAAGTATGATTGTATTGTACTGCATTGCATGCTGTCCTGATTCTCGCATGGTGAAGAAAAGGATGAGTTACCCAGTGCTGGTGTGACTGCAGGTAAAGCAAGAAATAAAAAGCAAAAGGCTGTGAGGACTCTGTACCCTACCACTTCTACAGTTGTCAAAGTATTTCTGTTGTGTCACAGCGGGACCATTTGAAGTTGTTAGGTTGAAAAGTTCAAACACTTTCTCTTAACTTGCTTTATAAAAAGTGTGAAAATGTGCTAGTAGTAAGATAGAAAATTCTTAAGTCTTAAAAAGACCAGTATATAAACCATAAGCAGAGCAGTAATAAAGCAGTAGACTCAGTGTTTTTTATAGGCACCTAAACCATAATTCTTATATTAGGAAATGGACGATGGAAGACAAACTGTGGTGGTTCAGTTACCCTGGCAGTCACTGCTCTCCGACCAGCTGGCTGAAAAAAAAGAGGACTCAAAAAGACAATGAGGAACAAAGAAAATTTAAATTAAGCTGATACTTGTTGCCATATTTGGAAATAAAACTCTTAACAGAAATGAACTTGACTTTTGACCGGGTTCTCACACAGCTGTGTTAGTTGTTGGCACTGACAGCAGTGGGCAGTTGTGGCTGTTCCTTTTCTCTTCCTAAAGGATGCACTCATCAGAGCACGATTTTACCTGAGGCTGCAGTTTAGCCTTCCTGTAGTTGATGCACTTACACCGCACCTCGTGAACTCCACGAGTATGTAGTTCATCAGTTTCAGCCTCACCTTAGGTTTTTTCCCTCTGGAATTTTCTCATCTTCTAAAAGGTATGTAAGCCCAAGGTTTGATCTGCTTTCTGACTACTACTGGCCATCCTTTTTGGTACCATTTACTGGGTACTAGCAGTTTTTAGACTTCATTCCGTAGCAGTAAGGTGCTGCTGGTTTACTGAAAACACAGTGTTAAGTTTTCAGTTCAGCCAGGTGAGGTGATTCCGTATCATCTGAAGGAACATATTTCTGGACTCCCTTGATAAATAGAAATAGCTTTTAGGAAAGTTAGAAAAAGATTAGGAGATCCTCTTTTAGTTTTTACTGCGTGTATGCATGCTGTTTTGACAAGTGCATAAATGTTTTATGGCTTGATGGATCTTCTGTTTAGCAAAGAACAGTAAAAGGTCATGTAGTATTCAAGTCTATAATAGTTACTGACATTTTTAATAATGCAAAAGGACAGGCTTTTGGAATGGTTGAAATAGTGACTGTGCAGTTTTATCTATTTTTGCTAAAAAGAATGGGAGATTGATGGAAGGGAAATCATATCCCACCCTTGGATTGGGATAGTTGCATCTGCCTAAGCTGTCTAGAATACAGTATGTTTTGAATTAAAAGACTGTCATTGAAGTATTAAAAATTATTTTACTAACAATAAAATGTATTGTTAACAGCAGAACTATTAATAAGCAACTATAAAAAAAAGCAATGGTAGGCATTCTACAAAAAAATTGCATTTGATATTTTTCTTTAAATCATTATTTACTACAGGACTGTTACATGTGTAATGATGATGTTCTTATCAAAGAAACTTAAATACAGCTTTTGGATGGATGCTCTGAGCAGATAGTTTTTGAAGGAGAAAACAGACCAGAGATCACTAAATCTGCAGTCTGTGTGGTGGGAAAATATGTGGTGACTATCTGTTTTAATTATTATAATATTTTTTTAATTTAATTTTTTCATTTTTATTTTATCCTGGACTTTTTAGAGGGAAGAGTTTTACTTCCCATCCTGACCCACAGATTGTCTCTCTTAACTTAATGCCATAATCTCTTGCAAGAGCTCTGAAAGGGTCTTTTCTGGATCCCGTTCAAAGACCAGCATTAGTTCCCTTGTGCATCTTGTTGTACAGCATGTGTTTGTTCTTAGCTTCTCCCTGTGGCATCCCAGTTTTTTTTGAGATGCATTTGTGGATTTAGGGTAAACAAGGAAGTAACACAAAATATCCCTGGCCCCTTAGCTTGAAAATGGGTTGGGAATCCAACTAAATGAATTTGCTTAAAGGGTATTAATTATAGTAGTTGATAATGAAATTACTTTCTCATAGTACTTTTACAAGTTCTGCATGTTCTCTGGTGGTTTCAGAACAGTACACGTTTAAGACTAAGTTGTTATATTTGGTCATCCTTTCCCAGATACTAGGTAATCTTGATTTTCAGTCATTTGTTGGAATTGCATTCAACAGAGATAAAATAATGGAAGCACATTGGAAGCACAACATGTGCTGTGGCTTCAAGGAAGACACTGTTTTTATTCATTATGTTGTGTCACTTGTAGCTTCAAGGATGGAAGTTTTCAAGAATTTAAGTTTTCTCCTGTTGATGCTCCACTTTGAGATGGATAAATGAATGCTACCATCATTTGCATCTCTTTGGAACATCTCTCTCACAAGGAAAGGCTGAGAGACCTGTGTTTGTTTAGCCTGGAGAAGAGAAGACTGAGAGGGGGTCTTATCAATGCTTATAAATATCTAAAAAGCGGGAGTCAAGAGAATGGGGCCAGTCTCTCTTCAGTGGTGCCCTGTGAGAGGATAAGGTGCAGTGGGCACAAACTAGAACAGAGGAAGTTCGACCTAAACATAAGGAGAAACTTTACTGTGAGGGTGACAGAGCACTGGAACAGGCTGCCCAGAGAGGTTGTGAAGTCTCCTTCTCTGGAGACTTTCAAGACCTGCCTGGATCTGTTCCTGTGTGGCCTGCCCTGGGTGATCCTGATCTGGCAGGGGGATTGGACTCGATGATCTCCAGGGGTCCCTTCCAACCCTTACCATTTTGTGATGTACTACAGGTAAATAGGTAAAATCAAATTACACTTGCATGTTCATGAGCAAACATGTTTGAAAACAATAAGTTATTTTTTAATGTGCTATCAGTTTTTATTTGGATTTTTTTTTTAAGTCCACAGCATTGCCATAAGGTCCTGTGAGATCTTCCAAGGTTTATTTGTAAAGCAAAGCAAAATAAAAAAGCATGACTGTTTCTGAAGTGTAATGTTTTATCAGATGGAAAACCAAAAAAAAACCCAAGAGTCCATAGAAAGTGAACATGGGATTAAAAAATTTGTGTGTCCTCTGAGTGAAATGTGGTGCTTTTCTCATGAGATTACTGAATGGCTGAATGCAACTAAATTACGGATATAGTGACTATGAACTAGTATAGAGAAACGCAACTCTGTAACTCTTCTGTAACTAGGAGCATGTCATTGATGGTTTTATTTATCTATCTTAGTGACTTAATATTATGTTTGCAGAGATAGTTGTGAAATACCAAGAATTAGGCCATTTGTTTCCCATTGGCATTTCCTGTGGGTATGTTGCATATATTGCATTCTATTGTCTACATCATACATTTAATGTCTTCAACATATTTTCTTTATTGAATAGTTAGCAAAGACAATCAGCAATAGAACAAGCAGCCCTACTGACCTCTTAAAAATAAATTTTGTGGGTGTATTGTAGCTTGTTCAGTTGTGCTCTGAAAATACTTAAAATTCTGATGAATGAGTGACTCCGGTTTTCCTGCCACAGTGATCCTTTGTGTAATATTAGCCATGGTTTTGGAATAGTCATATTGTTATCATGTTATGTTTTTTACTTGGCAAAATAGAAGTCTGTTGACTCAGTTGGAATTTCAGAGTCAGAATTTACTGGCATAAAAAAAATCTAAATTTTATTTTGCTAGAATATAGTTCATTTTACTTTTGTACTCCCCAGAATTTTAAAAGTATATTTTAATCAGATCGGAACAAAGCCAATAACCACTTTCTCATTAGAAACAAAGGAAAGAAAATTGTCCACAGCCCATAGGGCACCCTAGAATCTACTGTCTTGATTGGTTTGTGCTATGTAAAATAGTACATTTCTATGGCATACCACAGATTCTTTGTGACTTTTCTTTCTGATGCGGAGATTAATCAGGGATTTTTTTTAAGGAATTGCAAAAAATATTTTTCAGAATAACTACAGATCATCTCAGGTTTTTAAGAAATTAATTTTAAAGAAGTTTGTTGGTAACAGTAATGGAAGTCTTAGACTACAGAAGTCTTTTGCAGTGTATGATGATGTAGTGGGTCTGGCTGAGCTGCTTTTTCCCCGTCCGGCTCCTTGTACAGTAGATCTCAGAGGTTTTGTTTCTGCTTTTCGCTGTTTATTTTTTTTTTCCCCTATGGAAACTCCAGGATACTGTATCTTCTGCAAGTGGCAAAAGCAATTTGTCTGTAACCTCCAAGGCTGAAAATGGAAATCACTACTGAATTTGATTCCTATTTAATATTTGGCATGCAGCTATTTTTAACATAGTTTCAAACATGCTTGTGAATCTTTGCAGTACTGTTGGGTTTTTTTAAAATTATTTGTTTGTTTAAATCATGTATTCAGTTTTGTTTATAGTTCTGTTAAGTCATTCTGCTGTGGTACAAGAATTCCACAACTTAATTACATTCCTCAGGAAATGAGAATCTTATACTTGCAATGAGGTCAAATACAAAAGAACTAAACCATGACTTCCATCAGCTTCTTCCTTTACCTCGCACAAATCCTAGCATTCCAAAGCCTCAAGTGTGTTTGAGCATGAAGGAATCAGTTTTGTTTGTTGGGGTTTTTTAACTAGCACTGGCACTGTGGCTCTTGCTTGAAGCTCAGACAAAGTTTGCAGGGAGCCAACTTCACTAGTTGGAAAGAGTTGTAGGAAAAAGCCAAGATTTTTAGGTGTGCAAGTTATACTTTGACTGTAAAACATAAAATATTGCATGACTATTTTAATGGATTATACACTCTAGATTTTATGTGCTTACAGATTTGCGAAGTGGTTATATGATATTGCACTTTTTCTGCAGTGTATTCTACTCTCTGTGTTTTCTCTCAACTCATTGCTCACTTCGATAATTATTTCAAAATCCAAATCTGTAAACTGTTAATAGCTTACAGTGGCTACTCACTTTGTTTTGTTTTCTTCTTTACTTCAACCAAGCTAATGTAAAACTTGGAAATACCTCCTTACTTCTACCTTGAAGGATTTCATCCCCCGGCCCTTCAGTCTTCAAGTTAGAAATTCTTGTATAGCCTTTTGTGAAAGGCTTTTGAAACAGCTGAGCTGGTAGGTTTGTAATGATGAAAGTACTAAGAGGGAATTCAGAAGGGAGTGGGGCTGTTATTCAAGTCTTCTGCATTTATCATTTTTGCATCAGAGCAATGATTAGAGAGCTTCTTGTTAACTGAGTATGGCTTTTGACTCTGAGATTAGAAAAAATGGTATGTATCAAGGAAAGTGCCTTGGTGGGATATGAGGTGGGGTTGAGCACTGTAGTTGGACCAGAAGATACAAAGCTAACAGTAAACTTGAGCTTATTTATTCTTCTTCTGCTTTATTTTTCTTTGCAAGATGGACTACACCATACAAAATGCAGAGAATATTCATGATTTCTGTAATAACACAGTCACCTACTAGTAGCTCTTTCTTTACATGAGGATTTATTCCTATGAGTGATGATTATTTTTTGCCTATAATTTTGAACTCTGTGTTCCTGCCAGAAGCTTCCGAGTTAGGTGACTGCAAGAAACAAAGCCTCGCATGATCTGGGAGCTGTGGATTGTGCAACAGTCTGCCTTGTTTGCATTGCCAAGTTGCCATTTATGAAGGTGATATTTGAGTAAAGATGATATTAGGGATCATAAATAGTTTTCCTGAATAATTGATTTTTTTTTTCCCATGCTTAATTTTCTTCTGGTATTTTATGTATAATGAAGTAGCTCTTCAAGAAAGAGATATTTTGATTCAGAAGACCTGAAGCCATATGGTCAGACTGAGGTTTTGTTTTCACAATTAAAAGAGAAATATAGTAGTGGGAGTGGCATGGGTTTGGATTTTTTTTTAACCATGGTAACTGTGCGTGGGCAGTGCTGGCAAAACAGTGAGGACAAGGTATTTCTGTTTTGCTGAGGTAAACTTGCTGAGACAAGACCTGTGTCTCTGTCTGAGACTGACCTTGTGTTTAGTTTTCCTAGAGGTAAAAATACCTTTAGGTAAGTGCCAAACAAACCTGAAAACCTGCTGCTGTAAAACCAGCTTGAAAGGAATTTTTTTAAAATGCAGGTGTTTTCAGCCTTGCTGGTTTCTTCATTTGTATCTGTGAGCTGTTATTCTGCAGCATGAAGCAAAGGTACATGGCTGTTGTCTACTCATTTTCCATATATTTTTTTTCCCTTTATTTTAGATCTGTTTTTAATTAACATGCATTTGTGAGGGATTCCTGAGTGTGTGGATACAATGCCACCCTGTGAAAGCAGGCTAGCATGATATTTTAAGACTCAACTGATGGAGAGGCTTACTTTGAATTTGGTCAGAGGTGAAGGCATTTGTAGAGTTCATAAAGGTGCTCAACGCCTCTTTAGGATTGTATTCCTCAGTCTGAGTCTTGTTAAAAAATGTATCTTTTAAGTTAAATGGATGCAACTGAATAAATATCTTCTCCAAGGATATATTCCACCACCCCCACAAAAAAGCTTGTTAGTTCTGTATTCCCTATGCTCAACTGCTAAGGAACATTAGAAATTAATATAAAAGTTGATATATTCAGTGATTCATATTGTTGACTGTTGCAGGGAAAAACTGCTCGGATCATGTTGTATAAACCTCAAAAAGCAATTTATTGATTTATTAATGTGATGTAATCAATCAGGGAATGCTTAAGAACAATACCAGGAATAGAATAGATAACTCAGAGTGTCAGATCTTTAATAAAAATTAAGAAATATCTACAGATACCTAAACACTTTTCATAATTAATCATGTGAAGTTCTAATTCCCCTCTTACCCCACACAGTTACTGTCACACAAGCTCCATGGGCAGCGTGGGTTACAAGCAGTGCTTGCTCTTCCAGGACTCTGAGTTCACCTAATTGCACATGCCACTTCCTGGAGATAGAGATATTCCAGCTTTATACCAGGGTCACTCCCTACAATCTGCTGATCTGCAGGGCAGTGGTAAAGTCGTGCCTCCCCTCCCACCCTAAGTCACATAGCCTGCCTGAGTCATGGATCCCACTGCCACTATGCTGGCTGGAGTTGGCTGCCCCAGTAACCTGGTGGGGAGGTTGCTCCCGGGGGCATGGAAAAGGTCACGATGCTGGTGGGGTGATTTCTTTGTTGTCCGGTCAGGCTGTGGTGATTGCTCTGTTGTCATTATGAGGTTCTCCTCCTCCATTATAAATGAAGCATGGATATTTGTCCTTCTTTTCAAGCTGCCTCTTCCTCCGTTTCCAAAGTGTCTTTGAAATTCCCCAGATACTGTTCAGTCATTTTCAGAGTTGTCTCTTTAGCATTATCATTTTTTTGACAAAACACGCTCTTTTGGGTGTTCCAGTTGCATGCTGTTGACACTTAAGTGTCTGGCTTTCCAAGCGGTGTTATCCAGGCCATTTGCTAAGGGTGGGCCATATGGGTGCTCTCTTGTTGACACTAATCTAAGCATAATTGTGTCTTCATGGAACATAAAACCCTTATAACGTC
Source organism: Todiramphus chloris collaris (assembly GCA_025345505.1). Taxonomy (NCBI): domain Eukaryota; kingdom Metazoa; phylum Chordata; class Aves; order Coraciiformes; family Alcedinidae; genus Todiramphus; species Todiramphus chloris. The sequence goes on from JANVCC010000021.1 coordinate 41,798,787, forward strand.
AATTTAGCAGATTATTAATATTGTATCTTATTTAGCTTTCTGTGCTTCAGTGATTATTTTGTTTTAAATATACTAAACTGTAAATATGGGGTGCGTCCTTGATACTTCCTTGTGCATATCTTTCAATTTAACACTGTCTAAAGGAGAAGAAGATTGTTTTGTAATTTTACCTGTCTGAGGCCAGTTATAGCTGTGGTAATTGAACCATAATGATAGTTTTCCAGCTGCAGTTAGGAGTAACATCTTCATTTGCTGTTCTTATGTGAGCCCTTGTTCATTAGCTTGTTAAGCGTGTTGGCTTCTGAGGTACTTTACTCCAGGTTGTTAGTGGATAGTGTAGGTCTCTCTTCCTGTGGTTATTTCATACCCAAGATTTGCAATCATGTAAAATCCGAGGCATGATTATGGCTGTGTTAAGATGATTTAATCCACTTTGCTCCTTCAGAAACGCTTTTATAGCAAACTGATTTGAGAACCTCTTAATTAAGCACGCGGCTTGTGTGTCCTTCTGTCGACATTGTCGTTTGGGAGTGATTTACTGAAGTAAGCTACTGGGGTTTCTCTTTCCCTGTGCCTTAATGTGCAAAAGAACATGCTGAGTTAAATACTGATTGCTGTGATTTGAAAGCCTTTGGACTGTAATTTATATTGCAGTTGCTTATAAATGTAGGTAGACTTTTTCAAAGCACGATATATCCTTTTTCAGTAATCTTAGACTCTGAAATTACTGAAAGGGGAACTTGGTCTCAAAGTACCTAGGCCTAGATCTTCTGATGTTTTGGTATATATTAAAATCAGAAAAGTAGTTGTCTTATCTGTTTAACAAATTTTCGTAACAATTTTTTCATCCTTCGGAGGCAACATATTTGTAGCCTGTAATTTTACTTGATTTTTGACCACTGTATATATTGTTTCATGCTGTTGTTCTAGTAGTTTAAGGCCTTGTCTTTGTGCTCAGAGACAAGGATATTTTGGGTTGGTTGGGGGAAGTGTTTGTATTTGGCACTTAGGGTTGTTTCTTGACTCCTGTGTTGATTTTGATCAGTACAAGAGAAATGCTGACATGCTGGAGTGAGTCTTGAGGGATACCAGGGTGGCTTATGAGCTCAAGTCCATGATATATGAGGAGAACGTGAAAGAATAGGGTTTCTACAGACTTCACAAGAGAAGTCTAGGGTGGGAAGTCTTACTGCTGTCACATCTACTTAATGGTGGGATACACAGAGAGATGGAGCCACCCTCAGAGGTGTACAGTGAGGAGGCAAGACGCACACGAACCCAAGTTGTGATGAGAAATACTAATGGCTGTGAGAGCAGTCAGTCATTGGAGCAGGTAACCCAGTGATACTGCGGTACCTCCATCCTTGGACATACTCAAAACACTTTAGCTCATGGCCCTGTACAATATGGTATAGTTGACCTCAGTTTAAACTGAAGATTGGACCAGGTGACTCCAGTGGTCCTTTTCAATCTAAATTAGTAACTGCTTTTATACAACACTTGTATGTGATAAACAAAGATAGGATTTCATATTTGATATCATGCCACGTTTATAAGGGGGCTTGAAATGGTTATATTTCACCTGAACCCATAATTTACTTAGTTCTGTAAAACATTTTATTCATATGTGATAAACTTTATTTTTACATCTCTTAGGCAACACCATGTCTTTTGTGAATAAAAAGACAATGGCATCTGGTTTGGAGTTATTTTTTCCAGATAGATCAAGTTACATGTCAGGTAGACTTAGTTTTGCTCTGGTACGAGTTTTCTCCTGTCAATCTCCAGTAAAGTCACTATGTATAAAAAATAAGCGTTACAGATACAACATTTTACCTAAAAATAGATTTGACAACAATTAAATAATTTCAGACCTTGTCAGTAGGTGACCTTGCTGAAAACTGTTCTTGATTTTAAAGCTGTAAAGTTGTACAAACATCTTTCTCTTGGAAAAATTTACAGCAATTAATTGGGCTTCTTAGAGATGTTGTGAGGTTTACTTTTTTTGACTGAAAAAAAATCACTGAAGGGGATCGATCAACTTTGCCCAGAATAACCAAGCAAGCAGTCCTCTGACAAACCAAATTCTTCTGCCTAGGACACGATTCGCCCAGAAGGAAGAACATCATGTAACTAAATTATTTAGGAATGAGGAAAGCAAATGGCCATAGTTACACTTGAGCACTCATGTTTGCAGAATGGTAAATATACGTACTAACATGGTCACAGTGAAATACAGGCTTTGGGAGTCAGATCTCGGGCATAGTGAAAATCAGTGCACCTTTCTTCACAGGAGCTGAGATTTCATCTGTTAAATTCACTGTCAGCATTGTCCTTGAAAACCAGTGTCCCTGTAAGTGTTAGATGCAAGTTCATCATCTTCATAGGTGCAAATGCTGGATTAATTGACTAAAACGTGTTTTGCTCTATCATGTAATTTAAGGAGAATTTTGGAGAAAGCTCCTCAATGCTCAACCAAAGATTCCAGCAAGTAAGTACTTTTTTGTCTCAACTGTAGTCCTATGCTGGAATCCCATAAAGATGTGAATTTTAGCATATGATTTCATATATTGTTGGATGTTTTGAACAGAAGTCCTGTTGGAAAGGTGTCTTATTTAGCACTTTTTATTGCCTGCCCTTCATTATCTGGTGGAAAAAATAATTCCAACGGGGATCTGTGAGCTTTGTGAAGAAAGGCAGGTGGATCACATTTCCTTCTTTTGGTATGCTTCTAGTTGTCTGCTCGTAAATTCCTCTGTTGTCTAACGTAGTGACATTCTGGGTGGAACAGTGGATATTGGTTATTTATTATTGGAAGGCATTATTCATGTAGAATTTAGTAAGGTCTACTAGAGAACCGTGCCTGTGAACTTGTGCATGTTACACATCTGCTATGTGCACTTGTGTACCTCTAGATTTAAGAACTTTTTGGAGAAGAGATGGTTTTACATTTTGCATGACGCCTATTCGCAATTCATACAAAGTTAACAGTTCTTCTATATGTAGATGTAGCTTTTTTCATACTGATGTACCCCTGAAACAATACTGTTTGTCTTCTTATTAAATGAGCCTGTTGCTGGGATATGAAGTGGTTCTTTTTCCAATCTATTTTTAGAAGACTGCATATATATGCCATTCAAACCAAAAGCTGTCATTACCCTGACAGAGTGGCTGTAACCATTTTCCATTAGAAGTCCTATTTCTTTTCATTTATCTGTCATCTTTAAAATATCAAGCTGTCATACCTATAAAACTTACTGTGTTAAAAGTCTTGAAGTATATCGAGGCATATTAAGTGTCTAACCTTAAAATAATTTTGACATTGAATTAAAAAGTGCTGTATACCAGCTTTGCTGTGCAGGTGGCACAGTGAAAGGGCAAAAATATGATCGGTGCAATGGAATGGTGAGTAGAAGCTTTGCTTTCCATTGCTGTGCAGCTAAGGGACTGTGGTAAATCTGTGAACTTCAATCAGTAATCATCATATACTGCTGTCAGTTGGCAGTTATAACAAAGCCATTGCTCTGAATTTTTGCAGGCTTTAACTTCATGTGAGCTTTTATATTCTGATGGAAGAGAAGAGCGTGTAGCAGTAGCTGTTACTCAGCCCAGCAGCTTGTCTCAGTAGTCCACAGTGTGTACCTAGGGAAGACTACTGACTCGTCTAATAGGTGTTCTTACCTCCCCAGAACATGTCCAGTTTTCAAACTTTTGCAGCTGAAGGACTTCATGAGGCAGAAGTGTCACCTTTGTTTTTAAGTCCTCAGTGGGTATTTCTTTCAGAAAGTTTGTGTAGTTCCATTTTGAATCCCAGTAGACTCTTGCAAAGAATTCCATGTTTTTGTTTTCCTTGTATTGGAGAAACAGATGAATTGTCATTCCTTAATATCTATATTGGTGCCAGTCCTGACTTGGACTCACATTCTTTCCACTGGGTTATGTCCAGCCTGAAGAATCTTAAACAACTGAATTTAGCACTTTATGGAAATTGTTCCGAAACTTGTATCATTGCTTTTTACTCTTCTTTGGACTCTTTTTAGTTCATTCAGGTTTCCTTCCTTGCTTTCTTTAACTGAATGTTTCAATTAATTCCACAGTTGATATTGAGCAGTGTGCTGCTCTTTCATAACCCTGTTGTAACTCAAAAGAAGTAACATACAATAAAAAAAAAAAAAAAAGAGGGATAAAGTGTCATCCAACTTTTCTTACTGAATACCTCTTTTTTTTTTAGGGTATGGAAAAGCATTAAGCATACTGCAAACAGCGCAAATGTTCTAACAATACTCGTCGTTTTTCCGGGGACTTCATATTCCACTCTTATATTCTGCATTGTTGGATGAAGATTTTATATTCTTCTACCTTAAAACCCATTATTTGATATGTTAAATTAGATTCCACCCGCCACATGGATTATTTTTATGCTTCATTCATCTTCTTGTATAGCACTGGTTGTTCAATGTCGTCTGACAGCTCTTAACTTGGCCTTTGTCTTTACAGCCCTGAGAAGTGTAGTATTATCAACGGTGTGGTTCTAATGCTTAACTAGGTCATGATCTGGCAGGCCACCATTTGACTGAAAGAATGCAAACAGCCGTATTGACTTACCAAGAGTATAGATATATATATAAGTACAGTTGAACAGCTGCTCTGAAGTTCTCCCTTTGATCAGGGCAGAATAACTTTACAGCTTGCAATATAAACATTAAAAGATGAGCTCATTTAGAAAGATAAAAGCTTCTAAAACCTCTTCGATCTAACCCTGATAACTTTATTGTACCTTCTTCTCATTGAACTAGTTGAATTTTTTTATCTTGTAGTTCTAGAGCAATAAAGCTGCAGTCCTAGCAATCTGCTCTTTTAGTGACTTATGTGTGCACACACAAAATCCTCTTATCAGTTTGAAATAAGGAGAATGTTGAGGCAGTTCCAACTTTTCACAGTTTTGGAAGAAAATTCATGGTGGATAAGCAAACTAATATAGTGACAGATGACCTTGTTGGAAATGATGTAGGTGAAAACTTTACAACCATAAGATTAAACTGAAATAGAATGATAAGAAAAAGCAGTGTTAGGTAGTTTCTTCTCATAACATTGTTAAAGTTTGGTTTATTTCTTAATTCAGATTCTTAAACCTCTGCAGAATGATTTGTATTAGATTTCTGTGATATTATGTTTAATTTCTGTGATGAGTAAATAAAGTGTCAGTTTTACATAGACAATACAGTAAATCAGACAGTCTTTTTGGGAGCCCTGGTTAAAGCAGTTCAGCTGGGTGGGCATAATTTATGCCAACACAGTTTGAATTCATTCTGCTGGGTTCAGTTGTAACAGGTACTATGTCCAGACTTCACACCTCCTGCCAACAAGGATAGGGACAGTGATGTTTATTTTTTGTAAGGAATAATAGTGTATTACAGTTTTTATTTATGAAGTTCCTCGTTCAGTGCAGAATAAAAAGCAGTGTATTTTGGACATACACAATAAACTTTACTAAATGAACTTGTAGTACTGTGGAAACAGTGGTATAAAAATAAAACTGGACTTCTGTTGCATATTAAGTTCCAGATGTCTTTTTTTCTGTTGTTACTACTTTGCCTCTTCTGAATTTAAGCAGTGCCAGGAACTTCTGTCGTCTTTACTTCTCTTCAGTTGTCGATTTGACATAAGTGTTTGCTATAGATTATATGCTTAAGCATTCAGAGCAACAGCTGAGATAGTTCATTTGTCTGTGAATAAATGTATTTAGAGTTTTGCTAATAATAGCACAGTTAACATTTTCCATCATAACCTCTCCACTTTCAGAGTAGACTTGCACAAGAAGTTCGGAAGTTTGAGTTGAAAGCTATGTAACAGTCTTGTTTTCATTCTTTGGATCACTATCAGTAGCTGATACCCAAGTGAAGACATTTAAACTTCTTGCAGACTTTATACATTGTGTTCATATGGGCAGTCACTTTAATTTGCATTATGTTCTTGGAGCCATAAAATAGCACATTTGTGAGGTTGTATTTTTACTGATAAAAGGTTGGAGAAAAGATGTGGATCACTCCCTTCCCCCTCCCCCCACCCCCAAATTGTAGGCAACTTCCCTGGTTTTCAAACTTACATTAGTTTGCAGTGTTCTAGGAAAACATTAAGGGACTATATTGCTCTGTTGAAAATATTTGGGTAATTGATGGCGAGCTAGAAAACTGTCCCAGAGTGCAATTAGTCAGTACAGTGCTGGAATGAAGTAGAAAATTGAGTATTGTAATCTGCACTCATGTATCAAAATGCAGATTTTGCTTGGACCAAGAATGGAAGTCCCTTGACCTCTCGCCCTGACATGTGTGTTCCTAAAAGGCAGGAGGATATCGGAGTTCCAGACCAAATTACAAAGTATGAAAAATAAATCCTGTGAGCCCTGCAAACTTTACAGTTCCTCAGCCTTTCCAAACTACTTCAGTCATGCAGTCATTTGGGGTTTGTTGTTTCTTGGTTTTGTTTGGTTGGGTTTTTTTGGGGTGTATGTTTTTGTTTTGTTTTGTTTGTGGTTTTTTTGTATGTTTTTTTTGTTAATGCACATGTCTAAAATTCTTCCCATGAAGAAATTGCGAGTTAGAAGAACTATTTATTTCTAAATTCAATAAAGCAAAACTTTCAACATACTATTTTCATTGCTGATAAGTTGGATGACTCTCTTTCGGTGGAAAATAGGCCGAAAGTTGTATGAGGATTCAAATTGAATTAATTCTTTGTATTGATAACAGTTTGAGTGGTGAGTAGGGAAACCTAGGGAACAAACGTCTTTGCTTGTTGTATTTGGGAAGTTGTTATAGTGGAGATAGTATTAGTGGTCACATAACCTTGATCAAGAAAGTGCAGCCAAGGAATCTAGCCAGAACAAACTGGAGAGGATTTTCCTGAAAGTATTTAAGACTGGAAAGCTTCTAGAAACACCTAAAAAGTTTGTGTTAAAGTCTGGAAATAAATTTTGGTGGGATCTGAAAAACTTTGCATGGAAACTGTAGGCATTGGAGTCCATATATCAGTTACAAGTTTTTGATTATAATACTTTTTAAAATCAGTATATGAGTTGCTCAAAATATATGAAGGATTCATAGATGTATTAAAAGGCACTTTACAGTACTCCTTAATTAGTTTTTAAGTGAACTTAAAGGCTTAAAAGAGACTTTTAGCCTGTCACAAAGGGACTGTGAAAGCTGCTGAAGAACAGCGAATGAAAGCTGCTGTTTGCTTTGTTGGCTGTCAGAGAGACTCTACTTCGTACTTGTTTTACCTTTTAAATGACTGGAAAAGAAACTTTGCATGTTTAGTTGTGGTTTTGGAAGATACTGTTGCTCGGTGGCCAAGTTTCAGTAAGCTGTACTGTAAGTTGTTACATGTTGGTGCGGAACAGTAAGGACCGTAGAGCAGCTGGAAATGACATGAGTCTACCACATGCAAATAATTTGACAATCTGTATACAGAGAACGCAGAAACAATTTAAAAAATGTAGACTGCTCCTGCTGGCAATAAATTTCCCTGTCTACAACTAGAAGCAGCTTGAGGCATCGCAGCGATGCTCTTTATCAGTTGCTTTATGTTCATAAGCCAAAAGAAAAAAAAAAAATATTAACAGACACTTCAAGGAATTATTTCTGTGCTTAAGGAGATTTTTTTCATGAGATTGCTTACATACATATAATATTGCCTGTATACTTGGAATATTCAAGTCTAAAGAGTTAGTATGTTGGTGACACTGATGCTTTTGAGAGGAGTTCTTTACCCGTGTTTGTTTATAAATACAGCAGATGCAAGGACTGAGATTTCCTTCCCCCCCTATTTTCTTATTCCAGTCAGTGAATAACTGTTCTTGTAACAGTAATGCAATATCTGAATTGAAATTGATTTTCATTTGAAGAAAACCAAAGCAGTTCAGATGCATTTATGGGCTATAGTAATGTCTATTGTAGTAAAAGTATAATTAAAATGTTTGAAAAAACCCCCAACACTGTAGACCAACCTTTTTAAAAACTATTTAAAATAATGCAGTCTTATTTGTAGAAGTAGTTACGGGGTTTTTTTTTTTTTCCTAAAGCCTATCTGTATATTAATTTGTTCATGTTTCCCCGACGCAGTTCACACTGCACACAGGGGCAGTTTACACTGATGCTAGGCCACCACATTAATAATCCATGAGAAGAAACTACTGTGTTCCACTTTAAGACATTGTCTTCCAGCATTCAAAACCTGAAAAATGGATGGTGGTGACTTGACGTTTTTTCCTGTCACTATCAGTAGCATGAAATAATAAATTCCTAAAAAAAAAATCCCTGCTGAAATGGAAGAAAGTAATCTGTCTGCATTGCACATTTGAAGTAGAACTGGATTTGGTGCAGAAAATGCTCCTGCTCTGTTCTTGTCTGTGAGGCTTTTTTCAAATTTTTTCAAATTAAAAAGTCAAACTAGATTTTTATGGTTTTGGAAAAGTAAAGGCAGGGTAGTTGGTGAGTACTGGCTGCATTGAATGTTCTTCAGCTGAAGGAAAATAAGCAGAACCCAGACTCTGCCTTCCTTTCTGTCAAAGGCAATGATCTCACAGATCTGTTCCCAACTCCAGTTGAGTTATTCCTTGATCCATGGCCCAGAAGTCTTTTGAAGTGTTGAGTCCTACATGCCGCTGAGCGCTTTTCTACGGAAGCTAAGCAAATTCAGGTTTTGCACCTATTGAGTGCTGCTATTTTCTCTTCCTACTTTGTGTCTTCAACATAGGCAAACACGGATTGCAGTAGGACTTCACTGTATTTTTTTGTTGTAGTGTGCAATGTCCTGCAACAAGTCCTGCTGTTGCATGATGAATAGGATGCTGCTCTAGGTCTGTGTCAATCTCTTTCTGCTCCTACTGGTATCCTTTTTGATAGCCAGTATGTTCAGTGAATTACTAGTGTGCCCACATTGCCTAATTTCTATGCCACAGTCTCTAAGGAGGCTATGCTCACAGTGTCTGAAGGAAAGGCCAAGTTCCCTCCTTCCTTTCTACATGCTAGTGTTTGTTCCTTTCTCTGAAAAAAATATTTACGTGGAAATCCAGTCTATATTGTTAATAAATAGTGTTCTTGGGTCTTGGCTGCGGTGTCCAGACTCATAACTCACTTTTGCCTCCACGAAGCATTTTTTCTTGTTTCTCAGTAAAAAACAGATGGTGGGATAACAAATGAGTCTCCTCTGACAGTAGTTGTTGAGGTTGTTTGCATGGATTCTATTGTATTGGAAAAGATACAACATGAAACAGAAATGCCAGTGTGTACCTCTGGGAGTTGTTGACAAATGACTGATGTAATTTCACACCAGAAGATAGTCCTGGAAGTGTAGTATCTACCTACTTTGTTGAAGTGAGTTTAATCTGTCTATACTTGGTTCAAGAGTTTTTGTGCTGTAAAACAGGTTTGTTTAAAGAAATCTTAGAGGTTTATTAACCTCTAAAATAAACATTAAAATAAGCTTCTTCCCCCCCCCCCCCCCCCCCCCCAGAAGTTTATTTACCCTCTAAAAAGAGCTTTGCTAGTGGAAAATGTAAAGAACTGGGTTTTGTGTTCATGATTAAGATATGGCTGATGTATTAGTGGGAAGGAGGGGTCATGGGCAAGATTCTCCTCTTCAGATGCTTGACGAAAGATGACCTAGGAAAACTTTCTTATATAATGGTGATCGGCATGTGTTTCAAAATAATCAGTTGGTCAAGGTGGTCTGGTTATTGGCTTAATATACTAAAACATGATAGCTTTTATCTCTGGAATTTGAATTGGGAGTTCTAATGCCAGATATGCTTAAGCTTGTCCAACACTATACTGTTACAAACCTGTAATAGAAACTGCTGTTCCTTACAGTTTTCTTGTGAGCAAAAGCTTGTGGGTTGTTTTTGGTGGTTGTTGTTTCTAATAATTTCTTCATTATTACCAACTGAGGTAGGTACCTAATTTCTGAGACAGGAAACTTTGTTACAGAAGCAAAGTATTTTCTAGTCTCAGGTTTGGGTTTTTTTTCCCACCTTGTGCTGTGTTTCTTAAGCACTCTTGTTGCTTTGTGGTGAGAGCACAGGCTTGTGACAACAGTCAGGGTATATTTAGTGTGGAAACATTCTTTGCTCTGTGAAGAATGGTCCAGAAGAAAGGCAGAATAAAATTCATGTGGATGGTTGGTTAGAAAGTGGTCTGCAGAGTAAGAAAAAATCCTCTTGCTTGCAAGGCACTGGAGAGGGCTGTAGGAAAATTCATTATCTACAAATCTTTCTGGCAAAATACTTCAGAGGATGTAGCAGCCCTTGATAGAATATATCTCCAGTTTACTGGCATTCTGGCATTTTAAAATCTTGAGATGCTTGATTTTTAATAAAGTTTTACCAATGTTTCACTCTTTTCCATTTGTTATAAGAGCATGGTATATAAAAATACTTCTGTTCTCAGTCAGTGGTTAAAATTAGCTTGCTGTAAAATCAAATACTGTTGTATACAGAAAACAGATCAACTGATAATTTATAGCACAGCAGTTGTGTAGTATCTTGCACAGTGTGTATAACTTTGTGTTAATATGGCCCTTTGAGTAACACCTTTGGTGTACATGCAGGTGTGCTGGCAGAGGCCTCAGCACAAGCCACATTAGAAGCTTCTTTGTGTTAGAATTGAATTTCTGCTATCTGTGTCAATCTCGAATAAACAAACTTGAGAGATGAGACTTTCATTAAGTAAGCATAGGAAGCACATAGGGGTATGTGGTAATACCATCTCTTCAGAGAAAAGAATTAAATGATTCGTAATTTCTGGATAATCAAAGCTTTTTTTAAAGATCTTTTTCAGCAGTAAAGTGTATTTTTAATTGTGTATGTGCTAGCGAATCTCCTTAGAGTTCTTCCCAAAAGAACAAATTTACTGCCCAAGTTTTTGGAGAAGCGGAGGGAGAGAGAGTAGGGATGATAGCTCACAATTACATGCATCAGCCACAGAGAGTACCCAGTTTGGAGTAAGCCCAAATGTAAATTGTAGAGGTTCTTGTGAACTCTTGGGCCTTTCTTTGTTGTTGTTATTGTTCTTTTGTGGTTTTGGTTGGTTTTTTTTTTCTGTGTGTGTTTTTTGTTGTTGTTTTGGTTTGGTTTGGGTTTTTTTTGGTCAGAAAAAGAGGCTGAATTGGAAATGAGTTCGATAAGGATTCTTATGCAGAAGAGAAATGGTAATCTGAGCGGAATGTTGTACAATTTTTTTATTAAAACCACAGTTCTCTCCTTGTGTATAACGTCTTCTACTAGACGTGACTAACATACTTAACACTCAAATACTGAGTCATGAAAATACAGTTGGTAAGAGGCAAAGTGCTGGTAGGATTAGGTGATGAGGTTGGCTAAATCACCAGTGGATCACTTTAACTACCTGTATATTAATGAACTCACTGAGGGTACAGTTAAAAAGTATCAGTTATTGAGTCAGAGCATTTAGGAGGTACAGATAGAAGTTCTTGAATCAGTGAGTTCTGCAGTGCATTAATGCCTTTAAAGTGAAATGAACTTGAAATTGCTACTGTAAGGTTAGGAGGTGCAAAACTGTTGAGAACGGACGGTTCATCTCATAGGAAAGATTTCAAAATAGATACCCTGGATAACCAAACCAAGCCAAGAAGTTAATTACTCTGTAAAATTCTTTGCTCTTTATACTGCCACAGTTGAAGGTATACTCCCCAAATCTCCATAGTCTAGTCCTGAAGCTTTGAGGTTGATTCCTCTTTTCACCAGACCTGACCTGTTTTGCAGGAGCATGTGTATCAAACTGTTATTTGTCACTGATCTGAGCAGGTTCGCAGCTTGTACAGCAAAGATGTCTTCCAACAAGGGCAATTTAACCAGTAATTTTATCAGCAGAAGAAAGCAGGTGGAATAAAAAAAAAACTAAATTGAAAATGTAGCAGTAGTGTACACTGCAATTACTGGACTTCTTAAATCTAAGCTCTGATAGCTCTGAATTACACTTTCCTTCTACCCGTCAGGCTACGATAACTGGTTGTGCTGGGCTTAACTGTTGGTTACCACATTAAGAACACATTTGCCATCAAGCCAAGGGGAGGGCGCACAATAAGGTATACATACAAGCAGAACAGAATTCCTTCAGAAAGAGAACTCACTCCAAAATGATTAGAAAATTATCATTGTAATGCTAAGCATGTAGGGTGGAAGCTAGACCTCCTGAAAGGCAGTTTGAAAGCAAAATGAATAAGGAAGTATAAATTAATCTGCACCAGAAGCAGGAACTGTAGGCCAGGCTCAACAGTGTCTACAGGTAAGCACTGGTCATTTTGTGCATTTCAGAAGACTGTATGTGTAGTGTCCTCCCCCTCCCCACCACCATCACCCATCCCCCCCCCCCAAAAAAAACCAAAACCAGAACCCAACAAACCAACAACTAAAAAAACCCAAAACCAAAAAGAAGGAAGTTAGACCATAAGAAAACATTCTTTTGTCCCTTCAAAATGCACGCTGCCATACTGTTGTTACATACCAACAGCACTGATGTTTGCCTGTGGTTGCAGACTGACCCTCAAATGCCATTGATGCCTGCTGGCTCATTCCCACTTGTGTCCCACAGCAAGTCCTATGGCAAACATATGGTGGTTTCTGCCTGCCCAGTCACGGGCACTGGGTTGTTTATAAGTAGGGGGGGGGGTGTGGTTTACTTCCTCCTCACAGTCTTTTTGCAGTCTCATCTCGTAAGATGTTAGATTAAAATCCTGATGTACACTACGACTTGTTAAAACAAGGTTTAAAACCAAAAAAAAGTTGCATGTGTTATCCATCCAACCCCTGCCCTGACAGTCAGGCAGCATACTGGATGAGATGCCTGGTTTGGTTTTGATTTCCCAAAAGAAGGCAATATTCTTTGATTCTGCAGGAAAGAAAAATTAGAAGGTTGAGAAATAATGTCTTAAACTTAAGAAAAAGCCATGGGTACAGTTGCATACGATAGAGATCTTGGTACAAAATGTAGAGGTCTGTAGTTCTAGTGGTTCCAGTTAAGTGGTTTATAGTTTTCAGGGGTTTTTAAGGATGGAGACAATGCGCTGTGCTTATTTTGCTTTTCATTGAAGGAAGTTTTTCTATTCCCCCTCCCAACATATCTAGGAATAGCTGTCCAATTTTAGTTATTACATTTTAATGTATTTGTTTATTCCATGTTTTTCGTTCTTGGTACCTAAGTCTCTGGTAATGTTTTAATGGATTCCTGCTTTGTTTAGAAGTCTGAACTATTTCTTGGTCATTTCTTTCAAATGTTGTACCTCTTGTCTAATGGCTGTATAATTAGTTCATTGTTTAGGGATGTGCTTAATAGGGTAAGTCAGCTTCTAAGGTACAAACCAGATTTGTGTTGATAAACTGTTACAATTATTCTGTGCTGACTACAAGAACCATTGTGGGAGAAGTGTATGAATAATGTAGATAAGGTAGATTAACCCTGGCATCTGTGGGAGATGTGCAAATAGAAAGGGAAGTGATTAGATGAGTAATACTCTGCTTTCCTTGTCACTGTAAATAAACATCAGGTAGCTTTTTCATGTCTTTGCCCACATACCTTTGACATATGGAAAGATCACATAATTTTTGTTCATTTCCCTGTTCATAGCAAATTTTCCTACAGGAGTTCATGCATAAAAATGAATTTAATATAAACTAATCTAGTATTTTAGTCTGTCAGGTGTCAAAAATACTCATCTTCAGAGGGCAGGCAAGTGAGCTGCTTCTCAGGAACAGAGTAATGTGCTACTTCTACCAGGTGGTAAATGTGAAGCAACTCCTCTTTGAGCAGGTCACCAAGGCAGATAAAGCATAGCATAAATAGTGTCCTCTCTTCACAGCTTGAGGAGAAATTATAATAATAATAGCCATTAAAATAGAGAGTGAAGTCAAAAACAAACCTTTGCATTGCATTCAGCTTGTTCCTTCTAGTTGTGTTGTTGACTGTGGGCTGGAAAAACACTGTAGACCACTAGATTAGATCCCAGTGTTTTTGAGTTCATCATGTGGAGTTCCCCGGTGGAAGTGGAAACTGTTGGTTTCCAAAGTAGATAGCTTTAGGAAAGTTGCTTGACTGCAATAAAGCTGTGTGTTTATATACACACGGATACAATTTACACCATTTTGAACTTCTGTTTTGAATGTGGTGAAAGCTGTGGTCACTATTCTTCTTTCACAAAAGAATTTCACAATCCAAATCTTAGTCCTGTGAGAAGTCTCTAATACACCTGGAAGTCCCTTTATAACCCATAGTTTACCTGATCTCACAGCATTTCATGCTAATAGTTAAAGTGTATCTGTGGTGGCTGAAGGCAATGATGAAGACTTTATCAAGGTATACTTTTAAGTTTAGTTTCCACAGAGGAGCCTGGGAAGGTCTGGCTTTCATATGTGTTAGGTGTTCACTATCAAATTTTCTTTCATGGGCCAGTTTGAACAGCTGAGGCAGTTGACTGAAACACAGTTTGGTACAGTAAAGGTGTTCAGTTGGATAGCTGAAAATGGTGCAGAACAATTTTTTTGAGTATTTCTTCTTACTGCTACTGTGTCTGAGAAGACACCCAAAATATTTAAGTCTTGCTGAGGCTGACTATGGAATGATGCAATCCATTGATCCTTGTTAGGGTTGGTTGTTTATTAAGGAGTGAAAATTAATGACTTGTATCCTCCTCTTGTGCGGAAGGCGTGGGAGAAGGAGGAATGCTTCATGGCCCATGAACTGGCTTTCTTACCACATGTTATTAAAGGTCATTCTGTTGATGGAATGTGTTTGCTGTCTGACATTTTTTTCATCTCATGATATAAGTGTTTGGGTGCCTATAGTGTGTTCACATGACAAGATTTTGGTGACAGGGGGCTGTAGCGGTAACTTTTGTGAGAAGATACCAGAAACTGCTTCCATGTTAGACAGAGCCAGTTCCAGCCAGCTCCAAGATGGACCTGCCACTCACCAAAGCCCTTCAACAATGCTGGTCATCCTTCTGTGATAACAAAGTTAGGACAAGGTTAAAATTGCTTTCTCACATGGCAGCTGTGTTGAGAAAGTAGTGCAAAAAATGTGAGAGAAACAGTCTTGCAGGCACAAGGGTCAGTGAAAGAGGAGAGGGAAGCAGGTGCTCCAGCTGCTGGAGCAGAGATTCCTTTCAAGGTGATGGAGAAGACCATGGTGAAGCAGGTTGTCCCCCTGCAGCCCATGAAGAACCACTCCTGAAAGACTGTACTCTGTGAGGAGGACCCATGCCAGAGCAGTTCTTGATGAGCTGCAGCCCATGCGAAAGAGCCATATTGGAGAAGTTAATGAAGGACTGTAACCTGTGGAAGGGACCTGTGCTGGAGCAGGGGGAGAGTGAAAAAGGAGGAGTGTCAGAGACAGAAGCGTTTATGGAATGACCACAACTCCCATTCCCCTGTGCCACCGGGGAAGTCAAGAGCCAGGGGAGGAAGTAGGAGAGTCATGAGTAAAGTTGAGCCTAAGAAAAGGGGGAGGGGAGAGAACAGTCTTTTTAGTTTCATTATTATTTCTCACTCTCCTATTCTTGTCATTAATTGTCAATAAATAAATTTCTCCAATTCAAGTCTGTGTTGCCTGTGACAGTAACTGGTGAGTGATCTCCCTGTCCTTACCTCAAGCCATGAGCTTTTTCATTGTGTTTTCATCCCTGTCCTTCTGAGGAGGGGGTGATAGAGCAGCTGGGTGGGCACCTTGTGGCCAGCCAAGGTCAACCCACCAGAGTTCCGAATCTGTACCTATATGAAGATCTGCAGGAAGCATCCAGTTCTTTTTATGGAGTCTCATGCACTTCCACACCAAGTTTATCTTAGGTATGTAAACAGAGCCCCCTCAGGAACCATAATTTCTGCCAGTCTTGACCCTGAACTGTTACGATCCTAAGGAAGAAGAAATAGAAGATAAAGAAGAAATGTACATGGTTTATGTTGCCACCTAAAGACCCGTGCAATAGTGAGGCATACTGCTGTATTAAACCTTATCTTTATTCTTTCAGGCTTGTGATACTGTTTGGAGTGTGTTTCTTGCAGAGAAATGTCCTTTGTCTCCTTGGAATTGAAGTGTGCCACAGACCTACTCACGAGCACGTGCTACCCATTTGCTCTCAATTATTTCACGTAGGGAAAGTGAAGACCCTGAAGTGACTTCTGGTCAAAGTTTTGGTGTGTGGGAGAGCTAGCTTAAGTTTCTTGGATTGCTTCAGGCTAGTTAGTGCACTACCTGAGGAGAAATGTAGGATGCCTGTTTCTTACACTTGGCTGTGCTTTAGTGGGAGCTTACAGGGCACTGTGGGAAAGTAAGCTATGTATTCCATAACAGAGTGATGGATGAAATAGTGTAGATGAGGGTCGTTGGGGTGGAAGAAGTTTGTGATGAGGGTCTTTGTCAAATACATCAACCTTTTGATTCCACTTTTGTCTGAAATAGGCCAAGTACTATTGCTATTGCTGTACTATAGAGAACTCAAGGATATTTCAGATTCTTACATCATCTGAAGGAAGGTTGAGGAAGAACGTTTCAATGTGACTATTTCAGAACAGACTCTTTTTTTTGTAAGGCCTTGACCCCGACAGAAACCAGCATATGTATTTGCTTCCTACAGTAGTCATTGCAAGCGAGTAGCTCATTTGTTGTATTTTGAAAACCGTAGTGGGCAGGAGTTTCGTAAGAGTGCCGGAGGGGTTGTAAAGTGTACCTGCCTAATTCTGTCCTCCTCGTACACTGGATGGTCTCTAGAAGAAGCAAGCAGAGACAGAAACAGCATTACACAGTGTTGGCCCAGTCTGTGAGATCAGGACCCCCTCTAGTGGTGACACGTCTGCCAGCCTCTATGAGATGCTGTTCTCAAGCCTCTTGGTTCCCTTCAGTCCTGTTTGGTTTGGGTTTTGGTTTTTTGTTTTTTTTTTTATTCCTTCTATAACCCTCATTTAGGTTCCCTCTGCATAATTCTGGTGAATGTGTGATAATTATTACAGTTGGTTCATTCTGACCATCGGACACAGGGAAGGCAGTGTTGTGTTGTATATCACTGAATCTTTCAACTTGCCCACTTACTACAATGTGATGCCAAGATGTGGGATGGGGGAGAAGCGGAGAACTCACATACACAGTGGATATAAAAGTACACGTGTGGTCATTGACATTTGCTACACCTGTAGTGTAACCTTGATTTGTCCGTGGTTTTCAGGTGGAGATTTTGAATGTTAATTCTTAAATTAACAGTAGGAGATGGATGGAAAAGCAAAATATGCTGACAGTGTTCCAAAAAGTAGCGCTTAGTAAGTGCATGAAACAGCAGAGTCGCTTCATAGTCTGTTCAAAAATATTTTTCTTGCGATGTCTGTACATTTCTGTGTCCAGCTGCTTGGGCTAGATGCTGCATGTTTTGAGTCAGCATCCCTGTATCTAACTTCAGTAGCATTGATCAGTGTCTAGATGTTATTGTTATTGCATCAGTAATGATGACTTCCTTGGGAAGTGGCATCGGAGGTACTTTTTTCAATCTGTTACAAGTTGTAGTTTCATAATGAAAACCCCGAAGTCCATGCACAACTGTGTTATTTTTTGTTCTTATATGGAAACAAAGTTGGGTTTATTTTTTTGAGCTTTCTTTGTCTTCTGTGACTTGTTCTTCTGTCTGCTAAATAACTTAAATAGAAACGTCTCTTAGTGAAGAAATGCCTTGCATTCTTTGTGGCCTAATTGTCATAAACAAACCAGACTGCATTTGATGCCACAGTCAGTGGAGGTCTCTGCTGCTTCTGTTTTTTGTTTGTTCCTGTAGTATCACTGTCAGGGGAAGTTGCTGACTACAGTAAAAGCTGGCTGTGTACCCAGGACATTATTTATTGATACTGGCAGATAGAGAGGGCAAGTAGTTGAGGCAAGGTACTCCACTGTGCAAGATAGTGACAAGCCATGGGGCATGTCTTAAAAGTATATAGCACTTTATTGTTGCCATTACAGTTTTTTTGTGACTAATATATAACGTTTGTCTGTGGAATGTTGCATTTTCCTACCATTTAAGGGGAAAAACTGTGTGAAGGCTGGAATGAAATAATTACTTGAGTACAGAGCATTGACTATTTCATTCTGATAGGGGCAATGACTTTGATAATAGGTCACTTGCCTTCTTTGCCAAGGCAAGTGTGGCTGGGATAATGTTGCCAAAGGTCTGAAGTGGATTTAAGTAGATATTTCAACAGCTGTCCAAGATACAGGGACATTAATTTGTGGCTTCTGTTCTCAGTGAAGGTATACCTAGCTAATATGTAAATGTGGGCTTCCTAAAAGCCTAATAAAGATATGGGTATCATAGTATAAGAGGTAAAGCTCTATCTAGTTATGTCATACATAAATAAGTCTATATATGTCATAGCATTTTTACTTGCATAATTTTTTGATGAAATTAGTGTTGAACCTACTATTTTTTTCAGGATTTTGCAGTGAATTGCTTGAATTCTCTTTCAAATACAATATAGTCAGCTCATTTGAATACCTTGAATGGTATCTTAGTACAAATGCAAATAGCTGCTTCAGAATAATTCCTCTCTTTTATTCAGTAGGTGCTGAGCACAAAAAAAACATATGAACTTGGTGGGCTGGAGTCGAGGTTGTTTGGGTGACCTTCTTACTTTGCAATTTCTTGATTTCAGAACTTCTTATCAAACCCAGATATCTGAGATACATATCTGTATATTATAGATATATATAAAATATATATACACACATATATATACATACATATATCTATATATACACATATATAACTAAAAAAAAATTTCTTGCTCAGTGGTGGAGAGATGTTTACTTGCATAATTCCAATTTCTATCTGTTGTCGATTTGTGTGTTGGAAGTATAAATTTATAGTGAATTTTTCTGCAATCTGAAAGTTGTAAAGCACTGCTTTTTAATGAGCTGCTTTCATTAAAATTCTTGGCGAAGTTTTGTGATGTAGTAGTGCATGTGCATAGTTATTTAATGAATTGCTATTCTGATTTAAAGGCTTAAATTCTTTAGCTCTCCGGTGAATAGTCTGCAATTTTGATTTAATAATCTATTAATAACCAGTATTTAATAATATATTAATAATTGGAAGGTGGGAAAATAGGAGCATTTTGTTAACTTTAAGAAATGTAGTTACATGAGTTCTGGTATTGTTGTGATGGTTTTGACAATGCCATTTTGGTTTCTGCAGTGGCAGTGTCTTACGGTCTGGGTATATGTGTAGTGGCAGTTGGTAATCTGCCTGTAATGCACAAAGTCAGAAAGGTCCTGGTCAGCAGTGGTACTTCGTTGTGGTAGACACGTTCAGAGCTTGAAGAATTGAAAGGTTTTGCCTCAAGATAAATTATCACTAGTGTGATGGCAGTGTGGACCCTGACCGTGCAGTATGACAGTCACCAAACAAAGCTTGGAGCCTTCTGTTAAACGCTTATTTACCAGTCCAAGTTTCTTGGTTTTTATTGTTTGCTCCCAGCTAAGGAAGTGTTTATTTCGTGTAGTTCCTGTCTGGCTTCCAACACAGTGACATTTCTCATACAAAAGCCATGTCGTTGCACCAGAATTGTGCTGACTTTTTTTTAAAGATCAAGTTTCCACCTCGTTTTTTTCTAAATTGGCCTGCTTATTTTTTTGTGTTCTGTTACTTTATTTTGGAGTTTTAACAAATTTGTTCTTGGCAGGAAAAGATGGAGTGAAGCCAGATGTAGTTTGAAAATATCTTGATGTGATGAATAATGAATGAATAGGATATTTCATATAAAACAAAAAGCTCTCTCCAGAGCATGGACTTCTTCCCGTATTTGTTGATATATTTGTGCCACCTATTTCATAAATGGAAGTTACAGGAAATGATCACTTTTGGTGAAACCTGCCTATACTGTCTTAAATGTGCTTCTGCCATCTTAGATCCATTAATTTGTTAGATTTCCTTTGTAGTAGACAGTATAAGCAAATTAATCAAAATTCTTATAAACACCAGCCAATTTCATCCCTCCTGTTCATTTCCATTTTTGTAGCAAAAGCTAGTCTGTAACTTCATTATTGTTAATTACTATGAAGCATTATTCTTCAAATTAATGATGCAAGGGGGATGTGTAACTTAGTGACTTGGAAAGTGCAGAGTTAAAAAGTTCCATCAAGCAAGAAAGGGTTTGCCAACTAATTTTTTTTGTATTTTAATAGTATTTTCAAAAGTTGTTTAAAGTTGGTTGGATTTTTTTTTTTCTACGTAGTCTTCTTTTTCCCTTGATAATGAACCTCAGAAAAGCTTTGCAAAATATTTTCCAGAAAATGTATGAATTGTGACAGAAACAAGATACACGTACACTGTTTTTTCTTTGTATCTTCAAAAGGTTCTGCAGTTTTGTTAAGGCTTAACTCTTGTACTTTAGTCCAAACCTTAAATATCAGAGTAAACCTGAAATATATACTGCATCTTACAATAACTCTCTAATTTGAAGCAGAAGTGCCTTCCAGTAAAGTAATATACAAATAATTATGTAAACTTCAGAGGCTTCCATACATGTTGATGTCTGCTTTTAAAGGACAATATGAAATTATGCAGGCTGTTTGCCTTTTCATTTCTGAAGACATTCATTGTTCTCTATGGAATTTCCAGAGACTGAAAGCTGCTAGGTTTTCTCAGCAGCTGCAGCATGTTCAGAAGCTCACATTGATTCTAGGATCGAGTAAAACCAATTCCTTTCCTTCTTTTGCTTCCATTTAATCAGGGAAATCTGGGTTTTTGGCAAAAATTATTGCCACTGGTTAAAAAATGCAATAAGCATTCTGTATGTCAGATTCTATTCTAGTACACTGTTTCTCAAAGACACTAAGATCTGGTATTAATGATACCTCTTATCACTAAATTATAGTAGCTAACTTCTGCTTTTTCTAATATATTACAGTGGTATTAAATAAAATGTATATAATTTTGTTCCCCTGCCTTATGCTGCACATAGATTATGTTTTTTGAAATTATAATTTAGGAAGCAACAATAGATACAAGTGTTGAAATGATCTTAAGCAGTGATAGCTAGGCAATAACAAATAATTGACTTCCTTTGTTGTAATTGATTCTTGATTCTCTTGTTGTATATGTGACATGTCCCTATAACCCACGGTACTGAGGGATGATGGGAAGGAATCATCTGCTGCTTTTCTCTTTTGTCCTTTTTCAGATTAACAGAGTTAAAGCCCTTGAGAATGAAGGATAGTAACAAAATAAAATTAAAACAGAAAAAAAGTATTTTACTGTCATAGCAATGTCACAGGAGCAGGGTCAATCTGGTTGCTGTTCCACTTTTTTGAGGTACTAGAATTTTTCAAGGTGAAGTCAAATGTTGTGGCAACAGTTCCTTTTATTTGATGTGTACTTCAGTAAAACAGGCATAAAGGTGGAGGTAAGGTGGCACGCTGCAGTTTTGTTCCCCATTTTTGATTGGTATAGCACTTGAGAAAGATCAGATAAAGGTTCAGGTGTCACTCTCTGTGTCCTGTCCAGTGCCATGCAGACTGTCTTCAGTTCACTCTTCTGCACCTTGCTGCTCCTTCCCCTTCAAAGGGGGAAATGAACAGTGAGTGCATGGCAATGTCACCTCAGGAGAGTAATTTAATAAAAGAGAAGGTCTTCTTTGCAATTGAATTGTAAAATAGGAAGATCTCTGCATGATTCAACATCTTACAGTGTGTCAGTTCCCTGTTAATAACTGGTAATAAACACAGCTAGGAAGGCAGCAGGAGAGAGGACCAGTGGTGATTTTATTTTAATTTTTATTTTGTTTTTTGTAATGCCATGTTAGTAAACAAGTGCTCTCATGGTAAGTAGAAAACAGTGGAGGATTAAAGCACTAAAACAGAGGAACATTGAAAAGCTTTCTCCCCCTTTGAAACAGCGATAACATTCACTCAAACAGAGAATGATGTTTGATGGCAGAAGGGAAGGAGAAGCTTGGGTAATACTGCAGCTGGCTGCAGTCAAAGCCTGGTAAGAGAGAGCAGAGCAGTTCAAGCATTGCTGTTGTATAGTATCTTAGAAGTGAATCTTTTTGATTGAGGTGCTCAATTCAACCATAGTGCCGTTTGGGTCAGCAGGGCTGCTCTCAGTGACTGCACTCAAAGCCTGTTGGTGTTGTCTTGGTAGAGGATGGAATAATGAAACCAGGTTCTTGCTGGAAGCAGTGAGGTGAAGCCAAGTGGAAGCTGACAAGGGGAACAGAGCGCACTCAATTTCAGCTTGCGTTGCAGGAGACAGGAACAAAAATAAAAGTGATAAAGCCTTCCTACTGACAGTAGTTTTAAACTCGGGCTGTGTGTCTGCACTACAGACTGATGAGTCTGGGACTGCAAAGGAAGTTAAAAAGATCTTTGGGCTTCTTCACAAAAGCAATGAATTACCTTATGGGTCTAAAGAGAGGAGTCAGGTTGTCAGTGCTTTGGAAATGTATCCGCTATGCTTTGGCTGCTTTTCCCTTTCTGTAGTTTAAAAAAGTAAGCTTTGAAGAATCAGGAAGGAGGCTTAAATAGCAGTGAAGAAGGGAGGAGATCATCAGTTTCCAGGTTTTTTTCCTTGTATCAGACATTTCAGTTTTTGCCTCAGTACGTTCCTGTTTCCTCCACTTAAAACAAGTGACCACTCTTCAGGTTGGGTTCTCTGTCTGGTGGTAGGGGTAAGGTGGCATTTGTGCAGTGTCTGATTATAAGAAATGTTTGTTCTGCAACACTGTGTAAACTTGTCTTTGAACCCTATTAATTCTGTTAAATGCTGGCATGCATTGTTTTATGATTTGAGCTCACATCAGTGTTATGATACCTCGTTTTTCGTACTGTGGTAGTTAAGGAACAAAGCTCAGTAACATCTCTTCTTACTCATTTTTCTTTGTGCCTGTGTGCTTAAAATGAGAAATGAAGAATGAGTACCTGGGCAAAAATCAAAAGCTTTTGTTCTGTGGGTACAAGCACTCAGGAGATTGGAGTCCATCATTGTTGTCTTGTATGTGCTTATCTCAAATACATTCCTGAAGATCTTCACCATTTTTATGGATAACATTCTTTTATAATTGATTGAGATCTAGGAAATACAGGTCAATTTGAAGAGTTACCCAAAAAAATGTATTTTATCATTATTTAAAGAAATTAAAGATATAGTCCTTGTTTGTTTAAACACTATCATTGTTTGCAGATGTCTAGTTGTGTATTGGCTAGACCTTTGGTTATATTATATGAGCTTTGGAATCTACACTCGGTTCTGTTTGCAAGCATTTCCTCAGCATATTGAGTCCTGCAAATAATTAGTTTTTATTAGACCAAATAAATTTTAATTGAATGTTTGCTCTTTTATATGCAGTCTGTTCCATTTCAAGATTGTCAAGGTTAGCTGTAGTTTTACTTTGCTTAATAAAAACATTGGCTTAATTTGCTGTCTCGCTGTAGGATTACATTTATTAATTTATTTTAATAAAGAAGCGTAGCTTTTCAAAGTATATCTTTCTGATGGTTCAAAAAGTGTTCCTTCTGTTTCTCTCTTCTCAGATTTATCCAAGAACAGATTAACTGAGGTTCCTACGGAGCTGTGCCATTTTGTGTCACTGGAAACACTAAATCTATATCACAATTGTATTAAAATAATACCAGATGCCATAGTAAACTTGCAAATGCTAACTTACTTAAATTTGAGGTAAGCTTAACTTCTCCACAGTTTTTGTTTATTTGAAAATGTGTAAAGCTTTTTTTTTTTCTCCTCTGTCTTTATTTGTTTCTGGAACAACTAACTACATTTTTCATTTTATTGGAAGCAAAAACTCTTTGGCTGTAGATACATCTCTGTGTGAAAGCATTATAAAGGCCAAAATGTAAAACTAATTATTTAAAGAAAGGCCAAAGTAATATTAATCCCTTTCTTTTCCTTATTCTTCTAGCAAATTCAGGTGTGGAGGTTTCATTGCAGTTGAGTGGGTAGAAACCGTAGTAGTGAAGATACAACAACCTGGTCTTTACAAGAATGAGGTTTGAGCAGGGGGCAAAGTGGCTCTTGAGCTTTTAAATTCAAAATACGGAGGCTTGATCATCAATTTTGTAAACACCCAGGATGTTTCTCAAGCCTTCCTGCATTGTTACTGGCCACTGTGCAATACTACTATTGGCTCTAAAAATTGAAGTCGTGTTTGTAAGAGATAGTAAAAAAAAAACCAAAACAAAACTAAGACTGGATTAAACTATTAAAATTTAGGAATTGTATCAAGCTGTTAGAATTCAGTGTACTGAACCAGTGAATTAGAATTCAATGTAGTGATGGAGTTTGTGTGAATGTCACAAAACTAGAATAGTTAAAAAGTTAATATCACATAGCACAGTAAAAAGTAAAATAATAGGACAAAAATGAAATAAAAGGAAGGTTTTCAAGTTTTACTAAGTAAAGTACTTTCCTTCAGTTTAAAATCTCCTCTTCCCATGGATGTGCCCTTCCCCCATGTTAGTTGAACACAGTAAGTAGACTATAGATGAAGGAAATATATCCTTGGCTATCGAACCCTGTTTCTTCTTGGAAAGAAAAATAATATAAATGTAAAATGCATATTTTTTCTGCCTGTTACCAGCAGAGTCCATATGTTAAATAGCATTAGAAAGTGATGCCAAGAGATACACATAGTGTTTGGGCCTTGGCAGATACTGTTCATGTTTTATTTAAAGAAATTTCTTTTAAACTAATGATGATTTGTTGCTTGCTTTTCCTGGTTATGTGGTGTTCCTTATCTCTTAGTAGGTTGCTTATGAGTTATGCAGAACTTAAAAATTGTTTTTACTAATTTTTTTTAATGCTGATCTGCTGGCATAGTGTAACTTCTTGTATTCTAGGCTTCCTTAATTTGAGTTCATCATAACCTAGAAAATAATTTTGACTTATTTATTAGAATAAGTTGTGTCTTTGTCTTCTGTAGAGCCACTAGAATTAAGACTCTTGACGCCACAATTAGCATTGATTCTCTTTTTCAGCTACTGCTGGTTAGTAGTTGGATTTCTCATTTTTAATAGTTGGGTTTGCTATTTGATACCTGTCTGTATCCCAGACTGTGTACCAGAGATGTGATAATAGTTTGCTTTGTAAAACATTTTTAGACTGTTGTGTGGAGCATAAATATGTCTTTCTGTGCCACTTTGTAGCAGACCACAGGATTGGCAGTTGAAGAAGAAATGCTTTCATGCTTCTGGAATTTTGATTTTCCTTTTGTTTCAAGTCAGTGTTGCAACTCTTACTGAAAATACACAGGACAAGTTTTGCTCTGTTTTCAGAGTTCAGACATAGAGTGGTAGGAGTTGTAAGGGACCTCTGGAGATCATAAAGTCTAACCCCCTTGCCAGAGCAGGATAACCCAGGGCACACAGGAACAGATCCAGGCAGGTTTTGAATGTCTTCGGGGAAGGAGACTCCCCAACCTCTCTGGGCAGCCTGTTCCAGTGCTCTGTCACCCTCACAGTAAAGAAGTTTCCTCATGTTGAGGTCATGCGTATTTGTTGGCTCTGGAACCTTAATGGTCATGCAGAAGCTAACTAAAATAGTTCTTATTGGGGTGCCACTTTAAGATACTGTGCATTATTTCCCTCCAGGTTAATACCCATAACAAAGAAAAAGTTTTATTTTAAGAAAACCCTCAAATATTCTAGGAAAGATGGTACATATGCTGCTCTCATGAGCTTAAAGTTTCTTCTGAGAATTGATCTACAGATTACAAGAAATTAATATTTTTAATCACAAAGCCTCATGACATTTGTCATCTTTAAGTTCTAGCTTCCTGAGTAATTGTTAACCTAAATTTCTTGGAAGTTTTCTACCAAATTTTACCTTTTCTTGCAACTCCTCTCATGAAAATCTTCTGCTCACTTTTTTTGTTTCCCCAGAAAGGTGGTATGAGGAAGAAAATGTGACATGTCAGTCACGTAAAAATCCTCTATCATTTCTTGGAAAAAGTAAAATACCGAGATAAAATGTCTCAGTATGAGTCCTGGAAAGAAATGAATCATTGATGGTCCCAGAATTTTTCACTGTGTTTACCTGGGTTAATATCACAGAACTGTAGAGGAACAAGTACCAAGTAAATCTTCAGCTATAAGTGTGTTTTAAAAGAATGGATAAAATAATGATTTTATCTGTAATTTTATTTATTTGTCTTTCAGTCAGAACAAAAGACATCCGCTCTGCTGCCACATAAAACCATAGCAATGTTTGAATACTTGCTGTCTCAGTTGACTTTCCTGTATTCATTAGGAAGGGAAACAGCTGTACTAGGTGACAACCAGACTTGTTACAATATTATTAAACTGATATAATGCATTTTTTCCAGAGTGGTGAATTCCCCAATACTGTTTAGTCAGTAATGCAGATATTAAGAAAATACTTACACACACAAAAAAATAATAGCCATTCAAAAATTTAAATTTTATCTGCATAAAATCTGACCCATGAAAACGAAGGAATTCTACTACTCCCAGACTTTATGTGAGTATATAGTAGAATGTCACTGGTGGTTTTAATGGGTGGACTTTTTTGTTTTGTTTTGTTGCAGTCGAAATCAGCTTTCTTCTTTGCCAGCTTGCCTGTGTGGTCTTCCTCTAAAGGTCTTAATTGCAAGTAACAATAAGCTGGGTTCCCTTCCAGAAGAGATAGGTCAGCTGAAACAGTTAATGGAACTGGTATGTTACTGATTTATTTATTTTTAATGTTGACTTCATTTATCATTAGAAACAGTAAAATGTATTTGAACAAATGCCTAATACTATAATAGAGGTTAAAAAAATTTAACTTCTGAACTTCTCAAGTATTTTGTGTAGTAATAATAATCATTTCCTTTGTGTTCTTCAGGACCCTTCTAAACAACATCACTGCCCTCGGTTCATTCAAAAGTCAGCTTCTGGGTTCATCATCTTTACCAGTTTACTCACTGGCTGCACTGGCTCCTTGTTTTGCTTGCATCAGGCGCTGCAAAGCTGTATTGCTCTCTGTGGCACCCTGCCCTTGTGCTTCCTTTCTCTCTCTTATTACTATTTGTTTACCACATTACATTCCACTAGTGATACTGGCCTTATCAGCCTGTTTTCATTTCATTTCTGTATTTTTGTCAGGCAACTTTCCTTTCCTGGAACACCCATCTAAACATACTTAAAAAATTATTATATTCCTCTTGTTTTCAAAGCTGTTTACCCAACTACTGCTGCTTCTGCAAGCAGTAGAACATCTGTAATACGTTGTCTAGTGAATGAAAATCTGAAAAGGCAAAATTATTTGGTACCTTAACTTAAAATTAACTTAATTGCACATGAGACTCTGAATCCATTATGTCTTCTGCTTATTTCTGTTCACCCTGACCTCTTAAGATACAAATTGACAAATAAACTACATTTTGCAAGTGCTAATTTATACATAGTAAAACAATGATATTTGAACTTCATTGCAGCTGCTGGTATTTCCATTGACAGCATTTATCTTGCGCATTTTATCAGTATCTGAAAGAGCCCATTTATCATATTATTATTTTTATAACAGTAGCTTTTCTACTAAATTATGTTACAGCAATTGAGCTGACCTTGCTTTAGGGCCCAGTCCCACTACTGGTTCTTCTTCTGGAGTGTGAAGTGGCAACTGTGGGACTTTTCTTCCTTCTAGTATTCTTTTTGTACAGCATCCTCTGGTATTAGGCTTACATCGTTTATTACAACTGACCTGGTTGTTTATGAGGATGGGGGGGGGGGGTAGTTACCTTTTCCTTTCTGGGTTAAACTTCAACTAAAGACTGCCAGGTTTATTTTGTTTTGTTTGGTGAGCATTACTGATTTCTCTTACCAAATATTTTTAATTTTTAAATTAGATTGTGGAATTGCTTTAGTTTTAATTAACCTTTAAAAAAAAAAAAAGTGTTAGGCTATAGAATTTTGTTGTTTTTGTGCTTGGAATAGATTCAATAACAGATTATGGTTCCAGTTTTACATATAACTGAGGCTGAACAGTATTAAACACATCCTAATTTAGGGGATAGGATGACTAAATAGATGATAAATGGAACCTGTTAGCTCCTGATGGCATCTAGTTTGAATGTAGCCTACCTTAGTGGTGGGGCCTTCATGTGAAATAACTGAAAGACTTGGACTGATTATGTCCGGTCAAAATAACGTCTTTTATTTATATTAACTGAGGTCTGTAATAATATTTTCAGTTAAGAGCTGATGAAGTGCTTTCATATATAATTTCCTGTCCAATTTCAAGTTTGAACCCTTCCAGTAAGGTCAACTAGCATTGCTGATGCTGGAAGTGTTTCATTTGTTAGTAAGAGTTTGTACATAGCTTAATAGTGGCCCTTATCCATGTTGTAGAATTTTGGAAAGTTAAAAACTAAAAGCTTGAAAATCAATGTAGATTATACTCAAAGGATGCAGGGTTTTGTTTGGTTATTTTAAACAAATCATATGTTTAACTTCTGGAATACTGGATTTTCATATTGCTTTCCAGTTTCAGTATAATGTCAGTGTTACTCTTTGTCATGAAGAGCACAACAATTCCTGCTTTAAAAATATTTCATAGAATCATAGAATGGTAGGGGTTGGAAGGGACCTCTGGAGATCATTGAGTCCGTTGAGTTTCAAATGACAGGCTACAGTAACATGTCACTTTGGTAGCCTAGAAGATTCATGAAAGGTCAAGAAGGTCTGATACTAGTTCTTTGTGATTAGTAGGGGCTGGGGCTGGGGTGGGGGGAGTGAATAACAAGTTTTTGTTAAATTGGGCATGGTTCTGTTCAGATCACCTGATTACTTAGTTTGATGCCACTTACTTAGTGTTTGGTACATTTCCAGTGAAATGTGTTGCGTTATTTAGCTGAAAATGACCGAACTGTGATGTACTGAGAGAAGCAAATAGTGGTGGTATTGAGAGCCAGGATCTGTATTGGCAGATATAATATAATGCACTTTAGATAATAAGGTGATCATTGTTCTAAAATGAGTAAAAAGTTTAAAAAAAAAAAAGAAAGAAAGAGAGATTAAGTCATACTGCAGTTATTGTACAAAACATTCAGCTGTGTGAGAGCAATGCCAGCTTGAACAGCATGTGGCCACCAAGCAACACCATCACCCAGCCCTCTGGCCGGGCATGATGCTCTTTTGGTAGGGACACTGTGCTGGTGCTGAGCTGGCCCAGGGGACTGATCTTGAAAGGTGACATAGGCCACCTGACTGCCTGTGGGTCTTGCATTGCTAGGGCTTTGTCAAGCAACCTCAGGTTCTCAAAGTGTCTCACAAGTTGTGTGCAGCAAAATCTGTCTGTACATGCAAATTAATTCCTTTTTTTTTATCTAACTTCTGGAAACAAATTTACCTCTGTAGTCACTCTAGAATGATCTAAGTGCAGTTTACTCCAAATTAGGACAGATGTTTCCAACTGACTCTGCTTTTTTCTCACCAAAATGGTGTAGGCAGTTCTTCTCTTACATGCATATATTTATATAAATCTCATACTAGTGGCATAAAGTGACTTAGATATTACATGCAGTAAATTTTCAGGTGTTCTTTTAAATTGTAGAGTTCTGGGTTATGTAGATCTGACAGCTATGTTACAAGCATCAAAATAACATATAAATTATTCTCCCTGCAGGATACATTACAATTATTTGCAAAATTTGGTTGGGAAACTTACTTCTATTTGCAGACGCATAATTCAATCATATCTCTGCTGTCAGCCAGGAGGATGAGTGCAAAATGGGTGTGATGGTAATCTGAAATTTACTTTCCATCAAAGAAAAGGAATTGGGCAGAGATGGCTCAGTAATTGTACCCAGAACTATCAGATGCACAGTAAAATTCTGTTCTCCATCCTGTCAGGCAGTATTGCACTTCTGCCTTCTTCAGGTGACAGGCTTCTCCATCTCTGGCACATTGAAAGCCTTTAAATCTCTCAACTGGGATTTATGTCCCTCACTTCATCTAGTTTGAGCCAGCAGCCTGACCAAGTGCAACCTTAAAAATGAATAAAAGGAGGAAGTTCACCTCAATTTGGATAGTTTGTTTAAACTCCACTGTGTGTGTCAGTAAATAAGTTAATAGGGAACCAGAGTACCATATTTGGTTTTCAGTTTATATTATCCTGAATTTTGTTGGTTTAAGACTGTTTAAACTACACCAGAAACAAAAGAAAAATGTTGATTTTAATTTGTTTTCATGCAAGTGAGCTTCATGCCACAGAAACTAACGTTAAATTGAAACACGCCTTACATTTCTCTGATCTTGAGAAATTGTTATCACGGCAGGACAAGGCATAACTGCTAAAAACAAAAGAGAATTGATGTAGGAAGTTTGACCTTCGGCACACACTAAACCCTTGGAACTTTTAGTATGTGTGTTTGTACTTCAGTTGGGCTGCCTGAGTCCATGAAGTGAAGTTCCAAACTGTTGGTTGTGTAGTTCCTCCTAAAAATCACCAGCTTGAAAACCATAGGCATTTGACTTCGGTGTAGTGCTTCCATTACTGCCAAAGTAGTGGGGAAGGTAAACACCATCTCTGTCACATACACACTTGTGGAATCTAATAATAGTCAAGAGCATAACTACAAATAATGTTACAGGGCTTTGTTTTCCACAGCTATTTGAAGTCATAAAAAAAAGGGGGGGAGAAAAAAATACATCTGGACAGCAGTGTTTAGTAGGATAAAGGATACTACTGTCTCTAGAGATCTTGTGAATGCTGACATGCTTTCATAACACATCAGTCTTATTGAGGATGTTTTGAAAGGTTGTAAGTGGACCTCCCCCCCACACCTTTTTTTTTTTTTGGCACTGCCTTTCTCTGTCTCTTTCCCTGACTACTTCTCATGTGTGTTCATTACTGCACTTGGTCTAGAATTTCTCTGCCACAAGGTGACTTTAAATTTAAATTCTGTACTGTAAAAATTGAGGATCTAATTATTGAAGCATGTAAATTAAAAATAGGACAGCAAAACTTTAAAAAGAAATGATCTGGGAACAGTGCAATTAACCGTACTTTGTGGCAACTTGGGCAAAAGATGCATTCATTAACTGGGATTTTTAATTTCCTTGACTAAAAGTTAAACTAATTTCCTGACTGTGTTTTGACAATAGAAGGAAGCTTTGGCAGCAGTGAGATTCTGTTGCAAGAAGAAGCCTGTCTGATAGAGCAAGCAGTGCTGCCAGATCACATTTTGCTCCTACTATCATTTTTTGTTAATTCGTTATCTTAACTAGTTTTTAGTTTCAACGATCTTGAAGAATCTGTCTTCAAAGAGATCACTTAGAAATCTGGCTGACTTGTAGAAATTTCGTAGTTGAAGTGCTCCTAGATACTGTATAAATTAGTTTGAAACAATCAAGAGAGGAGGAATGAACATCCTAGAAGTATTTTATTGGCTATTCAGAAAACTTCAGCATTACTTCGCTTAACTCTGATGCTATGAAATACTGTTTCCTTTTTTTAATGTAGAAATGGAAGCGTAATTGGGACTTCATTCACATTTACAGGTTGCCTGGGATGTAAGCAGAGGTGTCGATGTCCTTTTGCTTTCACATTGAGTACAGACCATTTGGCAGCAAAAATCATAGCTAGTATCTGAAAACGTATCTCATTTTAGGTTGATGTAGTCCAAAAGTTGATCTTTACTAAACGTTTGTAGCAGTTACTTGCTAGCAGTAGTGTCAAAGTATAGTATTTATTCCAGTAACACTGCTGTATATAAACTCATTGGTTGAAACTGTGCTCAGTATAGCCACACCCTCTACTTTCAACTCAACTTTACAGTAGTTACTCCTTTCAGAATGCTGAAATGAGGATGGATTCCAATTTCTTCCAGATTATTAAAGCACTCAGATTTAGTCATCAAAATCGGACGTACTTAGAACCTGTCTAGGCTGTTAAGAAGTACCTTTTACAACAATATCTTGAATACCTGTATAATACTAAAAAAGACCTATTTTATTATGACCTACTGTATGATGTGATAATCAAAAATATGCTTTTCCTAATTATCATTATAGAAAGGTATTGCCATTATATTTTTTCTTTGATTTATATTTACTTTTGCTTAAATATTCCCTCCAGAACAACAAGCACCATTTTAAAATTCACATCCACACACTACCACTTCTACATTTCATCCAAGCATATTTGGGTATATAATCATGGTGCTGAGTTCTTCATATGAATAAAAGTTAAGAACAGAAATGTAGAGCATCTTAAGCAAATGGTTTTAAATGTTTCTGTAGAAATGAAATTAACTTTCCGTATTAACTTCTCCAAATAAAAGTTTGCTCTGGGTTTTAAGGAACATCTGAACATTTTCTCGTGTATGTGCTTCTGCATTGTGAAGACAGCACATAGTTTGTTGCATGTTATCAGGTTAATAAAATGTTGCAACAGTAATAGCAAATTAGCTACAATTTCAGATCTGTATTATTTAACTTTTAGGAGCCAAAAGTTCATTATTTCTGTTATTGCTGTTTTGCTGTAGGATGTCAGCTGTAATGAGATCACAGCTTTGCCACAGCAGATAGGCCAGCTGAAATCTTTAAAAGAACTGAATGTCAGAAGAAATTACCTCGAAGTTTTACCCCAAGGTAAAAAACCAACCAACCAAAAAAAACCCCCCCACACAAAAATACCCAAACAAAAAAACCCAAATCCCAGTGCTTTTAAGGTAGCTCTTTTTATTCACTTTTTAAAAGTATTTTTTAATCATGTAAGTAAGTATTATTAGGTAGTAGTAGTTGCTTTGCGTTCAAATTTATTCTGTTTGAGTTTGTAGACTATAACATTCAGTGGTACTTGCTAAATAACAGGGTGTGAGGTTTTTCTCATGAATTATCTGTATGCTTTCATGCATCTTTTAAGTTGCACGAGTGCTTACCTGTGAATGCAGTGTGGGAATTGTCAGCTGAGTTTCAGGAAAAAGAAATATTTCCAAGTATTTATTTTTAAATTGTCATTTGTATATTAATAACAACACTCTTGCTCTATTCTATACTAGGAAATGAAAAATGTTGATTATAGTCCTGCCTGAGTTTTTTTTCCTGAATGCCAAAGAAGCTTTATTCAGAAATATGTTACTATTTTATGCAAAAATAAATACAGATATAACACCTCTTTTTTGTTACTTCTAGAACTAGTACAGCTCCCCTTGGTAAAGTTCGACTTTTCCTGCAATAAAGTACTTGTGATTCCAATATGTTTTAGAAAGATGGTGCACTTACAAGTATTATTGCTTGAGAATAATCCTTTGCAGTCTCCACCGGCACAGGTCAGTAATATTTATAATTTGTCTCTTAATTATTGGGTGCATGATAACAAATTATAGACAATAAAATGTCACCTTCTACAACTGCAGGCTTCTGAACTTCAGTCATCACAGATGTTAGTTGTTGATACATAAATAAGACATAGAACACATGCTATATTCTGTGTCTGTATGCTACTTGAACCAACATGAGTTTAGAAGATTTCCATTCTGAATATGTATGTAATTTTGAAAAAGTGAGAAACTTCCTGAATAAATTTTCTCCCTGTTAATAAGAACACAGTTTTATATGGTTCTACAGTGATTTACTATTAACTTAAAAAACACGCAGATGGTCTAGAATGCAATCCATGTGAAATTTATTTTAAGCCGTAGAGTAAATATATCGATTGTAATACACAAAGAAATGAACCCCATGTTTGGAACTGTAGGATATGCTGAGAAATGATAACAAATGAATAGAACCTGTGCTTGCTGCTTAAGGACAGCTTTGTTGTTGTTGACCTACTGCACTGTAGAATCAAAATACATCTTTGAAAGCTGCAGTTGTTCTAGATCAACAGCTGTTGAAATACTTGACAATTTTGATTACATTGGAGAAATGCTTTCTATTACCAATGGTGATGCTGCTCCTAAACTCAAAAAATACACACCAAGATTCAGCAAACACTTGATCTAAAAGTGTGCAGTTAAAGAAAAAAATTCTGAAATGCAGGTGAAATGCATCATAAAGATGCTTGGACACTAGTAAAACCAATGTGACTAAGAGTGTAAAGGATATGATGATTAATTAAATGTAATTATTGACTAATTTTAGAAAACAACTATTGACCTTACAGTTAGTAATAGGCCATATGATATATTTTATCATTATTCTTTTTGAGTGAAAAGGTTATTTGAAGTTTTTTAAAGCAAAATACATTCTTTTCTTGTTTTCTTATTCTCTAAAGATATTTAAACTTGCACATACAAATAATTGATGGGTTAATTGAAATAGTTGTTAGTAATTTAAAGTAAAATAAGATAGGTAGATATATAAACCAGAAATAGATAGAATTAGAAATAGATAAGTATGGAAATAAAATCTGTTTTTCTTTACCTGATATCTGTTGTGATGATACAAGTTGGTTTTCAGGGAGCTTTATGCTAAGTGATGTTTGGAACAAATTATTTTTTTCTACCTGTAAACCTAACTTATTTTTCTTGTCTAACAGATTTGTACAAAGGGTAAGGTTCATATATTCAAATATCTGACTGTACAGGCCTGCCAGATTAAAACAGCAGATTCACTTTATCTTAATGCCATAGAACAACAGCATTTGCCACAACCTGTGGAAGAGAGGTATGTATAAAAAAAAAAAAATCTGTTTTTTCATGTAACACTTATAAACAAAGTGAAATAAATATATCTTAGATTCCAGAGTTCCTATTGTTTAGATACTATTTAGAGTGTGCTTTTCTGAATAGAGATTAGTTTTGATTTAATCCATTTTATTCTAGTGAAATCCCCCCAAGAGTTTACAACAAAAATATTTTTAACAATCAGTTCTGATTGAAGTTAGCAACACATTAGGAAAGAGTTTAGAAGTGAACCTTAGTGTAAATCTAATCTCTTTATTAGTGGACTAATGGAATTTATTGAAAATGATTCAGATGTTCAGATCTTGGAGCTTTCTTGTAAATCTATTAACACATTAAATGAGTTTTAATTTCTTGTGTTGTATTGGGATATATATGTTATACATTTGTCATGTAGTTGTTTTAAGCTTTTTTTATTCATTCAGAGTCTTATATGTACAGCAAAGAAACTTCATGAATGTTGAGATCCTTTTAAAGTGAAATTTGTTAGCAAAATGAAAGACAAAAATCTTCAATGTCTTGCATCAAATATCTAGGAAATGTCATCTTGTATTGTCGTTTCAGGGCAGGGAGTAGTTAGAAAGCAGCTCCTTTCTATGAGAATCTCTGTAGCTAATTGGAAACCAGCCTTTTAGACACCTCTTTCTTTGCTAACACAGGAAGTATAATGAAACCAATTGGAGAAAGTACAATAATGCCTTATTTTTTGAGAGAAGTACTCAATAAGAACAAAATGTTGCTGTAAATTAAAATAGAAAAGTTGCTGGTCAACCCCCAGGGTAAAAAAAAAACAATGACAAACAACAAAAACAATAAAACAAACAAAAAACACCCAAAAAAAACCCCAAAAAACTCAAAACTCGTTATGGCATCTCCCTTTCAGTCATCTAGATGAGGCTTCCTCCATGCGTGTTTGGAGACACCTTTGTGAGTTTCTGTCAAATAAATGTCAAATGTGCTAAGAATCCAGGATGAAGAGTAAGTTTTCTGTCTGAGAAACACCTACTGGTTTTCTGTTTTGTTCTTTTAGTATACAAGAAAATTGCCAGGAATGTCATGTCCTGTGTGCCATTTTGGTCATATAGCAGCGTACAGTTTAGGGCAAGGGGGTAGTACAGAGTAGGTACCAGTTGGTAGCTAGCAGCCTAATGCTCTATCCCATAATGATTAACCAAATTTTTACTTTAGACTATAACTTCACACTTAAAAAGAAAAAACATAAACCAATTAGGATTTCCATATGCAGTTTTTACACAAAATCCTTAGTATTTACTGATAAAACCTAATTTAAGATTAGGATTAATCAGTTACTTTATCCATGTGAAGATTGATAAGGTTCTTTTTTAAATTGCTGTGTCAATCTGAATTTGAATTATAACATTCAGGATTGCAAATGAGGGGATAATAAAGCGTATTTAAAAAAAAAATTAGGTGAAGAGGGTGTTGCATCTAATAGTGTACTTCAAAAAGAGTAGAGGTCATAGTAGGTAATGAAACCAGAAGAGAGAGCAGCTGCCATTATTACAGTAATTTTCTTAAAAACCTCAATTTCAAAGTCTATTTTAAAGCACTAAAAGGAGGTTTCTGTGTTAATAATTACTTCAAGCCACAGGGAGATATCAGTTCATTTTTTAATGCATCAGTGGTTACAATTAAATCAGCTGCTTCCAGATCAAGTTCAACTAGTTTAGTTGCTTGTCCCATGGATAAATGACTTCATTCAGACTGCTGTGCTACTTAGATAGTAGCTAAGCATGTTTACCTTCTGTACAGACAAAAGGAAGTTTTCTAGCAGATTATTTATGTTGGTTTTGTTAATCCTTAGGCTAAGCTGCTATTCCTTCTGATCTATTTTGCTATCACCAGACTGCAAAAGTGTAGGTTTTAACCATTCTAGGCTATTCCACCCTCTAGCATTAAGACTGTTTGAAATTTTTGCTTTGATTTAAGTGAAATCAGGGCAGAATTCTAACTGTAAATTCTATAATAGATTTATCTTGACTTTTGTATTTTTTTTTTAAATTTTTTTCCCCACATCTAGCATTGATGACATCTACCCAAGTAAAAAGGACTCAGATTCAGGTGTTGGGAGTGATAATGGTGATAAACGTTTGTCAGCAACAGAGGTAAGTTGCCTGAAGTTTGTGTCCCAGTCCCCTTCCAGCACCCATATTTGGACTGTATTTTAAATTGGGTAACAATGTGAATGCATTCTTAGTCATCAAAACTGTGCAATCATATCTTTGACATGAATTTCTCACCAAGAAATTTCTCACATAAACCTAAGATGAAAGGAGATGGAGGGTTGGGATTTTTAGTTTGTTTTGTTTAGGTTTTGTTTCGTTTTTGTCTGTACAGTTTCTGGAGACAAATGGTCAACAAGCTACCAATAGTGAAAATTCACTGGTTTCCAGGAAGTTTACATAATGTAG
This sequence comes from Todiramphus chloris collaris, assembly GCA_025345505.1. NCBI lineage: Eukaryota > Metazoa > Chordata > Aves > Coraciiformes > Alcedinidae > Todiramphus > Todiramphus chloris. The sequence continues at coordinate 41,835,903 of JANVCC010000021.1, forward strand.
AGAACGAGGACCAAACCAGAATCCACATCTGCTGTTTCCAGTGAAGTAGATGTCCTAACAGCTTACACAACTAGCAGCTTCTCACATGATTTTTCTCTGAGGACTTTTTCCCATTGGGAATTTAACAGGAGTTCAGTGCACCCAGCCCTGATACCTTCTGTGGTGTCATGGTTATGGCAGTTTGCTGTAATGCAGGAACTCCAGAAGCTTTGTAGATCTTAATGTGTTTACATGCTCTGGCAGTTAGGCAGCAGTGGGAATAAGGCTTCAGATTTTTCTCTGAGCTGTGTCTGACTGAGCAAAGAGAGAGGATGACTTTCTGAGACTAGTCTTGTCTTAAGCAATTAGAGCTGATTTTTCCTTATTTCCCAGGCACTGCTCAGCTGAACATGGCACTAAATTTAGTTGGAAATGAACTGAATAAATATTGATGAATAAGTAAAAAAGAAATTCTGTGATGATCTTTCTGAAACGTAGAAATAATGGGATTATTTGTGGTCTAACCTAATAGGAAATACGCAGGTCACAATTGAAGAATGAGCGTCTTGCTGCTTAAAATAATTTTACACTGATTCTTTAGTGTTTCTCTCCTGCTTTGAGGAAAAAAGATTCTATTCCTTTTGAAACAAATATATAAAGATTCAACCTTAGATACTGAATTTGTAGTTACTAAAAAGCAAATTGAAAATGAATCCACTTACACACTGATTGGTCTTTTAAAAACAAAAGCACTTAAAAAAATCCGAAACCTACAGGGATTTCCAAGCATTTGTTTATAAGAATATTTTACTGCAGTATTTTTAAATGCTAGTAATCAGACTAATAAAACATGAATCTTTGATCTAGACTAACTAAATTTAGTGCTTAGGTGTCATATGAGATAAAGCCCGAAAGAAAGAGAAGGGAACTTCACTGTAGCCTTGGTTTTCCGAATGAATTTACACTGTACATGTCCCTTTATTTATTTTTTTTTTAAAAGCTGTTGGGTTGTTATTGTTTCAGGTATAAAAGAACTAGTAACTTTTGTGCTTAGAATACTTGGAATATTTCTGTTTCAGATACTAATTTGTTTAATTTCAAAATTTATTTTCAAATATTAAATATTTTTAAAATCGGGTAGGAATAGTACTACAGTGATAGTTCACTTCATTGTAAAGCTTCGTCGTTTTGATAAGGCTTTTCTCAAGTCTCTGAATAGCCTTTTGAATTGTTTCTCTTTAAGCAGAAGAATACAGCCATTACATTCACAGTTAATAGCATGCAGTTTATTCATAAAGAAGAACATTTATGGCGATCCACGTTTACAGAATCTGTTAATTCCAGTGTTCTTGGCAAATAGGAATAACCACGTGTATCTTTGATACAGTTTTTTTAAGAGCAAAACAGATTTCCTCCATCCCTTATCACAAACCTTACCTTCAGGATTGAAAAGATATCTTCTACATGAAATGTGAACATATAAAGGTAGCAAGAATAGCGTAATTGTAGTAGAAGCTAGCAACTGTGGAATAGAATAACTGTATGTAACAATCTCCCATTCCATTGCAGATTTTGTTACAGTGGGCTGAACTGATAAACAGGGAAATACCATTTCCTTAAAAATATGAAACAAACTTGTGTGTATGTATTGGAGCAGTTGTAATTTATGGAATATGTATGCGCAGAGTAGCAAGATGCAGAAACACAGAGCATCTAAAGAATGAGCAACGCCTCTGGATTTGTTGGGAAATACATTTGCAAAGCTCTGAGAGACTGTTGTAGTGCTAAGCTCTCTATCTCAGGAGAGCAAGACTAAAAAATTGGCCTCTTCTGCCAAGTGTTTTTTAGCTATAGATCACCTCAGGAGAAAATGTGAGCAGATCCCACTGCGAGCTGGTCGCTGCAGAGCAGAGCCCTGCTGGCATGGAACAGAAGTGAAGGCTTGTGTGGCAGCATGGCTTGTGTAGCCTCTATCTGTAAAGTCATAGAGAGGGGATAAGCTTGTAGCTAGGCGTAATGTATTTTAGTGTATCAAATAGTGTATCTTGAAAAACCTGGATGAACTTTTAAGTAAAAAAAAAAAAAAAATAAAGCTGGCATATTTGAAAGTTTATGCCTTTTTTTCAGATCCCAGTTAAAAGATATTGCCTCCACCTACAAAGTCCACCTTGCTGTAGGCAATAAATGAACAAGCTGCCTGGTAAAGCAGGGGTGAAGAGACTTGGGGGGAAAGAAAAACGGGCTGTGATACGAGGCTCAGTTTTCCTACAGGCTTTGGTGGCTTCACGGAGCCTCTGTTCTCAGCGGTTGCAGGAGAGTGCACACGAGCAGCACAGTTCAGTGGTGTCACTGCAAGGAGAGGACAAGTGCAGTGAGGAAAATAGGAAAAGGGGACAGATTCATTGTACTGCTTGGCAAACCTCCCACGGATGTATTCAGCGTGACTACAACTTCCTACAACAGCATTTGGTCATGTTAGATGCTCTGGTATCCTCTCCTGTGCTAGTCTGACACTCTTTAGTGAGCAGTCTTCTTAACAGGTACATTTTCATCACTCTTGGTTTGAGCTGAAACTAGTGTTTCTCTTTTTTTCTTCTTAGCCATCTGATGAAGATACTATCAGCTTTAACGTTCCAATGTCAGACATTGTGGAAGAAGATCAGGTTCTAAAGGAAGATTCAGGTCACCACACTAACTCAAGAAAAGGTTTGAATGTAAAAAAAGTGGAAGTTAAATACAGGGAAATTCTGATTATCGATAATTTCTTGCATAAGGCTGTAAATTCACTTTGTAAAAATCACTGTCCAGCACGCATCAGTCTTTCAAGAGTCTGCAAACAGCATCTTTAAATGAGATCTATTTTATTTACTGTCATATTTCACTGGAATTTTCAGTGGTTAATTTTGCACTAGATAAATGCCATATTAAATTGATTTTTCATGATGATATTTGAGTTGAACAACAGGTATTTTCACTACCCTATGCATTTTAATATTTTAAAAATAAATGCTTACCTACCCAAAAGGCTTTGAACATACGTGTGCAGTCATGTAAGAAGGAAAAAATAAGTGTGTTACTTAGAACATTTTTAAATGTACCTAATTGGGGTCCTTACAGTAATTTTCTGTAGGAATTCCAGTGGACTTGTTACGCTTTGTCTAAATGTTCTGGTTCTGACTAGGAGAAGAAAAGTGAGAGTCTGTTTAAACCATGCTTTACATGGCAGGATGAAGTCTCGAAGTTGCACACGGAAGGCACATAAATAGATCATCCTTTCCCCAGTGTTACATACTGAATTAAGTAATGTCATTTGAGATACTCATAGGAATTTAGTGGACTGTGAAGTGAGATAGTAAGAGCATTACATCCTACAGCGTTTTTTAGCAAACTAGAGAGGATAAGTTACAGGATGAGACCACTTCAGAGGAGAAAATTATTGCCTCATACCCCTGGATGTAGTATATGTAACAAGAGGTTGGCATAGGCTCTGAATTGTTTTGAGTTCTGCTAAGAATTTCAGTTGTTGTCACAGCACAGTAACTCTGAAGTGGCATTAAAGTGTAAGTCACTGGGTGAGACATCTGAATGTCTCAAAATACTCTGCAACTGTCCAGCTGTGTTCATGTGCCAGTACTGGCAAGACCTCCTTGCTGTAGTTCAAAACTGACTCCTTCAGTGCTTGTTGTTGTGCCTTCTGATCTACAACTGTTTGAGCCCAGGGTATTGATTTATTACAACTTTGAAATTAATTGGCATCACTCATTAAAATGCAAAGGTCTCAACTTGTTTGAAAGTTTTACCATGCTTAGAATCTGAGCTCTGCAATTTACTACACTTAAATGATGTTGAGTAACAATTACTGAGCTGAACCAGAAATAATTCTTTTATGTTTTTTTATTGTTATTAGTGGAATTTCATCAAGGATCTTCTCACTTGATTGTCAATGATAAGTCAAGAGAAACAGGAAACCAGTTTGATGAATCGGATACTCTTACTACTGAATTTATGAGTTACATTAAGGCAAGTTTGTGATGATGTTAAGGGTGGGGGAAATATCTTCACTACTTTTATAAGTGTAGTGGAAACAGAAATGACAAACTGCAGACATTTGGATGAATAGGAGACCACAATTGATACTCACTGTCATTTAAGTAGTACAAAAATAAGCAGGTAGGTTTAAAGTGATTATAATGAATGTAGTACAGCTTACCCCTAACTTTCTAGTATATGTGGTTACACATGTCATAAGTAGCTGCTTAATCTGTTTGAAAGTCTTACCTTTCTGTCATGGTTAATGAGTACTTGCCTAGCAGTCATGTGGCATCTTCCTGGCCCGTGGCCTCTTGTCAGGGACCTCTCAGATGTGCTTTCTTCCTGACAGAAATTTTTCATAATGAATGACCTTTCAGAAAATTTTCTGTTGTGCCTTTTTATCTGTTTTAACTTGTGTTTTCCCCATTTGTATTGTCATTTACACAGTTACTTTTTTTTTTCCTATTTTTGGCATTAGGTTTTGTGGAGTATGTCTAGACATACATGGCTGAGAAAGCTGCGGTAGAATCCATAGAAATATACTATGAATCATTAGTGATTACTGTTGTGTGAAATTCACTTGCTTTATTACACAGCAAGAATAGACTGATGAATTTAGAAATTAAATTTTGTTAGGTAGACTGAGGAGTTTCTGAAAGACTCTAGAGAAGTTTTGAACAGGTGTTGGGTTTTTGTTTGTGGTTTTTTTGGTGTTTTTTGTTTTTGGTTTTGGTTTTGATATTTTTATTATTTTTTGTGTGTTTTTGTTTTGGTTTGGTTTTTTTTCCGTGAAAATTTACATGCTGGGTATTTTTGCTAGATCCTTTTTAGTGCAAAGATATTTGAGAAATAGTAGCATTTTGTAGTATTTCTGTGGATGTGATATCTCGTCATGACACTTAAACCAGACAGAATTACCTAGTATGGGTATTTTTAGACTAATTTTCTACTTCTGTGGAGATTCTAAGAGGTGCAAAGAGGCATCGTATCACTTCCATCTTCCACCCTGTGTAGGAAAAAAATGTACTGGGAAGTAACAGTGTAAAGAGAATGGATGTAGCCCTTCATCACCTTCTTGGAAACAGAATTCTGGTTCTGCAAAAGACCTCTTCATTTAAGCAACCTTTGTTTTTTCCTAGCAACAGGACTCTTACAGATCTCCCCCAGCTAGCTGCAGAGTCTTTGAATTGGCGGCCCAGAGGACTAGCATTTAAAAACAAAGCAAAAAAAAAAAAAAAAAACTTTTCCCTTTCATAGTTACTGAAGATGTGTGCAAAGAAAACTTTATTTGCATAGTAAATACATATTGCTTATTATTTTTTGTTATTTACAAATAAAACTGTGAATTCAGCAGTGTTGATTATTAGGAAGTCTTGTAGTTGCTGGATATTTAGGACACTACAGGTTACCTTTTATTGACTTGTTCTTTTGTGACTTTTGTACTAAAAAAAGATTGAGGTATATTTTTATATAGTTAAAATGTGATTATTAGCAGTATTTTTCTATAGTTGAAATTTTATTAAATGATTGTGCATTTCCTTCATATGCATTTTCAGCAGCTGCACATATTAAAGGTGAATGAACTAGGTAAAAGGGGGTAGAATACTTTCATCCTCCCCTGACAAAGGGCTACACACATCTGAAGCTGACCAAACATTATATTAGTTGTATATTTTGTATTTCCTTTCCTCGTTCCTTCTTACTTCTTAATCTTGATTTTCAGTAGTGTACAGTTATCATAAGATAATACTGTCTAATGTGTTGCTGACACTGATTCAGTAAAATATAGGCTACTGTATTGGATTTCAGTGTAAGAATATTGCCTAAGAAGTTTAACTTCATTTAATTTTGGTATATTCTTAATACTATGGCATTTGAGATTAGCAGTTGTTGATGGGCAGTACATCCATTTTATTGTACAACTTGCAGTGCAAATTTGAAGTTTAGGCTTGGAACATTTTGAATTTTTTCAAATGTTAGTCCTAATCTGTGTGGGTTTATTTATCTTATCTATATAGTTATGCCCGGAGTCTGAGGATCACCTTCTAGAATAAGTGCTGCATTTTTGTCATCTTAGGGGAAAAATCACATACTTCATTCCAATAAAGTCAAGAAAAAGAAACAAGAATGGCTTTATTCATTCTGCTGGGGATTGGCACTGGGAAATGGGCCATCCTTGGGGGATGTTAGAGAAGCTGGTACACTCTTCAGGGACACATCTGGCAGAGTTGGATAGCAGTTATTGGTACAGAGTGATGCAGCTGGTGTGCCAAATGCACAACACAAAAGAGACTAAGTTTCTCTGTTTTCTGCTGTTCATTCTCTACTGCCACAAATGCTCAGCCATTTAGAGAACTTCTGTCTTCACTGGCAGCTAAACTGCTTCAGTGTTCCTGTCTGAGATGAAGGATAAAATAAAATTGCAAAACACCAAAAGAAATCATTAAAAAAAGAGTCAAGTTTTCTAATGAGTTATACTTCGTATCTATAGGTAGGATGGTGGCAGCTCTTATTTATACTTACATTGAACCCAAAATAATTGGCTGACTGATGTGAATTTTTGCATTCAGTTTTTGTTTGGATTTGGTTTACCCCAAAGAATTATTCATGGCTGTTAAAATTGTCAAATAGGAATCCTGTTAATAATTTTGGATTAAGTACATAATTGCTACTGTTTGCATATTTGGCATTTCCTTACTCTGTAAACAAATCTGGCTGTGCTGGGAGAGCAAGTAAGAGGAGTGTTAGGGTTGTGCTTAACTGAAGCATTGCTTGCAGACACCAGAAAGGCGTAAGTGAAATCTGGGACATAATGTATTCTCAGGGTGCTTGACTTTCTTTTTACTGTTAAAGGAGGGTATGGGCTGCTGACCTCAATAAAACCTGAAGAGTGAATAGATGATTTTGTAATCAGTATCTTAGAAGGGGGTAGAGTGAGTGGAGGAGAAGTGTTGGATTGCTTCAACTAGCCACCTTAATCTGTTACATAAATTAGGTCAGTTCAGAGTCTGAAAGGAAAATGTATCTGCCTACTTAATTGTGAAATTCAGTTCTCACTTTGCTTACAGAGCAGAGCAGCAGAGTGTGATGAATTATTGCGAATAGAAGAGGACACACAATGGCAAACAGACGAAATGTAAGTAATTTTTATGTATCTATAAATAATTAGCTGTGTCATTTAATTAGATTGTCCAAAACTGGCATTTCCTTATCTGTCAATAATTTTGTAGACTTGAAGGCATGACAGAAATACAGCCTTGCACTTTGTGTGCGATCAATGTTTTACACATTATTGCTGAATAGATCAGATTTTGTATTACAACTAATAGTTTGTATGCACCAATATTGCTGTAATATTATTTACCTGTGTAGAATGTAGGCATTTTAATTAGGTTTTTTGATATTTAGTCTGTTAATGGCATTGTTAAAAAAGGATTTTATCAAAACTTGTAAGATCCAAAACTAATGTACATGTAAAAAAAAAAAATATTGGAAAAAGTCCTTCAGTCTCTTTTTTTCTTCTTCTGTCATAATTTGAACCTTCAAGCAATCATTAATTAGTAGACATTAATTCAGGAGCACAGCAAGTGAACCTCAGTTGCTGAGGTGAGTGCATAAGAATAGGAGTTTTAACAAGACAGTGTACTGTGAAGTACTCACTTATCCAAACAGTGGAGTCCTATATGATTTAAAAACACAAAGTGAAGAAAGGGAAGAATAAGTGCTTTCTGAAAGAGCCTTATGGGCAGAACTAACAGGAGATTGTGTTTCAAAGCCCCCCCTCAAAATAGTTCTAATTTTCCAAAGCAAAAGAAAATATGCTTGGTCCGTTGAAAGAATCGTCATATTCAGTACTTCTGGTAAAACAATATATGTATGAGTAATATATGTATGAGTGCAGCCAATAAAAATCAAATATTGGTAAATAAATTTTCAATTTTAGAAATCAGCCTGTTTAATTGAACGCTAAAAGTTTGAGTTCCTCACATGTGTTAATGTATGTATGTGTTAGGGTGGGGAACTTGTTAAGGACAATATGCTGGAGAATACTTTCAGAAGAAACTCCAGAAATTCAACACATGCTAGTGTGTGCCCAGAGGCTGTTTTCCCCTCTATAGTGTTTTCATGCCAGTTTAAAGATGGAAACTCACAAATTGAAATTCAGACTACCCTTGTTCATTGCTGTTGTGTTTTTTTGTTTTGCTTTTTTTGTTTTGCATTTTTTTTTGCTTTTTTTGAATACTTTTGTTTTCTGTTATAGAATAAATTTATCAGAAGAACAAACTATTGATATAGCAATGATAGAGCAACTAAGAGAAGCAGTAGATTTATTGCAAGATCCCAACAGGTATGCTCACAAGTAGCTGATGTGTTCATGTAATGTACTTGAAATTTTTGTGAATGACTTCAGAGTTCTTTTTTAACTGGTAATTGCAAGTTCTCTGAGGTTATGAAGCGCTTTGTTAATAGTGATGTCTTTTAGGAGGCATTTAGCTATATAAGGAAACTTGCATTGTCCTTCTGAGTATCTAGGCAAGATTCCTAGTTAATTAAGGATTCCAGATATAAAAGAAACCTAAAATTAGAGGTGGAGACACCCCTTAACCATTCATCCTGTGTACACTACTGTGATTTTCCGAAGTTTTTCTAGAATTGTCACTTTTTTTCTGGGGACTATGAACTCTTCTCTGCTTACTCATGCTTGATGTATTTTGTGGGAGTAGAAATGGTCTTTTGGCTCATCTTCATCCCAACTCAATGAAGCACATAAAGGAGGTGCCTGAATTAGAGGTGGACTTTCTGTAGTCTCCCTCCCAAATCGAAAGGTGAAAGAGGCAGCTAGTGAAAGTTATTTAGATTTCCCCTGACTACACAAGGCAGGCTTTTAACCTTTAGCTGCCTGTTTAAGTGGCTGCAGTCAGTTGGAATGACTCTGGATAAACAAAGGAATAAGTATTTGAAAGAAAATAAATGCTCATCCTACTGAAAAAGACTGACAAGAGTAGCATAGGTAGTTCTGTTCAGGTGCTTGCTATTGCTTTTCTTTCTGTAATCACCTTCGGAAATTAAGTTCATTACAAAACTAGGGTTTGTTTGGTTTTTTTTTTTAAGTGGTTTTTTTTTTGCACTTGTGTGTGTTTTGTTTGTTTTGTTTTGTTGGTTTGGTTTTGTTTTTTTGGGGAGGGTTGGGTTTTTTTCATTACTTCTGTGAGGGAGCTGGTTTATATAGCTTCATTTCTCTGAAGACTAGAAACCTCCTTGTCACTTCCACTCTTAAGTATCCTTGTTTTTCCTTCCTTCCTTGGCCAGTTTACCATAGCCTTTTGTTCTTGCAGCTACACTGTTCATTAGTTTAAATATCACTTTTTCACCTTGCAGACCTTTGTACTTTTTAGGACAGAAATTCACTTCCATTAATAATTCTAGACAGACAATTGTCTGTCTTTATTTTTGAATCATATAAAGAATACCTGAATTCTTGAATCATACACTAAATACTTGATTCACAAGTATCTTTGGTTAATCAAAAGTCATAGAAATTGGGAAAGCATTTTAGCTTTCCATCTTTCCTGTGGTTTTTGTGAGGTGATAATCCATTGCTTCTGCACCTTGTATGAGGCTTGTTACTTTGTGAGAGAAGTGTTGCAATTAAAAAAGGGAAAAGTCTGGTTTGGAAAAGAAAGCAATACAAAAAAATTTTAGTTGTTAGCCTTACAATTTTTGCCATTTTGTTTTTGTCAAATATTTCTGTAGTGTTTCCTACATATTCCTTTTTTTCTTATTCAGTTAAAAAAAGGCAATCAAATTTAGAAAATTAATTCATATTCAGTTGTGCTTTCATTGGTGACACTATAGTGAATTTGAAATGCAGCCAATCATGTCATGCATGTCTCAATTTTTTTTACTGGTTTTCTACATGATGGTATGGGGCGGGGTTGTGGTTGTACTTTTTCTAACCTTAAATTATGAGTACTTTTAATTTGCTGAGCACTATATAGGCTTTTCAATGTACGTCTCCTGTATGTTAACATCCAGGCTTACCCCTGGGTGCCTAATACTTGCCAAATTATGCTGTAGAATTTCATTTCTCTGGGCTATGGATTCCTCATCATTTCTCTTACAATTACAGGACTACATGGCAGTTTGTTATATACTTGCTTTATATAAAGCAGTGTGAGAAACTTTTGGTTTTCATACTGATTAATTTTTATGTCTTTCATGTGCTTTTAACTTAAACTTAGAGCATGTCAAAAATTATAACTTTCCTTAATGAGATTTCCTTTGTGCATCAGTGTAACTCTAATGACCTAGTCAGAATAACCTACTTGAAATAACTAATTCTGGCTGGAATTATCCTTATCTTGCACTGAAAGCCATTTAGGAGTAAGAAAGAGAAACCACTGTAGGGACTGAAACAGTAGGTGATGCTGACACACCTAACACACACCGACTAGAGTTCAGTGGAGAGCATTGGAGCTGTTTTCACTAACAGATATGACAAATTTGGAAAATGCTTGCCAAGTTACTGTTGCCCTAGTGTTCTGCAGAGTTTCAAATCTGCATACCCTGTGTGCACATAAGCAGCATTTCAGTTCTGGAAATTAAAAAGATTTCAGATTCAACCTATTTCAATATTTTCAAATGCTTGCTTCATATTCATATATTTATTCCCCTTCCTATATTCACTGCATTCTTTCAGATCATCATCTGTTGTGAATTTAATGTTGCACTGCTTTATTTTCATCCCCTGTAAATTAAATTTGAGTATCTAACCCTGTTTGAACACAGAGTGCTAGAGGTTGGATATAGATACCTACAGTCTCCTAGACAATGTCGTCGTGGCTGGTGCTAAAAGGTCCCTTTGTTTTGATACCAGCCATTGCTTAGGGTGACATTTTGCAGAGGAAAACATTAATCTGGCTTTGACAGAACAGGTGACAGTGAAGCATCAGGAGTCATATTAAAAGTTGAGACAACACCAAGCAGGCTAAAACCATGACTATAGTCATATGTCCATTTGTTTGACATTAAATACTGAAAAGAATGGCTATCAAATCCCCACCCCAGTGCAATGTTTTTATTTCAAACCTTGCAGATTAAGCATGGATATTTCTGAAAGCAGTGGTGTGAATCTGTATCCCATGGAACCAGCAACAGCTTTAGAATTTCAGGAGTCTACAGTAAAGTGTGTTTATCTACCTTTTTTTTTATGAAAAAAAAATTGCTTTGTTAGATTCATCATATTCAAGTTTCTACACAATGAATTACATATTTGCATTTGTTTATCTTTATACATAGCAGTCAAATGCAGATGGAGATGGCTTCCCTTGGTCAGGTATGTTATTGAGGGTATTATTACAAAATATCGGGGTGGGGGAAGACAGGAAGTATGCCAACAATTTAATCAACTGTTAATCTACCAAGTAGGGAAGAGAAAAAATTAGTAGACTGGAGGACAAAGCTTATTCATCTTTAACATGTTTATGAAATTGTTTTCATTTTCTTATATGCATATACTTTTTCTGGGTTTATCAGTTACTTTTTCATCTTAGTTTCCCCCCCCCGCCCCGTCTCCTGTGTGCAGCTTCCATATGTTCCAGTTCATAGTTCTGCTCTGCATACTTGTGTACCATCCCCCTCCCCTATCTCCCTGTTCTGGTTCAGGAAAACTGGTACAATGAAAACATTTGTTGACTCCAAAATATTTTGTAAACTACTAATTAGTGCTTTCCAAGAGCACTCTCACTCTAGTTACTGAGAGTATATAAATTATGATTTGGAGTTTTACACTGTGATACATGCTGCTTATTATTTGATCTGTATCCTGACTGGTGAACTGGTATTCTATGTCAAATACTGTGTTTGGATTTATGTTAACTACCAGTTAACACTGGAACTGCAAGTATATAGTATCTGCTTACATTTTTGTTTGCTTTTCTTCACAATATTTGTAAGAAATACTTCTGAGCTAATGTTATGCAAAAAACGATGAGTTCTATTTCCAGTCATACACAGTCTAAAGAGTTGTTGGTCTTACAGAGAGAAAATGCTGAAGAGGAACTAGAATTTCAGAGGAGGAGGGATTTCATTATGGAGAAAGCAAAGTCTGAAGTGAGAACTTGTGAACAGGGTGAAAAATGGTCATTGAACCAGGTATGGAGGTGTCTAGATGCAATTAATGTGGAAGCATTTGGAATGGATCATTGCATTCCATCAATTTGTGTGTGTAGATAATGGTGGAGTTAGTCCCATTGGGTTTGTTGACGGTTTGTTTTTGGGGTTTTTTTTTGCCTTTTTGGCTGTAAATAGGCAGTTGATTAAGACCTATCTCTCAGGACAAAAAAAACCTGGAAGACTTTTAATAAAAAATACAATACTTGCAGTGGTTGCATTTCCCTGGAAATAATAAGCTGCTGCAAAGATAGATCTCCAGTAAAATGATTCTTCTTTCCCCTTACCCCAGATACTCTTCTAGTTCTATAAACTGGAAGTTTTCATTAACAGCAGAATTTTTAAAGTGTTTAATATTACAGACTGTACATAGGTTGAGATGATAGTTTTAAGGTTTCAAAAATACTTGCAATTTTTTTGTACGTTGCAATCACCCAACAATAAAGCCTTATGAAAAAAATCTAATTTAAATATTTGGTGCAGAACTTCTTTGTATAGGGATTTTTGTGATTGCTCTTGCCAGAAGATTCTGACAACAAAATTATATAGTATTCTGACAGTATTGGTAGTACTGTATGGTCCATCTTACCCAGATTCAGATTAAATCTGGCTTATCTTCATGTTTTTCAAATGTTCTTGTGTATAATCATCATTACCATCAAATATTTCTGTGATATCCTTGTGACTTTGTTAGTCTTATCTGTGTTTTTTCTTTAAAATACCAAATTCAAAAAAAGTCATTTCCTCTCTTTTGTTCTATTGTTGTATGTTAACACACTTTATTTGGAACAGTTCCTGAGAAATTGCTGAGATGAACAGAGAAGGTTAATTCAGTGTCAAAACGTGTGTGGTCTCTGTATTTTGACAAACTGTCTCACAAGGACACTGCTAATTCACTTTTAAGAACCTTTTAAAAATCTTCCTAAACACACAGAAAGCCTGATCTGGACTGTGAGAGGCAGGTGAAAGCAGTAGACGTGTTCTGTGAAATGGAAACACACCTCATGAGAGCCATTTTTGATTGTGCTACGTTCTGTATACTACACAAAGCACTTGTGTTAGTAAATTTATTCAATTGAACATCAAGTCAAAATTTTGACTAGTGACCTGTATGCTGTGAGGGAGATTAGATCTGCAGCATAGACAGAACCAGCAGATCTGTCACAAGATCACAGTCCCTGAGCGCACCAGTGCTCAAATGTGCGAGTCCCAAGGTAGAACAGGCTGGGATCAGATGAGTAAGATTGCTTTCTGTTCCTTCTAGATAATAAGGTGATTGAGGTAGTATTGTAAAAGATGTCTAAAGCTAAGGAATTTTTTTTTAGGCTTGAAAAGTAGCCAAGGAAGGTCATGAAGCAATATGGGTGTGTAAGCTTCCTTCCCATATTGCTGACTTTTGGAAAGCTCTGTGACTGTTGGCACCAAGTGTTCAAAGTGGGTTTTTTGTTGGTTGGTTGGGTTTTTTGGTGGGTTTTTTGTTTGGTTTTTTTTTTTTTTTTTTTTAAATTGTTGTTTGGGGTTTTTTTTTCATTTGTTTTTGAGTTTTTTCTGTGGGTTTTTTTCCACCATTTTGTATGTATTACAAAAAATTTCCCTTAAGGAAATGATTTTGAATCAAATTATATATTCTTTTTAGTTAGGCCAGCTGTGTTTCTGCTGAATGAATTATTATTGATGCAGAATTAATGATTGGATTTCATATTTATTAACACAATTTACATGTTTCAAATTCTAACTGTATCAGAACTGGTAACTAAAGGTATGTTATATTGCAATTATAAAATGAATTGCTTACAGAGTATCTCCCTTCTCTAACCTAATCTATATTAAAAATCTATATATGCATGTTAAACTCCTGGTGAAAATTATTTTTATTTCACAGATTTTGTAATTAAGAGAAAGCTTTTGAACCAGGAAATATTAAAATCCTATAAATGCAGTTATCACTTACGATTGAAAATAAAATAATGAACGACAGATGTGTGAATAATTTCCACAAGGTTTCTTTAAATGTTCAACTAGTATTCATGAAAATTAGTATTCATGAAAATTGTTTCAGTGAAAAAAAGAATTCATTATTATTAATGTGTATCTGAGTATTGTGATTAAAATATCCTGCTGTCGTATGTTACTAATATAGTTCCTGAAATAGGCTTTTGGTTTGTTTGTTTTTTTCCCCAAACATGCAGAATGATCTGATTGTTTGGAATACAAGTGGGCAAACATCTCACAATGAGGTAAAATGCTGATGCTATTTGTTTGTCTCTTACATGTTTTGTATGAATGGTTCATGTACTAAATGAAACATGTCATTTGTATTATTGAAAATATAACTGAGCTTACCAGTAACAGCTATGTGGTTTATTTGGCCAGTGGTTTATTCTTGTCATCTTAAGGAATTGCTAGGCTATAAAAATATACTTTCTGTTAAGCTTGTTCCTGAATTATGTACGTTAGTATAAAACATGCAACTTTTTTAATATTATGTTTGTTCTGCCACTTCTTTTTTTTTGACTCTTCCCTGTTCCACAAGAGTTTCTGTTGATTTCAGTACATTTTGGTTTTTTTATGCACAGCTGTGTCATGTCTGTGATTAGTTTTCAGAGAAGAGTGTGATTTTATTGGTCCTGTGGCTTTCACAGTGCAAATCTCAGCAGAAGGTCAAGTGGGGAAAACTGTGTGGAGCTCCTTACGGAGAATTTTTCTCTTCATGTTTCCTGTGAAGAAACACAGCTTCTCCCTCTACATTCCACCTTGTAAATGCCTGAGCACCCAGGCACCTTCCACCAGTCTTGGTGATATTCTTGGAGGAGTATCTTGCAGTTTTTGGTGGAACTCCTCTTTTCCAGAGAAGGAATAGGACACAAAAAAATAAGGGAGACTATCATAGGTTTGAGGGTACATTGTGAACAGATTATGGTGAAATAATTGTAGTGTGCAATATGGCTAACTTTTGATTTTATGTTGTCGGTCGTGCTGAGCTTTTCTACATGTTGCTCTGACTTAGATTTATGTTCTTGAATTACACAGAACAAGGATAAAAGTCCGACAATGTCTCCTACTACAAACACCACAATCCCTTTTGGCCTGAAGCCACGATCAGGTAATGTGGGAAGGAAAATGAATCAATTCATGTATACAGTTTGTTGGGGGGGTTTTGTTTGTTTTTTCCATATCTGTATTATTAAGAGATAAGTGTATTTTTTACTCCTTAAGAAGGCAGTGATGAAACATTTTCTGTACAAGTTGGAAGATTAGAACACTTTAAGGCTATAGGTTTCAATCAAGATTGAATTTGTAACAAGTATGTATTTGGCACATTATATATGAATCGATTCTCATCCCTTACTAATAAATTAGTTGTTTTATAAATTATATGTGTGTTTTAAAAACGTGTGTATGTGTATAAAGACACATTTTATACATGTATACATATATATCATCTGTGCTGACATACTAATTACAGTATGATTTTTGCTTAATTGGTATGTAGTGATACAGTTTAGACTTAATTGAATTATATATGTGAATGATTAGGCTTGTTTGGAAAACACTTATGCATTGCTCCAAAAATTGCTCATTGCATTGAGGCTAAGTAGTTATGCTTGTGTAAGGATCAAGTGTTATAGAAAGATTAGATGGTTACTTCAGCCAGCAGCTGAGTTTAATGGATTTGCAATGCACTAAATCTGCACAACCATCAATCTTTAAATGAGCAGGAGTTTATTTATTAAAAAAACAAACCAAACATCCCCCACCCCCCAAAAAAAAATAGTAAATCCCAACATAAAACAAACAAACAAACAAAACTGGGAAAAAAACCCCAGCCCCTCCTATTGATGTATTTGAGGGCTTTGATAACAGCTTCTTTTAAAATCAGGGTTAGCTACAGGATTAAACTCAGTTTATATCTGCTCTGTGCCGAGGTACTCAGTGTTATTAAATCATCTTACAGCACCTCTAGAGAATACTTGTAGGTTTTTCAGTATGTTTCAGCATCCTAGGACTAATTCTGGTTTCTTGCATTCACCACAAATGCTTTTAATCAAATGCTGGTAAACCACTACAAGCTTGTACTTTCCATAACAAAGTATCTTGGCAACAGTAGCAGCAGTTTCACATTTGAATGTTTAAGAAATTGTACCCATAGATTTGGTTTCTTTAAAAAAAATAGTTTTAAAAGGAAAAGAAAATGGTATTGAACCAACCTTGGTTCGTGAAGAGGATAATTTTAAGTCTCTTGTGTAGTTACCATATACAGTTTGACAGATCTCTTCAGTTGCATTCCCTAGTTTGCTGGACTGTTAAACTCTGGCTCTATTCTTGTGTGTTCCTGATGCTTTACAGATGTTGTTATTTCCCTATATATTTAAAGTATGAGTTTAATGGTGAGTAAATGGGTCCTCTCAGGATTTGGAAAAAAGAACACATTGAGTAGCATTGCACATTCCAGCGGTAACATTGCGGTAACACTGTTAGGAGAAGGATGTGAAGGCAAATGGGCCCATACCACCATGCTCCTTTCATGGGATGTAGCCTGTGTCCTGTTGAGTCACCAGTGAAATCTGCTGATAGGGACCGGGTGCAGCATTGTGAGAGAGAATGCAATACTGTGACTTCTTGGTCAAGTGTTAGTTTAATGTACTCTTCCAAATCTTAGCATATCCATGCGCCAAGATGTCATGTACTTAATGACTGTAATAGGGTAGGGCAAAATAGCCTAATTAATCCTTTTTTTAGAGGATTTCTAGGAAGACTGGACTGGCGATGGTTGCAGTAATTTGCAACAAATCCTCCAAGTCTCATGATGGAAGACCAGATGTGCACAACTCCTCTAGTCCTCCCCCCGACTATATTGCAGCTGTGTATAGTTTCATGGAATTACCAAAGTTAGTTGGATACAACCTGTTGATTTTCTGCACTGTACTCATTCAAATTCATATATTTGAATCCAATACTGTGTTATGTTCTCAAGTTCTCTGCAACACCCAGCTGTGACTATAAGACACATAGTACTGTCTTTGGTCACAGCTATTGGTTGCAGAAAACTCGGTATTTTCCTTTCTGTATCATACACAACACAGTCACCAAGCTAAAGCCATTACTGCACAATCTCTCACCTCATCACGTCCAGTTTCAATCATGCTACCTTACATTCATACCAAGGTAAGACGGGGGAATTTGGCATTAGTAAAACTTTAGGTCTAACTTCAGATAAAAAGACAGTATATTAGCTCTATAGTACAATGTAACAAAAGGAAACCTTACGAAGGAGTAGTGAAGCTGCATATTGTTTCCTTTCATGCTCCCACCCTAGAATTACTCCAAAATAGTATTAAAATTTGTTTTGCTAACACATAAGAATAATTTACAGATAGAAGCAGTCCATGACTGAAAATCCTGGCATGCCTGTGGATCCTGCATGTTTTTCCCATTAAAGCTGGTTAGCTCGCCATGTCTCTAGTTTCATCACTGTATTTCCTTTAAAACTTTGTGCAGTTTTTCTGGAAGTTTGAACCATCCTATTCACTGTCTGAGTTTGTACTTGTTAATTTTATACTGCTTTATCTCCCTAGAGGTGAGGTAGTCTAGGGGCCCAGCAATTCTGTGATCCAGGAAAGTTTTTCAGCTTTTTTTCATTTAAGTTCATCATGACTTCAGGGAAAACCTTAAAACTCACTGGAAATGAGTGTCAGCTATTTAACTTCATTAGAGCTTATGTTTGAATTACTTTCTTCTACAAATCCTTTAAATCTGAGTACAGGATTAAAAGAACATTAAAGTGTTCTAACTAAAATGTGTACTTCATGTTCTGTGGCAAAAACAGTGTCTAATTTTCAGTTGAGATACATGCAACCATACCTCTCTGAAATTAGAGTTTATTTGCACTGTGTTTATTTTAATCTATTTTAAATGAATGTTGCTTTCTATTTGACTTTTTGTTTTGTTTTGTTTGGTCCCCCCTCCGCTCATAATTTCATCATGTCCATTGGAAGGGTGAAAATAAACTTGTTCTAGACTTATGGTAAGGATTCCAGTTTTTTTGAAGCATGTACACAAGTGGATGTATGTTAGTACATACTGATATGTGTTCAGGCCTGAAGGGCCTTTTATTCTTTCTTTTTAAAGCTAGGGCAAAACATGTGCTGAAGATAAGCAGGGACGAGATATTTCAAGGACATCAGTGTCTAGTTCTGAAACACTGTAGAATGGAGGTTTTAGGTAAGCTTAAGTGGAAATCTTTGCCACAGAAAAGACAGAAATCAGAAGCTTAGAGTATATGTGGTGTGGAAGGAATAAAACCATCCACTGAAGGATTTGAGGTACAAATTAAGAGGTGTTGTCATGACTAGTTGAAGGAGAGAAGGCAGAATGGGTGGAGAATAGGTCATGAACTGTCATCTGCTGAACAGTCTGCACAGAATAAAATAAATAATAGAATAAAAGAAAATAGACTGTGACGCAGCTTCTGTGGAAATGTGCAATTTTGCACGCTTTAGGGAGCCCAGTTGGGTCACTACTGAATTTGTGTTTGTTAGAAGACTGTATACAGTGCAGGCTTGCCAAGGTTTGTGGTGCAAACTCAGGATCACCATTTGGAGGTATTGTATGTCTGTTCTTGTCCTTGGATAGCCTGTTAACATTGCGGACGACCAGAACTTTCCTGGGATGGTGGGCCTGTGGTAGATTTGGACTTACTGCTGGGGAAGTCTGCAAGGAATAAAAGTAGTGCTGCATGTACTATTAAGTGAATTAAACCAGAAAAGATCTGTAGTACAAGCACTTACAGAACATGTTTCAAGAGAATGAGAATCCAAGGGATAAGCTACTTACCCAAACCATCTAGAAAATTGTAATGTTTGTTGTAATTTTGGATTTTTGTAATATTTTCATGTGAATGTGTACATTGTCTTTGGGGGAGGAAGTGTTCTTATTACGTAGAAAAAATACTGAAATTCTTATTCTCCCAACTCTTCACTGCTGAAACTTCATGGCTGATACATTTACCTTCTGATTCACAGAGGTAAAGTTTTTGCTAGGCTAGAATTTAAAATCTATGGGTACTTTTTCTTAAAACTTTATTGTAAACAAGTTATGTGAAATGCTATGGTTACAATGACCTTGCTAAGCTTAACAGCCTTAACTGCGCATATAATGTATGATTTGCAAGTACTAATATATAACTTTTCATTCTTTTTATTCTGCACCATCTTTCATTCTTTTCTCAAAAATTACACATTTTGTATTAATCACCTTTGAATTACATCTTTGTCATTACCATACAATCCTAATGCCATATATGAAATGCTGCTGCCCCTTTTTACCCCCCAACCTCCGGTCCTTATACCACCATGGTTGGACTGGCTATCACTCCCCTCCAGCAGACCCATCCCTCAGTCTTCCTCCTATCTCCTTCAACACACTTACACAGGCACAAACATGGGACAACTTTAGCTACAGTATCCCATCTGAAGGAGACAGTGACAATGGTAGGTGCTCCATACATAATTTCATTAATTTTGTATTTTCAGAAACCTGACTATATGGGAAATGCCCCATGTGGCAAAGGATGACAGACGGTACTCTTGAGAAGATGTTTATAAGATTAAAAACCTCAGAGGATGCACATTAATTTACTGTAGAATATGTCGTATCAAAAGTAAATGAGTGAAGATTCTCACTGTATTCAAGTCTGTCAAAATGACTTTTCCCATGATACCCACTCCAAGAACTATTTCCAATATAGGTTTATTTATTTGATTTACTTTCAAAGGTTTATAAAAGTTGTACTCAAACAACACTTAGTTTTGCTACCGTCTTTGCACATTCTTGTATTTATTTTTTCGATAGCTATCTTGAGGAAAATATCTTGTTCCCATCTGCAGTTATTGATGCAGGTGCATAACTAATTTAATTAGATGAGGAATCTGGGAAGAAACAAAGCAGAAGCAATCAGCTAAGCAAAAATAGTGATTTCTGTCCAACAGAAACTGTTAGTAAGCTGTCTAACTTACCTGTGCATAGTGAAGATTGGGTACATTAGTGGACTTTGTTACTCTTGGGTTGGGGTGTTTGGTTTATTTTTTGTTTTGTTTTGTTTTTTGGGGTTTTTGGGGGTTTTTTTTTTGGGTGTTTTTTTTTTTTTGTTGGTTTGGTTTTTGTTTTGCGTGTGTGTGTGTGGTTTTTTGGCACTAATATGCAAAGCTGGCCATGTTTGGGCCATCAGGGTCTTATACTGCATCAGTAGTTAACTGTCAGATGGAAGAAACACAATCTAGACAAAGTAAACTGTCTATAAATATTTGATTGACAGATGTCTTTTTTTAAAGTAGGATTGTTGCTCTTGCAGATGCCCTGAGTGTTGTTTGGGTGTTAGAAGGCAGTGAAACTCTCGAAAGCAAGACAAGAAACCTTAAATGATAAATGCCAACATTTAGTTTACAATGCCTGCATTCTTAGTTCAGTTCATTATTGGCAATACTCATGATGGCTGCAGTGTTCTTGATTATAACACCATGAAACAGTATGGAATATAAGAATAGTGATAATGATAAGCTGAAAAACTGAATGTAGTTCATGATGTTATGAAGCGAACTTGATGTTTTGCTGATGAATATTCTAACAGGGAAAGCTAGAGGTTCTTCTAGCAGTGCAGAATTTGATTTGTGTTAATCTAGATTTGTTACTGGTTTGTTTAGTTTTCTAAATTAAATGAGCAGTACAGACTTGCATGTACTTGTGCATTGGAACAGATAGAATCATAGAATTATAGAATCATAGAATTGTCAGGGTTGGAAGGGACCTTAAAGATCATCTTGTTCCAACCCCCCTGCCATGGGCAGGGACACCTCCCACTAGAGCAGGTTGCTCACAGCCCCATCCAGCCTGGTCTTCAAAACTTCCAAGGATGGGTCTTCCACCACCTCTCTGGGCAACCTGTTCCAGTGTCTCACCACCCTCATGGGCAAGAAATTCTTCCTAATGTCCAACCTGCATCGACCTATCTCCTGTTTTAATCCATTCCCTCTAGTCCTATCACTGCCTGACAGCCTAAAAAGTCCCTCCCCAGCTTTCTTGTAGGCCCCCTTCAGATACTGGAAGGCCACAATAAGGTCTCCACAGAGCCTTCTCTTCTCCAGACTGAACAACCCCAACTCTCTCAGTCTGTCCCCATAGGAGAGGTGCTCCAGGCCTCTGATCATCCTCATGTCCCTTCTCTGGACACATTCCAGCACATCCATATCCTTCCTGTAACAGGGACTCCAGAACTGGAAGCAGTACTCCAGGTGAGGTCTCACAAGAGTGGAGTAAAGGGGGAGAATCACCTCCCTCGACCTGCTGGCCACGACACATATCTCGTGTCATACAAATCTTAAGCCAAAGGGAAAAATTAGTGTTTATTACTTTGGGCAGTTAGAACAGAAAACTGCTTTTACAACTATATATATGTGTATATATTTTTTTTTTTTTATTTATTTTTAAATCAGGTCTGTTACCTTTCTGTTTAGAGTTTGTTATCTGGGGATAAGTTCGTTATCTAAGGTATATCTTCTTATGGTGTAGGGAGTGAAATGGACCGTTCTCTGGCACCAAGGTTAGTTGGCACATCATGATTCCAATCCATACCTAAGCACTCTTACTTTTCAAAACAGTATGGCTTCATTTAAGCTGCCTTTGGGGAATGTCCTTTGAACTATTCCTCAAGCTGTTCCAGACATGGCATAGAACAGACGTGGGTTTTCACTAAGGCTGCACCAGGACAGCAACATTAACAGTGTTGCGGATCCATGCACTAGCCCTGGATAGCTTGCTAGTATAGGTGTAGCCTGGATGTAGAAACACTATGCATCAATTGTAGCATCTTAACACTTCCTATCATCTGGCAACAGCTCTGTAAAAGAGGATGCTCAGCTCAGAATTCGTGGGAGGTCGTAAGGCTTGGAACAGACAGGTCTCCCAAGACTAATGTCCATACCATTGTGGAGGCTTTGGTTTAGCAAATGAGTCTGTGTAGTAACTTCACTGCTATTAAATCTGGGCTGAATAAATCAATCAAAGAGAAATCTAACTATAAACTTTTATCCTGACATCATCTTTGCCTGTCATTAGTTCAGCCTTCTTTTTGCCTATTATTTTTAGAGTTAGGTTAAATCATTTTGTTGTTTACCTGAAGGATAGTATTGTCAAACTACATCCTCAGAACACTTAATTCCTTGATGTGCTGCAAACAGTAACTCCATACAAAAAACGAAAATTATTGTGAGGAAGTTTGTCCTTGACTGCGATATGTCAAATACATATCATGTTAAGTATTACCCACTTAAATTGTTTAGACTTGTATAAAGTACTCTTAAAAAAATTATTTGAGCTACTACTACACAATAAATAATAATAAGCAGAAACTTTCTCTTGAAAAGAGAGAAAAATAGACCTTCAGGTGTGTGTGAGGTGTGGGCTCCCCTTGCTGGAAAATGTGTGTAATGCAGAGAAGTGAACAATAGTCAGGACTGCCAAGACTTCCTGGATTAGAACTTTCTCTTTTTTTTTTTTAAATTCAGCATATAACTGAAACTTCTGTAACTATTGCTTATGAGTGTATGAGGGAGTTGGTTTGTTTGTTTTTCTGTTGTTGGTGTTGGCTTGTTTGGTGTGGGGTTTTTTTGCTTATTTGTTTGGTTTGTGGGTTTTGTTCGTTGGTTAGTGGGGGTTTTTTTGTGGGGGTTTTTTGTGTGGGGGGTTTTTTTTGGGTTTTTTTTTTTCATTAATGAAATTTATTTTATGTAGAAAATCTTAAATGTAACCAGTCTCCCACTGCCTTGAGATTAGCTTGCCTCTTTCCTCGTGGTGGAATGTGTATCTCATTCACAAATGGAACTGAATAAGTAATGTTGATATTTTCTTTTCATTAACAGATGTTTGTAGTCTGAAATTGGGAGGAAGTAGATCTTGGGGCATTCGTATTGACTTAGCAAAGACTTAAAGATAGCTGTGGCCAAACTGAATGAAGTCTGTAGTAATACTTCGATACTTGCAAACTTGATCATAAGTATCGACAAATGATTTTGTAGAGAATTGTTTGAAATACTGCTGCTAATAATGTGGCATTTAAATATGGTATTACTCTTGAAGCATGGCTTTATCTAGGTATTTAACCTCTTGTGAGGTAGCAAAGCTCAGTTACTAAGTTGTACAATGAACTATTTCTAAAATGAAAACCCTATAAATTGTAACTACAGATTTTAATAAATGTGATGGGAGATTTCTATTTCACCTCTTAAAAATTTAGCAGCAGCCTCCAATAAATTGTTACAGAGTTGCTAATGCAGAAATTTTAATTCAGAGCAATACTGGAGTTTAATAGAAGCCCTGGGAGAGATTTATTAAGTAACATTTTAGATATTTCTAGCTGTTTAATTTTCACCATATATAAGTGCTTTCATGAGAAATTTAACAATTTATTAATTAGTTAAAAATTCTCAAAATCAGTAACACATTTCAAATAGTGTAGTTTAATCAGGATTGTTAAACATGGATAGTTTAACAACTAGCTACAGCTGTTAGCAGACTTTATGTTTGGGTACGTACAGTAGTAGTTACACATACGCCTCTCTACAAAAAGTTAGGCTCCACCTGTCTCTTGATACACTGTGCTTTGGAAACAGAGTTCTATTCTGAGCTTGCAGTTTGCCTTCTACAAAGGCAAGGTCGGTAAAACCGTGGACCTATTTCATTTGAGCCAGCAGATTGCCCAGGTGGCCAAGAAGGCCAACAGCATCCTGGCCTGTATCAGAAATAATGTGTACAGCGGGAGTAGAGAAGTGATCGTGCCCCTGTTCTTGGCACTGGTGAGGCCACAGCTTGAGTACTGTGTTCAGTTTTGGGTGCCACAGGATAAGAAAGACTTGGAGTTGCTGGAGCGGGTCCAGAGAAGGGCAGCAAACCTTTGTAATTAACACCAGTTGGTACCAGTTGGTTTTCATGTTGCTTTCAGCAGAGAGGTGGGAAAGTAATAATGCAAAACACTTTATTGCAATGGTCAAGCAGTATCATTTTCCATAATAAAGCTGGTCTATAATTTGAGTTGCATTTTGTGAAACAAAATGTCGAAGTGGCAAACAAGTGACAGTGCTGGGGCTTAATCATCTGACAAAATTTTCCTGTTGTGATTAGTATTTGGCTGAAGAATTATCCACTCCACTGATGGCTCAAGGTGCTCTTCAGAGCAGTATCTAAAAAATATCCATTTCTGATTGTAATGCAAGATTAGATTTTTCTGCCCTTCTAAGGGCAGAGAAATTTTCTAACAGTTTTTTCTGCCTAAGGATTTTGCTTCATTTAGAAACTAATAAAGCAAGATGTTCCTTTTTGAAAACTGAAATCTGTCTTTTTTACAATCATAGTGTTCTTAAGACCACAAAGAAATTTGGAATCGATAGACCCACAATTTACAATTCGAAGGAAAATGGAGCAGATGAGAGAAGAGAGAGAGCTTGTGGAACAGCTACGTGAGGTACGTGACTGTTGGTAGAATTAATGTATGCTAATGGCATGTATTTTTTAAATTATTTTATTTGGAAAAATTTTCTCGCTAGGAGACCATTAAAAAAAGCAATATTACTTCTGCAAATCACATTGATGACACTATTCCTGGAGTGCTTTATCACAGTCAGATCTTTGTACTTCAGGAAAGGTTTTGTAAAAATGGGAAATAATAATGGGAATTATTTGAATGACATACAGTTAAACAGCATGCCTTGCATTGCTGGAATTAACAGTTTGTTTAATTTAATCAGAAAGGATGAGGTGATCACTTAGAGGTCTAGAAACTATTTCCTAACAGCTGGAGTCTTCAGTCTAGCAAGTGATGAATAGGGATAATGAAACCTATTAGTTAAAGCTGAAGGTAGCTTTTTTTAAAAAAACACAAACCAAACCCAACAGATAACTAGTGCTTGAAACAGCTTTCTTAAAAATGAAATTAATGTTTCATTTTGTTTCCTTGAGGATCTGAATATACAAGATCATTTCCTGATACACTGTGTTTAATATAGAAGCTAGAGCCAGATGCCAAAATTGCTGCTGTGGTTACATAGGATCTGTGTTACACAGCTAATAAATACCTAGGTGGCACTGTTGGTGTGACACCCATTTGTGTCAAAAATAAAGATGACAGCCTTTGCCACAAAGAACACCGTGAGCCTGAACCTGTCAAGATTTCCAGTTATGTCATGTTACCGACAGAAGAGATGGCATTGTTGCATTCCTAAATGCGGTACAAATCCTGAAAGTGTGGTAGAAGACTTTGATATCACAACCAAATTACAGGATTTGTTCTTATGTCATTAGATTCATGGAATGGTGAATTCCAAAATTATTCATTTATTTTAAATAACATGTCTTCTATTATTTAATTTTATAACAAGAGGATTCAGTTTTTTCCTCCTTAACAAATAGTGTTTAAAAGGTGGGTTGTTTAATGTAGAATTAGGAGGACTTTTAGACTTTCATTCGCTTACCTCAGGCCTGTATTAAGTCTGGATTAATCTCATTTCATCTTGCTGAATTTTTGAATAGAACAGATATTGTTACAGACTCAGTGTAGTTGACTGAATATAGTATATTGCCAATTCTAAACTTGGATTATGTCAAAAGGACGAGATGCCAGAATTAAATGAGACAGACTTACTGGCAATGGAGAAGAAAATGGAAGCTGTAGTAATAAACTGCACTAGGATGTAGTTTATCTGAGTGTAATCTAGTCAGCATCAATGCAGCTTTTTACGTTTCTTTCAAGCATTACCATGAGTGTGTAGCAAGTCCCCAAGTAATTGTTCCTAAACATAATCTCCTCAAGGCTGCAGCCACGTGCATTAGTTCAGTTAATCCTTGCAGAGGAAAGTAGAACAAGGTTATTCACTGTATCAGGCATAATCAAGGAGACTTAATAAGGATCTCTCTACACTGTATAAGTATTAGGTATTACCAGTAATACTGGTTTAATGCATTACTGACCTTCAGCTCCATGCACTATCCTTCTTTGCCCTCACCCTGAAGCATCACGTCCTGAAATTCGAGTTCTGTTGTTTCTTGTGAGAAGTTTGATTATAAATCAAGGAGTGGTGACAGAAACTGGAAGATTGGTCCTGTTTGGAAGCACATAGTGAGATTTTTTTTTTTTTTCTTTACATTAATAAAGTTTGCTTTGGTATACTAGGTCCTTCAGTGAGAAGTAACTTCCAGGTTGTCTCATTATTTAGGAAATATCCCAGAACATTTAATTCATTGAGTTCATGTTTACCGAATAAGCATAACTGTTAATATATTTTGCTTTTGAATTGTTTCATGGTATGTTAGAATTTAATGAGAGTCCACGGAACCTACAGCCTTAACCAAGTTGGTTACTAAACAAGAAGGATCAACTATTACAGTACTCAGGTTTCTTTATTACAGATTTAAAAACACAGTTACCTTTAGCTCAACCACTTCATCTTAGTCACAGATTGTGAGAACATGGGTGTGTCTTCCATATGTTCCCCCCCCCCCCGCTTTTTTTCCCCCACAATGATGTGATTTTACATAAATTGTTCAATGTTATGAAACTTTTTACTTTAGAGACATACTGATTTTTCTTCCATTTGATTTTGTCACATCCATGTCACGTTGTCATCTCACAAGTGAAGAACTTACACTAGAGCAATGTTGTCTACAAGAAACACTTGTTGATTTTTGTCACTCAAAGTGTAAAAAAGCCAGTAGTTTTTATGTGCTAAGTGGAACAAATTATCTGCTGCTGCTGTAGCATGGATGTTTTTTGGATAAGAGAGCAGTTCTTCAATGGTGACAAAGTTGACAGAGAATTGATCCACTTCTTAAAGTCTTCAGTTTTAATTAAAACTACTCTCAAACCATGAAATCCAACAGGAAATGTCATTAAACTAGTTATAGGTGCACTGTGCTCTTAAAAAAACCCATGCACCCTGGGACTTGATAGTCTCCCAACAAGCAAATCAGTGTTTTAAAAGAAGGAATTTTTAAGTCATTAATTTATATAAACCTTTTTGTAACAGATTTGGAAAAAAGTCTCAAAATGTATTCTTTACATGTCTAATATACCAAAAATATTTTCCAATTTATTAATTAATCCAAGATGAAAACAAAACATAGTATTAGTGCACATGATACACTCACCCATTTGGCAGTTATAAGACCACACACGTGAGTACTTGAGTAGTGTGTCTAAGCAAAAGAAAAACTGGGCAGATACAGTGAAACCCCAGGTTGACTTCAGTGTCAGCTACTTCTTGGTGAGGGCACCCAAACAAAGGATGTATGAGGAGGAATAGAAGAGCTGGATTTCTTGGAGAAGAGAGTGCTGAGACTATCATATCAATGTCCTCAGCTGCCTTGACTAGAGAAGGACTAGAGAAGATAAAGCCAGGCTGTCCAGAGATGCACAGTGAAAGAACAAGAGTCAGTGACACAAATTGCAGAGAACGAAATTTCAAGTAGAAAGGAGAAAATTTTTACTGCATAAATCTGGTAGAAACACAGGATGCCTGGAGATGTTGTGGGATATCCTTCCTTGCAGATATCCAGACCTTAATGAACCAAGGCTATGATTTCACTTCTGATTTGTTAGTCCAAGTGACCTTCAGAAATCCCTTCCAACCTACTCTCCTTTGATTCTAAAGCGAATAATCTATTTTCATCTAAAACACCTAGCACAGATTGAGGTAATGTATTAATAGAGAGTAATGACATTAAGGAGGTTACATTAGGAGTAAGAAATACCTATTTTAAGATAATGTAATTAATTATCTGTGAGAGTTAATCTAGGAATTATCTCTCAGTATAGTGTTGGGGTGTTTTCAAGTTTGGAGCACAATTTAGGAAACTCATCGTAAGTAACAATTATTGTAGTGGGTTTTTTTCCTGGAAAAAACTCAAATATTTTTGAAGTATTTTTTTGCAATATCAGATTGTTTTCAGTGAGACTTCAGTTTTACTTAAAGTATCCTAAAAGTCTCTTTTAAGTCTGAATATTTTGTTTTTCCTTTCTGATCACTCTCATGCTTCCCAAGTAATTTTTAGTCTACTAGGGAAAGATTGCATTTTCCTTTCTGCTTGTACAGTGATTAACACAATGGAGATCTGATTCAAAATGTTGATGATAAAATTTGAAAGGGATAAGTAGAAGACTTAGGGGAATGGTGAAAGGACGGAGTCACATGCAGTGCAATCACATGGCTAATTGCATGTGTGTGTGTTTTTATATGTATATATAAAAATAAATGCTTAATATGAAAGCAGCATGTGGAGTGTTGAGTTCATTTAAAGAAGTTTATGTAAATGATAGGGTAAAGGAGGTTAGTTTTTTAGAATCAGTTATGTAAAGGAAGTGTGTTTCTTGGTAAACCAAAACCCCAAAACTGGCTGTGTCTCTACAGGGTGGGAGAAGATGAGGATATATATTCCTTTTGTTACCCCCCTGCATCCATTTCTATATTAAAGTGTGCATGTGTTGTTCATTTGCAGAACATTGAAACAAGACTAAAGATTTGTTTGCCAGAAGACCTGGGGTCTGCTCTGATGGATGGTGTAGTTCTTTGCCATTTAGTAAATCACGTTCGTCCTCGGTCTGTAGGAAGTATTCATGTACCTTCACCAGCAGTAGTAAGTAGAATATTTCTTGTTGCATTGGAATGAGGGTGAGGAATATTGGAAAAATCACTGCTTTATTGACAAATGATACTTGATTACATAAAGCAGGTTGCTGTTCAGTGAATGTTCTTGCTTTTAGGGGCAACACTTAAATTACTACAAATTCAAATATTCATTAATTCTTATGTATTTTCAATATATCATATGTATAGTCTATAAGTGAATAAAATTATCCTGCCTCTCTCTGATCTAAACCAGATTTTTTTTTCCATAATGGCCTTTTTGTTCAGTACAGTATGAAATTTTATGATTGCAAAGTTTTATTCTAGGAGACCCTTTCTCAAAGAAAATTAAGCCCCTGTTTATTGATTGCTAAAATTAACCTCATATGTTTTCAGTGTTTGGCTTAGCAGATGTCATATTACTAAAGCACTTACAGCACTTACTAGCATATTCTTTCTCTTGGGTTAAATGTAGAAATTACTCCTTTTTTCTGAAGACAGAATGCAATACAGACATGCACTGTAGTCATTTAGTATTGACTTGCCAAACCTAAGAACCTGAAGATTTCAGGACATAAAATCAATGTAATTTCTGTGTGTGCACTTCTTGAAACTTAGTTTTCTTAGTGGTTTCACTGTGTATTGATGTCTTTTTCTTGGACAGATCATGGTTCCGCATTTCTGATACCAGTCTGATTCTGAAGTGGCGTTGTATGTTTTTAGAGTATCTGCCTCCTTTTTTTTTTTTTTAATTATTTTTTGGGTTTTTTTTATTGTGTTAAAAATTTTAGATTTTTTGCCTTTTTTTTTTTTTTAAGATAAAAATCTTGTGATGTTTTCTATAACAAAAAGCAGATATTTTAAACCCATTTTAATTTTGTTTCAACATTACATTTATGATGTTCTCTTGCTTGGAACAACCTTCAAATTACTTTAGCCTGGAAAATTAGTTCTTTTAATGTCTCTGCTACTGTACTGAATTCTTGGTTTAAGTGGTTATTCAGGAATTACCATTGTTTCACATCTTGCATTGAAAAAGTAAAATAGTGAGCTGGTATCATTTTACCAAAAAAAACCCCAAATATTTCTGTATGTATGTGGTGAATAGTCCTGAGTGAGACAAACTGTGAAAGTATTTGAAATTCTAGAGTAATAGGAAATTTCTTCTTTGGAGGCATTAAAATTGTGTATATTTACTTTATATTTCTGAGTACATAAAAAAAAATTGAAAGAGCCTGTTAATTAGAATTAAGTCTGATTTTCATGATGTATTTTGAAATCCTTCATCAGTTTACTTTCTGTTCAGAAAATCTTTTTCTTCTATCACATAATCATTGTAAGAGGCAGGTTTTAGAACCTCACAATCTGGATGTGAACAAGTAGAGATCTAAATGTGCTGATGGCTTAATAGCTAATTAAAAGCCCAATTCATCCATAACTTATGTACTCAGATTGTATTTGTAGGCATGATGTTTTTAGAGCAGTAGAAAAAAAAATGTTTTGCAGAATTTTATGCATTGTTTCCAGGAGAAATATGGAAATGGAGCATCAGTACAAGAATAATGCAATAGATGAATTAACTGAATGAAGTTTGCCATAAACTACTTTTTCTTGTTTTTTTCAGCCTAAACTTAGTATGGCCAAATGCAGGAGAAATGTGGAAAACTTTCTGGATGCATGTAGAAAACTGGGGATACCAGAGGTAATTTAATTAAGTCTGTCATTTTTACATGATCAAAAATGCAAAATGGAATTATTTTAATAATTCAAAACATGAATTATTTTAAAGCTGAAGGATAACTTTATGAACTACATTTTTCAGCCATAAAGACACAGAATTTAAAAAAAAATGATCGAAATAATGTGATTTAATGCTACTTGAGTGCCTTTAAGTGTCTCATGTCAAAGCACTTAAAAATTGCAACTTTTGTCTTAGTCATTCCGTATTATCCATAATACCTCCTTATCTTAGCCATGGAAAGTGAAAAAGGAATGTGGTTAATTAAGGCAAATCTAATTAGGCAAAAGTGCACTAATTTTTTTCATTATACAACATAACTGGTTTTAGCTGGTGCTTTTGGAATATGGACTTCCTTCTTTTTAATGATTGATTTTTATTTTTTTACAATATTAAGTACTCTACTGTGTGCTTTGTAAAAGTGACTGATAACACACTCATCTCCTGTACTGCAACATTTCTGCAGAGTTCTGAAGAAAATTGCCATCTGCGTTACGTATGGGAAGTATGCATGAGTAAGGTTCTGTAACGTAGATACAGTGTTTCACAAGTTGGAAATTGCAGTGCTAGATGTTTTCTGCTTTTCATTTAAGAGTGACAGTGTTCATCATGTAATTTATTCTCATATTAATATGGAAAAATATCTTTCTAACTAATGTAGTAGATTCTGGAGTTGCATTGGGAATATTTCAAAGACTCCCTTATGGTGTAGAAGGGCCTATTAAGGAAAAGTTAATTTCAAATACATGACCCTCAAAAGAAGGTAAAAGTGTTATACAAGGGCTTTTTAATCTGAATACATGAAAATTGCACATTGTATTTTCACTGCCGCCTACATATGATAGTATAATGAAGACTGAATTCTTTTTAGTCTGCATTTCAAGAATGCTGAGAAATGGATATTTTGTGTATATCTCCCCCACCACCCCGTTGGGGAGCAGATGGTAATGCCAAGATTTCACATTGAGAAAGAATTCCAGTTTGAATTCTTTATATTTTATCTGTATTTTAGCATTTGATTTGGAGAACAGCAAAAGTAACAGATCATTTTTTGCTATGTGTAGGAATTTTGAGGAGGAGACTTTATCTTACAGCTCCAATGAATGGTTCTTCATAAATTTAATTTGAGAATTCAATGTAATGCTCTGGGTGTCTAAGTTGTGATGTGTTTTAGTTCTTATAATTATGTTACTTATTACATTGAAATTATTTCATATTAAAGGTAAAATTTCACTTCAAAGAAGATCAAAATCTCAGTGCAGTCAGCTTGTAGACATGGAGTGTTTGTTAAGCTGCCCCAAAATTCATTGTCTTCTGGCGAGTCATAAATTATTCGGTGAATTAGAATATAAGACAGGTTTTTCTGGATATAACCTTTTGGGAAAGAAAAGGCCAAGAGCCAGTTTCATTGTTGTCAAGAGATCTTTCAGAGATGTAAATAGAAGATATTTACAAAGATCCTTACAAATGTTTACAAAGATCCTTGCAGTGCCATGTTACAGATGGGCAACTGAAGCCTTTATTCTGTTTTTTGGGGGTTTTTTTTTGTATTTTGGATTTCTGCAAGTAAGCTTTCTGGAAAAATACCTTTTTGTTTTCTGTGAATAAACTTTTCTATATATGTATTACCTCTCCTTTTTAATGATGCCATTGAAATTAGCGTAGAATTTTTTAGGATTTTATTTTATTAAAGTATATTTGTTTCACTGTTGGGCAGAGCCTATAGCACAAGGCTGGCCCTTACCAATCTGATTTTAAACTAATCATCATTATAAATCTAAGCATTAACTTCTCTTGAGGGGAAAAATTATTTCACTTAAGCATTAAATGAATGGTTTGCAATTGTAAATTTGTGGTAGATTTTACATACTCTAAGGATACTCTGTTTGATTAGCTGTCAGCAAAGGTATATGTTTGCTCTATATTGTGAAAATCCATCTTGTTGTGGAAGTAGCTGGTAGACGATTGAACTTTTAGGGATGTGTATTAGGAATACAAATTTGTACGATAGCAAGTATGGCAATCAACTGTCCAAGTTTTTAAAGAGCTACAGATGATGTGCTTAATGTAGCTTCAGACTGATGAGTGGTACATTGCCTAACTGTCCCTGGACAAACCAGTAAAAGGAATGCAGCGAGTTATTTCCTTCTTTTTAAAGTAAACATCTTACAGTAAAGTGATGGGTTTCACTTCTGGGTCCTAATACCCACAGGTGTTAGGCTTTTGTGTGATACTTACATCCATTTTTTGTTTCTGAGAGTTAGCTTGAAATTCTGCTGCGTGGGATTGTTTAAGGATTTTACATTGTCATAGTTCCTGTTGGTTTGTTTACAGTTATTTATGGAATACGATAGAGTGCATACTGTATCCTGAACTCCACAGGTCTAGAATAATATCCTGTCAAGTTACGTAAGATGAAAAGAAGAAAATAGCTAAGTAGTTACTGTCGTATGCTGATGTGCATGGTCTCTTAATCCTATGGCTTTCAGCATTCAGTTCTTGGGTCAAAACTGCTTTCCCCAAAATGATCCTGGGAAATTTCATCCACGCGTGGAAAAATGCAATTGACATCCGTATACAGATGCGTTGTAGTAAGTACCAGGAGTTGGCATCTTGACCAATAAAAATACATATAGGGAATTTAGGAACATGAGCATCTCTTAATAATGTAGACAATTCTGAAAGCCATTACCTGCCAGATGATAATTTCAGTACAGTGTATGACAAGTTGAAATCAGTTTCTGTTAATGGCCTTATGATGCACCTGATCATATGCAGAAGGAACGTGCTGGGTCATGGCATGTTTAAGCATGTGGTTCTGAGACTTTAAGAAACTAAGTAGCCAGACCCTAACTGTGAGAATTGAAGGGCAATTAACTTGTGTCCAGTTTTGCCACTAACATTTCCTGCAGAGCCTTCTGAGAGATTTTTGTAAATGATAAATTTTTGAGGCCACACAAAAATTTTATTTGATGCGAGAAAAGGAAAAGTACAAGAGAATAGTTTCTTTTACACTGTTAACTAAAAATTGTTAAATTGCCTAATCTCCTCTGTAATAGTGATAGAATGACACACGCTCCTACTTTTTGCCTGGTACAGACTGAAAAAGCAAGTGGTAAGCAAGGGGCAGGAGATGTGTGATAAGTAGGGGGTGCCTGTTCCACTGCACTTTTCAGAATGACATGCAGTACTGGGAGGGTGCCATTCACTGGAGTAGATTATTGATGTCATATACACCACTCACAATACTTTCCCAGTCCACCTGTATTGCATCCACCCTCTCACACTATCTGGGTTTAAAAAATAAAGCTATTTTTTGATTTATTTCTCTCGGTGTGTTACATGTGGCCTCTGAAGTGTCAAACGTACCAGTGCTAATGCAGTTTTCCTCTTAGTGACGTCTCATCTCTGAGATTAAAAATGATAAGGGGAGTCTGAATTACTGTCATACGAGCATGTACATAAAGATTTGGAAGCATTTTGGTTTCAACTGCTCTTTTATAAAGCTAGTAACAGTATATGTTACTAATATATACGAAGATTCAGATTTTACAAAAGGCTTAGCTCTGCCCCTCCTTGTGACTGCACACAAGAGCTATTACTGCATCTCACTGCCTCCTCTGAAAAATAGGTGCACTGTGTTGCAGCATCAGACAGAATTACTCCAAAAATCAATATGATGTGTGTTGGTGAAGGAACTGCTAATTAAGTGAAACAAACAGAAAAAAAGGGAGGCTTTTGTATGCAAAAACTGGTAGAACAAAGTAAATGAAGCAACTGAGCAGAGTGTGTCAAGTGTTTTATCTTCTGTCCACCTACTAGTTGTTCAGCTGGTAATCATGTTTGTCAGTTCAATGCAAGGTATACTTTCATTACCACTTATGCTTTTTTTCTGATCAATTCACATAATCAGTTACTTCTCCATAGTTTCATCTTGAGACATCCATGAAGTTGCAGTAAGTTTTATCAGGTACGACTCCTTGCTCCTTCCTTTTGCTCTGGGCTTGGTAATGTACATGTTTGGCCTACAGTACAGAGTCAAACGGTTCAGTATGCTGTGAATTCCAGTACTGAAAGCAGTAATTCTGAGATTCCTCTCATTTGTGTTTTGAGTGTAGTGCATATGCGCTACAGACTTCATCCTTTAATGCACTTCTGCAAACTTACGTTATACTTTTTTTCTCCAGAGTCTAACTTTGAGGAGGTTGGTTTTGAAATGCTGTGTTTGCACAATCACTGCAGGAGCACGTAGAATTCAGGGTGGTTTGTGCCCACGAACAGCTGGTTATGCTTTTGTCTTTCCACTTCTGTCTTACTCTGTTTATTCTGTGTGCATGATTTTTGGCAGCTGTATGATTTAATCATGTAGCTTCATAGACCAAAAAAAGTTAGTTCATAACTTCAATGATTAAGTATATGCATCATTTTAGTTCTTCCTAGTAATAATTTTAGTCTCCTAAATGAGAAGGGCAGCACTTGTGATGGGTGGGTGGTTGGTTGTCTTTGAGACTTTCAGTGGGAGTCATGTACTTTTTCACTTTTTCATGATGTCATGTTTTAGTTTGGTACTTCTTTTTCACAGCATCTGTAAAATTTTGGTAACTTAAGTGGAAATAAGTTCACCATTAATGAAAAGCTTTATTTATTACTTTTTAAATCTGGAGTTACATTACAGAAGTTTTGTTTGTATAATTTAAACATTTTACTCACTAAGGCATGAACATAGCACCAAATTATCCATTGTCACAGAGCACACAAAAATAAGCAAAAATAATCTGACATTTCTCAGGCTTCCCCAGGATTCACTGAATTTCCTTAAAGCACAGCATGATGGTTCCCATAGGAAGTTTCTTCTGCATGTGCTGGCTGTTCTGTACACTTTGGCTTCCCCTGTGTACTGCATAGTATGCTAATCTCTGGTTAGCAAGTTCTTCAGTCTCTGTTAAAATTTAAACTACTAGCAGCTCTCATTCTCTAACTCTGAAGTTACTTCCTTCTCCATTTGACTGCAGTAGGGACTGTTGAGGGGTTTTTTTTGGACAAAAAAAAATTTGAATTGTCCTGTTTTAAAGCTCTGACAATTTTTTAGATATAAATTTACATTCACTGTATCCTAGATATTTATTAGCAAAAAAGTAGGAATTGATTTTTGTGTGCTATTTTAAAATTAATCCAACATTTGCTGGGTTTGGTGTCTTTGGTGAAATTGCAATATTTTACATAGTTGATAGTCGTGAGTAGTTTGTTTGCCCTAAAACTAGTTTCTCTGGTAAGCAGCTGCTGGATGTAGATGTTCTTGAATACAGTACTAGTCCCACCTCATTTTTAAACAAGATCAGCATCTTTTGTTCTGTCTGTGATTTTGATTTTTTTGGTTTTTTAACCTTTAGAAAAAGCCAAATACAATTGCATTGAAGTTTATTACTGCACTAGAATTTCAAGTTGAAAAAATTCTGAAGAATTACAGTAAAAAAAAAGTGGTGTTGTACCTAAGCAGGGTGGTTTTCCCTCTGTGTGTAACTGCTGATCTAAGTAACAAAATTTTGCAGCTTTTACTTCCTGTTAAAGCTATAACCAGTGATGGTAGGGGAAAAAAAAAAAGGAAAAAAATTATAATAATTAAAATTAAGTGCCACTTTTCTCTTTGGATATGAAAGACAGCTCTGACTTGTAGTTTCACCACTTGCTTTACAAGATAGAAGGACCTTTTAAGTATTTAAAAGTTTAATTTATTGCCAACTAGACCTTCAAATTTGGCACTAAGAGAAAACAGACATCTGAACTTCCATGTCTTCATTTATTGGGGATACTGTCAGTTCATTAAGCAAATGAGACTGAAAAGCTACTAAAGAAACAGTGTTCCTCTGAAACAGGGGATCTCTTTCTTACTTCATATAATGTTATTCAGTAAGTATTCACCATCTTTGTTGATAGTAAGGCCTCACTTGCAATGTAAAATGGTACGTCTTGGATTGTGTTTTGAAAATACTAGTTACTTGGTTCGATTTTAATGGTAAATACTGTGTGTGCATATTGACATTATTGCATTTTACACTTCATTTTACATAGCTAGTCTAGAGTAAATTGCTACATTAAGTCGTTGATACTTTTCAAAAGAAGTATGGGAATCTAACCTGCCTAATAACTTAAAATGCTACCAAAGGAATTCAGTGTGAAATTCTTCAGTTTAGAAACTTTATTAAAATTATGGATAGTTAGTGCTGCATTGACTTGTTCAGTCTCCATCCCATGGTATCATTTAAGATGATGTTTGAATACTAAGTTTTGAGATTATTATGTTAGAGAATTCTATATGTTTCTAACAATTTCTTTAAGTACTTTTCCTCGAGACTTCATATTGCTGCTGCTTGTGCTTTTAACAGCTTTTTAACCCACTGTTTGCTATAATATAAGTTAGAGTTTACAACTGGTTCCATTTAAACATTTGGATAAAGCCCAGACGGACAGAGGTGTGCAGATCTCATTGGAATAAGATGAGCACGTGCACCTCTTCACCCTTGTGAATCTGGGCATGATTTGGGAAGGATTTGAAGGCCTGAGCTCTTCTGTCTTAACATTCTGATACTATACGATAGCTGCAGTATTTAGAGGAAACAAACGAGAGCTGGAATGCCTAGTGACTAGGGCGATGTTAGGAAGAAACTATTCCTACATGTTTATGGTAGTATATTGTGATAATTTATTTATCAATATCTTTCTCCTTTTCTATTTTTAATTCTATGCACTTTTTTTCTGTTCTGACGGCTGCCCTTCGGGATAGGCTGACCTCTGCTCTCCGTATGACATCCTGCAGTCGGATATTCGTCACATTCGAAAGACTGTTGACACTCTGCTCGCCCTCGGGGAGAAAACCCCACAATCAACTTCTACCTTTCGCTCCTGGGATCTAATAGGCTTTTGTCTTTTCCACATACTTTTTATAGTCTTGATGTATATAACTTATCACTGGAATGTGCTAACAGCATAACCTGTTCGCATGTGCACACAAACATTCTGCTTTGTCTCTGACAAATTACAGGTACTTAATTTCCTTCCTTTGCCTTGCAAACTTCTCCCTTTCCCTCGCTTCCCTTCCTTGTAATATCTTTATTAATCTCTTGAAACAGGGGAGAGAGGGATTAGCATCTTGAAGGGAAGTCCCATCTCTTCTCTCCCCTCCAGATATAGTTTAAGAACTTATGTACCTCTTTATAGTTTGGTTTCTTTTATGTTGCCTAGACTCCACATGTGTAAATGTGTTAAAGTAGTGAAGCTACTCTTATCCCACTTCTGGGTTTATCACAAGCTAAACAGAACTGAGCCTCTTACTTTTTTGTGAAAAACGAAATATGCTGCAGATATTGAAGCAACTGAGGTGGCACTTCAAGAGATGGTAGTATTTTCTGAGTTGGCGCCACTTATCTCAACATACGTTGTTAAAAGCACTTAGAGAACTATCTCTCAAATTACTGTTATTTTTTAATTCTATTAACAGAGCACTGTAACTTTAAAGATTGTTGGTCATCTCTACTGTTCTGATTAAATTCCATACTGGAGCAGTTAACGTTTTCCTACTCATATTTTGTTTTTCTCAAGAATCCATGAAATAATCTTTTTCTTCTGTTGCTCAAAGTAGCGTTGAACTGCTTTTAAACACTTGCTATGTTACACCTCAAGATGACCAGAAATTAGTAGTCGGTATGAGCAACCCATAACATGCAAGGGACTTCAGAATGTTTCAGGATGAAGGTCCTGGAGTATAGTGTTGTACGATAAGATAGTTTGAGAATAAGCTGTTAGATTCCTGCGTTTGCCATTCTTATGTGTGACGTCAAGCAGGTCACATCACTATCTTGCCTGTTTCATCACCTGTGAAAAATGCAGGTAATGTTTGTTTGTGGAATTAATGTAACAAAGACAATGTAGCTGGGAAAACAGACCATCTGGGAAGACTCTAGATATTCCATCCTAGGAGGTTTTAATGAGTAGGTTGGACAGACATTAGCAAGGAAATGTTCTGGGATGCCTGAACTCAGCCCTTGGTAAGAGTGATGCACTGACCTCCGTTTCCCTTCCAGTTTTGTGTTCTGTTCATTGACTGTAAAGACATTTTTGTTTGTTTTATTCCTTATCAACATGAAATATCCAAATGAAAATTGATTGAAAAATAGAAAATCCAAAATATAAACCTATATTGACATTGCAGTATTGGCCTAGATGCTGTTCACTAAATTTGTAATTCAGTCTCAGGCTAGCTAACCAAAGGACCCCGGTTTCATGTCTGTGCAATAAATACATTCAGTTCTTACTGCCTAGTACATAAAAAACAAAAGTACCTAGAGACTTTTAGAAGATAACTAGCATAAGAACTTGTACGCTGCTGATTATTTTGGCCACATGTTTATGACTTAGTGTTACACTATAAATACCCCATTCCATGCTGTATAAAATTTTATTTTAAAAACTTGTAAATGCAGTTCTATATCCGCTTTCCATGGCTCAAATATATAAAGAGATATATAAAAAAGATGAAATGTATCATTAAGTACATATTTTAAGGAGGAAAGATTAATTTTAGACTATGGATAAATCCAGGGTTTTTTAAGGTCTTAGTGTCTAGCAGCTTCCATTGCATACATAAAAGAACTCTATTGTAAAGAGCGTCTTCTGTGACCAGGCATGAGTTCAGTGAGTGCTTCTAGGTCTTTATACTTGAGGAACAAGCACTAGTTATTTGCGTGTGTAGCTATAGTCTTGTGCCCTCATCCTGCACAGGCCTGTCTTGTAACTGTGTGCCAAGTTTCAGCAATTCCAACACGGGACACTTGCTTACTCAGTTGGAGCTTGACATTCAAGCTTCTGCTTTTAGCAGATCTATGTCTTGAAACAGTGTTGCTTTCCTAGTGAAACTGGGAAAGTGACAAAGTGTGAATAAGTTGGAGAATCTATTAATTGTATGATCCTTTATACACCAGTGTTGTATTTCAGACAAAAGTGATGTCTTCTCCAGGGCTGGGATTTTAGTCCAGCTCCCATAAGTGGTAAACAGGTCTCCTGTCAATGCTTTGTGTTGTGCACCTCTTATATAGTGCTGATCTACATGTGTCAGTGTGTTTTAACTTTTTTTGTTATATTAGAAAATCAAGTGGTGAAAGTTGTTGCTACTGTCTGTCTCATCGTCTAATATTATGTCTGAATATCCACTGTACCCAGTAGCTTTGGGAGGGAGGTAAGAGAAAGAGTAGCTCAATGCGTTTTGCATTTCCAGTGTGCAGAAATGGAAGCTCACGTCCTCAGTGGTTTTGAGCGTTTTATCAGATTAGATGCTGGGTTAGAAACTGAGCTGCTGTGGTGCCAAGGTAGACCAACTTTGTAGACCAACTGAACGTACCCCAGGCATAACAACTCCCAAACTTGTCCAAAGTTTTAGCGGTACGTGTGTTTACCATGCAAACAGAGTTGTCTTTTAGATACCTACAGTACGTTTTCTCACTATTCACAACTATGACAATACACAGTAATTAATTAAAGTGTAACCTTACAAGCAGTTCCCTGTGGTGATGGAATTGAAGCCAACTTGAACCGGAGTATGAAAATTGAACACACTTGCTTCAGGACAAGCACAACCTTACTACCGTACATAAATCTCTCAGGGAAAGGAATAGCAAAACATACCCTGACATTTCCCTAAGCATGAATATAGTGATGTTTCTCAAAATGTCTTTCAGACAATGCAAATGTGAAAAATACCTGTCTGCCCATCCTTGAAGCCAGTAATTCTCCCACTAAAGAAGGAGGTGGAAACTAAAATATATATGTAGCTCATGAATCTAGTCTAATGGGTTCTTTGCTAAATTCAGACTCCTGTTTCTGCTGTTCCTGTGGCTTTAGTCCCTAAGAAACCAATGATTCAGCTGACTGGCTCTTTACCTTTGAGGACATCCCAGTATTGAGACATTCGGTTATATACAATTAGTACTTACTGCTCACAGTCAGTCACAAGATTAAGTTGATGGCTTGGGTTTAAAAACAATGTACATTGCAGTTCACCCACGTATTCATTGATAACGTGAATTATATTTGCTCCCCCATTTTCCCCATTCAGATTTTTCCATTTCAGTAGTCATCAGAGATTGTCAAACTGTGATTTATTCAGAAATTGGTCTACTCCAATCTCTGCTGTGCCCATCATATTGATTACTCTCTCATCCTGTGGAGATCATCTCATCCATACTGCAATGAAGTAATAAATACAAGTTGTAGTGGATACACACGCAAGTAAAAGGTATTTGCACTGAATTGCAAGTAGAATTTTAATGTGAGGATTTGGCTTTCTTTTTTCTTGAGACAGTAAACAGAAAGTTTTTTCAAGTCCTTTACATGCCTCTTGTACATTAACAAGATTTTACAGCTGAAAGCTGTCTCTGGAACCCGTTGTATTCCAAATAGGCTTTCTGGAAGTCACACTTAGAGTGCATGGGGATTGCATTAGTCCTGAGCAAATATTCCATCCAGTTTTCTACTACATATGCAGTTGAAGTTTCATATGTTGTATGTATTCATATGTTGTATGTTTCTACTACATATACATATGAAGTTTCAAAATTGCTGCACCTAATTGTTTTTCACAAAAAGAAGTACTCCTATTACAAAGAAAAATGAAAGCAGTCACGTGCAGGTTTAGAAAAAATGGTAGAGCAGGTTTGTGGACCTTTGCTATTTCCTTCATTTGTAGCACATAAGCTGCACTATGCAGAAAGAGCAGTATCAAAATACTTGAAGGTAGTGACTCATTCTGCTTTGCTACAAACCACTCTCATCCCTTCACTTTATCTCTCGAAATTCAATGTATAAGGCTATGGTGTAATTGATATTTCCACTGTAAGTAGACATTTTATCTTGCTGTTTTATGTGTGTCTGTCTTTATCAAGTTTTTTGTTCATTGCAGTTTCAGGCAACTGTTTTCTTAGCATGTTAGGAAAAAACCATGAGGCATTTGGGGAAAATATATGGTCTACTTTTAAAATTTTATGGATTTTTTTTGAAAAGGGTCCGTACCCCAGGATCTGCAAATACAGTTTTGTAAATATTTGTGATTTAATACATGTTCTGAAGGTGC
The DNA here is from genome assembly GCA_025345505.1 of Todiramphus chloris collaris. Classification (NCBI taxonomy): domain Eukaryota; kingdom Metazoa; phylum Chordata; class Aves; order Coraciiformes; family Alcedinidae; genus Todiramphus; species Todiramphus chloris. Next base: position 41,877,607 of record JANVCC010000021.1, read on the forward strand.
AGGTATGGAGAGACATCCAACTGGCTATGCCTCCACACACAGAATTGCTGCAATTCTGAGGGTCTGGGTTTTTTTTTGCTTTGTCAAATCTGGTCATAAGTATATACTTCACAAAACATACTGATCTTTCCATTGCAGATTAAAAGAAACAACAAAAAAGAATAAATATACCCATGGCCTGAATTACTGTGCTTTTTTTTTTATCTTCTGCTTTTTTCTTTTGTACTTCAAATGGTAACTTCGGGCCATTTGGACACATGCAGGCAGCGACAGGAATACTGGATAAGGGAAATATATATAAAAAGACATAATTTCAATTAGAAATGTGAAAAAGTAAACATTTGCTATAGGCTTTTCAGTTCCGTAGGAAGAAAACTGGTCTTGAACTAACAAAATTTCAAGGTTTTGTGTACGTGCTATAAGTTTGATTAAATGTAAGGTCCTGATGTTTCTATTAATGACTTGCCTTTTCAAAGTACTTGACTCTAAACATTAAATGATGGGCATTACTTGGACTTACTCTTTTCCTTTGCCCTTGGAGAAACTACATGTTTCTGTGTTTCATGGCTTTATGAATATTTTTTTTTTTCCCTGTAGATGTTAAATCTCATATTCTAAAAATACAAGGAAGAAGGAGAAAGGCTCTAGTCAAATGGTAGAACTCCATTTCTCTGTAGGTTTGCTAAGAAATACAGTTTGGCCCTGCTGTTACCATGGTGTGGTCACTTCACGCCCATACGATACAATGGCAACAATTACTTTTCTTGATAAATACTTTGGTATCTCTTTTGGAATTGCCAAGCTGCTTGCCCTAGCATAAAAGAATACAAACAATTGTCTTCACTTTGAAGTCATCTATGTCAAAGAAAATGGATATGTATGTGTAGCGTGTCGCATCTCCCCGTGGGATTGTGTATTGTCCCTTGTGTATTCCTGGCTTTCTTCTACACTGTCTAAATCAGTTTGCTCCAGGATTAGAAACTTGCCCTGGCAAGCACATGCAGAGGTACATGCTTGTGGGTGCACCTGTTGGACTGTCTACTTGTGTGGCTTTGTGACTCAACCTCCTGGATTCTGCCTCCTTTTTGTGCCTTTTTTAAATTTTTTTCCCCCACCCCATCAGAAGAAGTTTGTTCTTTTGCTTCACGATGAGTTTGAAAACATCTTGATCCATTCAAAATAGCTGTGTATCTGTAGTAAGTAATTTGCTTGCAACAAGTAATTAAGGTCCTCTCTGTTCTTTGGGAGAAAAAATACATACAAAATTAAGATCTTCATTTTTTATGGTAGATAAGAGAGAGATTCATGCTGACAGGAGTGGAGAGGCAGCCATTCCTTCTGCAATTGTTTTTAAGTATTTTTAGACAGGTTTTGAGAATTAGTAGCCAGTCCTTATGTCTGCTTTTCTGAGGTTTTGTTCAGTGATGGTTTCAACAGGGATATTTTTAGAGAGGCAATCCATACAACTATGTTGAAGTGTTTGATGCTACTGCAAAAGAGACAGAAATGTTATCAAAGGTGGGGAGAAGTGGGTGAGGTTGAGTATCCTCAGAGTCATGGGTGAGTTCTTCTCTTGGTTGGTCAGGCATGTTTGCCTCAAAATGCCAGGATTTAAGAAAAGTTTTGAAATCTTCATGGCTTACAGCTTCACAGCTCTGCTGTCAGTGGTTCCCAGATAGCTGTTGTAGCTGTCGGGACAGCAGCTGAATGTAAGGACTAAGAGAGGCACCTGGGGTCTTGGCCCAAGGTAACTGCTGTTCTTTGAAAAGCAAGCTGTGATTTGAAAAGCACGTGAGGCAGGGGTAATGAAAGCCATTTACAAAGCTTTGAAGATAGTGATTAGGGCTTAGATAAGAGAATTGATTCCTAACACGTTAAGATGAAGCTTGTCATTTTATGAGATGGCGTAGGTCTCGTCGTCAGTATTTGGAGGTTCATCATAGCCACCCATTCCACTGCAGGTTTATAAAATATTAACCAAGTTCCCCCTTCTGCTTCATAAGAGAAGGCTGTCAATTGTATATGTTTCAAGCACTAATGAAGAATGATGTATAGCATAAAAAAGTAATGTGCCGTTAAGCTTCTCACTCCCAGAATGCAGTTGTACAGTCCTACATTTTTAGAGATCCCCTTAAATAGCTTTCCTTATTTGAGTGTGCAGCTTGTAAATACAGCGGGGGAAGAGAGGTTTATACAAACTGGATTAATATATTGTAGTTAAAAGAATTAGATGATGTATTGTCTTTAAAAGGAGAACTATTATATGGGGTGGTGTTTGATATGAAATGGGGGGACGCACTCCTTTATGCTTTCAGTAAAAGTGTGCTTATAAGTAATTGCAAAATTCCTAACAAGAAAGAATGACAGAACAGTGCTATAAGGTGCCATAAAAATTATGTTTAGAATTTCAATTTTTCTCAAGGAAAACATCCTTAACCATGGCTTTTTCAGCAAATTTGGCCTCAGGGAAGAAATGTAGAATATTGTCAAACATAAATATTTGCATGGTAGGTTGTTTGGGCGCTGGGTTTTTTGATTCAATCCCTCTACCCTTCAGCCTTGTAACATTAATCACTTAGTTTTCAGTTATTGACTCAAGCAGGCATTATTATTTTAATGCCTTTTGCTTCACATGGAGGACTAATGAAATACTGTCATGTTGTGAGCCACCAAATCTGTGAAACAAGGGCCCGCTGGAAAGCAGTAGAAGAGAGAGAGCAGAGAGAATAACGTTTGCATTCTCAATAAATAAGATGAATATGATTATTTTTTTAAATTATCAGAAACAGAGTATTGTGGATTTCTACATGAACCATGTCCCAAGACAATAGATTGGCAAATATATTTTTAGTAGAAGTCATACAGTAGAAGTAGAAAGATTTTGTGGTGGTTTTCTTTTGGTTGGTGTTTTTTTGTTTGATACCACTAGGTCTCCTTTTTTTGTAGCTACCCAGTGCTAATCAGGTATCAGTTTAGGAGTTTGCACCCTAAAATATATCTATAGATTTTCTCTGGAAAAGATAATCTTTTTTCCAGCGGACTATAAGCTGTAGAGAACCATCTCTGACAGCTTGCAGGGCAATTTCTTAGTCAAGAACAAACAAGAATGAACTGCAGAACCCAACGCCTTAACTTAAATGAGCAATTTAGGGTAGGTTTGGAATGGAAATCTGGGTGGCAAACTGGAATGGCTGCAATATGGAGATACTGCCTCGTACTGACTGGGCAACTGGGTCCAACAGAGAGGGGCACAGTAGCAGGCCAGAATGGGAGCAGTTGCTGTAGCTGTTTGGTCAGTGTGCATCAGAATCCCCAAACTCAATGGAAGTGGAAACTCCGCATTAGCAGATGGCCAGAATGTTGCAGCATCTACCACGTGGAGAAATGTATGTTGGCCGTCTCTTGCAGACCTACTCAGCCAAGCTCCTTGGAAATTACCTGTTTGAAACTGTTTCTGGGGTCTCTTTGTGCAGAACGTATCCACAGTATTCATTTGGTGTTCTGGGCTATAACCACAAACCTTAAAGAAGTTACAGTTTAAAAAAAATAACCAAAACTTTTAAACATAAGAAATAATAAAACAAGTTAAGTAGTAAATATGAAATGTAAGCATAAAACGTACATAAATCACCGTAATCAGCATCAGATGCCAAGATTGCAAATAAAGTTTGGCTCTGAATTTTTAGGTTCAGTGGTTAATAGGTAAGTCTTGCAATTTTTTTTCTCGTTGAGGCTGTGGTGAAGTGGAAGGAATTTCACAGAAAATTCAAGTTAAGTGTTGTTTGTGCGTAAAGGAAATACTCATTAACTAAAAGTCACAAAGATCAGGAGCAGCAGTGGAGCAGCTGTTTAATACTGGTACTATTCTGATGTAGCTATGGCCTACTGGAGTCTTCCTGAGCAAAGACTAGACAACAGTGGAGGCAGAGAAAAGCAATTCAACAGCTGCATAACAGGATAAGACCTGTATCAATTTTTCTTACAAGTATAAGCTTCAGTTCCATCATCCTGCATATTCTGTTTAGTTTTAAGGGTTCATAGGGATCAGGGAAGGGACTAGAGCTGAACAAAATGTGTCATGAGAAGAGACTGGTGATTGGTATTTAAATTGGAGATGTAATCACCGTGAATATGAGGAACTGTGACAAAGGACCATGAGTTGCACAAAGTAAGAGACCCTGAGCTGACACCAGAGAAGCAAGAAGAATATTCCCTAGAAGACAGGCAATCAATTACAACCTCAAATGCATCAGTGGTTTTAGAAGCTAAAGGTTTATAGAACAGCTAAGGGATTCAGTACTGAGAATATCAAAGCAACCTTCTGTTTTCTGAATAAATCAGCATCCCGTGTCTGCTGATGGTCAGGGATGTTTAGGGAAAGAACAGAAGGTCAGATCACAGAGATGGTGCCTTTTCAAGCTGAAAGCAGTCCGACATGTGCAGCTTCAGGGCTTCATGAGCCAGACATTGTACCCACGTGTTTGTGTTAAACAGCCTTGTCTGGGGTTTTTACTATCTGTGTATTTTTGTCATCCCACTTACACTTTTGGCTTCCATGTTGTGGCAATGAGTCTTGCACTTGTAATTACGGCTTATGTGATGGAGTCTAGTCTTTCCATGTAATTATTATAAACATGCTGCCTGATTTCATAATTCCATGGATTTCATTAACGGGAATACCCAGTTGCATTGAGGAAAAACTTCTTTTTAAAGAGAGTGCCAGTCATGACAGAAGGCTACCTCTCCAAGCAAGGCTTTCTGTAATTACTCACTGAGTGGGTGTCTTGATCCCTGTGGGAGACTTTTGGGGACTATTCACTGTTTGACTGTCTTCTGGTGTAACAGCCTCTGTGGACAGCTGGTAGGTCTCATCCTGGCCACAACTGATGTGTCCTTATGGTGAATCACATTGATTCTTGGGTATTTCAAAACAAGCTGCTAATGAAACCTTTTTGCCCGTTGAATGCACAACGTTACACGTGCTTATTCTGTGAATGCTAACGGTGGCTTTCAAGGTGTGTACCCCAGGACCAAGACCTGTCTTTCTAGAGCTCAGTGGCAGAACATTTGGTCTTGCAAAACCAGCCTTCTGCCCCCAGATTCACTTGTATATAGTAACAGGCAAATGCCACATTGTCTTGATTCGTAGGGGAAAGTTGAGTGTGTATTTGCTGGCCCTCACACTTAGCTGAGATGCTCACATACTGGAATGACCCCAGAACAGGTTGGTTTCTGAGACCCAGAATATTAACAGACCTCTCCCTAATTTATGGGTATAATGAGAGCAAAATTGGAGACTTTGCCAAAATCTTAGGAAGTTCTTTGTAATTAAAAATAGGAAGCAGTTCCTGCTTGCTGGGCAATTGTGTTCTGCTTGTGTTCCAATTGTGATCATGTAAAGCAAAGCTTTTGCACTGAGTATTGAGTATTCTAATCTTTACTCCTTTGTTTGTCTCTTTCTAGGAGAAGCTCTGCCTACCACATCACATCCTAGAAGAAAAGGGCTTGGTAAAAGTGAGCATAACAGTTCAAGCATTGCTAGATGTAACCACAGTGAAACAAGCTTTATTCACATGAAACTACTATCTCTGCTGTTACCAGCTCCACTGTGCCATCAAAGAAACAAAACACTGCCTGTCTCTTCAAACTGCATTGAAAAAACAAACCAAACCAGTGCTCCAAGAGTATTCTTACCCTTCTGATTTTAAAATCATCTTTCAGACTGTACACGTGCGTCGAACTCTACAAACCAGAAGTTAAGTAGAAATGTTTTCTAGAGCAAACTGGCACTTCACTGCTTTTCTAGCTCACTTTGTACAGTGCTTACTAAATACAGCCACCTCTCTGCCACTGAAAAATGTGCGCAGTACACAGCTGTCTTGCAGCAAGATACCTTCTTATTATTAAACTAAGAATCGTTGTAACCATTTGAGGAGGGGCAGGGGAGCAGGGAGAGTAAATCGAGACTTCTACCACATTTAAGTTTTTCTGCAGTTGCTTCAGGCCATTGCCTTTTAAAAATATCCAGACGTAAAATATTTATATAAATATTATTTATTAGTGAGTTGTTATTCATCCTTTGGATGCAAAATGTAAATTAGGAAACTGTATTTTATTACTGCTTTTTTGTGGTTAAACACTTTATTTTAATATAAATATTTAGTTATTTTTTATTCTTCTTGGTGTGCAGTAGCTCTAGATCTCCGTAAATTGTATTTTCTAATATGTACGATAAAAAGCAAACAAAATAGGTGCTTTTATTAAAAGAACAGCTAGCTGGAATGGCATTCTTTATTTCTTGATTTTGCGGAAGATTGGTAAAAATTTCTCTGCATTCCATCGAGTTTCCTACATTCCGGTAGCACTTTCCCCCCACTAGACTCAATTGGCCGAAACTGAGAGCACACCCATTTTATCTGTATATAGATGTTTAAATAAAAAAAAAAAAACAAAACAAGAAAAAAAAAAAAGGGAAGATGTAAACTTGAAAAATAAATGTGAACAAATATTTTTGATTGCTTATTTTACTATGCACAAGACATTTAACTTTTGCCACAACAAAATGAATGATGTGCATTAGGATCATGTGTCTTGAAATACAATTTTGCACTGTAACTTGATTTCTTTGAAAGACTACAGCACTACAGGACAGGTAATAAACAATTGCACAAGAGCATCCATCAGAAGATTTACCAGGTAGCCAAAAAAAAAATATTGTTTCCTTCAGTGATTCCTTTAAGAGGAGGTAAAATCATTCAAATTGCCAAAGGCAGTCTCAGACCTGATCTTCCTCGTGCAGCCTGCTGGGTACAGTGCTTCTCCTCACGGTCTCCATCATTTTCCCACAGAATTAAGCACAGTGCTCTGTAGTGCACACTTGCAGGATCAGGCCTCTACCCCCCCTCAGCAAAAGGAAGTAAGGTTCTTTTTCTTATCGCTACTTTGGAAGAGTTTTAAAAGCGTAATTTATTCTTCAAACGTCCCCTTGCTTTAGCTCAAGAAGTTCCAGCGTAGCAATTCTCACAAATCTCTGGAACATCCATTTTTCTTTCAGAGGAGAAGCGAGGGGTGTAACTTCAGCAAGCAGGACAGGAAAACTGCACGTGGTGAAAGGGTAGCTGCTAGGGGTCAGCGATGCACACAGGCGGGTCCTTGGAAATGCGCAGTGACAACAAAAGAGGCAATGGGGTGGGAGGACTAAATGTTTGAGCAAGACGCTGCGGAGAGAACACGTGCATAAAGACTTTTGGGAAGAGTGGTGCAAGCTTGTCCCTACTACCTGTTGGTAAAGCTACGAGCATAGAATCACCGGGGTTGGAAAAGACCTTTAACGTCATCAAGTCCAACCACCAGTTCCTAGACACTGCCTTTAAACCCACTGGTATTCCTGGGACAGTTCATACAGTGTTGGAGCGCAGACCAAGCGTTTTAATACCAGGAATCACCAGTGTGCTGGTATGCATGGACAGCAGCGTGGCAGGAGGAGGAAAGTGGACTCGCAGGCTATGAATGGGACAGACAGGATGCGTGGGATATTCAGTTACTTCAACCAAAGCGAAAGCGTTTATTTTACAGAGGGAACATTGACTTAAAATTGTAGTTTGGATTGGCAGCTAGCGTATTGTTTCCTATAAAATGTACTGTGCACTTTAACACTAGAAAAGAAAAATGTATTTTAATATTTTACAGAGCTGCACAAATATCTGTTTTGTCAAAAAGCACGAGCAATGTAGAGAAAATAAGTTTTCAAGTCAGAGTTTATCAAATTTTAAAAGCATTCAAAGATTGAGTATAAAAATAGGAATATTGATTTCTGCATCTTGAGGGATAAAATGCAGGTTTCCCGAGTATTTTTTTATAATGTATATATGGCAACATGAAGCTTTGTAATTATTATTTTGACAAATCTTGGTTTTTTCATAATTAAAAAGAAGTTTGATTTTTCTCCCGATAGCATCTTTCAGTATTTGCTTGAAGTTGGCTGTAAATAAATAGCTCTAAGTATTTTGTAATACGGCTTTTTTTATGCAGTCTTAACCTGTACGGCTAAAAAGAGAATCTTCATGAATCTTTGTACACTATTTCTATGTGCAATAAAACGTGCATGGCCAATCTGTAATACCCTAAGCAGTGAACATAATGTATATAGGAAATCTTTAATGTAGTTACAATTAAACTCTATTATTTGTAGAAACCCTTTCATGACGGTCCCTGCGACTGACAGTTTCTTGTGAAAGAGAAGAGTGTTGGGAGAGCTCAACGTGGGGAACGATGGGTGAGGGTTTGGGGATGGAGAAGGTGAGGATGTGACTCAAAGGAAGCGTGCAGCTCAACTAGGAATAGGAGCCAGCAGGTAACTGTTGGGGTGGCTCCCTGGTGTTGGGTCCTGCAGCTTTGTTGCTTCTGTTGCTGAAGATCTGCCAGTTGTGCAGGGAAGAGCAGCAGTTCAATTAAATTAACCACCCTCTGCTCCCAGGGCTGGGTGAGCCACTGGACTCAGCTCAGGGACAGGATACCCCACCCTCACTTTGCTCCCACTCACCTTAGAGTCATTCTTTTTACTGCTTCCCCCTTCTCTGCACAGTGTGGGTTTTTTTCCTCCCTGCCCTCCTGAAACGCTGAGATTATTCTGCAGGCTTTTGCTTGAGCAAGCCCAAGCTGATGATTTAATTCTAGTGAATCTAAGCAATAATACAGTAGCGTTTTTCTGACCTGGGGATAAGCCACTGTGACAGGGCTGTGCCAAGCTGCTGTGCTCTTCTCCTGCCTGTGTGGAAACACGTAGTAGGGACTACTGCTTGCAGGTCATATACAGCCTTCTCTTCCCCACGCAGGGTTCTGGTGTCATCTAAGTACAGAGTCTGCTATTTTCTCATTTCTCTACTGAAGCATCTTTACCTTAACCAGGTGTTTATGTCACGGCTGTATTTGTTCACTCCTGGTAGTGGACTTTGGAAGGAGAGGATCTTTCTGCAATAATCTCCTGGGGAGATCCTGGTTTTGAGTGCCAAGGAAGCTTGAGCACCTTTGTGGCTGTTGCGATCCGAAGCCAGGAGGCCGCTTGCGGCCTTACAGTCAGCCTGAGAGTCCTGCAGCATCCTCTGGTGCTGCTCCTCGCCCAGAGCAGAGCCTGTTTTGCCGTGGGCAGCTGGAGATCTGACAGCCTCAGCCAATTCTCAGGATAGTGCAGTGACACGATGCCTGCACTACTGATTCAAGCACTCCCAAGTCTTTTCATGGCTTTGCACCATCCTGGACCTGCAGCTTGTGGAAGGCCCCTTCCTTGGCAGTCTTCCAGAACTGGTTCTGTAAGAGCTCAGGTATTTCTATAAAGCCTTTGAAGTCACTGACTTACAAAACAAGTGCTCGTGGACTCACAAGAGCCTGTCAGTTGGTTACCTGAATTTGCTTCTGCAGAGAAGCAAGGCAGCTGGAAGTCCCTCTCAAGGAGGAAGGCAGCAGTGCATGTTTGAGTTTTATCAAGCAAGCAAACAGTGCAGGAGGGCGGGCAGTCATTAGCAGTGCCATGTGGAAAATCTGACAGGTATTTGCAGCTCCAAAATTGTCGTTGGGCAGTTGTTTGGGGAGGCTGATACAGTAACTGATCTCCTGCTGGACTGTAAATTACGTATACAGGAAATAAGCCTGCCCACAACTCTCCACACTATAATGGGAAACTTAGAATTATGCCATATAGATTTATCACATATGAAACAGCTTTTTCCCACTCATGAAGGGCAAGCTCTTTCCTACCATTAATCCAGCAGCTTTAAAACAATGGTTTAAGAGCACTTAAATGACAGGGTCAAACCTGCTTTTTTAATCTCCTCTAATAAAACATGCAGGTGCATACGCTCCTGTTAGGGAATGGAAAAAAAAGGCCTTCTCCTTTCCCTTAAACACAACTATCAGAACGCATTAGACAAAAAGTCCAAGCTGTGACAGGTAACAAATGGAAATTTTTATTGTTACAAGCACCTGCACCACACTGAACACTCTGACTCCACTGCCAGTCTGTCTGTAGTCCTGGGCACAAGGCAGCAGCACAAGCACAGCACGATTCCACTCCAACCCAGTATTAAATACAGCCAGTAACTCACCTGCTGTCTAGGGCAACCAGTTGCCTGTTTGTTGGAGGTGGGAGGAACAACTAGAAGCAGCTGCCCTACATTAAACGGCCCAATTTTGCCCTTGTGGGAGTGGAAAAATCTAAATGTTTAGCACTTGTGGCATAAGGTTTTTATGTCAGTGCCCTGCTTTATATGAAAGGAGAAGTTAGTGTCTGTTGTGAATCCACGCAGCATGGGAAATTCATGTTCAGCACTTCAGAGAACTCTTGCAGTGCACGCAGTCGTGTCTTCCCAGCCTTCTAAGCTTCCTTCAGAAACAGGTAGATGCCAGATTGATCAGCGTCAATACATAATTTAAACCTGTCATCACCAACAGAAACTTAAGTTCCCAGCATCAACCGCCCCGCAAACCAGAACCTAGCAGTGGCCAGAGAAACCAGAGAACGTTCAGCCGAACCATGGGAAAGCAGAGTTTACAAGTGACTGCTTGAACACAAGATAAACATCTCCCTGGAACAATCTGTGTTCTTGCCCTACACGAGGTAGCTGGCAGAATTATACCAGCAGGAACTATTTTAGCTCTACAGCTGTAAAATAAGCACACTTGTTTTCAGCAATGGAATATCAGATCATCTATAGATAGGGATTGCTTTTGTCAGGTCTATTTATCAGTTTCGTCTCAGTCTTGTTAAGTCTAAGAAAACCAGAAACACAGCATAAGCCTTTCAGCAGCAATCAAAGGTAAGCAGAGGAAAAAAAATCCCTCCTTTACTACAGACTGCTTCCTTCACATGGTTTTTAAGGCATCTTTGCTTTAAGTATCATCCATGAAATCCTCTTCAGATTATTTGTTTCATGTTAGTGCACAGGACAGTAAACTACTCTGCACAGCAAGCTTCCGTCTCTATTCTCCATCGGACTTTGTCCTTGGAATGTATTTAGATAGACCAAGGAAAAATTCACCAGATTAATTAAGTAGCTGGATTGGTTGTGCCACTAACAAGTTCTTTCACCACTGAGTGAAGCCTGGTAGTAATGAGCTGAAGAGGCACGCTGTTGTTCATCATGCTCGCTGCATAGTTGCGCTAGAAACAGTTTTGAGGTCTCAAGTACATAGCCATGTTCATAGTCCGAGACGAACTCACCTGCTCGTTTTCATTTTGACCTGGAATGCAGCATAAACCTTCATGGCGTTGAGAGACCTTTGGAAGCATCCAAGAACATTCAGAATACTTACTCTAAAGCACACGCATCAAATTCAGTGGGACTTTTATTTTTCTTAGCAGTACAATCAGAAGCTCTCTGTTTTACAGAAACTACTTCAGGAAATGATTTTAATTCAGTTCACCTCTATCCTTTGATTCTTATTAGACAGATGAAGCTCACATCCAACTGGTTCAAGCACTGAGGTATTTTGCATGGTGTTTGATGTGGTCATTAATAAACGTGGCAATAAAAAAATAGCTGTGATCGTAACCCTAGAAAAGAACAAGGAAGAAATCAGCAAGCACAGTTCACGATAAAACAATCGTACTAAGCTCTCTTCTAAGAAAGTTAATGACTCTTCTGCATTGAGCTGTTTTAAGAAATCAAAAATACCTGTATTAGATATAAAAACTGTAAGGATATCTAATTAACAGGTTAAGTATATATGAACACTGAGAAGATAAAACAAAAGTCTTAGCTTTAGGAAACTTTAAAATTCCTGAAGTTTTAACTTTAGGAAAGTACCTGAACCTGCCCTAATCTGGGCATGTAAGTTAGAGATGGGTAACAGCAAGAGTCAGCTGCGGAGCAGGATGGAATCCGAGAGAACACCAGTTCTCCTCGCTGGCATTGCCCTACTGGTAAAATACAGTCCAGGCCTGAATCCCTGCTCCAGCGCTATGCTAAAACGACAGGGAAGCCTCTGAACTGCTCCATGACATCAGCACTGCCTACATCTGTTGGTGCAAGGCTGTGTACATGTCCCTAGGATAAATCAGAGGGGACAAATCCCTCTCACTCTCTCCTAACTGGGCCTGGTGTGAAGTCATCAGCTGCTTGCAAAGACTGCAATGCTCTTATGACAGCACTCTCCTGAGTCACTACACTATAGGAAAGAGCAATCCTTCCACCTGGGCCTCTAAGATTTCAAGCAGTTCCTGATTTACACAAAGTAAATCACAAAGTTTTACGCTAACCACAGTACAGACGAGGAATCCAGCAAAAGTGTATCTGTCACTTTGCTTGTGAAACTTCAGAAAAACCATCAATGCCACTTCTTCAGCCAACCCCTGGCAGCTTTTGAGTTACCATCCCCAGACCATTCTGTTGAAACTAAAAGCCTGAACTCCACCTAGTGGTGAAATGAAGCTGAATCCGGTGGATATTGCACTCCTTGGTGGCTGATATCTAGGAAAATGTCACTTCTCACCCTCCTCCTCACTTGTCCAGGGATGGAATCACTGCTAAGTGAGAGCGAGTCCCATGAAGAGACACTCTCTTCACTCCCTGTCACACAGACCCCACAAAGCAACAACCCAACAATCACGGGATAGCAGAAGCCACTTGCCTGCTGCAGTCTAAAGACAACTGGGATTTTCCGCTCCGTGCAGGCAGCAATGAAGTTATCAGGCAGTAACTGGCCTGCTGATAGGAACTGGTCATCTTTGCCTTGATCAATCAAGATGTCCAGGTGAGAGTCTGGATAGGACTTCACAAGTTGTGTAGCATCATATGCCTGCAGAAATAATGTGGAAACAACATTCAGTTACATACATTAGACAGGGTCAAATCTGCTGACTGCGAGAAGAGAATGTCATGTGGGGAGTACTGGGTGATACAGATCAGGACACCTCACTGCACTGCAGAAAAACAAACGAAAAAATAAAGGGGAAATTCCAGACAACTGAAAAGTAACATCCATGTTTTCAAAAGGGCAAATGGGATGATCTTAGTAATTGCCAAGCTGGCAGTTTGTCCTCATTTCTGGGCTAAACACAACGTTTAGACCAGGGCTAAAAATTCCTACAGAATCAAAGAACAGCAATATAATCTAGTGTAAGCAAGTTTAACTGGTGATTCTTAAATACACAAGCTATTAATAACTGTGAAAGCAGCTAATGCTCCCCACCCCTGTTATGTTTTAATCAGACATGGATATCTTCATAAAAGATACTTTAATCCCATTTACAAGGGATTTAACTGCAACCTGTGTTTATTTACAAGGAAATTGGAGTACCTGGTCATGATGATCCCTTCTAACTTAATTCTAGGGATGCGGTGCAATGTTTGAGATTAAAAATACTGAAGGGCTGCCCAAATAATACAACAACATGCACACATACGTGTTTGCATCTTAGCCATTCATAAACAACTACGTAAATCTCAAAATTAGGGCCCTGGAGATAAAAACCTAATGTTGTCTGGTTTAATCCTGTACTAGGGGGACACCAATTTCCAAGTACCCTATGGGCTCCTCTGCTAGCTGCCTCCAACAGGCTGCCCCTGCAGATGCCATGAGCCTCATCAGTCTCAGAAAAGTTTGTACCAGTCTCTCTTTTCAGCCTACTACAAAAACCATCTGGTTTGTACATTGAGAACTGAGTCTGAGAACCAGGCCATAACCTAACTCAACTGCTCCCTGCTTCCATGCAGTACAGAAAGTCTCAGACTGCTCATAATTTTTCTTAGCCCAGATTTTAAGGCCTTCATAAACCAGAAAGGAATTGAGTCAATTTGATGAGAGCCTTTTATCTCATTACACTTGTTGTAAGCACCGTCAGGCAAGAGCAAGTCATACCCGTTAGAAACACAATGATTATTTCTTGCCCATGAGGGTGGTGAGACACTGGAACAGGTTGCCCAGAGAGGCGGTGGAAGCGGCATCCTTGGAAGTTTTGAAGCCCAGGCTGGATGGGGCTCTGAGCAACCTGCTCTAGTGGGAGGTGTCCCTGCCCATGGCAGGGGGTTGGAATGAGATGATCTTTAAGGTCCCTTCCAACCCTGACAATTTAATGATTATGCATGCTTAGGGGTGTAGTAAAACAGCAGTATCGGCTCAGGGGCACCCCGGAGTTTTGCTTCAGACTCCTGCTGTGATGTATTGTTCACCCTTTATTAAAGGACTGCAAATTGCAACACATACCTCCCATTTGCTTACATCTGATCCCAGGTATCCACCCAGGGCTTTCTTCCCCCACTGACACTGAATAGGGTTGCAGATAGGAGCAAATGCCGATACAGACTGTTCAGAAAGAAACCATGGGAAAAAAAAAAAGTACAGATTAAGAAAAGTGATCTCTGATAACTAAGCAAACTAAAAGCCTTTTCAAAAATTATTCTGAAGTTACTGTCAGAATCCAGGTCTCCCCCACCAACCCTCTTAGATGCCCTAACCATTATCCTCCTTCCCTCTTATGTGTTCTTTCTAGCCCCACAGTTTCTCTTTCCTTTTTGCACATCAGCCAAGCTTCAAAAGGCAGGGCTAGATGCCTCGTTCCTTTTCTTGTTGGGAGATGTTGACCTGAATTCCCTTAAGCAGCAGAGAAGAATCTCAAGTCTGCTGTTGGGTCAGCGTGGTCAGAATGTGGGACCATTTCACCTCAACTGGATTTTGGCAGAACATAAGAAAGGCCTGAGGCGTGGGGCTGCTCAGACAGTATAAGCATGCAACAGTGTCTCGTGAACTTATGCACCTCCAGAATTAAGGGGTCAAGAAAAGCACATTTCAGATCACAACTCCAAGTACTGGTGTCAGAAGTCCAAGCCCTATTCTTACATTCTTCTTGTGGATTTGGCCCTGGGACATCAATATTTCCACTCTTGTATCTTGGAAGAAATACCAACAAACTATCTAAGCCACTGCCAGTTCTCCTGGGTTTTCATATTTTCAAGTTAATGTTTAATTCTTTTAGATGATACTATTCACAGTTAAGTGCCAATGATGAAAATGGAAATTTTTGACCTACTGGCTCCAAAAGATAAAGAGGAGCAATAAAAATTAAGCTTTGTCTTGCATTCTATGACACCAAGCTAATGACACTGAGCAAATGTTATGTTACTTTTAAAAATGCAGTTGTATTTTTGCAGCAGCAGACCTCAAAGTGAAGGGTCATGGCAGACCATGAAAGAATTGATCCACAAGGGCAGAGTCCCTCATCTCTCAAACATCCATGTCTGACTGTCCCTCAGAAATGCATTTTAAACAAGCATATCTTCAAAGAGAACAACAAAATTTCTCATCTCTCATGAGTACAAAGGAAAGGTAAATCAGGTCCAGCATGTTTGATTTAGGTTTAAGTAGAATATAAATGAACCCAACTTCAGATACCTCAAATACTCCAAAAAATCAATCAAAAGTTGACATGCATATCTCAGGAGGGGTGGGGAAGAGGGGGAATGTTCTCCAGATAGTATTCTGTGTGCAGTTCAGGAGCTTATAGTCACACTTGCTATCAGTTGGAGTTAACAGACTCCTTAGGAAATTCTAAGCAAATACACGTAAAATAGCGGCAAAAAGGTTTACTAGTGAATAAAGCTCCAAAATGAACAAGACAAGATTTGAAAAGATCTAGAAAATCACACAACCAGTCTCAAGACAACACTGGCATCATGAAATATTTCCAGAGCTGGGAGGAGCCCCTTTATATTTAAACATAACAATTGGCCTGCAAGAGCTGTAGTGTCATCCAAAAGAAACTGAACTTTTATTAACTTCAAAATTTGTAGATTTTTTTAAATTTCACTGATACTCACATGTGTGAGTAGAGTGAATTTTCTGGCAATTTTCCACATTCTCATACTAGGTATCAATGAACTGCTTCAAGTAAAACTACTTCTACATTTAATTGCTATAACAACAACTATGTTTTCTTTCTTCATTTCTATGGAAATATGTATAAGCTTTAGTATAGCTCATATAAGCTGCATTATATCTTACCTTGTACTTCCCAGGATTCTTCAGAGCAAGAATAAGAGCTCCATGACCTCCCATAGAATGCCCAAAAATTGACATCCGTTCAGGGTCAGTTGGAAAATTGGCATTTATTAGTTTAGGCAGCTGTAAAGAAACAACAGTGTAATAAGATCTTTAAAGCAACTGGAGTATGTTTAGGTAAAAAAACCCAATACAAGTAAGATGTTTTAATGCCAGGAAGCCACTGAAATCAAAGGCATATCTTTAGTTCTAGTCTGACACCTGGGATCACGTCCTAAAAGTAATATGAACAGGTCTGTAAAATCAAAAGGAGACGATTCATCTGATAATAAGAAACTCAAAGTACCTCTATAGAAATTTATCATAAGCCTGCAAGACAAGATGTGGGAATTTTCTAAGAAAGTCTTATTTTAATAGATACATAAATAGGTATTTGTTCCTGTAAGTGACCAGAATGGCAAATTGTTCTTGGGAGATTATTTGCTCCCCATATTCCAATCAATTTTAGTTTTAATCCAGACCACACAAACCACAGGCAGAGTAAACTGGACACTCACCTTTCTAATGTATATCTCGAGGATCAACTTTTACACCCATTTAAAGAAAACAACAACAATGCAGGATGCTGTTTCAGAGACAGCAAAGTGGAGATTTTACAAGAGCAGAGATTTGTACAACTAAGAAACGAGGATTAGAAGTGTGGGCCAATCCTGTGGCATCTCCGTCAGGAAAGCAGACTGAAGGAGTTTCTGCCCAAGCCCTGCTAGGTGTGACCATCTCTGTGCTGCAGTTCTCTCCCTCCTCGGTTCTACAATATCTGTTTGATGAGGAAAGGCCTAACAACTGGATAAATGCAACTACTAAGATAATCAAGGATTAAAAAATAAATAATACATTATTTTTATAAAAGAGGAAAGAAGAAAACAACAAACCACCCACAGACTACCAAGATCACCTTAGGCAAGCTTCGGTGCTAGGAACAAAGAGCACAACTGAACCACACCCCTTTTTTATCTTACCCACCACCACCAAGAGAACCCAGAAGCAAATTTACCTCATCCTTTATGTAGGAATACATCCTGTAGTTTGTTTTCCAAGGATCTTCTGTGGCATCCACATAAAACCCAGCACCAGTGCCAAAATCCCAGCTTTCATCTTCTCCTTCAATATTGCAGCCACCTACCATGAAAATTCTTTCTGTAGTTACTGTCTTTCCTTTACTAGATGTTCAGAATTGGAGAATCTGACCTATAAATCAGACTTGGGACAGGAGCTTCGCAATCAACGTGTCTCTACCCCTCCAATTATAAGACAATTCAGATTTTCATTCATTAGTACAGCGTTTTCAAGTGTTATTTCAAGAATGCTTTCAAAAAGCCACTTAGTATCACCTACAGATGTATCCAGCTTCTAATAACTTGTTCAGTATCCCTTCAAAAATAAACAGAACTCAAAGATCTCTCCTAAACTAATTCTGTAAAGCTTCATCCAACTTACCCAGGGACTTAATCAAAAGTTGGCACTAGTTAATTGGTGCTATCAGCTTATTCCAGTTATTAGACCTCATTTTATCAAGTACAAGAAACTATGTGAGAAACAGAAACTGTAGAAAATTTTCTCTCTCCCTGAAGGACAGAACCATATATCAACAAATGGTGTGTCCAGACCAGTTTATATGCTTCAAATATTGTCTGGTACACCTCCCTTTTTAAGGTTCAACAGCATAATAACATTTAATAGTTCCTATCATTTTTAAAGTATGCAACTTTACTTTTTCTGCAATTTATTTCATTGCTTCTACCTATAACTCCCCAATAAACTTCAGTAATTTCTTTGAATAACTGCAGGGTTGTATCCTCTTTTCAAGGCTACACTTCCTAACTGAATTTGCAATGTCTCCTTCAAAGTCAATAGATCCCAGCCAGTCCTCTCTCACTCTCTCTTTGATTAGCCTGTGATTTACCAGCCTGGTTTGCAGAACAGAATGTAATAGTTCAAGGTATATGTGAAATGATCCTAATTTCTGCAATCCAAAATCACACAGGCTTTCAGCACTGTCGGATCATACCGCACACCGATGTGCAACTTGGCAGTCCCTGACAATTTGTGCAGAGATACCTGCCACCTTGTCACAGTGTGAAATCAGATTTTTTACAAGGATCAAAGTCGAGTTTGCTCCACTGACGTGACCTTGAACACCGAGTGATTTTGTAACTTAACAGCCTAACAGTTGCAGGGGCTGGGGGTGCTTACACAACAAGTTGGGATATAAAAGTCTATCTTCAGTGCCTCAGAGACAGACAAAAACTCAGAAAGTCCTGCCAGGCAATGAAGGCAGTGCCAATTCTGCTAAAAGAAACCTAGGGAAGCCTTGAAAAAAAAGAAATTTGAAAGGGATCCTGCAAAATTTTGCTCAGCACACCTGTCTGGAAAAGCAAACCTCTATGAAAAGGGAGAACTGAAATCTATCAGGACCTGACAGAGGGTCTGTAATGACAGGTATTTCATATTTTCATGCAGTCGTTTTTTCCCACCCAGATAACATCTCCTGGCTCCTGGAAGGTAAGTCTCATGTAGTAGTAACCACACAGTTAAAAATCACATATAAGCATTTTCACTACATATGCTCAGATTTCTTAATTTGGGAATACATTTGAACTGCTCTTCAGTTGTTTCTTCAGACAGCTCAAAGAGATTCCACAACACTTGGAGACTCCGAGATCAAATCTAAGAGTATAATATGCAACACATACTGAAATGCATCTAAGTAGCAGAACTATCCTGATGAGTTATTAGACTAAAAGGCAAGAAAGAAGCTGCAAGCAACATTTAAAAAGAAAATGGGACAAAGCAACGAACTATGCAAAGGCAGTCAAGCATTGCTAGAGACAGCCTGGTAACACTAAAACAAGTCCCAATGTAATTACCCACTGTTAATAACGCAAAGGCTAATGGCCCATCTCTAATCTGCAGCAGATAGCAACAATAAGTCTAAAGTTAGTTCATTAATACACAAGTCTTGCTCTTCTGTCCCTCTTCTTCCTTAGAACCATGCGTTTCTGTTCATTGACTTGACACACCTTCAAAACCTAGCTGTGAAAAATATTTTCTGGGAAGACCATCACTTCATTCCCGTATTACACGTGTTCAGATCTGACCCACTAAAGCTTGGGAAATACTAGAAGACCGACACCTTTGTATACAGCACTCATGAGATTTCAGCAGAATCCAGCAAATACTAAACATAATACACCAAATCCCCAAGAGACTGTACTTCCAGCAACTGCAGATCCACCATTATCAGGTTTCCCATACCACACGTAAGTTCAGCCTTATACAAATAACAGCACATCATTTCAAAAAGCCATTCATCAGCAGTTTATTGCAGCTGCAGGGGGCAAGGGCTTCTGGTTTGCTTTTCTAAGTACTGGAATCCTCTAGAGACCTGTATCTAACTGGCTTTAGAAGACAGAATACAATAAAGAGTAAACATTACATCTTCATTTGACAACAAAGTTCTGCAGATTTTTTTAAAGTCTCAGCAAGCTACAAAGTGCAGGCAAGTGTTTCTAATAACACATGCCTCTTGTTTTCCTTTTTTTCCCCCCCTCTCCTCATTTGTGCTGAACTCAATGGCCCCTTTGTTCTAGTTTTAGTGCCACAACAATAAAAGAGTTGAAAATGTCCAACATTCACTACCACATTATTAAGAATATAGTCAATATAATCTAGCTAACAAGGCAAGATAGAGAGGCGAGGTCGTATTCTAACTTGGGCGGGCACCACACCTTGTAGCAACCTCCATTCTTTGAGGATAAAGAGAGTGCCCCTCAGTGCAACAACTGTTACCACCACTCTTGTCAAAACTCACGTGGGCTTGTGTCTGGCGCGACTACAATAAGGCCGTGTTCAGCTGCAGCCTGCTGAAAACCAGCTTTCGTTATAAAATTCTGCTCCGTGCAAGTTAACCCTGGAGAAATAAAAATATCATTGGTTACACATTGCTCACAGCCTACCAGTTTCAAAAACCTTGGACAGAAAAACTTTGGAAAAACGAGAGGAATTCCTGTCTCCATAAACATGGAAAAAATCTTTTCTCTAGGTTCAGCAATACTCCATAACCCACAGAAACAGTGACAGCTGTGCTTTCACATCTAGCCACACCAACATTTGATCAAAACCAGGTCAACGTGTACCCACACTCCCTCGAGCACCTACTCATGTGGCATATGCAGTTCCCTCAAGTGCCATGTCTTTAAATCCACTGCCTGCAGACACTGTGGCTAAGGTTAACACTGTTAACTTCTGACACTGAACGCCGCAACTCTATTTTTCTCTCCACTGCCATTTCAGCTGTTTGCATTAGAGTTATACACATGGTCTGAGAAATCCTACAACCTTTAGATGGGATACAGGCCCATAAGAACTCGGGCTCCAAATCCAGCAGCAATCTGTGTCTTTTATACTGGAGCAGGCCCAACTGAAGTCCAATAACAAATAAATAATAGTGCACACCAGTATTTCCATTTTTCTTCACTGAAAGGGGTTAATGATTCTAGTTTTCTCCGAGGACAAGTTGCAAATAATCTAATTTGACCGATATACTAGCCAAGACATCATAGTTTAGATTAAAAAAATAAATGCACTGCATGAATCAAAGCTCTTCCAAAAATTTTGGTGTTTCCAACTTCAAGGGTAAACATTTTCACACAGTCCACTGTCATTCTACAAATCAGGCCTACAAGCTCTTCTGTGAAATGAATGCATACAAAGAATACAACCTCCACACTACCAGTCAATTCTTCAACTTTCTAAACACAAGTCTCAATACAGCAATTCCTAAAATCACATAACACACCAAGCTTCTGGTTTTCATTTTGAATAATAGGGAAGAAAAAAAAATGATGTAATTAATTAATCATGGAGACACCACCAACATAAATCTGAACATGTGTAAAGCAAAGCCTTAACATTAATTATGCACTTTTGGTGCAAGACTCGGCTCTGTGAGAGATGACAGGAATAATGCAGAGGAACAAAGGCAGGACACTGGGAGCACATGTTTGTCCAGTCTCATCCCAGCTTGCCTTACATCCAACAAGACAGCAGCTGGGTAGGACACTGCAGGAGCTGGAGAGATGAAGAAATGATGCTGTGGATGAGACAATTTCACTCCTGCCACACAATCCTCTTCAGCTCTGGCCCCTTCTGATCCTACAGGGTTACCTCACTCTGACGTGCTAGTGCCAATGCAGTGAAGAGCACCTCCCGTTCCAAGTTCACTAGTTGCTCCCTGAGAAATAGCATTCAGAATAAGGTGAGGTCCAGAGGACAAATTTGCTGGCTCCGGTGGGCTAGAATTTGCCCCCTATCCTGTTAGCTGAAGAAGTCTGTCATAGGTAAATGTAAGCAGAAGGTGTGCCCAGTGGGCAGACCTTTCAGGAGAACCTTTATATGGGTTCCAGAACAAAAAGTATGTACGTTTTAGAACGAAAGGGTAGAACATTTTGAACACTGAGCATTTTAGTACACACTCTATCCTCTGAGGCTGGCTGCATCTGATACTATCACAATACACTCAAAGTAAATGCATGTTCCAGATGATCTTCTGTAGATCACAAGAGCTGCCTGCCACTGTTGCACCTCTAGATCAGGTTTACAGTAACTACAGCACAGTAGCTAAAACATGATTAAGAATATCTTTTTTAAGTTACTACAGTTCAAGTTACTTACCCGAGAGCCAATATAGCACAGGACACTTTGCGGTTTCTGCTTTTGGAGGCAAGTAGATTCCAAATTTCATTTTGCATTTTAGCTCCGCACTGTATTAATAAAATACTCCGTGTTATCACCACTACTTAATTAACAAGGTCACTAACATTAAAAAAAGAAAGTTCTTTCAAAGAGACAGTTGGTCAGTGAATTATAACAAGTAAGTTTTTAAAAGTCAGACTCTGAAAACTCTTGAATTGACAACAGCTAACCATCCTACCTTGTTGTGAATACACTTTAAACAAAGACTGACAAACAAGTCACATTTTTACAGTGCTGCTAACGAGGAACAGTTTGAAAACTGAATTTTTAACCCCCACAAATTTAACTTGAGGTTTGCTTCTTAAACTGCAAAGTAATTTTTACTGAAGAACACATCCACATGACTAGCATGCCCCAGCAAGAGACATTTTCAGTCTGCTAAGTCTACAACTAACCAATTGCCCAGTTAATAATGAAGCGTAAAACTGACAGTTAAAAGCTCATCTAAGCATAACATTTTTTTTTTTTTCCTTTGGATCAGAAGTGACAAAAAAAAATTAATGTTTTTCTGTTCACCTTCATCAAACACAAATCTAACTACTGGGTCTGTCTGCTCACAGAGCTTTTTAAAGAATGCATAGAAGGGAAACATCCAGTAGAGCGCATGGAACTTTGTACACACAGAGGCTCTTTGTGCCGCAAAGGGAACAACCTAAACTAAGGCAGCCTCCAAAGGTAAAGCTACTGACTTCCCACCTCAGATCTGCAGCACTAAGTACACTACTAGACACATTAAACATTAACTTTGAAATAGAGGAACACAGATAAGGCAGCAGCAGCAGACAGTACTCACTCCTTACTGAAATATGGATGTTAGGGAAAACACACTATTTTCCTGCAGACTGAGAATGCTGACAGCAGTGATAGGATCGATTCACTGCCTCATGCTAGACATCTAGGTTGCTTTTGTAGTGTTTACCTGTCATGTTCAAACACCTTCTGGAAACCCTCAAAGCATTTGTTGCTGGAAACCTGTTTCAATGCCATGGCTTTAACTGAAATAAAAGAA